>OZ002743.1:78088015-79288015 GCA_963924295.1 Dioctria rufipes | reverse complement strand
TCAGAATGAAGTATATAAATTCAATAATAGCAATTAAAATAACATAGTTGTATTGATTAAAGAAAAAACAAAAGCAAAGAAGAAAAAAAACAAAAAACAAAGAATTTAAAAATTAAGATCTCTGAGTGAGTGCAAAAATAAAAAAGTTATGCAATCATAAGTTGTTAATAGGCGAGTATTGGTATAAAAGTTCCCTGAAAGCCCCCAACGCGCTGGATCTTTGAAAGTTGGCAGGAAGTGAATTCCACAAACGTATTGCTCGAACAAAGTAAGAGTTCTCCATTATGGAATATCTGTATCGCGGAATTAAAATACTAACATTTCTAGATGAACCCAGGAAAACTAACTCGTCATTTAAGTAAGAAGGTACACGGTTTCGATATGTAATTCTATGAAGAAAAATTAACTGCCTTCGAACAAGAAAAGTGTTTAAAGAACATCTAAGAAAATGCAATCGAAACGGAGAAATGTGATCAAATCGTTTCAGCCCAAAGACAAATCTCGTGCAATCATTAAAAGCAACTTCCAATTTTCTAGCGCAAAAAGAATCTAAACGGGGGAAAATTAGACAAGACCCAATAAAATATGGCAATAAGAGCGTTTTAACTAATTTTAAACGTAAGGGCTCTGTTAGTATACTAGCTGATAACCACAGTCTCCGAAGGCCACCATAGATATTACGAATTATTCCATTTACATGGTCACAGCAGCTCATTGAGGTGTTCAGAGTAAAGCCGAGATTTTTAAGTGTATTCACAAAAGGCAGGGTAACTCCATCAAGAATGACCGGAGGCAACTCGCTTATATCAAGCTGTTGTCTATAAAAAACCATTGATTGGGATTTAGTGGGATTTAATATAAGCTGATTTTCAGACGCCCATCTTGATACTCGCTCCAAGTCAGAGTTGAGGCGGTCTACACAGTCTTCCATTAGACCAATCGGCCTATTTAGGTATAGTTGTACATCGTCTGCGTACAAATGGATGTTACAGTCCTGGATGACATTAGGAAGATCGCTAATGTACAGACTAAACAATAGTGGTCCAAGAATAGATCCTTGGGGTACTCCGCAATGTAAAGGTAGTACTTCTGAGAGACGTTCATCAGCAATCACCTGTTGGGATCTATTTGCCAAAAAATCAGCTATTAAAGAAATGGCCGACGTAGAAAAATTGAATTGTGAAGCTAATTTTGTCAGTAACTTAGGATGACTGACACTGTCAAAAGCTTTTGAAAAATCCAGTAGGGTCAACACTGCAAGGTCATTGCTATCTAAAAATTTACGAATGTCACTGGTGACCTTTAAGAGAGCGGTTTCACAACTATGGAAAGCACGGAAGCCCGATTGCCAGGAAGTTAGGAGTTTTTTGTTTTCCAAGTGTTCACTTATTTGGGAATAAATTATCTTCTCAAGGACCTGCTTTTGAGAGATAGCATAACACACTTATTGGCCTGCAGTCAGTTACGTTACTTGGGTTACTAATTTTAGCTATTGGCCGCACAATTGCGACCTTCCAACAGGTGGGAAATTCATGATAGAATGAATTATATAAGGTAGAATTATCTTGAGAAATTGGGGAGGAACTCTATCTGGACCCACTGCATCAGATTTTATTGAATGGAGAGCTTTACTGACTTCTTCGATATCAACACAACGGAAACTAAGACCGTCCGTATGAGCTTCACCTGCATTTCCGTTAACAAAATCTTCAGAATTCAGAGCAACAGAATGAAATGAAAGGTCTCGCCGAGTACTATCGGATGGTGCACTTTTCCTCGATTCAGAAAACTTTCTCGGGAAGTTTTTGCTTGCGGAAGGTCATTTTCATGCACTTGGGTCACATACACCCCAGTTAGTATATTTCATATAAACTTTTGCAGTTCTTTCTTTCATGGCCATTAGTGCTCTGTTTTGAACATATTTCTAATAGGAAGTTATTTTCAACGACGCACCAATTCCGCGCTATCACGAGAAGTAAAAATGTCCATGTTCATGTCGTGCTTAAAATCGTATGATAAGTGGGCATTCCCCTTTTCACTAATATCCTACTTTCAATTTCAGTTTCCTCCATTTTAATTTTACTTTTCACACTTTACTGACTAGTCAGTAGGAGTTTAGACGGGTTTGTGTCAGTAACATTGACAGTTCTACTGACGCGACTAGCTCCCTAGTTACATACTCACTAGATAAAATTCAATTTTTTTCAAAATTACAGTAAGGTTTATTTATTACACCTGTCCTTGATTATATCTGTAATGTGAAGGATTATTGTTTGGAGACAAAGGTGAAAAGTGAAAAGTTTCGGGATGTCGTTATTCGAAGTTTGTCATAGTGAAAAACAAAACATGTATTCAAGGACTTCCTCAGTCTATAACTGTTTACATGAACGACAGGATACAGGAAGTTGCGGGCTGTTAAAATTTGTTCTTTGAATTAGGACACCCAAAAAACAAGAAGTAAAATACAACATCTTTTGGCTGAATATTCACCAGAAAAAAAAAGAAAGAAGAGATGCTGCTGTTGTAACGAAACGTGTGAATTACATGGATACCAACTTATATCTTGGCTACGCTAGAGAACTTTTGAATACGCGGTCACAATATTTCCAATATTTCTTATGTATTTGAATTCTTAGAATGTAGCAGTGTCAGTATCATTATTTATGCTTACTAAACCTACCGAAAGCGATTTGAAAGTTTCTTACATTTATGGGTTCTTTTATATAATATAAAAATTGTAAGTTAGGGGGATTATATGTTTAGAGAAATGTCGACTTTGACTTACTAAATGCTTTGGATTTAAATTTATTAACACTGCCCCATAGTTTCTATAATTTGTTCATGAGTGGGACTCAAACCACTCTCAGGCTATGCTAAAAAATTACACTTTCGAGTGGCAGCATTGGGCCGTGATTACATTGCTCGCTTTCATCTACTTGCACAATGTCATTGAATTGCGATAGGTGGTGGCAGTATTAGCGACTTTAGCGAATGCGATTATTGCAGCAAAAATTTCTCATTAGTTTTTGTATAATTGTGGTTATAATTTCCGTAAGAAATGAATCCGTAGGTATTTAAAGTACAAATACTGTACACAATATAATAATAGATTTGGAAGGCATTGATACTTTAGCTCTTCTACAAATGCAAATGACTAGGTACGCATCAAATGCAGAATACAATTTAATTTCATGCATAAATTTCAACAGACGGGCTCAAGCGATGTCATATAATCTTCAAAATGCCTTTCAAACTTACTTTAAGGTACAAATAATGAATAATTCATAACAGATAAAAAATATTTAATATGTACCTAATTAGTAAGTTAAATTGAAAAATAAAAGAGCTTTATATACTTACCAGAACTTTTCAATTTACCTGCCACTTCAAACCATAATTTTTTTGTGACATTGTGGCAACAAAATCGCCTGGCCTGTTGGCTCTTTTATTAATAACTCGGAATATTTGATATCAACACCGAAACTACCTTATAAACTTGTAAGGGATACTTAATTAGTAGGCTTTGTATCGTAAATTGTTGATAATATAAGTTTTTGATTTTGCTGGCAGTCTGGAGCCAACCTTCAATATATATTAAAAAAAAAAATGTTAAGAAAGAGTAACATAAATGAAATTAGAAAAAATAATTAAAACCACATTTACTCTCACAAAATATCAGGGTTATTTATTTCAATTAAGTGGGGGCAAGCTTTGGCTATCGGATGTGGTTTGAGCGACTTTGTTTGCTGAAAAGTGGACTTTTCTACTTCTTGTGATTGCGCGGAATTGATGCGTCGTGGATAGTGATTTCCCATGAGAAAAATGTGCACAACAGAGCACTAAATGGCCATGGAAGAAAAAAATGTATACGAAATGTAGTAACTGGGGTGTATGTGACCCTAGAGCATGAAAATGGGTTTTCTGGCAACAAAAACGAACCGAGAAAGTTTTCTGAATCTGGAAAAAAGTATGCTATCCTATAGTATCCGGCGATATCTTTCATTTGGTATGCATAATGCCATATTTGAACCACCCCCTCCCTTCCCTAACAGAATGCAGAGAAAAATTTGCTTCAACGAATTGTTGCTGGTAATGAGCTAAGGCGAACATTGAAACCCGTGCTCCGATCGGACATAACCCTACAGAGTTAGAGCCACTCTAAGATGCGAAAAATCTAGTACCTCAGTTCGAATAAAAAAGAGGAAAATCAGGGAAATACTAAAAAAGTGATATGGGGATGGCTATAACTAGCTATTTAAGCCTCCAAGTATAGGAATGTGGATACTTAAACTTCCTCTCGGGATGTAATGAATTCGATTCAATACTAGATTTTCCAAAATGTACTAGATCAAACTTTAACCTCTCCTCCCAAGCCTTCCCCCACTTAAAAGACATAAACATTGTTAATAAAATATGTCCAGAGTATCATAACGAATCGTTTAAGACATCATTCATGTCTGGAGATGTCGGACCTAAAATGGGCATTCCCCTTTAAGACACATTTTTCCTAAGAAGATGTCATTTTCTCTGATAGAAATAAAGAATCAGTTTTATTGCCCTCAAATAAATGGAATATTCAATGAATTTAAGTATTTGGCCTATATAGTACGTGAAATTCCTGAAATGTTAAACTCTCTCGCATATAAGGAAGAGAACATTCTATAGCTCTGTTCTTTTGTGTCCGCAGAACAGGGCAAAACAAAAGATACACAAAAGAACGCCTCATATATTTTCAAAGAAGATTTATAAATGAAGCGAACAGTGCAAATAGTTCGCTTTAATCGACAGAACAATTTGTTCTCTCCAGTATATGGGAGTTCTAGAATAAAGAACACAGCTTATAAATTAGGTATTATTCTACATTTCTTATGAAACACTTACAAATATATTTTAGTTAATACAATTCACACATTATTTTTGAAAACAAGTCATATATTGTTTTTCAATACTATGTTTCAGCGTGCCCAGCGCCCCAGCACTATTATCTATTCCCTACATTTTAGGGTATTTTCGCTACATTTTAGGGAAGAAAAAACAAACAAAAATTTGAATATTCCCTACATTTTAGGGAAATAAACCTAATCTACCATCTAGGGTGGAGCTTTCGCTAATTTTATCGAAAAAGTTTTGTGGCACAAATTGAGCGCACTCACTTTAGGGAAGTTTATTTTACCATGAACTTAGGCTTGATCAACTCAACTCGGATCCATAACATCTATAGATCAGTATAACTTGAATTTTCTATCTTACGAAGGTCATCTTTCGCGAATGTGCTCAATCAAATTTTCACATCCATTTTTTCCAGTATAAATAATTAAACTTTTTATTAATTGATCGCTCGAAAAAACACATTAAAATCAGATCGTTTAAACTCTCAGAACAACAACATAATCGATTTTAATGGCACCAGCGAAGAAAACGACTGGAGAAGAAATGTAGTGCCACCAAACTCATCTGATTCTATATGTCGGGTTGCAATCGTTAAAATCGCTAAAATCGTATAAAAGAAACGTTCAAGTCGCATCCAATGTAACCGCTCCCTATAAGGAGGCTTTATTTACTTCCGCAATGAAGGTAGAATGAGAAAGGCCTACAGATCTCTTCATTTTTCTGTTGCAACTCTGACAATACAGGGTAAAATTTCACTAAAATTACCCTGAAAATTGGTGCAGTCAGAAGATGCTAATTTTAATATACAGTGTGTCCCGTAAGTCAACGTCAAGCCGGAACCGGGTGATAGACCAAATCGTAACAGTTACCAGAATAATATAGAAAAAAAATCTAAGTCATGTATTTTTCAAATTATAGACATTTCTTTTGTTTTCGAGAAAATGTACACCTTGTGATGGGTTTTTAGCTTGTGTTGCTACAAATCTTTACTTTTTTTTCAATTTTATTTTTCTTATGTAATCCCGAATAGTGCTTATGTAACCTATTGCTTTAAATTCTAAGCCAAGCTCACCGAATATTACAAAACCATGAGCTACACCCATACCATGTACAGCGAGTACAAACCATGCTACCTCGGGATTATCAACCAAGGGTTGCGTTTTGCCAAACGATGCTACAAAGTCAACAGGGAGATCCACGATTCTTCGAGAAAATTTTGTGGTCGGATGAATCGATATTTAAAAAAGACGGTTACATGAACCTACACAACTTACACGAGTAGCACTTAGAGAATCCGAATTTAATGAGACAAAATAGATCTCAATATCGTTTTAAAATAAACATGTGAACCGGAATTTTAAACGGAAAAGTCATAGGACCTTTTGAGTTGCCAGAGGTCTTTAATGCTGAAGTTTATTTAAATTTTTTGCAAAACCATTTCCCTAATTTACTGGAAGACATGCCACTAAATATTTACAGAGAGATGTGGTATCAGCAAGACGGCTGCCCAGCGTACTATGCCCTTTCAGTTAGAGAATATCTCAATGAAAAATATCCGGACAGATGGATAGGGCGGTCTTTTACCGATCTCATGGCCAGCCCGTTCACCTGATCTAAATCCATTAGATTTCTTTTACTGGGCAGCAGTATAAGAGAATATGAAAAACACAAAATTTTTTATATGGCAACACCAAGAAAGAGTTGCCGTTTATAAGAAGTCAATTGAAAATTTAGCTGAGCTTCGGCAAAGATTTACGGAAGCAGTTGAATTTGTCAACAACGGAAGAATTGCCCGTCTGATAACTCGATCTTTATTAAGAAGATTTCGAGCTTGTATTGAAGTTGAAGGAAGGCAGTTTGAACATCTTTTGTAAATAATAAATCTTAGCATCCAAATAATTGGTGTTTAATTTTAAAATTAAGGAAAATTTGTCCTAAATTTAACAAAAAGTTAGCATCTCTAACTTGAAAGCGTCACTATCTGTCTCACTCACACATCATGGAATGACTCTCCGTCTCACTCAAGCTAGAATCTTAAAGTTACGCTCTTAAGGCAAGCTTTGGATACCCTACAATCAATTTTAGTAGGTGAAAAGAAATTTTTCGAAACTGGGTTTCTTCAAGAAAAATTTTTTTTTCCGTATTCTAAGAAATATTGTAGCAAGTGTTATACCATTTTAGAATCCTTATTAAATACGTCAACTTTTAAAGTTACTTGCCAGACGGGCGTAGTACATTTTTCTTTTTCAGTACAGTCAGTTAAATTTGGGTGAAATATTAATTTTATATTGTTGGTTCGGCAAAATGTGACATTTTCTTCCAAGTTGGAGCAGTTGGCTTAGAACTTAAAGCAACAGGTTACATAAGCACTATTCGGGATTGCATAAGAAAAATAAAATTGAAAAAAAGTAAAGATTTGTAGCAACAGGAGCTAAAAACCCATCACAAGGTGTACATTTTCTCGAAAACAAAAGAAATGCCTATAATTTGAAAAATACATGACTTAGATTTTTTTTTATATTTTGCTGGTAACTGTTACGATTTGGTCTATCACCCGGTTCCGGCTTGACGTCGACTTACGGGACACTCTGTATATCCCTTAACCGACATATCATCCGCTAAAAGGACCTAAAAAGCGTTATTATCCGCCTGAAAGCTCCGTAAATAATACAGAAATATCAGTACAAATGCAATTGCAGCAGCTTCTGGATCTTACAATCGAACATTTAATTTAGGGCCAAGAGGAAGTTTTTTTTCCGAAATAGTCTTGAAAGACGATCCTTACTCATCTCACAACATTCTTTTTAAATAGGGCTGTGAAGGAAGCTCCGGCCAAGAACATACAAACCATCATTTAATAAAGATTCTAAGCAATGCTCTCCATTCCGGATTTTTTTATACCTGAAAAACTACTATTGAAGATTTGAGAGAAGAGTTTTAAAAAATTCATCTGATCCTATCACCTCCGCGTTGGGTTTCAAGATCGAAAGTACTGAACGTTCTCAAAGATTTTCATAAGAAATCACGCATCTTATTATCTTTGTATAGTCATTAAGAGGTCTGAAATAGATAGCTCCATAGCACTATAATATTTGAGGATTCCTATTGAAGCTCTATCATACTATCAAATTCAAAGTGCCCTATTGGAGCTCCACAGAACTATCATATTTGAGGATCCTAATCGGAGCTCTAAAAGGGGAGATTATCAGGGACGCACACGAAAAGGCTAGTCTCTAATAGGTTGGGGCAGAGATGTATGGCGAGATAATTATGGAATGTATACAAATAGAAATAGAACAAAGAAATTCGTTAGCATGAGCAGAGTATAGACACCATGAATCTAGTACGGCTCATAATGGACCATTGCGCGATGAGAAACTATGCTAGTAAACAGGGGATAACAACAAACACTTTCTTCAGGAGTTACAAGGATCCAGATGAAATCGTTTCAGATCAATACGTACTTTGTAAATGCTCCTGATGAAGAAGAGAAAAGTGCACTAGTTAGTAGGTAAGAAACTCAGGTGCATTCTGAAACTTTTCGGAAAGTAGGATGAATCTATAGCTGATTTCCTAGCGGGTTAGAATTCCATGAATCTAAAGGAGTACAATCGACCCGATGACGTGAAATGGGCTGATTATCTATGACAGTGCCCCTCTTACCTTATCAATCGTGTTTTACGAAAGAAGTGGTAACAATTTATTTAAAAAAAAACTAAAGTCTTAAAAACCATATTTTTTCAAAATCTAATTATGCCAAATTCCTAATTTTTTTACTTTTTCCAGTCAGCCTGGTAAACTGGTCTTCTTTTCTTCGAAGATGCCGATTGGAATTTATTCACATTAAATATTGCACGTTGTCAAGAATGTTGTAAAATTTCTTTCATTCAAAAACATATGGCTTTAACAGGACGGCACCACGGGTCTTATAGCGCGTGAGATAACTCAACTTGTGAAAACAATGTTTCCGAAGCAGTTAATCTCGATAGTGACTAAATCTATTGACAGCTCAGCTGAGATCTTCAAGGATACCAGGACCCAATTCCTTTTTTCGGACCGATTTTTAAAGAGTAAGAATTCTGGTGAAAAAACTTGTTCGTCCAGAAATGATTAACCCGGAAATCTTTATAATGTAATGCAGACTGCATTCCACAGAATACAAATCGAGGCGATCATCTAGCTGATATATACTTTTCCACATTTAATTCTCAATATTCAATAAATAATACAAAAATTATTAGAAATATCAAAATATGGTACTAATTTTATGGACACCCTGTACTATAATACTTACTTTTCTATCTCTGCTCCTTGAATAGTTTTACCAATTGAATCAAAAGCATAAATCCAGGCTTTAAGTGCAACTCTCTTCTGATCACTTTTCGCTGATCTAAAGCCATTCTTCAGAATATTCGCATTGATACGATTAGGTCTAGATATGAAACCCATTTTAAGAATTTTAAAATTAATTCCTGTTCTAGCTCTAAGGATTTCCACAGTTGCATCCATATCTTCAGGTTTCTCCATTTCAACTGTCAATATTGCTAAATGTTCCACACTCAATCTTTTCACAATTATCTCAGTCATGGATACTCTGCCATCTTCACTGCCATTCCTATCAACAGCATAAATTTTCAGAATCAACTCTTCTGAATTCTGTAATGCATTTAAAAATGGATATATTTCACCAGTTTCAGAATTAATAGCGAAATCTTGATTTGGTGAAATTCTATATTGAATTTTCGAATTCAATCCAGCATCCTTGTCCACAGCATTTACTCTTAGCAAATTATTTGGAAGAATTTCTTCTGAGACTGCTGGCTCTGGATATCCAATTGAAAAATTCGAACTTTCTGGATAGATAAATTCAGGACTGTTATCATTGACATCTTCAATAATTATTGAGATAATCGTTGCCAGTGGTGTAAAATTAATGTCCTTGGTTAAAACATATGATCTCTCTCCAAATTTATTTGGATATTTTCTGCTTGATCTGGGCAATCTAATTTTATCATTCGAATGAATATAAGGATAGTTATAAGTACTTGGACAATCCAATTGTAGTTGAACTTGAATTTGTGGAATTAACATATTTGAAAAGACTTTATCTTCTCGATCTAAAGCGATTGATGTTAGCATTTTTGTGTCTTTTGCTATTTTAAGGTAATCTAGAAAATAGTGACATTTTTATAGTTACTAAGTGAAAGCAATATGTAAAAATGAAATTTACCACGATCATTTGGATCCTGACTTACTATCGAAAATTCACAATCATTATAATATGTTGTATTAAATATTTCTTTATGTTCTTCGCCTTCTTCTAGATGTACAACCAGTAAAGACTTTTTAACAGCAATTAGGCTAGTTAGATGTGCAGCATCTTCAGAGTCAGCATTTTCATTATCATTGCAGGATGAGTATAAACCTGAAACGATTTTTTATTCCATTAATATTTTTGCAGTAAGTAGATTGGAGTATACCAATAGATTTTTGTCTAGACCCCGCCTAAAATCATTTCTTCCCCTACAAATTTATGTGTGAAAATTTTCAGTTTTTCAAAGGAAGTGTTGTCACTTAAATACTCATAAGTCCTTTCAAGGATATCACAGGAACAAGCATGAGCACTTATTACAAAAAGGATCCTTTATCATATTCAAAATGTTTCGATTTATGGCCAAATACTTTAGTTATCGAGCCTTAAAGTTGAATTAAAAAAAAATCATACAAATTGGTTATGTTAGCCTTGATCCCGTAACATTTTTTTATCAAGGACATAGTTTGGTTTTCTTTTCTAAGAGGTTTTTACAGGCGCGGATCAAGCGTTAAAATTAGGGGGGGGGGGGTCATGGTCATCTTACTGCAAAAGAAAAATACAATTGTAAGGTGTTTAATTTACCAAAAACGATTAAGTATTTCAACATTTATACTATATAACAGATATGTATTTATATAACATTTAAATAATATGGTTACGTGCCATAGTGCAATAGAAAAGAAGACATCTATTGGAAATGGATACTTTGATTGAAAGACTAATTAAGAACGGACATAAACAACTTTTGGAAAAAGAAAGGCAACATAATGGGGAAATATTTTGGCTTTCATCTGAACACTCAAATCAGATGTAAGCCAACACGCGGGTGATTATAGGCAGTTTTTACGGGTGAGAAGTATTCGGGAGTAGGACAAATTCCGAAATGCTAAATTTTGATCGGGAGGACGGGCAGTATACCAATAATACTACTGAAAAGGAAATTGATTGGGTCATTTTAAAATTGCGAAAAACTCTACATATTTGATGGAATCTTTCGTGACCGATTTGTGAAACATTATTAAAAGAAATTAAAGAGTATTCAACTTGTTTTTACATTTATTTCACAACAAATATTTCTTCTCGTTATAAATTTACTGACAGCTGTTTCGATCTCTATCGGATCATCCTCAGAGGAGTAGAAGAAAAAATGTTTGTGAAATAAATGTAAAAACAAGTAGAATACTCTTTAATTTCTTTCAAAAACTCTAACTTAATTGAACACGCACACAATTAATTTTGGCAATCATATATGGAACTACGCGTAACAAAATGATTGTGCTGGTATGTCTAAGCACAAGGGTAGAAAAATTCTTCCTTCCCTAAAAACTTCTCCCTTTGACCATAAAATAATAAGATTAAGAGTACAAGTATATTTGTACTCGATTACTGTCACTGATATCGACAGATAAGAAATACAAATAACCTGATGTCGACGGTTGCACTACTATAGGTCTATTCCCATATTTTTTTTTTCAAATAAAAACATGAAAAACTTCAAATTATATGGTAGGGAGAGAAACTGTGAGTGGCACTCGCAAAGTACGCGAAAGGCTCCGAGTAAAAACTTGTGTAACGTCAAATAATTAAAGTGGATTACCTATTTGAAATAAATATGCATGCCGGAGAATTACTTTCTATAGTACAAGTACAATAAACAAATTTAATTTAACACTTTGAATACGTAAAATGTTTTTGTAGAACATTTTACTTCCACTGGAGGAGGAATACCAGGTTTATCCATTTCTTTTAAAGTAAACTAAAAACTTGAAAAATAGTAAAAAACTCAAAAATAACTAAAAACTAGTCTGAGCTGTCAAATCTGACACTTTTGAAGTTTTTACTTGACGATTTTTCTCTAGTCAAATCAAGTAATAAATTGAACGGAGAGGAAAAGTGATGTCAACAATTTCTCTCTCAGTTTTTCGAGTACGCGAACGACTTCGAGTAACAACTTACAAAACGATTTGAAGCTAGTACGCGAGCAGACCTAAAGTTTATGAGTATACTGCACGAGCATTTTGCTACACTTTTGTGCCTAGACGTGTCAATGTCATCAATAGAAAGGAATAATAGTTCCAGAATTTTTGAAATTGTGAAATTTCTGATCGGACGGCTTATTTAGGGCCAACCCACACGAGAATTTTTTAGGGAAGGAAGAATTTTCCTCCTCTTGTGCTGAGATGTACCAGTACAATAATTGTGCTACGCGGAGCTCCGTACATGATTACCAAAATTAATTCAGTGCGCGTTCAATTAAGTTAAAGTTTTTGATATAAACCTAAAGAGAACGCCATATAGAAGTGAATTCACTTTTTGCAGTGTCTTTTTATGGACATTAGTCATTATACATGTCAGTAGTTTTATATAAGAACGCTGCAAATATTTTAGAATGTTAGGAGTTAGGACTAAGTTAGGGCTATGATGTGGTAGTGAGGGAGTCTGTTTTGTAGCTTAGAAAGTGTTTCTCGAGGGATCACACAAAGTTGGGGTCGCAAACTGAAATTCTGAGAAGAACTTATACACATACATCACATGCACACAATAATATTCATTTAAATAAATTTTGGTTTTTTTAAGTTTTGGAATAAAATTTTTTTTTGAAGTTGAAAAATATGAATAAAAAAATAGAAAATAATAAATATATTTTTTCAAATAATTCAATTAAATAAATATTTTGTTCTTCAAATTTAGGGGGGGTCATGACCACCACGACCCCCCCCCCCCTGGATCCGCCAATGGGTTTTGATACAACAACTGTTCGATAGATTGAATATAAATTTTCGGACTGTAATACTTGTTTAGGTTAAGCAAGGAGCCAATTTGTTTTTCCAATCAAATTAATTATTATACAATCAGAGAGAACCCATACACTATCGAACCAATGTATCTAAATTTTTTATTCAATCCATTCGTCTTTGAAACACCCTTCCAATTCTTGAATTTTTTAGTATTTGAGTATTTCCTTATACAATTTGAGTATGTATGTACTATAAATTTCCTGTGGTTACTTTATTTTATTTTAACTAACTTAAACTTAATTTGTCCCCATGTTCAGCCAGAAGTTTTTTTTTTTTTAATTCTATTTTTATAATTTTCTGACATTCTCAGGAGACTTCCTGCTCTCTTCTTATTATATCTAAGTTATCATCTAGTACGACTTCATTTTTAATGTTCTAACTGTTCATTTACTTTAATTAAATTAGTATTTACTAGGTTTATTTATATATTAGGTCTTATTTATACAAAATTCAGTATTTCAGTTTATAATTCATTGTTATTTATGATAAGCTTATAAGTTAGGCTAGTCTGTGAATTTGTAGTTGACAAATATAACCATATATTGAAATGTTTGTCCATAAAAATCTAGCCTTTGCCTAGCTGTTCCAATTCCTCCAATTCTTCTACCTCGGCTCCTAATTGCCTTGTAAGATGGCGGTGTAATCACCTCTTCACTCTCCGATAGCATTTCCAGCGGTAAGCGTTACTATGTTTCCATGCGCAAGAGTTGAGTTAGAATTGAGAGTTAGCGTTAAGTTTTGCTGGCTGAGTTAACCCGATGCTGCATCATGAACGGCTTGAGTTAAGTTGACAGATGAAGCATTTCATACAAAGTGGTCGGATCAAGGGTGGATACAGCGGAAGGCGATCGGGGCGATTACCCCCTCTAGAGCTCTAATAAATCAAAATTTATACTCTAATCAAATGAAATGGAAAATACAAAAAAAATCTTTTCAAATCTTCTAAATCCACATAAAAAAAATGTCTCCCTTCACTTAATAAATACATCACAAAAATTCTCTAGAGTTTGCCTTCATTTTGCATTTAATTAAATATTAAAATTATATTAAATTTGTGTATATATTTTAAAATTTTCAAGGTATACAAAGAAAGCAAGATCTGGAGCCGGATTCCGCAACTATTAGTTTACGCGTGCACACAAAATTTTGAGTGCACCACCTTGTTTCGATTCCGCAAAAATGGAAATGAGTTTTTCTGTCAAAATTTTGTACACTTTCACTGATATTTTCTCCCACGATTTCGGTCGTGAATTTTGAAGAGGTACCTGTGAGTTTTGTCAATCGTTATTTTCAAAATTATTTGTTATATTATTTATTTTATCTTTTTCTAAGCAGTAGTCGCCTTAATACTAGTGAATTCATGTAACTCATTTCTTATAACTGAACTTAACTTCTTCAAAAAAGACTATTTTTTCACTCAAACAACATTAAGCATTTAAATGTGCACTTTCTCTCACTTTTTAAATCGTGTGCACTGGCAAATTTTTCATAGTTGCGGAATTTAGCCCCTGGGCAGTTTTAGTTTTAACAGTACGGTGAATAACAATGAAATTTGGAACTCCTAATGTTTAACAAAATATTTAATTAAATTAATTTGCTTTGACTTTGCTTTCTTTGTGTACCATGAAAATTTTAAAATTTACACACAAATATAATATAATTTTCATATTTAATTAAATGGAAAACTCTAGATAGTTTTTTAAAAAGTTATAAATTCTTCTCAAAAAAGTTAAAATTATACCTCTAAGGAATTTTCAGTACAAGCAAAATTATTGCACTTGTGATCGAAATCTCACAAAAGCCGGGTATTTTGATGAAAAGTAGTATGTTGGGAAAATTATCGTGCCCACTCAGTATTTTGTATTTTGATATCAACTCGTGTAGTCAGAGAATATGTTCTTATATCCTATGGAACATATCGAGCAGATGGTCAGAACATGTTCTGTATTATCTGGACGCTTAGATGTGCAGTAAGCATTCATTTCTTTTTAGAAATTTACAGAAAATGTTTCGGCAGAACTTTTATTTAGTCTGAAGGGCCGGATTCTGTAACACGGAGAATTTGGGAATTTGGGAGATGAGAATTGCGTTTTCTTAGAATTCTTAATTCCCTACTTCCATTCCCAATTCACTAACATGGTTGGAGAATTAGGGAAAACGTAAGAAATGTGAAAAAATGCGAATCGCCTGGGACGATTAAGGGTATCAATTTTTGTTGTAGAGGGTTGGACTTTTTTTCATATGTGAGGTACATCTGCCTATTATCTTCCACTGTCGAAATAAATTTAAATTTCTTTTTTGTTGGGGTAGTTTTTGAGGGATATAGGAGGGTAGGTTTTCTCGAATTTTTCCGGGATAACGAGAGAACGGAAAGTAGAAGGAGAATGTATGTGGTATCAAAAAAAATGGGAGCTGATTAAGGGGGTTGCTCAAACTACGTCATGTTTGGTACCAAATTAAAGATGGAGGAGAGGGTAAACGAGTGGTGTAGTTTGTCTTTGATCGTTTTAACATGATAGCTGACTTTTGACCACCGAAAAACGATTTTTTTACACTACGGTCATATACACCCCAGTTTCCATATTTTGCATATATGTATTTCCTCCGTTCTTTGTTTTACATCCATTAGTACTCCGTTGTGAACATTTCTGTCATGGGAAGTAAATTTCCAGGACTTACCAGTTCTTCGCAATGATGAGATGAAAATATGTCAATTTTTGTACCAAAAACGGCCAATTTTTCACCTTAAAAAGGACTGCTACACTTCTTTTACAGTTATTTCCAAAACGGTTTATCGTATTCAAAAACTATTTACATATTTAATTATGGGACAAAATGTAGATGCGATTTCATCCTACACACAAGCTTTACCGTGTATATTTAAAAATTGTACAGCATCTCTTCTGTACTGGACAACGACCAAATTGATCAATTTCGCGTGATTTGTAATTTTTAGCGGGTACTTTGAGAGACAAAATCCTTGTTCCTCGGTTAGTATTGCACGGATTTAAATAATTTGTTTTTTACAATATAGCCAGGATACGCAGTGATTATATAACTCAATTTGAAATTCCTAGGTACCTAGATACCTTCACAAAACGCAACAAAAGCAGACAATACAATTTTTCCACTTACTTTTCCACAAGCAAACACCGGAGAATTAACGGGAATGGAGAATTCGGGAATTCTCTACTTACTGTTCGTCTTACTTTTCCACAAGCAATCGTCCCAGGCGATTCGCATTTTTTCACATTTCTTACGTTTTCCCTAATTCTCCAACCATGTTAGTGAATTGGGAATGGAGAATTAGGGAATTAAGAATTCTAAGAAAACGCAATTCGCATCTCCCAAATTCCCAAATTCTCCGTGCTACAGAATCCGGCTCCTGGTGGCCAACTGGAGTTATTTTCAGATACAATGTGTGCCGTTGTCACTTTGCTAAAATTCATATAAATTCTAAAGAAAAAATGTCCAGTAAATTTCTAGGAAAAAATTGAGGCCCTCCCTTCATCAAATCGAGGCATCATTGATTTTATATTGGAGCAAGGCATTGCTGGCTTACCCGTTGATACGTCAGCAGCGCCTTTACAATACAACAAGTAACTAAGTCAAATTTCATTTCGCAATCACTGTATGGTTGTATACACAAAGATTTCACCACAAATTTTTCGTAATTTTATATACCCCCTAAAATTACGACAAATTAGTCAATTGCTTCCGAGATTGTGACAAAAATTTTATACTGAGATAAATGCATATTCTATACCTAATTAGAGCAATACAAGTGCCTCAATTCGAAATGATATTTTGAATTTTAAATGTGATGTGTAATTTTTAGTTCATTCTACGTAATTCAAGGCTTGCTGAGTTGAATAATAACATACACAAAAAAACAGTGGAAAACTTCATTTTAATTTGTCATATATTCTGACATTAAAGTACGACAAAAGATCATAATCACCCCTCGAGTTTCACCATAGTTCATTTTTCATCTACCAAAAAATGCACTGAAATGAATTGGTAATGAATAAACGTCAAAATATACACCAATAAGTACGACAAATTTGTCAACTTCTCTCGAGGTTGAAAAAATGTTTTGAACTATGAAAAGCGAATATTCGACACCTATTTCCAGCCACAAATGAGCTGAAAATTTTAATAATATTTTTTTTATTTATAATGTAAACTGTCATTTTCAGTTCATTCTACGTCACGATAAACTTGCTGCGCCGAATAAAAGCACAAAAGAAGTTGAAACCTATTATAGTTCATTCTGTTTTGTCGTATATCGTATACTTGGCACTAAACTACTACAAAATATCGAAATTACCCCTCTCTGGTTATATACATCGAATAATGACAAAGTAGCATCGCTTAGGAATAACTTTCTATATTGAATCCAGACATTATCGAATCATTATATATATGAGAACAATCTTTTCAAAATACAGACAACACGACCAGAAGTAAGAACAAAAAAAAAAACAATAAAATTCCTTTACCTAAAGTCATACCCCATAAGGGATTTACAGTATGTACTTGATTAGATTAGATTTCTCTGTTCAATTGTTAAAATGTCTACTAAACAAATTCTCGTAAATTTCGAATTTAAAAATTCAAATTTGATTTTCAACTCACATTTTGCATTCGTTAATCCAAACAGAAGTAAAACCGAAGACACAAACACTAGAATCTCGTAGCTCTTCATTTTTGAAAAATATTTGCGTAGATTTCACTGATGCATTATTATACACCAAACTTTTCACTTTACACATCCACTAGAGAAC
This sequence comes from Dioctria rufipes, assembly GCA_963924295.1. NCBI lineage: Eukaryota > Metazoa > Arthropoda > Insecta > Diptera > Asilidae > Dioctria > Dioctria rufipes. The sequence continues at coordinate 79,270,226 of OZ002743.1, read as the reverse complement.
CTAATACCTGATGAATGCTTATGTATTTGAAAAATATTTATCGGAATATTTTAGATAGATCCACGTAACGCCATAACAACTGATACCTGACTAAACTGACCGCTCTCTACGATATAAGAAATGCAGTACGATTTGTCTTATCTAGCAGTAGCTAAGTAGTCACAGAATTCTCTGAGCGAGCTAGCTATACTATAGGTATATAAGTACGTGCAACTATTGCAAAAACACATGTAGCTACAAATATTTAAAAAAACAAAAACAAGTTGTAGAGCAACACACATCCATTGAAATCAAAAAGCAATCGAAAAGATATATTTCATTTAAAGCACAGACGTATACAAGGTGTCAACAATGTTTATTGAACTGATAACGAATGGCTGGACAACGAAAATGCCCTAATTAATTACTTCCTATGGAAAATATATAGATAAAACGCGCCTAATCAAAAGTACACTGTTCTATGATTCGGCAACGAATTTCGGTGTTGTTGTCTCTTCAATGGAATTCTCCTCTGTTGTGGTGGTATAAATATCGCTGAGGTATAATTTTACGTAATCGGTGAAATTCTTCGGTGTTGATAGTTCATTTCTTCGAATAGGAAGACGAGGTGAAAGGGACAACATGCTTGCCCATTGACCTTCACATAGGTCATCATATCGTAAAAGTCCAACTTCTCCGCCACCTAAATCTCCTGGCCCCCTACACATTGGCTGTCCATCCCAAAGTTTGGTTGTTGATGCTCGAATCCATCGTGCCAAGTAGAGAGCACGACAATCGCAATGCCAAGGATTCTTGTCTAATTTCACTGCAACCAGATTTGGTAAATTGTCTAAGGATCCACGGGGTAAGTATTGTAATTTATTTGAATCAATTCGTCTAAAATGAAAAGAATAAAAATAAAAAAACTAAATAAAAACCATTGGCATTTGACTTATAGTTTGACTTACAATTTTTCTAACTTTTGTAGAGGCTGAAATACATCTTCATCAAAGGTTTTCATAATGTTATTGTTCAACATCAAAATTCTTAGAGTCTTCAAACCTGCAAAGTTTGTACTCTGCAGCATTGTTAAATTATTGGAAAACAGCATTAATCTTTGTAAACTTTGTAAATTTAGAAAAAGTCCTTCTGGTATAAATTGAAGAGAGTTCTGCCCCAAAAACAGTTCATTCAGGTTTATTAATTTGGAAAATCCATAGTTGTCAATCTATTTATAAATAATAATAATTATAGAAGGAAGTTAATAAATTTGTAATAAATTAATAAGAAAAATTAAATGATTTAAAGCTCGTTAACTTTCTTCTCTTCTTATTCTTCTTATAATACCATTCAATCATTGTAACGGGTTTTCCAATAAGAGGTGTTATTTTGATATTCAAAGAAAAATGCCATTTTTTGAGATAAATGATCGGATCTTTATTTCATTATAAACAAGAAGGTATGCCGTTAATAATGGAAAATAACATCAGCCAAATGACAACCACGACCACGCCTACAGGACCATATCCTTTTCATGAAATTTTCCATAACCAAATCGCAAAGTGGCTGCCCTATGTCCTCGATAGCCTCACTAATTCCATCTTTGGGGTCTTGAATCGACGCTGGGCTGTTGGCGTAGACCTTCTCTTTCACGTGGCCCCAAAGGAAGAAGTCGCAAGGTGTTAAGTCACAAAATCTCGGTGGCCAATTGTGATCACCTCTTCGAAAGATAACATGGTCCAGAAACTTTTCCCGTAAAAGATCAATGGTTTCGTTGCTTGTATGGCACGTAGCGCCGTCTTGTTGAAAGTAAACGTTGTCCAGATCAATACCATCCAATTCCGGCCATAAAAAATCATTAATCATCTGTCGATAGCGCAATCCATTCACCGTAACTATTGGTCCAGCCTCATTTTCGAAAAAGTAAAGTCCAATGACCCCGCGGGACCATAAACCGCACCAAACAGTCACACGTTGAGGATAGAGAGGCTTTTCAACAATAACTCTTGGGTTTTCCTAGCCCTAGATGCGACAATTTTGCTTGTTGACGAAGCCATCGAGGTGGAAATGGGCCTCATCACTCAAGATGAGTTTTCGATGGAATTCCGGATCATTTTCATGCATTTCAAGGACCCAATCAGCAAAGACTCGACGTTGTTGATGATCGGCCGGCTTGAGTTCTTGTGTTAACTGAACTTTATAAGCCTTAAGACCCAAATCTTTATGCAAAATACGGTGTAATGACGTTTGTGGAATGCCTAATTCCAAAGAACGACGAGGAATGGACAAACCTGGGTTTTCTTCAACACTTTCGGCTACAGCAGCAATATTCTCGGCTGTTCTTGAGCGACGTGCATGGGTTTTATTCTTCACATCACTAACTTGTCCCGACAGCTCGAATTTTTCTACCAATTTCTGTATTGCGGTCCGACAAGGTGCTTCACGACGACCCAAAATGTTCGAGTTTTACGAACCGTCTCTGCCACATTTTCACCATTTTTATAGTGAATTTTAATAATCTCAATGCGTTTTTCAATCGTGTATTGTTCCATTTTTATTAATGGCGTAGTTTCTACTTGTCAAATCACAGCTCCAAAAGTGACATCTACCGAAATAGCGGGCTAATTAAAATAACACCTCTTATTGGAAAACCCTTTATAAGTGGAGAAATTCATCTAATTTCGTGTAAAAACGAGTTATGGCCCTATACAATTTTAGGCGAACTGTAAATCACTTCGGGAGATAAATTTTACTCTGCAACTCTTTATTGAGAATCAGTCGAGATCGAGATAGGTCAAAGAAAAGCCAACAAAAAACAACCCTTTAAAACGAGAGATCCTTGGTTCAAATTTCGCAATGGACTGAATTGATATATTGCACAACGCACTGACTTCATCTAGCTCTCTGAAGTTGTACATCATTATTTTCTCTTATTATAGCTCTTATCAACTGAGATGTTCGAATATCTTGAAGAATATTCGTTATTGTCTGCTTGTCAATCTGGCTTTCATCGCAAACACTGCTGCGAAATAGATTTACTGAAAGCTATCATTGATATTCGTGAAGCACTTGTGATAGGGATGACATGAGAATTTTAGTAACTATTAGACTTTTCTAAGACTTTCGACAGTAGCAATCACAGTAAGTTATTGCAAATATTAGCTTTGAATTTAACATCACATCATAATAATAACTGCTTTTTATCTAGAAGAGCCACAGCAAGTGAAAATTACTAACTGTCTTTCAAATGCAAAAAAAATTGATATGTCGAATCCCCCAAAGTTCTATAATAGGGCCGCTGTTATTCAGCTTTTATATTAATGATTAACCAGATGTTATACGTTAAGCTAATATATATCTATATACGGAAGATGTGAAGATTTTTCTGAGTTATTCTACTGCCTTGTCTGAAGATTGCATTTTCAATACTTACCTGGAGCGGATAGATGAATGGTCAACATTAAATGACCTTGCACAATGTTGGAAAGTTCAATTATATGCTAATACACGAAGAGGTTTGGATCCTTTAAATTTTTCTCTTATTATTCTCGATACTCACTAAGAGTGTGTAGGGAAACTTGGTATAATATTAAACTCTCGGATAAGCTGCTGTGATTATTTAAAAAACGTGTTGGGAAAAGTGTATGGTAGACTTCGTCGGCTTTGGCTTGCAGCACATTTACTTTCTATGCCTAAATGTAAAAATTAAAATCCTCCGAGCACTTTCAGTATATTTTTTTACTTATGGACGTTTATGGCCCTAGATTCTAACTGTTCGCAATAATTAGAGATCGCATTTAATAATTGCATAAAATTCTATATGAACTTCGACGTTTTTATCACATAAGCCAATATAGAAATGTAACTCTCAGCTGTTGCCTTATAACATATCTTTTGCATAAAACACTAAGTTTTCTTCACAATAAGCGTATGAACCAATCAGCATGCATATCTTTGCAATGGTATAAGATTCTTGCGTTCTACCAGGCCGTGGATTTTATGATTCCTCACTACCCTATACAGCACAAAATAGCCCAGGGGCATCCCATTCTTGTCCCACAGATCCCATAACTTTCCCGGGAACTATTCAGCATGTACTTAGAACGTTATTTCGAGGAGTTGTCAAAAATATCTCATAAATTGTTCCCACATCCCATAACTTGTTGGAATATCCCACAACTACTCTCTATGGGAACATTCTGAGTATTTCACGGACAAATATATACGGGATGTGCAGGACAATTTGGGGACATCCCAAGTTTTTCGATTTTCCCTCTTCTAGAATTTATTTCGGTATGTTCTTTGATTCTCGTGGTTGGCGTGGTTCTCTGGTGAAAGTACCAATTTGTGGCTTTGTGTGCTTAAGTGTGTTATTTTTGGAGAGCAAAAACAGAACAACAAAATATGTACTAAAAAAAGCCATATAAGAACTGCGTTGTTTAAACCAGCTACATTCGTGGAGTTATAAAGGGTTTTCCAATAAGAGGTGTTATTTTGATATTCAAAGAAAAATGCAATTTTTTGAGGAAGGTATGCCGTTAATAATAGACCAACAATAGACCACGCCTACAGGACCATATCCTTTTCATGAAATTTTCCATAACCAAATCGCAAAGTGGCTGCCCTATGTCCTCGATAGCCTCACGAATTCCATCTTTGAGGTCTTGAATCGACGCTGGGCTGTTGGCGTAGACCTTCTCTTTCACGTGGCTCCAAAGGAAGAAGTCGTAAGGTGTTAAGTCACAAGATCTCGGTGGCCAATTGTGATCACCTCTTCGAGAGATAACACGGTCCGGAAACTTTTCCCGTAAAAGATCAATGGTTTCGTATCTTGTATGGCACGTAGCGCCGTCTTGTTGAAAGTAAACGTTGTCCAGATCAATACCATCCAATTCCGGCCATAAAAAATCATTAATCATCTGTCGATAGCGCAATCCATTCACCGTAACTGTTGCTCCAGCCTCATTTTCGAAAAAGTAAGGTCCAATGACCCCGCGGGACCATAAACCCCACCAAACAGTCACACGTTGAGGATAGAGAGGCTTTTCAACAATAACTCTTGGGTTTTCCGAGCCCCAGATGCGACAATTTTGCTTGTTGACGAAGCCATCGAGGTGGAAATGGGCCTCATCACTCAAGATGAGTTTTCGATGGAATTCCGGATCATTTTCATTCATTTCAAGGACCCAATCAGCAAAGACTCGACGTTGTTGATGATCGGCCGGCTTGAGTTCTTGTGTTAACTGAACTTTATAAGCCTTAAGACCCAAATCTTTATGCAAAATACGGTGTAATGACGTTTGTGGAATGCCTAATTCCAAAAAACTACGAGGAATGGACAAACCTGGGTTTTATTCAACACTTTCGGCTACAGCAGCAATATTCTCTGCTTTTCTTGAGCGACGTGCACGGGTTTTATTCTTCACAGCACTAACTTGTCCCAACAGCTCGAATTTTTCTACCAATTTCTGTATTGCGGTCCGACAAGGTGCTTCACGACGACCCAAAAATGTTCGAGTTTTACGAACCGTGTCTGCCACATTTTCACCATTTTTATAGTGAATTTTAATAATTTCAATGTTGTTGAATCGTGTATCGTTCCATTATTTTTAATGGCGTAGTTTCTACTTGTCAAATGTCAAAAAATGACAGCTCCAAAAGTGACATCTACCGAAATAGCGGGCTAATTAGAATAACACCTCTTATTGGAAAACCCTTTACGTGTCCGTCAGAACCAATCTATCTAAAAAGGCTCAGTCACAGCAAATCTATCGAAATGTTCGGTGGAATTACTTGGATTTGAACAAAATTTTGTTCGAAGTCCTGAATTCACCTACATAAATAAAACATTTGCGTAGAGAAAAAAAAATGCCCGACTATAATTCTAACAAAATTACTTCATCGTATGCCATTATTTAAAAGACAAATCAGTCTCATTTATGCGAGCTTCAGACAGTGCCTGTGTAAAATGTGATTTGCTCCTACGTACATACATCACGCAACTTCAATAAACATTTGACAGACTTACCTTACTAATTCGATTCATTGTCAAATCCAGACTACCCAAATCAGTTAAATTTTCAAACAGATTATGGGGAATATATGAAATTCTATTGCTATGCAAAATTAACGTCTTAAGTTTTCTTAGGTCAGCGAAAACGTCATGCGACATATTAGCTGAAAAAAAAACATAAGAAATACTTCTAATTAAATACTTATTAATAATAAATAAAAATAATTTACCAATTACATTCCGAGATAGATCTAAAATTTTAAGTTTCGACAAATGTCTGAACGATCCACTTTGCAACTCTTCAATTTCATTTCGTGAAATATCAAACTCTTCAAGTTTGGACTCTTCTTTAAGAAGTTCTGCGGGAAATATTTTAATCTTATTGTCAGATAAATTAATTACAGTTAATTTATGAATTCGATGAAAAATTGTTCCAGGAATCTCTCCTAAGAGATTTTTACTTATATCCAAAAGATGCAAATTTCTTAATGTTTGAAATATTCGATAGTCCAAGTCTTCTAATTGATTTATTTGAAGGCGTCTGAAAATGAAATCTTTTTATTGTAACGTTTTAAAGAGATTTTATAATATCATTTAAATCAATTTAGAATAAAAATTAATTGTTGTTATTTTAAAATTATTTTTGTTATTTTGTTGTTAATCAAATAAATAATTATATAGCTAGGTGGTGGGCCAAATCCGAAAGTTTTGGATATACAGGGCTATGTGATAACAATTTTTTACAATTTTATATTGAACAGCTCGTAACTTCCAATGTAGATTCCACGCTACGGCGATATTTAATTCAATAGAAACACCTCCCGCTTCAAACTAACAACTAGCACCGAGTCATTTCCCATTACGACGTTATAGAAGTTCTGCCTTGCCTCCTAGCTTCTATATAATCCTATATAATATATAATATAATTCTATATAATCCTCGAAGGTAAAGCAAACATTTAGATTGAAACATCAACCTATATTTTAGTCGAGTTACTTTAAAAAACATTCGTCATTCGTATAAACAAATTCTGGGGTTATTATCTTGTGCAAGAAATCAATTTATATTATTAATAAAAAGTAATGGATCAATATAGCTGCCTTAAGGCACACAGAAAATGTTGTTAACTTTCCTGAATGGAATAGTTTTTCGGACTGTAAAATTAGGCCTTAGCAAATTCAAAACGTCTAACATTTTCTTCAGTTCAGTTCATTAACTTCATATATGCAATTATACTTGAAATTGTAATGTACATAATTAATGCACTCAACATTTCAGATCTCAAATGTACCAACGTGTTATCACCCACTTTAGAAATATACTTGCAATTTCGGAACTATCGTCTTACAGCCATATGAAGAAGTTTTGTTTTCTCAATTTAAATTATAGTTGCTATTGACAGAAGATGCTGCCATCATAAGATAGCAAAATAGATCAATCTGAAGAGAAAATGGTAGTGAGATGGAACTAAACAATGCCTGACCAAGTTAACTACTATAGGATCTGTTCAAATTGAGGGACATGACAAAGTTTTTAGAAACGCTACAGTCTTGATTTAAGCCAGTATATAGTATCAATAAAAGTTGAAGCTGCCGAAGATAGCAGAAGGCAACAAGACATCTTCGTTTAAAAGTATTCATTAAAATAAATCTACATGCTCGCAAGAAATTAGGGAAATTATCGATGAGCGAGGAAAACCCTTCATAAGTACAAGACAGAATTTACATACTAGCAACAGAATAGATTTTATGTGGAACCTTTAAAGCGATGCGATGCAGAGAAGTGCCAAATCATCTGTTCATAGAAAGACGATGATCAAGCCGGAAAACTATGAATTTTGAACAAAAAATCTCTTCATCTGCAAATATTTTGTAGAACAATTTTTCTGGATAAGAAAACATCAAAACGTAAATCAGTAGAGCCGACAAAAAGTCTTATCGTTTTGGAAGCAAATCCAGTCAATTTTATATCATAAATCGAAAGCTCACTGATAAATTCTTTGGATGAGATCTTCAGTTGGAATGCTAACTAGGAATGAATTCGTAGATGATGATATCACTATAGACTATATCCCAGAAAAAATAATTGCTTAAGTATAAAAAATCAGGGATAGAAATTTTAAAAAAGCAGAAAAAGAACGAGTACCATTTCGCTTACTGCCAATCCACTTACAATTGATGATGTCATATGAGACTGTCAGGTTATATTCTGGATAAAAAAACATAGCGAAGAGAAAGTGGATCTCCCAAAACTACGACGTTAAAACTATGGGTTATTTCGACCACCGGTCTTGGTTTGACAAATGAGTCGATAGGGTGCTAAACAATATTATCCATGACGGAGTCATACAACGATTACTGAAAGTTAAGGCAGCCAAGTTTAATAGAGAGCAGTGCAGTGCAATCCATATCGGCATAGGCAGTCCTTAATTCAACTACAGAGTTGATAAGATACAAGCCACATTTATTTATGTCACTTCCTCCCAACGCATTTTGAATATACGATGAACTAAGGTCCGCAGAAAGACACACAAACCCGTCTATATTGATACAGACCACAAATTCTCGAACCATTTTGATTAGAAGCAGGATAATCGTAAGCTTTGCTAAACTTTTACGAATGCTCAGCTTCTGGGAGGTCACTTGACAAAAGAATAGATGTTCCCGGAATTTTTTGAAGGAACTGCAAACTTACTTGCTTATTGCTTCTAAGACAAAACTGATTGAGAGCCAACCACAGCAAAAGCACAAAGAATGTCGCGGTTAACGCAAGACATACGAAAATCAGTAACTGAGGAGGCTATGCTGGAAACTTTGGAAGAGACGTCTCGGAAGATGTATGTAAATTAGAGGCACCTGCATCATAGACAACCCTTTCCATTTTCGTATTGAAAACGGATTGGTAACAAGCAGTTGAAAACCAGTGCAATTCACAGAAATGCTATAACCTTGAAAGAGTTGAAACATTTATTTTTCACAAAACATGTCGGGGCACCATATCATCACACCCAACAAAAGCCGTGACCTCAGTCTTAATTGAACGCTGCAAACAAGAGTATCGTGGAAAAATTTTCAAAACCTTTGTTGATAGCCATTTTGTTTTCCTTAGAAGTCTACTCGCCTTTAAGTAAATACCCTCAATTCTTTGAATGAATATTGCGGTTGCTATAGACTCCCCATTGAACATAACAAAGATTGAATCTCTCAACTACTTGGATGATAAACCATCCGGAGGTTAAGAAGGTAAGAAGGCAGGCCCTGTAGTAAGATCTCACGGAAACTATAAATATTTTCTGATAACCTTTCAAACCTTTCAGAAAACCAAATAAAAGTCGGAATTATCACGGAGGTAGGAAGCGAACTAAAAACGAAGTGGAATACCTGCTTGACTCGAAACATATATTGAATGTTTCCTCCATGGTGGTCAGTAAAGCAGGAAGTGATAGTACTCACTTAGGCAAACAAAAAATTGTATGGCAGGGAGGGTGGAGGCAGTTTCAGAGTTACAGGGTGATCATTTTTCACAAAACATACTGTATCTTAAAAAGTACTGGGTACATCACGGTTACAGTTAAGAGCTCAGTGACTGCTCAATCAGCCCCGTATCCCTCTCCTCTCAGAAGCTATAGGGGTCTAAACTAAAAAATTCGGATTTTCTTAAAAAGTTTTCTTTTAATTTGACCTCTATTTTTGGTGATTAACATAACTTTTTTTTCACAAAAACTCTAAATTATGGACTCTTCTCTTTGATTTGACCTATTACACCCTATGTGCTAACTGTAGCCGTTAAAAAGTTATTAGTTCTTAACCTTGCTGAGCAGTCACTGGAAAGGCCATAAAGTTTTGCATACATGTGCAAAGCATGCGTACGAAATTATTTAGTGACCCACGCATCGTTTTTAAGTTTGCTAATATAAAGAAAAAAACAGACAACTATCCCAATACCATGAAGTACAATGAGCTCTTAACTGTTACCGGGTGCCCTGTACTTTTTAAGATGCAGGGTGTTTTGTTGAAAACTACATTTTTTTCTTAATCACACCCTGTAATGCCGAAACTCCCCCCCTCCCCCTCATTACCATACAATTTTTCGTTTGCCTAGGTGAGTATTATCACCTCCTGCTCTACTTATTACCATAGAGGACACACCCTGTATATAAAAGAACAGAACCATGTCTGATTTATCAGTTGATAGTAATAACCCAGATAGAATCCAAGATGGCAAATAGTATACTTTTGGCAAAGCAAAAATTTTCTCTGAATGCTATGAGTTAGAGCATCTGCCGATTGCGAAAGAGATTAAGTTCCAAGTAACCCATATTCCCCACATTAAACAAGCCAAACACAGATGCTACGCTCCCACTTCCATTACCATTTTCTTTAACATGTAATCAAACGCGGTTATTCCATATTCCATATACCACGACCACTTAAAAATCGTTCGGGTCAAATCGACCCAGAGTGTCGATCTTCGATCTACCCGTATGATGTATGATCAGACTAGCTTAAACTTACTGAAACGATATCTACTTAAGGCACGTTGAAAATACCCAACAATAATTTTACTATGAGAAACCAAAAATCAACTACACACATCACGACACACACACACTGCCACCTTGTAAAAATGAAAATCACTAAACTTACAATTGCACAATACTATCCAAATCGTGGAAAATATCAAAGGGCAAAAAGTCCAATTTGTTATTAGATAAATCCAACTCCACTAAAAGAGTCAATCCGCGGAATGTATCTTTGTGCAAGGTAGTCAACATGTTTCGTGATAGATCTCTATAAAAAACAAAAAAACAAAAAAAATATTCAAATTACACACACAACTTCACTGCGAAAATAGTAATTTTATACATGTTAACCATATTCATCGGGATGACCTGTGTGGCCGGAACAGTTTTCAAATTTGTATTCCAACAAGCAAAAGTTTTCGTATCTGGAAGGCATCTACAAATTCCAGCTGTGCAATGATTCCATTCTTCATAACTTCCAGGTCTTAGTTTCCAAACACCCTGTTCGACGGAACGTAATCTTTTTTCGACTTGACGAATACGTTTTTCCAATGCGAAGTCCGATGTAAAAGAATCTTCCTGTTTGTCAACATACGAACTACGTTTAGATTGCTCCTGTTCCGTTTTTGCCGATTTCATTATCAAAAAGTATTGAGAAATCATTTTGACTGCCTCACAAGCGTTTATCGGACAATTTTCAATATCAGCCAAGATTCGCGGAAGCGGATGTTTCTTCTTATAAATCTCAATATCTTCTTCGCATGATAATGGACGTATTATTACTATTACAATAATTACACTTAAAAGAAACTTTAACATTTTCCTTCGATATTGCGACTTGTTTTTTTGGTATGAACTTACTTTTCAGAAGTCAAAATAGAACTGAACTAGCTCCCCTTCTGGTTTTTACATCCTCATTAAAGTTGCACTAGAACTAGATGTGAATGGAATAGATTTGTGGTTCAAACTGATATTTATTTACTGCAGTCCTATAATTGTTGCAGTTTATAGGTCATTAACCAATGTTGACTTTGGGTCATGAATGTTCAACTCATTACTGATGCAGCAGGGGGTCATTGTTATTTGTAGCTAGAGAGTTTATGGAATTAATGTGACGAATATTGTCGAGAACGATTCATCGGGCATATGAAAAATTATTAAAAATTTACTGTTCAATTTTTTAATGTCGTCTCCGAGGGTGGTTCAGTGAGCGATTGGTTCGCTTAGCACGGACTCACTATTTTGGGTAACAATGCTTCGAACTGTTCACTATACCTCAAATTTCCGTTGAAGATTTTTATAATTTTATTCCTTCTTTTCTTTGTAAATTTGAAAGGCTGGGATTTTGACTGGAGGTAAGTTTCTTTCCATACACAATGCTACTATCCTGCTAAGAGATCTTTATTATATGTAGCTCAGAGAGTGTAACTCACAACCACCCATGGTTTTTTCGCGCATGACTCTCTTTAAGACAAAGACTACAGTCAGGTTGTTTTTTTTTAACCCTGTGTTCAGATGACTTAATCGGAGGAGCATTAACATAGGGAAAATATTCAGGTCACTTATCTGTTTAAGGTCCTTAAGGGGTTCAACGTCTCCAAGGCCATAGGTCTTGATGGTTTCTAGTCCCTGTTCATTAAAAGGAGTGCCTCATCCTCGACTAAACTTTTACGTAAAAACTAATTCGAAGTAATGTGATATTAAAATTTTGCTACAAAACAGAAAATGCTATACAAATTCAGCTTTTTTTTAGGCCAGCCTGTCCCTTTAACTGGTACACGAATTTGTCTGTCTGTATATTTCTTTTTTACTATTTTCGACCCACTTTTCGTCATCACAGTAAAATGAAATTTGGCACACAGGTTAATGTCGCGTGACAATTGAATCTATCAAAATTTGAACCGGAAATTTCTATGGAAAACCCGGAAAATCGGGAAAAGTTATTTGAAAATTTTGGTACAAATTTGATTAGTGATAAATCCGTTTCAGGAAAAATGCAGAGTTCTCCGATTTTTCCGAAAAAATTTTCCGGAATTTTCCGACTTTTCCGGAAAATTTTCCGGTAAAAAAGTTTTCTAAATTATGCAGGATCAAGTTCTCTATCAACTGGCATCATTACTTTCTCTCCGACAATGGTGAAAACTTGCAGAAAAAATCGAGGAAAATTCATGCAAAACGCTTTTCCGGAGTTTTTCTGACCAAGGAAGCGTTTGAGCGTTTTGCAACCTAAGACAAAGTTGCTTTTGTGGAAAACTCCATGGAAAACCCGGAAAAGTGGGAAATTCAACGGAAAAATTTTCATCGATATGATTAGTGATAAATCTGTTTCAGGATGCAGAATTTTCCAATTTTTCTGGAAAATTTTCCGAAAATTTCCGGAATTTTCCGACTTTTCCGGAAAATAAATTTTCCGACAAAAAAGTTTTATAAGCTATGGGGAATAATTTTTTTCCGTCCTACTGGCATCAATACTTTCTCTTCGACAATCATGAAAACATGCATGAAAAATCGAGGAAAATTCATGTAAATTTTTAAAAAAGAATTCATAGTAATAGGAAAAGTCTGTAGAAAACATGGAAAATCAGGAAAATTCATGTTATATGGGATCAAGTTGGAATACAGCTAAAAAGCGCTGTTTAAAACATAATTTGAATTTCAGAAAACCGTTGCAGTACCTACTTCAACGATTTGATACTCGAATAAATTTTTTGAAAAACTGGTAAATCAGTGTCCTTCCAGCCGTCATAAAATTATTTCAAAATATCTCCATGCAGCACGTAATAACAATTTAGTTAACGTGAAAAAGGTAGAAAATAAAATAAGTAAAAAACGAGTTTTCAAACAAAACTGAGGCCAAGCCGCATGAAAAAGTAGAAAATAAACTTTTCTTCACACACAGAGGTGGACGCAGATTTTATTCGATGACAATCACCGATATATTTCAGTATAATCAATCAGAGGTAATAAGTGATTTGATTCATGAAGAGAAAGAATATTCAAGAGAAATGTTCCAATCAAAAAATCTGAGTCCACCTCTGTGTGCGAAGAAAAGTTTATTTTCTACTTTTTCATGCGGCTTGGCCTCAGTTTGGTTTGAAAACTCGTTTTTTACTTATTTTATTTCATTCAATTAATTTTTCCAGATCATTTTCAATCATTTAAACACACTTTTCGTTGACTAGCCAACCTAGACAACACTTCACTTTTATATTCACTTTTCTTTTTAACTTCCTAATTTGTTTTTCTTTTTTTTACCCATAAATCGCATTTTGTTATAAGATACATATTCCGTTCAGACGGTATGCATAGTACAAAGTACATATATATCTCACCACATTTCCTCCAAAGTACTTGCACGTACCTACATAGAGTTCTTAAATTCATGAAAACTATTTTTTTACAATTATTCTCGTCGTCTTAAAATATTAATCAAAAAAAAAAAAAAAGAACACAACTGCATAATCAAATTTAATTTTTCTTGATCCAATATCAAAACTTTTTACATTTTCTCATGTACGATTTTCAACGTCGTAAGAAAATAATAAAAAGAATAACAAAAGCTTTTAGAAAAGCTTTGATGGGTACCTGAGGACAATTATTCGGTTCCTCTGGGAGTTGTTTCTTCAATTGCTCACGGAGTAGACCAAACGCGTGAAAAAGTCTAAATTTGAAAGTTAAATTTATCAATATTACGTGAATTAACAAAGAAAGCGAGAACCGAATTTTTTGGTGTGAATTTAACAATAAATTATGCTAGTCGAATTATTGTGTAAAAAGAATTTTAAGAATAATTTTGAGAAATTAAATTATTGTAGAAAAATTGATAGAATGTGAAATTCTTAATTAATCTGAGAATAAATATAACTCAATTTATGTATTTAATTAAAAAAATAAAAAAAAAGCCATAATTAACTCTTTTTCCTAGATGAAAGACGATGAAGTATTTCTCTTACGATTAAAATCCCACGCTCTCTCGAAGTAACACTGAGCGTACGATATAACATGGCCAGCCTGACGACATTTCCCTAAGACATATAATGATTGGATATGGACGTGAAATAAGGTAGTTTTAAAGGATTACTTTGAAATTTATGAAAACCATAAATGTTACATTTTATCTGAATATTGACATACTGCTTTTTAATAGTTATTTATCAAAAATGAACTTCTTCACGCTATTCTCTAATCCTGCACGTGCCCATTTAGAGTATAGAGAGTACTGTATCCATCGTTCCACTGGTTTAGACTAGTGCTGGGACATCGGAACGGGACATCGAAGTTTAGCATCGATGTTGACATCGCCCAACAAGCTTCGATGTGGCGATAATATTGATCATATAACATCGATGTTAATAATTTTAAACACTCTGGACAAATGTCTGACTGGTCAATCATAGAAAAAAATGCTGTTTTCTAGTTTAGAACTATTTTTTGCTCTCGTCTTTATTTATAACTTAATAAAAATATCATAATCAATACTAAATTAAAAATTTCCTAAAAATAACGCATAAATGAATAAAATAAAAATGAAAAATTACAGGTTTCCGAAAACTTCTTATCTACAGACTGAAGAAACAATAACTGCGGCAAAAGCGTTTTCCCTGCAAACTGTTTCTCTTTTCAATTATAGTCTCGCCTGCCTTAGACAACAGACATTCGGTTGACATGGAAGTAGCCACAATGGACAACACTTTTGCTACAAGACATGATAAGCCAAGATATATAAGTTGGTGACACTGCTATCATTCTAAATGATTCATATAAAGCGGTTCTAAAGGAGCGCTTAAATAAAGGAGTATTTCCGATTGCCTATACGTTCCAAACTTCCTTCCGATGCTTCTGTCCTGTTTTCACACTCCAGGAGGATGTCATTAGCACATAAATTAAACTTTGTTGATCCTGAAAAAGAACTTTCAGGCAGATGTTTTCTTAAGGGGCCCATACAAGGTCACGCATGTTGGCCAACTCGAGTAAGACAACGATGTTGTTACGCAGATTTGGCCGTGTGTTGGCCTGTTTGTTGTGTGACACGTATGTCAAGCGGTTGAACGAAAATCAAATTAGGTTGATTTTTAGTGGCGAGACTACGACTACGTGTTTGACAACATATTTAACCGTGTTGTTGGGCGATGTTTGTCACGCATTCATCATTCTTGAGTGAAGTCTATTGAAGAAATGATAGCAATTAATAGTTCTAGCAGCTCCTGAAATGTGTTCCTATCCTAATGTTGGGTAGCATGTTTGATAGTGTGTGGAGAAAAAGCTTTCATGTGTTTCACACCAAGTTGGACAACATGTTCGCCGCCTTGTATGGGCCGCTTTAGCTAAAATAATAAACAAACCTGTATCACTCTCCTATGGCCTAACTTCGTTGGTCTCCATTGAGTCAGTGACAGGATTGTAATGCGAGATTACTCTGATTGTTTCCTCCTAGCTAATTAAAAGAATTGTGATTGGTTCTACCGAACGATGTTTTCTACCCCCAGTCCAAATCATTCTAAAAACATTTGATAATCAATTGTAACGATGTTTTGAAAATGAAATGAATAATCACTTCACTATTTCTCTTTTCGTTTTACCACAAAAATTTTATTGAAGTATATTTTTTTTTTCAAATCTAGATAATTTTTTGGAATTTGATTTGATTTTTACGGTATGCATTTATTCCTTTGCGGTAAGAAGCATATAATTCCCTAACATCAAAAGGATAACATCGATGTACGTCTATGTTTATTGCGTCGACATCGATGTAAAAATATCGAACATCGAAAGCCCAAACATCGATGTTTTGAAAACATCAATTAATATCGCCCGGCACTAGTTTAGAAATCCTTACTAGTATCATGAGCCGTAAATTGTTATATTTTATAACGCTTCATATATTTCGTGGATGAAAATTTAGGATCATAGATCTTTTCTAATATTTTTCCCTAATCGGCCGTCCTACTTACATTAAAGATAATTAATCATTGTTAGCACAGGTTATGTTACTTTATTTTCTCTTTTTTTTTAAATTATGCTTATGTGATGTCTTTCTTTTATTTCATTATTTATTTAAATTTTTTTGTAATTAGTGTTAGTAGGGAGAATCGTTGGGGCCCATGAGGCGTTTACTTCCCTGAATTTTTGAAGTCCCTCGTGGTCTGGACGTAGGCTTGCGGCTACTTCTCGCTGGATTGCTTCCTTTTCTTCGATTCTTCTTTTCCCCAGAATATCTGAGATTTTAGACCAAGAACTGGAGTCCCCTGGAGACTTTTTGTGGAAAAATTATACTTGTCTTTTTTTGGTTGTTCCGTATTTTTTAAATATACTTCACTCGTGTTTCGCTGACCAGCTACGAGACAGAAAAAACAAAAAGGCGCCAGCGGAAGTGGCCGAGAAAAAAAAGACCGACATCCTTTCTACTCTGCATAATCCACATCGTTGACTCGTCATACTGCCATATGACTTATCGACAAGTCGATCTTGCTACGTTCGCTAGACTTGCTTCCACTTGGATTCCACTAACTCATTTTTTTTATTGTTTAGTTTCAGAATGTTATTTTTATTTGGAAAATTTGTTTTTATTTCAGTTTAGAATTTGTTTAATTTAAGTTATAGATACGCTTATTATTTTTATATTGTATTTTAATTAAAATTATCTAATCCAAAAAATATTCAAGAACATGAATTTTACTGCTTGCTAATTTCATATGGGATGTTTATAGTGGCTCTTAAATCTTATAATTACATAATATATGTAGGTATTTGGTAAAAATTAAGAGGAAATAGTGTGGGTCTAATATCCAGCGTTACAATTTGCAACCAAAACATGGCATTTCAATTGATAGTTAAATGAAAACATATCTCTGACTGAATATAATATGTATTATGGAGCACTAGGGAAAAAACAAAGTATGTCGTTTTACCCTCAAGCATAATGTCATTTTGTCATTTTAACTTTAAATCTAGTTGGATATTTTTTTCAATAAAGCAAATTTAACAAAGAGCAAATAACTACAACTAAAACGCACACACATAGCTTTACGTTCTTATATCTTTACTACAGTAACCAAAACCCTCGAAAATACTTCACAAGACATGAAACAGACTCCCTCATTACCACATGAGAACACCAACGGGGTCCTAACATTCTAAAATGTTTGCAGTGTTCTTATATAAAACAGACAAAAGTTGATTTGAATATCTCCTCCGCTCTAAACTACTATTCATACAGAAAAATGGTATTTTGCTAATCATAAGCTTGCTTTCTTATCTTCTGAACCGAAATAAAATTTTCATACCTTTCCTAACAAAATTATTTAAAAAACTTTATCGTAACCAAATGACTACGATTTCTCAATCAAGAACTCTCCGCTGAGTAATCATGCCGCGGGCTGATGATATCGAATGTAACTGTCTACAGATTCGGAACAGTGTTGCCAGATTGGGCACTTTTCCGCAAATTGGGCTATCTTTTTACAAAATCTGTGCTTCGGTTTTCATGAAAAGCGCCTAACGCCTAATTGGGCGCAACACTGATTTTTCTGCGCTTTTTGGGCTCTTATTTAAGGATATCAAATAGAAAAGAAAATAAGTTTTATTCACATTAAATGATTCTTGGATATCTCATTCTAACTAAATAGAAGAGGGGGTTAAGTATTTCGAGACCCGTATAATATACAAGTATACAGGCAATTTTCGGTCTACTGCGTGCGATGTTTAAAAAACAAGTACCGAGGTACTGGTTAGTTACTGGGTTTGTAGCCGAATATAAAAATTTCGTAAAGAAATTTTGAGAGCATACTGCATGCTTCGATTAGCAGTGTAGAACGATCTCATCAGGACAGAAATGAAGCTCTGAACTGAAAATCTAAATATGAAAAATATGGAAAATGGGTTTTATTCACATGAAATGGTTTCTTGGACATGTCATTCTAACTAAAAAGAAAAGTGTTTGTTAATTAAGGTAATATTTTATATTTGTTCAGAAAATGTCAGTCAAAAACAAAAGCATATACATATTCACATTAGGTAAGGGTGGCCCAAGAATGTATGGATTTGCAAAAGTGCTAAAATTTTCATTTAGAATTTGTTAGATAATGTAATTTCAAACTTCTATGCAAAGTTTCAGTGAGATTCAAGGCACTTTCATATCAAAAACAAGAATCAGAAGATTTTTGCTCCAATGCTTAATAAAATCATGGGAAATAAGATAAACTAAGTTTTTTGCTGAGAAAATAGTTATATTTATTTCAGATTTTTAAGAAAACACTGCCGAAAAACATTTCGGCTGATAAAACATGAAAGTTGTGTGTTTCTTAAAAATCTGAAATAAATATAACTATTTTCTCAGCAAAAAACTTAGTTTATCTTATTTCCCATGATTTTAAATCATTAGAGCAAAAATCTTGTTTTAAAGTGGAATAAATTGAGTTTTTCGATTTGTATTTTTTCTGTTCTTGTTTTTGATTGGAAAGTTCCTTCAGTAATCTTTACAACCGCTCAAATCGAAAATAGTGATTTTTTTGCTTTTGGTGTGGTTGGGTGGACTGTCACTAAAACCGTCTCAATATATCTTTCATAACTTTTTTAAATTGACATTTTTTTTTTTTTCATTCTAAGGGAGCTTAGTTATCAACTTATTACAGTAGAAGCAGTTTTAAAAAAATTAATATTTCTATTTTACAACGAAAATTCGGGCCTGGAGCCGCAATTTTATGATTTGGCGGCAATTTTTTTGCAAAGAAAAGTATCGCGTGGGTATACTTTTTCTAGTAGGTATAATGCAATCTACAATCGATTAAATCATTAAAAACTAGTCAAATAGCAACCCATCAGAAATTCACCCTTATTAAAAACAAACATTTCGGCGCCTTTTGGGCGATCTTTTTTCTTCATTTGGGCTCTTAGTCCATGTCATAATCTGGCATCACTGATTCGGAATCCGGCTGCACCTACACACATGCAATTATTACTCAGCTGAGAGTTAGTGAGCGAAAAATGCTAAGGTTACTTTGTAATCAAAACTGTTTCATTATTTTGTAAAGTAGTATATAAAGCTTTGGGAAGGGAAGGAACCAAGCTTTAAAAATTACTGGAAGACTATTTTCCTGTATGGATAGTTGTTTAAAATCAATGTTTAGCACTTTTCCATAAGTATCAATATAGAACATTTTGGAGAACGGACTCCGAACGCACACATATAGGTTTCTGTTTCATGGCTTGGAAAGTATTCTCGAGGGTTTTGCAGTAACACGTTTTTCACAAATATACCTCTGGTTTTTTCTAAAAACTGAACTTTTGCGTTTTCACTTTTAAATATCCGCTTTCACATAAGTGTGGTTTTTCGCATATATTGCTAGAACGGTTCATCGGACAGAAAAATGATTATAACTAAGTCCATAAGATTTCATATTCTGAAGAAGTTTTCAGTAGAAAAAAAAACGTCTAGGACTGATCGTTGTCCAATAAGAGGTGTTATTTTGATATTCAAAGAAAAATGCCATTTTTTGAGATAAATGATCGGATCTTTATTTCATTATAAAGAGGAAGGTATGCCGTTAATAACGGAAAATAACATCAGCCAAATGACCACCACGACCACGCCTACAGGACCATATCCTTTTCATGAAATTTTCCATAACTAAATCGCAAAGTGGCTGCCCTATGTCCTCGATAGCCTCACGAATTCCAACTTTGAGGTCTTGAATCGACGCTGGGCTGTTGGCGTAGACCTTCTCTCACGTGGCCCTAAAGGAAGAAGTCGCAAGGTGTAAAGTCACAAGATCTGGGTAGCCAATTGTGATCACCTCTTCGAGAGATAACACGGTCTGGAAACTTTTCCCGTAAAAGATCAATGGTTTCGTTGCTTGTATGGCACGTAGCGCCGACTTGTTGAAAGTGAACGTTGTCCAGATCAATACCATCCAATTCCGGCCATAAAAAATCATTAATCATCTGTCGATAGCGCAATCCATTCACCGTAACTGTTGCTTCAGCCTCATTTTCGAAAAAGTAAGGTCCAATGACCCCGCGGGACCATAAACCGCACCAAACAGTCACACGTTGAGGATAGAGAGGCTTTTCAACAATAACTCTTGTGTTTTCCGAGCCCCAGATGCGACAATTTTGCTTGTTGACGAAGCCATCGAGGTGGAAATGGGCCTCATCACTCAAGATGAGTTTTCGATGGAATTCCGGATCATTTTCATGCATTTCAAGGACCCAATCAGCAAAGACTCGACGTTGTTGATGATCGGCCAGCTTGAGTTCTTGTGTTAACTGAACTTTATAAGCCTGAAGACCCAAATCTTTATGCAAAATACGGTGTAATGACGTTTGTGAAATGCCTAATTCCAAAGAACGACGAGGAATGGACAAACCTGGGTTTTCTTCAACACAATATTCTCGGCTGTTCTTGAGCGACGTGCACGGGTTTTATTCTTTACATCACTAACTTGTCCCGACAGCTCGAATTTTTCTACGAATTTCTGTATTGCGGTCCGACAAGGTGCTTCACGACGATCCAAAAATGTTTGAGTTTTACGAACCGTCTCTGCCACATTTTCACCATTTTTATAGTGAATTTTAATAATTTCAATGCGTTGTTGAATCGTGTATCGTTCCATTTTTAATAATGGCGTAGTTTCTACTTGTCAAATGTCAAAAAATGACAGCTCCAAAAGTGACATCTACCGAAAGAGCGGGCTAATTAAAATAATACCTCTTATTGGAAAACCCTTTATATGCTTGCACAAAAACCGCCCAAAATGATTGGAACTTTCTCAGTTTGCATTTAATTTGAGATCTCAAATCAGGTCACTGTGTCATTTTATCTTAGTATGTCATTTTGGAACAAGTTCCCCTAACTATTGAATTTTTGTTGAGCAAAAGATTGGACATAATGAGAACATGCATCAGAATAGCCTTAATGGACGCAGTCTGAGCTGAGGGTTCATCGCCAAAATGAATTCTAAATACCTCAAAGAGTTTTAGACAATCTAGTGTGGAAGAATAACAGGTGATTTCAAATATTATTGACGAAATCGGCTCCACCCATGCGACTCAATTGTATATACTAGTTTGCTGGGCGTCGAACCGAGTCGTAGGAGGTTGGATGTGGTATTGAATAGTATAGACGCGGCAAATAATTCAGCGTCTCAGTCACAGTCGTGGTGTGACTGTGTCATAGCAGCTTTGAATCGAAAGCAAATCCATCCAAGGGGGCCAGAGTTTAGATGTTATGTTGGATGGTATAGTGCTGGGTGGGGAAAACGCTACGTTTTGTTTATCTTCCCATAGAAATGTACATATACATACATATATTGTATGTAATTTTTTATTTGTAGGAGAAAATTGGACGTATCATACAAAAGTTTTTCCTCTTGTATGTATTCAGTGCTGCTGGAAGATGAACAATTTTCGACTTTTTAGATAATTTTTTTAAAAATATTCTGAGAATATTTTAATGCAGCTGATTTATCTTTTATGTATCCATTTTGTCAAGGGAAGCAGTGGTTCCTTTGCTGCCAACGACAAGCCGCCTTTGTCATAAAACCCAATTCTAGGCGGCCGCTTATGTAGGCATGTGCAATATTCTTACTTTTGTTACTCGGTACTCATTCGTTACTTCACGAAAAATATTCGTTACTTTTAATTCGTTACTTTCTAATTCGGTATTTTAGGTAAAATACTCTTCAAGCAGTATACTCGTACTTATTAATTAAACAATTTTTTTGTAAAAAGGAGTATTTAACTGAATATGAAAACAATAGTACCCAATTAGAGTTCAAGAATTAAAAAATAAAAAACAAAACAATTCAGGAGAAAAAAAAATACCATTTTTCAGAAGTAAATTAATAGTTTTCAAGAAATATTTTGATTAACATAGGGAAGATTAATTTCTCAACATTTTCAAAAAAAAATCGATTCCTTCTATCTCTTATAACTAGTTCTGCCGTAGTCGAAAATATTCCTTCAGAAGGAAGAGAAGCTGAAACTGATCCCAAATATTTTGTTGCAATTGCACTTTGCTCTAAAGAAATTAAGTGGTTGTAACTCATGCTGGATTCTCTGATAGTTTTGGGAAAAGTTAGAATTTTATTTTATAGAAATTATAGAAATTTCAGCATGTTTCCCAAAGCGAAATTTTTATTTTTCTTAAAAAATTGAGGTAGGGTGACCGGTTGTACGAAAAATTCATTACTATTCATTACTATGAATAATTTGAAAGGATCTTGAAGCTACTCAAGAAGATTTTACTATTCCGGTAATGATTTGCTCTCTTAATTTTTGTTTTTAACTCGTTTTCTCAGTTGCATTAGGGCAATGCATAGTTAAGTTCTTTCATTCAAGCGAAAATCGCTTGCATATATTTCTTTGTTTGTTCCAAACGAGGAATTTTTCGAGTTTTGTGCGGCTGTTTCCTAAAGTCTAGTATAGAGTTCGAGTAGAATGTGACATTTCCATAGCAATTATAGTGACAGTAAAATCACAAACGAAAGTTTTACTGATGATTTTAATAGTGCAGTACAGAGTTTTCAGGTAAAAACTAAAGGTTCCCTCTATGTAAAATAAAATAGACGGCACTATAAATTCTCCACACATTTTACTAAGAATTCAATGCACAAAACCTTATCGAGTTTGGGCATAATAAATTTTAACGGGTTCTTAAAATATTTCACACTAAAATCGCGAGTAAATTTTAATTTATAGAAAATAAAATAAGTCATTTTTACATTTTGATAAAACAATTTTAACTTTCAGAAATAGAAAATTTCAAAATTTTACCAGTTATTTATTGCTTCGCGCATTAAAATGTCTAGTAAAATGAGTGGAGTGTACATAATGCCATCTATTTTATAAAAAGGAAACCTTCAGTTTTTACAACTCCGTATAGCACTAGTAAAATCTTCAGTAAAATTTCGGCTTCCGATTTTACCAGCTCTAGAATTTGTATGGAAATGTTACATTTTACTCGAATTCGATACTAAACTCAAGGCATTAAGTAACTAGTAAAATGTTGGCATTTCCTATTTCTATGGCAATTCTCAGTTTTTTTGTTTTTTTTTGTTTTTATTATTGATTGAAGAGTTTAAATTGTTACTCTGGTTTCTCCAAATTAACATACATCAAAACTATACTAGCGATTTTAATGTGAAATATTTGGAGACCGCGTTAAATTTTACTTTGCCCAAACTAGATACTAGGGTTAACTTCTTATTTATTTAACTTTAGCACTACCACCGCAGTTTATTGTTCACTTCTCATCCCCATCCCCACTGTCATACTAGTGATAAAAAAAAAAAAAAAAAAAATCAAGATTCGGTACCTTCTTACGTGAACAACTGGTAAAAAAAGTGTGATTAATCCTGTTTGGTAATCGTATAATTATACAATACTCAATGGCATGTAATTTTATCGAAAACTTTAACCGGGTACCGCCGTAGAACGAATTGTAGTTATTTGATTTCCATCGTTACACTGTAGTCGTATAGGTAATAGAATACCGAATTTATCATGAAATGAAAATTTTGAATCAACTGAATATGAGTACAAGCAACGAATAATTATTTAGGTATGTATTCGGTACCCAGTTTTTGGAGAAGCAACGAATACTTTTGTAACGAATGATTACTACCCGCACATCTTTACTCTTATGTGCTGGATATATGTTTGGTTACTTAAGCTCAACGGCAGTGAGAAGAGGAAACTTCAATCGTTTCACCCTTAATTATTACCATAGAATTCTTACCTTACTTATAGACCTTGCACTGCATCTGCTTTGATCTTTATAACACCCACATACTGCCGGAGCCAGGAGCCCAACTGCTTATCTCGCAATCCATTACAATAATAAAAACAACAATTTTGTAATACTTAATCAATTTATTCAACAATAAAACATTTTCATGTGTGCAAATTCCGAAAATATTTCCGTGCAAAAACTTACTGAGAATTATAAAATATGAAATATGTGTAAATTATAATTAGTAGGTATATACTCGCGCTACATTAATATCCCATTGGAAAATAGGATCACAGATCTGGTAACTTACTCCACCTAGGCTTGCACAAAAATCAATCAAAGTGCTAAAACGTATTATCTACATATATACTATACATGTGTACATGTTTCTATGTGTAGTAGTTAATCTATGTACTTCTAATATTACACCCAAGAATCCGGTCTTAATGTTACTCACTAGTCACTAACACTACACCGACTATGTGAAAGTATAGAGAATTCGGACAGAAGTTGTATGTATATATTGTACAAAAGTAAACACAATAAACGAAGCCATGGATTTTCGTATACTAAATTGACGGTTAAAAATAGCACTTAAAACAAAAAATTAATTTACTTCCTACAAAAAAAAACATACACGTACTAGTAGTACCTGCTTTTATCACTTATTTACAAGAACTTTTATTGAAGCATGTTCAGGAGATGCTGGGCCGCCCTTGAGAGTTCGGAAATTCTATATGGGGAATATTTAAGTGTGTGAATATTGCAACATGCCTGCAATTCCTCAAACTTTAATAAAATTTGAAGATATCTATGTAAATCTAACTCTATAGCTAAAAACTAAAAAGTTAAAGTGCTCTTTAATTTTTTTTTTTCGTTTTTGAAGCACGAAAACACTAGCCAAAATCACCTTCCTCACCTAATACTACAATTGCTTATTACGATAATAAAATAAATGTAACTAAAATCGAATTCCAACTGTTAATATTCGCCTCCCTCAATCTACTTCCAGCTTACGAAAACTTCCAACGATTCCAACATCAAGATCAGCATCAACATTTCCAGCAAAGTTTGCGGCTTCTTTTGTGATTTCTATTTGCATATCGTCCAAAGCTAAAATAGCTGCACGCCTTTGAAGAAGTTTTTCTTTGAATTGGGCGAGCATTATGCTTGTCGGAATAGTTCCGCCATACTCCAGAGGCAAAATAGCAGGATCGATTTTTGATTTTAGTTCATCGATAGATTTGTGGACCTAAAAAATGAAGAGAAAATAATACAAGAAAAAATTGAGATGATTTTAAATTTTCAATAATTAAATATTATTTAAGGCGTCTTATATGGTGAATTGCAGCATGTACAATTTAAACTATCGCCTATACAAATTTTTGGTATAGCCTAGATGTAAATTCTATAGAGTATCGACAAACAAAGCTTAGTCAAAAGGAGCTTGAATATAAATCCTTTTTGGTTACATATTCAGTAAAACAAACTGACAAAAGACGTCCCGATAACTAACAAGTTACAATTACTTCAACGTTGCAATAACCTTTTAGTTATTTGGGAGCTTTTGCCAATATTAAAACTGCCGGATTTTAACCACAAATACTTGAAATGCCTTATAATAAAGTACTTACAGTAGTTTTTATAATTTCTTAATGAGTCTAGGTTAGGTTAGATAAGAGGGGAGCCTATCCTGCTTTACTTAGATCTCCAGTGGATCCATTGTGCCCTTGAACCTCATGGGATAAACCTTTAAGACCGCCCTAGATCCATCCTGCTTCCCTTGGGAATCTCTGGATACATCTGAACTCTTTGCTTTGCAGCTCTCCCAAACTTGAAAGAAAGTAACTACCTAAAAGTATACACCTTTCATACATGAGAGCTAGGCACTTGCGCAGTAGGTACGTGTTGAATGGTTTCAATTTCCTTCATACAACTTCTTCAGAAATCGTCCGGCACTACCTTCCAGTCTTCTAGCATAGTCTCCATGTCCCAGTGACCCGTAATCACCCCTACTAGATTCCTGGTATTTGTTATACTGTCATTAAGAAGTTCTCTTGTCCTCGTCCTATCAAATGCAGGCAACAATTGCCCCGGAATATGGTAGGTTTCCCTCTTGATCGCCAGGAGGCTTGCCTTTTTATATGTGTCCCTGATAATATCCTCTTTTAAAGCTCCGATCGGGATCTTCCTACAAGCTATCGCGGCGAAGCTATCCATTTCAGAGCCTATTTTGACCAACTAATCAGCCATCTCGTTGGTAGGATATCGCTGTGCCCAGCTATTCAACATAGAGTCACCTTGTGCCGTGTAGTCAATTCCTCAGGCTGGTTTTGCATAACTGCAGCAATTTTTATTTTACCACCACAGCATCCAGCGCCTTAATGGCTATCAGGCTGTCAGTGTATTTAGGTGCCGTGCCGACTCTCTGCGCATAGATACCAATATTTCTGTTTCGTAAGTCTCTGTGTGCTCTGCCTGAAAGACACTACAGCAATCTATAAGACTCGTGCCATTAGCAAACTCTGGAGTACACTGCCGGATGTTACCTCCATCGCTTAGTGGGCATCATTGCATTGCCTCCCCCACCAGTTAGGAAAGGTATTTTATAGTATGTTTCTTTCCTGCCATCACTGCAGTCTATTTTCTATAGTATACTGAAATGCCCAAAACCCTTCTTCATCAGCCAAACCCCCGCTCTAACTCTGACAGCGCTAATTGTCGCTATACTCCTGGAGTGGAGATCTAGCGACAATAAATCAAGCATGACCTCTAGTGCCACCATGGACGTGACGCACAAATACCCAATTATTCCAAAGCAAGCGGCCTTCTGAAATTTTGAAAGCACACTTAAGTTACATTTCCTCGGCAGTGGCGTCCACTGGACCGTGGAGCTGTAGCAGAGGATGGGCCGACATATGGCTCTGTACATTTATCGTAACACTCTGAGTTTTAATCCCTAGTTGCCACCAAAAATTCTGTTAAACGTATAGAAGGCCACAATGGAGGTTTTAACACGTTATCCTAAATTAGCCTTCCAGCCCAGCTCGGAATTGATTACGACTCTCGGACATTTTGCTTCCCTGGGGAGAGTAAGGTACTATCCACCCAACATTGGAAATGTGAGACTTTGCCCTTACCTTTTTCTTGTAAAAAGCACTAGCTTTATTTTCGAGGGGCTTACCTTCAATCCACTATTATTGGCCCGGTTATCCAGTTTAATCAGCTGACACTCAAGCCATTCTCTAATAAAAGAGATAAATTTGCCGGTTATCGGATGCATGCCCATAACGGCTGTAAACTCCTCTTTCTCTGACTTAATGAGGATTTCATCCATTACCAGTAGGTATAGGAGTGGTGATAACACCCGCTGCGGTAGACCTCTGTAGACTATTCTTCTCACAACCACAACCCCCAATCAGGAGCTAATCTTTTTGCTGCGAAGAATTGAGTTGATCCACTCACATTGACCCTTATCAACCCCCACCCATTTCAGTCCGTTATATCTAGTCCCCGGTCTTAACGCTATTGAAGGCCCCCTCAATATCTAGGAATGCATTCTAGGGATTTCTCAACACCGGGCACCACTGCATGTAGCACCGATACTACTGATGTCTCTTTTGTATAAGCATGCTGGCTACCACTGCTGCCCTGCCATTCAAATCTTATATGTACCTCAAATATTCCCTCCAAGAGTCTAAGAAATTAAAAACGTGAACTGAGTTATATAAACTTATTTCAAATATACCTCAGAATATAGTTGCTGCAACTTAAAATTTATATCCCATGAAAACCTTAACGAAAATAACCAAAACGTTGAATATTCTAGGAAGTTAGACGAAAACGATGTTTAAGAACTGCCATTCAAAATCCATAGATCAACAAAATAGTGACAGACTTCACCAAAGCCATAATTTAGTAATCCAACGATTTCAGAGTAGAAAAAGGTAGAGGAGAATTAATTGGTGGTATAAAGCCAGCCCCTAACATCAGTCAAAGCCTAGGAAAAAAGAACTCAATATTCCAGGCAGAGATATATCCAACCATGACATGTGAATGGAGGATTCGTCACTAAATGGGTATCTATGGGTATCTTTGAAAACAAGTGGCATTAAAAATCTCACATCACCCGATTTCAAGATAAAGGCTAACTTTAGAATTTATCCAAGCACTACTTGATTTTGGCACATGGAAATGGAACCAACATTAACTTCAATAAATTCCTCCACACCCCAAAATCTAGTGAGCCTCTTTTTGCAACCACTCTAAAATTCAAAAGTAATACTATTTAGTACTGAGCTCGTAGCCATATATTAAAACTCTTATGCCTGACATAAAAAAGCATATAAAAAAAGCTTGAACGAAAAATTTTCAAATGGGAATCTAATGAGTTTTAACAAAAGGAGCAAAATCTGCATACTATCCGAAAAAGTGCCCTGACCTTATCCTTTATCACAAACTCAACGGATATCTTGTCTTAACTAACAGCAATAAACGATGGATATAAAGTGACCGACCCTGAGTTTTCCCATCTGTGAATGACTCTTTCCTTACTTTCTTCGGATTATTTCCAGTCATGCCAAAACCGTGCATGCATCAAAGTATATTTATTGCCTGGTAATCTGCTTGCCTTCAAAGAAAATGATTTCTAAGATTACTCAAAGAGTGTAAAAAATCATATCATACTGATGCAGTTCGTAAATGGAAGGGGTACTTAGTAAATAACTGATGAGACAACATATACATTGCGATCGGCTACCTAAACTAGATCCTACCACCGTATTGGAAACGAAGTACCTAAGAAGTAACCATTGCAACCAGCGACCAGATCTACCACAACTGCTATAGTCTGCCCATGGTGTCAGGAGTAGAAAAGACTTTGGAGGAAAAAACGATCGCGTTATGTGCTTTCTTAAAATATATGGAAAGATCATTTGACAACATTTCCTTTGAATCCATGTATTGCACGGTTCCCAAAATAGAAATCAAGCACTCTTTGGTTAAATTGATAAAAACAGTATACTCAGCGGCCGAAGAATCACAACTAATAGCGGCCTGATTGATTTGTCATCATAGGCCTTTAGATAGTAGGCCTATTACCCAACAGCCAAAAACTAAGTAAAAGAGAACTCAAGCTAGCTGACAAAAATGTCAACGGCTTGTTTGTCCAGGAAAACCTGATTCCATGTCTACCTGGCCTGCCTTAGAAGCCTTACAGAACTTCATTTCTTCACACATGGCATATAAAGAAAGAATGATAAATCTTCAATCAGAAAATCAAACAAACTGGCTGACAGCTTGAGCATCCTAGAAAAATTCCCAGTGGATTCGATGGTCCACTCAATTCCAACAACTTTAACGGTAACACTAGTACTATTGTGACACACCATTTGGGAAAGGATCTCTATGTGGGTGTAATATAGACCGAACTGTCTACTCGTAACGTCTCTAGGGACATCACTTACCATTTCTCAGGAAGAGATTCACAGAATAAAGCCATGATGCAAATAGCTGAAACCAATAATTTTATGCTGAATTTTTGTGTTCTTATGGAATGAAGGAATTGAGGGTAACATACACAGATTGAGAGCCGCCTTAGAAATAACGGATCAAAATCTGTTTGAGACAAACGAAAATTCGTACTCGTAGCAGAGCACAAAAACACCTTTCTCCTAGAACAGGTCTGAACTAGGGTCATTCACTAGAGGTTGTCCTTTGAGATATAATTTTGAAAATATTGGAAAAGTTAATAATAAAACTAGTCACTTTGGCATAAAGGACAACGAAACAACCAAACATGTTCTCTGTTACTGCAAAGCTCACACCCCATTCCTCCTACCACCATATAATCTGTCTCAATATCTCCAGGAGATCCTTCGAAACATTGAAATGATGACTATATCCAAAAGTATGGTGTGGAAGAATTCACCTGCGTAAGGCTTAAACATCCACAAAAGGCTACCATCAAAGAATAGAACAAAGGAACCCGCAACGAATACTATAGGTTTCATAAAAAATCTAGAGTTTGTCTCATATAAATCAGGGGCACAAAATTTCTTATTGGTTGCAGTAACAATATATGGAGCGGGTTACCTGTCTGCCGAACTTATATCTTTTAAATCCCTCATAGATCAGAGCACCCTATAAGAACAGCTACAATTTTGGGTGGGCTCCACTTATGGATTTTCAGTAGGCACATACTGTTGTCAGCAGTTTTCAACTATTTGTGGGTATCAATTGAATCCGAATGAACCATAAGCTAATGTAATATCAATTCGACAATTGATACCCTTGAATGACTGTAGTTAAATTTTTAATTAGATATATCCATAACCTAAAAAAAAAAAACAAAAAAAAACATAGCTTACATGAATCCTCTTCTTTAGCTTATCAGTTAACATAGAAATTCCCAACTCAAGAAGTTTGTTTGCATATCCTGGAACGTTAATGAAATGCGTCTCCTTATGTCTCATCGGTGTGGAACTCTAAAAATTATGCAATTTCTTATTAGACCTTCATGTTCGTCATAAACAAAAACGATTTCAAAAATAATTACCTGAATACATTTAATAATATTTCGCAAATCGGTCAATGACCATAAGCTAACAAATCCCATATTCATTCCAGATTCATCATTAACATGAACATATCCAGTCACTTGAGATTCTTCATCATCCAAAACTGCTTCACACACCAACGAATGAATCCTGGCCATTTGTACTGAGGTATACTTGTATGGATCGAATTTTTCCGCAACTGAAATTATCACCTGTCTACCAAGCTCATCCCTCTGTGGGAGAGGAATTAAGTAGCCATTTTCGAAAATCTCCTTTAATGCTGGCTCTTCAATATCCAATTTGCTGAACCATTGCGGATAGAGTTGTCGAATTGTTAAATATCTTTCGAGCATTTCACATGCAGCAGAAACAGAAAATTTCTTAGTTCTTAGAAATCTGAGCAAGAAAACAGCATCTGTTCGACATTTTTTGATGTGTGGATGTTTCGAAATCCATTCACGAAATTGAGCTAGAGCCTGCTTACGGATATTGTCATCTTCATGTAATTCCTCTTTGGCAATTTTCTTATATTCTGAGCTTATTTTGCATACATAAGGATCAAAATCCTCGTGAGTTGTAGATAGGGTGGTGGGACGAATAGCTTCTGTTTCCAACACTGAAAAGAAAAAGAAAAAATTCTTATTAGATATGAAAAAGTTAACCCAATTCAACAAAAATGCAAATGGAAATTCCATTATGCGATTAGTCATAATAATAACAAGAGCAGACGCTGAATTATGTCACAGCAGTGTTACAAACTTAATTCGAAATCGATAAATTAACTCATCTGCTTTTCGCATAAATTACTAAAAGTGGTACACATTAGATAATAGTTTCAAGAAAGCTTCTTCTTAGTTGACCCATCATCGCGTCGATTATCACCTGGTGCCGCTACTCAACGTTGGGCGTTGGAAAAAAGTCTTACTTTCACCAGGTGACGGTCATACAACAAACAAAATTC
The DNA here is from genome assembly GCA_963924295.1 of Dioctria rufipes. NCBI lineage: Eukaryota > Metazoa > Arthropoda > Insecta > Diptera > Asilidae > Dioctria > Dioctria rufipes. The sequence goes on along the minus strand of OZ002743.1, from coordinate 79,238,464 downwards.
AACCTAATTCGGTTGTCAGAAATTATAAAATTAGTAAATTTTTACTCTACGAGTATTAAGCAATCTTTAGCTAACCATTTAAGACATATTTATAGGAGTCGTTGTACCCATGCGTAGTTTACTTAAAAATTCATCACACTCTGTGAGTACGTAATTACGACAAGATCCATGGAATAAGTACTTGGGTCCATGTGATGAGCATAAGTAGTAATCCAAAATGCTTAGTTAACCGCGATTTAAAATGGAAAACTTTTTAAGGCCTCGGCTGGAGGTGTGGTTTTGGTTGGTGTTTACTTTCATTAGATCTAAGTTTAGATGCTTTACACCTTCATAATAATATTTTCATCTGCTTCCATATTCATGCGCGCAGACCAGTGTTAAGTTATGCAATCCTGCAGCTGCAGCGTATATGAAAAACATGACGTGTCCGGACACACTCAATAATTTACAGATTTTGTAATAATTTCAACGGTTGGTGACTAATTTTTTTTTTTTTTTTTTCGTTTTGTAACTTTGCTACACACTGATCCAGTGAAGATGGGATTATATCATATTATCTGGCCTTGAAAGTAACTGATGGTTTTATCAATCTTAAAAACTGTTTGGTAATGGATGTAATTGGAATTGCAAATAAATATGTCCCAAGAATTTGGTCGATGGTCATAAGATTCGTAAAGAGAAGTTTCTCACACGTAAGGTTTTCAAGAAAATTAAAAAAAAAAAAAAACCTTTAGCAAAATATTTTTTATTTCAATACCATATCTGCAGTAAAATTAATATATCCATGCCATATGCAATAACTCCGAATTCCTGAAATCATTTTTCACCAATTACCAGTGAAACGAGCAATAATAAATACCAACGACGCAAAGACAAAACTGTAATAAAAATTGTCCGCTATCAGAGCTGGGCAATACTTAAGTAAAAAATGACTTAAGTACTACTTAAAGTACATTTTCGTTATTTAAGACTTATTACTCAATACTTTTGAAATGCCCCTACTTAGTACTTGAGCATAAGTACTTGCTTCTATTTACTTGTACTTAAGACTTAATTTTGTACTTAAGTACCAAGATTTTTACTTAGGTATTTCTGAGTCTATTAAGTACCTACATATAAAAAAATATCTAACTTTTAAAGCACGCAAAGAACTGTCAAAGAATGTGCAACACTCACGCATCAAGGCAGAACCTTAGACACAAACTAATAACATACACACAAGACTGGGCAAGTAAAACAAAAACCAGTAACATCTCGCTCGAAAAAAAAATCGACCATGCATCGACTTGATGACATAACACTGACATGTATAATAAGTATTGCAAAAAGTGGGCTTACTTCTATATTGCTGACTCTTTCGGCCTAAGCACCAAGTACCAACTGAGAGAGAACTTAAAACAACAAATAAATTAGTGGACTCGTCGAAATAAATGTTTTTAAATTAATCATTTAGGGCTATTACTGACAAACACTGTTTTATCAAAGACAATGTATTCATTAGATATGCAGAAGAATTTCTAAAAGTTTTATTAAAATCACTTCCCGAGCTGCGTGCTTACTTTTTCAAGTTCGCGCCAATGATTTTTTCAATGTTGGCACCGACGTAAGAACTCTTTTTGACACAAGCAATTGTGCCCATGTGAAATAGAAACGTAAGCAGTCCATTTTATATACTTCAGTGGACATAACCAAGGGTAAGCAAGCAATGCCTCGCTCCAATATAAAATCAACGATGTCTCGACCTGATGTAGGGAAGGCCTCAATTTTTTCTTAGAAATTTACTTCAAACTTTTTCCTTAGAATTGTTATGCATTATTGGAGACGATAGTGGGTGCTTGTGCGGACCTCTAATAGTTTTTGTGAGTGTCGTAAGGAGAGGTGAAAGTTTTACTCTACTCGCATCACCGAAAACTATGAAAAAATATAAATGGTAGCCATTGGTTACTATAGATACTATAGTTTTCAAAAGGTATTGATTTATTAATATCTATTAACTGAACTCGATAAACTTCATTATATTATTGCCAACGTACAATGATTCTAAAAAAGTACATTAAAAAGTACTTCGAAAAGTATTCAGTACTTTTTATAGACTTAGTACTTAGTTACAAGTACTTTCCATACATGCGGTACTTGTACTTACGCTGAAGTACTCAGGCCTTCGGTACTTATACTTGTACTTAAGTACTTTTTCTTTGGTACCTGCCCAGCTCTGTCCGCTATATACAATAAGATCAGATTAACAATATTTTATGCAAGGATTAGAGCTCATTATCACAAAAAATTAATTGTTACATAAAACAAATATATGACTTAACACGATGTTTGTCTGTCAGAGTGACACAGCAGAGTTACATAATATAGTAATTCTAAACCTAAGCTAAATTCGTCTATTACTAGTGTTCTATATTTCATGGCTGTCGATAAAAACTTAGACAAAATTTCATAGTTTTGACGGTCTAATATGTTGTAGAATTCATCTTAGTACAGAAGTTCCTTACCCAGATATCTCTTTCTTGTTAGTTTGAAAATTGTGTTAATATCCATCTGTCATTAACTCCAAATTAATGAAGTATCTAGAAACCGATCAACTCATTTCGGATTGGTCCCTCATCTGTAGTCTCTACAATTTTGGTGAATCCAAAATCGTTGCCCTGGATATTTCAAAAACCTTTGATAGAATCTGGCGTTCTACCCTTTTAACCAAACTTAAAGCAGTTAGTCTTTTCCCCCCCCCCCCTCTTCTATTAGATGTCGTTACATCGTAGCCTTACCTAGTAAATGCTGGTGTGCCCCAGGGCTCGGTTATCTCTCCGTCTCTCTTCCTAATTTTTATTAATTATCTGCTTCACCTTACTTTCAATTCCATCCACAGTTTTGCGGATGACAATAACTTTGATTTCATTTATTCCATTGATACTCTTGCGAACTCCAGAGGGAACGCCATATGTGTTAAACGAGATTGCATGACTAGATCATTGAATAAAAGCGAATAGCGTCGAATTCAATGCAGCTAAAACCCAAAGCTGTATTATCTCTCTAAAACAAGATCACCACTTAACCACTCCCATTTCATTTGATGGAGCATTAATTTCCGATTCACCGTCACTAAGCATTCTTGGCATTAATATTTTCAGTAAATTAAACTGAACGGACCACATCTTCTCTGTTACCAAAGAAGCATTGAAATGCCTTGGATTTCTGGAAAGGTATAAGAAATATTTGAATATGACAAATCTAGCGCTGCTCTATAAGTCATATATCAGATCTAGAATGGAATACTGTGAGAATTGGGCCGGGGCTGGTCATACAGCCCTGGCTTCATTGGATACTGTACAAGAGAGAGCTTTCAAGCTCATTGGCGATTTGATAATAAATTGTCATATCGACTCACTCGAGCACGGCCACAATGGTAGATGCCCTTCGCTCCTTTATCACTACATGCATGGTTAATGAAATATATCTAGTCTGATTCCTTGTAGATTAATTCCTGCATGCAATACTCGGGCGCACATCCTTTCAACCTTCACACTACTTTCGGCCATAGAGTAAAAATCTGTGGTGCTTTCTTATGCCGTACTATGCGAATGTGGAATAGTCTACCATCTTCTGGTTTTCTTCGCGATTACAATCTGGGAAGTTTCAAGAGTGACATACAGCAGCACCTCCACCACTTTTCCCAGGTCCCCTAATTCGTTCTCTATCTCCTTCCTGCCATGCATACGGTATCCCCTAAGCTTGGATTAATAATATAGAAAAAGAAAGACCGCCTCATGCTTTAAATATTAATCTAATGCAATTCCATGAGTATTTGTCATCAACGTGTTTGGGTATAGTGTAGCTCAGTCTTCATGGTAATTAGATGTCCGTGCCCGCACAAGTGTTCATCCAAGTCTACAAGCACAAGTTTTTTTATGATGTTTCTATGAATCCCCTTCTAGTTATTGTTCTGTGCAGAAAAGTCAAGTTAAACCCCGACTTTAGTAAAAAAATACACTCGACTCTTTAGATGTATTGGACAAAGTCGTTTCCTCCGCAAGTAACCTAAGAACCTGTGCCGAGAGTATCCTCCGCATATAATAGAAATGCAATGTTAAAGTAAAGATGAAAGATCTAGTGATACCTGTCTTCAAGCATACCATGTAGTTGGGAGTATTGGATGGCAGAAGGAGTCGGAGACGTTTCTCGACTTTCTCGTAAGGCTTGAAGCCCCAAACCTGTGCACCATAATGTAATTAAAATCTTAACGAAGTTCAAAGATTTTAAGCTTATTTGATATCTTTTATCTTTATTTCTCATAAACGAGAGCCATGTTAGAGTTTATTACATTTTTTACAGAAGTTAACTTCTCATTTAAGTGCTTTGTTAATGAAAGATTTTACGTGAGATTTTTTCCCAAGGTACTTGGATTCATTTACCTATTCTATTTCATGGCAAGCATACCTCCCCTGCTTGGTGTCTTGCTCCATTTCGAAATAACCAATATTTTTTACTTCGATAAATTAACCAAAAGATTCCATTGTTGGCGATGCTTCAAAACCATCGACGCATTCCTCGGCTCTATCTTTAGTGCATAAATTTCAAAATTCGAATTACGAATTTTCGAAATAAGTTTTTTTTTACTTTTCCATTCTTCACTTTTAAAACCTACTACATGAGCGGTTATGTAAAGTTATTTTTATGAGTATGATATGAGGTGGGGGGGGGGGGTAATAAGGGGGAGGCAATAAATACAATTTCAATTTTCGGATAACCATCAGTTTTTCTTTTATAGTTAACAAAACACCAAAATGATTAAGGGTCAACTCGCAAGTATTATAAGCAATAGTGCACTGTTGATTAAATAGTCACCACAAATTATAAAAAGATAAATTGTCATTAGAATCTTTAATCAATAAGTACTTCTTCCAGGCTTTACACTTTAGTGCCTTAATCTACCGAATGTCACCATCATACCAAGCAGACAAGCCATGCATGGAACTGATAAGATAAAACCATTAAAAAGCGCTGCATAAAATTGATTCAGAGCTAAAAAAGCATTAATGCAATTTAATATTAAACTCCAATCAAATCAAAATTTGAAAGATAATCATTAAGAAAATCAAAGTTAGTATTAAGAAAATTAAAATTACTATCGAAATGATGCACATCTTAGAAAATACACTGTTAAAATTTTATATAACAAAAATTATATATGGCGGCTCGAAAATGCCGAACAAATTTTATCATTTTTGATCAGAGCCAAATATAAATTGATATCTGGGGATTTTCAGGGTAGCAAATTACAAATTTGTGGTCAAAGTTTAGAAATTCTAAATAGCGGCACCAAATATGGACTACAATTCGAATTAATAAACATTTTGGGTAAATTAATAACGAATTTGTTCATTGTAATTTGTTACACAGTTAAAAATTTGAGTTTATTTTTAAAACCTGCAGAAAGTTTTAAGGTATTTTATATAAAAACAAGAAAACGTAAAAGTTTTAAACTTTTTATAGCAGTCTCATCTTAATTTAAAACTTTTTAAATGTCATAACTTCTCTATAAACCTGAAAGTTTAAAATTAGGTCAAATTTCCTCTTATTTTTCAGTTCATTTCATGAATTGCAAAACAGTCACGTTTATATGAAACAAATATTTCCTCAACTCAAGTTTAAATTTTTTCTAATCTCAGAAAACTTTAAAATGAGTCCAAAATTTTTCAAAGAAAAGAGTTAAAACCAATGAAGTTTTTTTTTTATACCTTTTTTAACTTAAATAACAAAAACTAACGGAATTGTTGACATAATGAAACCGAAACGGTTTTAATATTTAGAACAAGTTCGACTTTTGTAAGTGAGTCAGTTATTCAAACGTACGCATCCGTGGAGTGAAGTTAATTTTTTATTTAGTGGTTGCAGATGATATGTTATTTTTCATGTAAGTAAAAAGTATTTTTTTATATTTGTGTATTACATATAAAATAAAATAATGTTTTTTTTTTGTTATATTGCTATATTTATAGTCAATTAATTTGTGATAAAATTTAACATATAAAATTTTATCACAATTAAATTAATTGACTATAAATCTATTTCTTTTCAATGTTTTAAAATGGACTAATTCTACGAAATCATTTATAGCTCTTCTGAAGATATTACCTCCAGCTTCTATGGGAAGGTAAACTAAATCTCGACAATCATTTTCTCAAGCGAAGCACAAATTAATTAAAGTTGGAAATGTAAGTATGTAATTTAAAAGATAATAAAATGTTAATTTTGTAATTAACTTTAAATATTACCATATATGTATCTAGATTAACACTCTCAAAGAAGAAATCGTTAAATATACCGAACCGCAGCCGGTTTTATTGGCAATTGCACAGAACACATCAGCAATTCCATATTATTTTATTTATAAGGATACCAGATAATTTTAATATTATTCAAACAATTGTCTTGTTTTTCAAATTATTTTTTGTATTAATCTTATATATGTGTGAAGTAAATTTGAGGAGATATTTTAATTTTTTTACAACAGTTTATATACGTAATTCAAGTAACCATGCGCATTATTGAAATTCAAAACAAATTTTCAAAATATTTCAATAATACCGAATAAAAGTAAAAAAATATTTTTTGCGTATCCAAAATGCAATTGTCTGATAAAAATTTCAATACCGAATAAAAATCCAACTATTATATATATGAATTTAAAACTTAAACAAATAAATAAATAAATAATATAATTGAAATCACAAAAAATTTTATTATTTTTTCGAAGCTCCTATTAATATTTCAAGAAGAATTCTACCACAATGAAAATCATTAAAACAAATTTTTTCTAAAATTTAAACTCCAATTTGAGATAACTTTAGTTTAGACTGAACACAAGATTTAAACACCACTGTTTCAAGTTCAGAAAATTCTTAATATTAAATTTAAAACCAATATAATATATTTAAATTGAAACTTGTCGGTTTAAACTTGTGACAGTTAAAAATTTGAAGACTTTGTGTAAGTTTTAATGTCAAACTTTTTCGAAATGGAAATTCAAAAGTCTTAATTTAAGCCTCGAATTTTTAACCGTGTATTTATGATTAAATTTTATAATATTATTTGAGCTATATCCGCACATATCCTTTCGACTTAAAACTTTTCACACATACGAAACCTCTCTCTCGACTGTGAGCAGTAGTTTTACTGTAATTATACTCATTTTGGTTAACCTTATTTTTAAATTCAGGGACGCTTTTTATAATTTAAATACTTCCCGAAAATTGCAAATTTTCGATACTTTCATTACAAAATTAACCTGATTTTTAGACAAATTAAATATGGCGACCTATCGAGGACTGGGAGGATTTTATCTGTTATTAGTTTGAATGCTCCAAATGAATATCTGAGTTTATATTCAAGATCCTACGATATGGTAGTCCTTTTTAAACTTTAGGAAATGTTTAGACTTGCAAATATTAACTTGTCATCGGAACTATATATTTGTGCACATGATAAGTTTCAAGTCTATTGGATTACAATACTTAATCCTAACTAACAAATGAAGTTAAAATAATAAATTTTACAGCAGTCACCCCTTACAGATTCAAAGACACCAATTCAATATCTGTATCAAGGTGTATGCAAATGGACGTCAGTTTGATAACGTAAATGCCTTAAAAACAGCCATTCGCACGTGCTGGTCCGAAATTGGCCCGGATATTCTAAATAATCTGACAAATTTAATGCCCAACCGAATATTTAGTGTCATTCAAAGTAAAGGAGGCCACACTAAGTATTAAATGAAACAAGTGCCAAAAATATGAATTAATTAATTGGTTTTATTTAAAAGTGACAAGTGCGTTCATACGAATGTCTAACCATGTCTAACCATATATTGGAATTTTGTTTTTTAAAATAGACAATAAGAAAAATATTTTGCCAAAAATGAATTCAAATCATTTCTTACAAAAGAAAACATAATATATCTCAAAAGTATTGATTTTTTTTTATTTCAAGAAATATGTCAAAAAAATGTAGTGCGCTCATACGAATGTCTACCACTGTAGATTAGATTTTAGTTCTTTTCTTATTTTATATAATTTAAGTTATCAATTTACTTTTTTACGAAATTGATATGCATAGGACTACGATATTCAATATTGGTCCTCTAGACAAAACTAAATGAAATATCAAGGGCGAATCTATAAAGCAAGTAACTAAAAAATTCAATACCAAATTTAATACTAAAAACAAATGAAAACATTACCTTCACGTGCTTACTTACAAGCAAATACTAATGCTAAGCGTAATTACGTTCAACGAAAATTCTTTAAAGAATTTCAATAATTAGCACTGAAATAGCTAAGCGCTGCATGCAAATAAGTTTCCGGTTACGAGATGATGTTCTTTCATCATTGGAGAAACGTCCAACAGTTTTTTTTTAGCAGCAATATATTACTTGCGATGTGTAATGTTTATTGATATAAGAAATTCAGTGTTTGTGTAGTGAGCTTGATCCGTGACAATATTTTCAATTCATTCATTCAAATCACGTACTGAATAAGATCATCAAGGTCGGCTCAACTGCTCTAAGGGAATCTAATTTGCTGAGAAGTCATCAATTTAGACTAGCCGCTTCAAGAACCTAACTGTAGTGAATAAGTTCTAAATTCCTGAACGCTTGGAAACCTACTAAGTGATCATGTGTTGACTGCTTTCGAGGAAGAGCAATTACTCACAGCAATACTGTTTAGATAAAGCCCTCGGATAACCTCTATGTTTTGGAAGAATTGCAATGAGGCATTACGTATTTATCATACAAATCTCTGCGATGGTTACGCCTACGCACCAAGCAATCTATCTCTAAAAATAATTTTATTGGTATCTATCATAGCCGCTCACACCTCATGTAACGCTCTTTTTTTTTTTTTAATATTTATCGTCGACATTGTAGTTACTATGATTTTTTGTGGCATTCTCCTAGAATATTTTTGGTTTGCTTTTATATTTGAAAATCATATAAAAAACATACTTCACTAAAGTACGGGATTCTGACGCACTTCTTTCCGTTCCATTGATTCAAATTCAAACCGATTCATATCGGTATTGATGTTATCCGCATGCGCCAAAGATTGTTTTGTTTACAGAAAAATATTTGCATAAGAATCAAAAGAATTGCTGTGTATGTCTCGCTCACATTATGTAAACTATTTTTAGTAATACAATTGGCTGACGTTTATATGTACATGGACCTTAGAATATAGAAACAACAGGAAGTGTTGATACCTGTAAAATTCGTGTGCATGAGCGTGGATTTTTTCAGCGTGCCGTGAAGTAGCTCAGCATTATATTGAAGAAAGAGACAAATCTATGATTAGCTGTCCAACGAAGTTTGTTTAATTTGCAACAGTTTAAATGTAATTTAAAATTTATTTTTCCCGCAGACGGGAATCGAACCTACACTTGTTGGAATCGTGTGCGCTTTCATCGTTACTGGTTAATGCCAGCTGAAAGCAAAACGTGGCTTAGTAGGCTAGTGACAAAAGTAACAAATTGATAAATGCGCAAGAGGGAAGATCATCTATCTCGTTAGCTCAGTGGTAAGCAGTCGCCCGGCAAGCGGAAGGTCCCGGTTTCAAACCCCGGACGAGGCGGTTGTTTTTTCTTCTTGCATTTATAAATTTAATTTAGAATCATTAAAAATAAAAGTTCTTAAAGTTCTTCTTTCTCCGTAATTTAAAACTTGTGAAGAGTGATTTAAAAATAGTGCAAAATAAAGTAAAGAGTGTAAGTAATTATCTGTTGATATTATAGTGATAAATTTCTAAGTGATATTCATGTAATTTCAGAATGAATTATTCGGTGAAAAATTGCCACAACAACACCAAGGTACGACGAGAGGAATCATTTTTTAGGCAAGTACAGTTATAACATATTATTTTGTGTACTTTACACACCTTTGTATATTAAATTAAATTAAATGATGAAATATCGAAAAATTCCTTCCTCCACCGAGATTTGTTTACGTTTGACAGTTGCGAAATTCCCTGGGGATGTTCGCGTAGTGATAGCGAATAAGAACATTTTCGATGGGAGCAAACGTAATATTTTCAACCATATATCTTGTTGCCCCGCTCTCTATATTGATTCTACTACACGGCTGTATTGAGCGTTCACTACAGAGGCAACAGATACTAACACAACCAGAATTTGACTACACCAAATTTGGCATATCACACTTCCTGTACTCTCTATATTCTAAGCCATGGACTGCTTCTTTCTTTCTTTATATGACAAACGTTCAGGCCAATATTTTGAAAAATTATTTTTATTGTTTTCAGTTGGCAGCAATGAAAACGCCACCTTTCTTCCTATAAATGCTTGTTAAATATAAGAAATTTTGCATGCCAGTGATTTCATTTCAAAAAAACAAGTAACGATCTCAAAAGATGACGCGTGAATTTAACATTTTAGTTCGTAAGGTGTTGCCATACTATACATTTGCATACTATGCATACTATGCAAAATTTAAAATTTGAGCAAAGCCAAGGCCTTTGTCTAGAAAGTATGCATTACATGGAGGCACCCTAATTAGGATTAGAATTTATTATTGTAGATACGTCCACTACAGGATCAAGAAGGGAAATTCCCTGAGAGACCATGACTGGGTCAAAGTTAACCTAATAATAAGTTAAGAAGCTGGTGAGATTTCCGAGTGTTTTACATTTAAAATGCACACGGCAAGAAAAGAAAGGAAGAAAGAAAAAAAATCGAAAAAAAAATCAAACTCTCTTTAAAAGTTTTATGAACAAAGATAAAAAATGTGAAATCGCAAGTGAATGCACCGAAACAGAATGGCAAATGTTTCATTTTCATAAATAAATGAGAAGGGGCGGAGTTTTCACGTTTTACTCTCATAAAATGCTCCCGCGTTTTTGTGAAAACCGGTTTTCATGAAATATTGATAATGTTAGGACACATGTTGTTGTTGTAAAATGTCTTAAAGGACACATGTTGTTGCTGTAATCCCATGATATTTGAACAGCACGTTTTTCTGTTTACATTCGTTTTGCTATGAAGAGATTAAGTGGGAGAACTCATGCTGAATTCTCTGATATTTTCGGGAAAAATGAGAATTTCATTTGAGAGGAATTTTACATCTCCTTTCAGCATCTGGGCCAAAGCGAAATTTATCTTTTTATTAAAAATGGGAGGTAATGTGACCTGATGTACATTATTATGAATAGGTTGAAAGGATTTTGAGGGATTTAATAAGATTTTGTCGTTCGGGTAATATTACGTTCTCTCAATTCTTGTTTTTAGCTTGTTGTCTCAGTTGCACTACAATAGTGCATAGCCAAGTTCTTTTCCCCCATTCATGCAAAAGACGAAAGTATACGAAATTACTTGTTTCATTCTAAAAAACACCAGAAATTTTCCCATTTTGCTCTACAGCTTCTTAACTTATTATTAGGTTAACTTTGACTGGGTGTCGAATAAGAAAGAGAGGGAAAATACACTAAGGCAGTATATTATTTACAGATGGCAGGCTAAATGGACTGAGAGCGAAAGGAAAGAGTAACGTTTGAATTTATAAGGCGCATGTCCTTCGTTGAAGAACGTCCTGACATTGGGACTCATTTTGACTGGCCATGCCATGCATTCTTACATAAGAAAGGTCTGTCTGGAAGTGAGGAGTGTATGTGCGGAGACAGTTGCGAGGACTGGGTGTATGTACCGTATGAGTACCTCATGTATGAAGGATTTAGGGCAGCAGAGAGCAGCATCAGTGAATGTCTGCAAATGCAAAAGAAGTCTTTAAACGAAGAAGTAGGGGATATTCTATGGAGGAAGTGCCTGGCATGCCCTCAGTTTAGAAGAGTTAGATAAAACACAGCCAAGAGAGGGTCATCAGTCCCAGGCTTGCATTAAGTCCAAATTGAAATAGCCTCGCCTACGAAACCTGACCGGAGGTTTTTGTGATACCACGGGATCGGATGCCAATGGAACTTTCTGCCAGTCTGATATTGGTGCAGATCTTCGGCGAGTAACGTAGCTGTGGTTGAAACCCTAATACGGGCAGCGTTCAATACCCAAGACGTTGATCTGTGAGATCTTCTCACTGAGCTTGGGTAGTAGCTCGGCGTTGAGTTGCGCTTATACAACCGGGTGCCGGGACCCATAGAACGGCAAAGATGTTAGATAGGTCTCGCTCCCATCAGTGAGAATGCCAAGCATGCAATTGGCGTTGACTTATACTTTAAAAACATAACTGTTTCTGGAGGGCGTTAATTGACGTTACAAAATTAATTCGAGTGTGAAGAACACTGTGGAATTAAGCCATACTTGGCATGTGCCACATTAAACTCTCAAGGACTTCGGTAGATACGTACACAAGATATGACAATCTTTTTAGTACATTTTTACATGGCAAAAATGATGGAATATTCTAGTTATTCCAAAAAAAAAGTTTTAAAACAAATCTTTCTAAGAAACTAACAATTTGATTTTTGAAAAAGTGTGATATATCGATTCAAATCTAATATTATGATAATGTTCTGAATAAAATATCACTCAAATATCCACCTCGAGTCTTATTGTTAACGGTCCTTTTGATAAATTTTCTCAATCCATTCTTGCATTAATGAAGCTCAATTTTATCAATAACTGTTTGAATATAGCATTTAAAGTTATAAATGCTTTGCAGATCGTTAAAAGAAAAGTGTAATCATGTAAAAACACATAATTTTGATAGACAAGTTACGTCATAATTTCGAGAAATTTTAATTATCATTTCACGACGTATGAGTCACCTAGCGGCATCATTTTGAAAGTACAAAACCCAATCCAAATCAATATTTTCCAATTAAGGTCATAAAAAGTTATTTACTATATGGCACGATAAGATGTGCCAAGTTTATTGTAACTGCATAAACAATATCATCTTCAAGTAAATTTTAGTCGATTACACCATCGTCAATCTTAAAAACGCATCAAACTATTACGCATTGTGGACGCATCGACTGTTGCAGTATTATTCTTCAAATTTTCGGATCATCAATTGTGGCAGTTTGCTGTTAGAAAAAAGTAGTTTCATCGGTCAGAATAGTTTTCTTTAAAAAATCATGGTCAAGCGCTTCCATGTACGACGAGAGCTAAAGAATGAACTCATGACATTTTTATTGGTATGTCAACAGTAGTTGACCCGTTAGCTTATCTTTGTAAGCCTCATGAACGAATAAATAAAATTTCAATGCAGGGTTTAGTCACAGTTATGTTCAATTGCGAATATTTAGATATTTTGATCCCTGTTGACAATTGATTGATCAACTATTACTATGACGCACAAGATTTTTTTTAGGTATCTAACTTGACCTATTCTCTCAATTTTTCTCATTAATAGAAGAATTGTAGCCAAGATGGTTCACTGAATTTACTCTTAGGCAATTGAATATTGCATCAGTTCGGCTTGTCATGTGAATGAAGTTGATATGGAAGTTGATATGGCTTCTCTGTGAACGAGCTGGGGTTGATACACCTACGGAGCTTAGCAAAACAAAAGAATTTATTGTTCCTTTTCAAATTTCAAAAATTCTAGATATGTTACGTTTAGTTTTCAGTGTCTACAAGAATATCAACTTCAAGCGGTTCAGCTAGGGAGGCGTAATTAAACCTACTCCAAGGAAGGTCACGAAGTGCTAACTGGAGGTATCTGCACTTGATAGTAAGGAGAAAAGACAGGACTGGCATATAACAGTATCGACGTAACAATGAAGCTTTTTAGTAGGTATAAGGTTCATCAAATTCCTTGCTAAGAGATGCAAAATATAAAATTGATTTAGCCCTACTAATTATATAATCAATGTGATCCTCAAAAAGCAATAATTGAGAAAATTGCACCCAAGTCCTTAATTTTGTAAAGCCTGGATAATGAACTTCTTTCCAAAACATAATTAAAGTAAGCTAAGTCAGAATTTAAAAGAGCACAGTCATCATTAAAACTAACAATACTAACATCATCCGTATAACAAAGTATTATAAAATTGACTGAACGCAAAGGTACATCATTGATATACAGAATAAAAATAGTAACGGGCAAATAATACTGCCTTGAGACATACCCCAAATGTTTGTTATTTCAGCAGAAAGTGCTCCGCGAAAAGAGTTCGTTGCGTTCAGTTAGACAAATAAAACGAAGACATATGAATGAAGAGGGGGTGGGACTCAAGTATGGATAGCTTATGGATTAAAATTCCATGATTAATCGAATATCGAAGGCCGTACTAAAATCAAAGAAAATGCCTGCTTACCGGACTCCGGACTCAATGACTGGTATACAATAGTAAGCAAACTCTAATAGATCAGTCGTGGTTGAGTTTCCAATTAATAAACCATGCTAGAAAGATTCCAAGATTGGTTTACAATGAAATTGAAACAAATCACTAACCAAGACTTCAAAAATCTTCGCAATATAGCACAAGTTAGCAATAGCTTAATAGTTTGAAACGTCATATTTATTGTCTTCCTTATATAGAGGAATAATCACAGAGTACTTCCAAGACTTTGGGAAGGAGCTACAGAACAAAGCCAGATTAAATGGGTAATAAAGCACATAAGACAAGGACAAGCTGCATTTTCTAGAAAAAAAGCGGGAGCACCATTAGGAGCTATCCTAAATTGATCAAATAAATTAAAAATATGTTCACTAACTGCTACATCGTCAAACACAAGATCGTTGGCCTGAAGGGAGGTTGGCGGAAGCCTTGTCAAAAGAGAAAAGCCTATATTACTAAAGAACTCAGAGAAAACAATTGCAAAAATGATGGGTAGTGACCCAGATTTATACTCATGAAGAATTTAAAGTTCTAGTACACAATTAATAGCAATCTACAACCATATAAATACACAGGGCCGGATCTATGGGGGGGGCACTCGGGTGCACTTGCCCCGGGCGCTAAAATTAAGGGGCGGCAATACGACGGACTTTTGAACCCACAGCTAAACGAGAAAAAATCTAATTACAAGAATTGGAAAATTTTTTCAGACTATACTTAACACTTCAGTCTTCTTTCCGGAATCTAAAAGCTGCTTTGCTGATATCATACTTTCAATTGTGTTTATACTTATACAGTCAAGCAGCTTACTGTCTATTAAAATTAAGTGTGTAAGCCTACTAAAAATCCCGTTAAATTCTCAAATTGTACCTTTGTCTCATATGAAATTAATTCAAAAATTGTACAAATGTGGTTGGCAACCCTTTGTTCCCCATCATCCATCAATCCTACCTCGAATGTAGACAGATTATAAGACAGTAGGCAGAAGAACAAAGTTACCAGAAAATTATTATTATGCCAGCCGGAGTTAAAGCCTTTGAATTTGAGTAAAAAAACGGATAAATCCATTCAACTTGAACGGCAGTTTGCCAGAATTCCTACCCAGAGTTTTTTTGAAACTGTCTCAAATTTTAGTAGTTTTAGCCGAGAAGATTCATATTGAAAAGCGGCAAAAATAAAAAACTAATATCTAACATAATTTAAATTTTTAATTTGTTATCCTTATGTTAATAATAGCGGAGACAGACTTGCAATTTCAATATTGTATTTTGCGCTCAACCGCAAGTTTGTCTCTATATACTGAGAAGCAGCTCGGTATACGCTCGGTGTACATTCAGTAGTTAGTACATTGGAGCTCAATATTGAAATTGCAAAAAAAGTACGCGGTATACGAGTTTATTGCAATATGACCCTAGTTATAAACCATAATCATTTAATACACGAACCTTTTAGAACCGAATTTAATACTTATCAACTTTTTCTGACATTTAATATTTGACACTTATAAAATTGAAGTGTCTATTTCGTTTTTATTTTTCAAATATACAAGTAATTTTACAATATTTGCTCACGTTTTGTACATGCGCGGAACTTTCTTAAGTCAAATGACATATTTAGTGATAAATCAAATGTAAGCTTTCTAATTAAATTCTTAGTATCGTAAAATGCAAGTGTGTCTCTGAAATTTTATATTGCAATTCACATAATTGCATTATCAATATATAAATATGAAAATTGCAAGTCTGTCTCTGGTATAAAATAAACTGTATTTGTAATGATACGATTTTTTACTTTCCTTTTATTTTAAAACAGTTGGACATTCAAACGACATTTAAGATCTATAATGGATCTTACTTTTCGTTTGAATTTCAAATTCTTTTTATTTAACAATCATTTATTTCAAATTCAAATTGTTTTCAACAATTCTGATTCTACATAGGTCTAGGGTATGCAGTATCTATAAATAGGTCATCTATCATATACATATAATGCCTAGTATACCCTGGAACTGTAATAAAATTTGTCCCAAATAAAGATCGTTGTTAGAGGGGGCGGTAACTAACGTCTTTGCCTCCCTTCAAAAGTTTTCTAGATCCGGCACTGTAAATACATAACAATATAACACACTGAAAGTAGTAGCTTTATTAATTCTGTACCATAATTTTGAATTCTTCATGAGCATAAATCTGAAATCTTATCCAGCGTAAATTTCTATGACCACAAATTTTACAAATTTTTCTAATAGTTTCTTCAAAGCTCAATTTTATTATTACCTATTTATAAAAATGTATTTGACATTTTAAGTTAAACAGATATTAGATGACAGCTGTCACATTTTAGAATTACACTATTTATTTTAAGGAACTCTCCCTTGTTCTAAATAGATCGTCCGTATTAAGAATATAATCAAGTGGTGGAGACTAAAAATTATTTCAAACCCATTGATATTTCAGCAGACTACAATATCCTTGATCTGAATTGTTTTACGATTAATTTAACTTTAGGTAGGAGAGATTTTAAGTTTTTTAACCGGATTGATACAGAAAACTTACAAGCTGATATAAGGCAAGTGTGAAATGAGTCGGATTGGAATTCAATTTGAGTGTCTATAGCCGTTTGTTTGCCGTATCGATATCGTTGCCTTTTTTAATTTTTATGTCAATGGTTATTTTTACATTTTATGAAAGCAGGGCACAGAACTATGTAATTTCTAGTTAACAATTAACATATAATTCCAAATTTAAAATTCAGGTAATTGTTATAAAAATATCTACGTGCTATAGATAAAAATCCATTTTCAATTAAATATTAACAACTAAATTCACAAAAAAAAAAGCCGATCGATGATAGCAAGCAAGTTTCATATTTTTTTTACAAAATTTCACGCAAAATGACCTGTAATTAAATTTTAATGGAAATATTGCCACTCGACATGCGAATCTGGTCCGGACTGGGTAGAAGACAAAATATTCCGTGGCAATCATTTTTTATAATTGTCGACCATCATTAAGCCAACAACTGTGCTGCGATTGGCTTATGAATGGTTTTTGTAATAAACAAGTAGTGTACAAATTTCAAGGACATATTACTTACGTAAAGGTCATCCTGTTACAGCATAACTAAAAAAAAAATATTGGTACTATGAGAGCTATGATTGATGAAGGATTATATTCAAGTTTCCTTAGGCATTAATCAGACTCAAGTTCAAAAAGTTCAACGTAATTATTTAAACGAAAATAGCCTAGTGCTCTTGTTTTGTATTCTTCATGATTTGATTGCACAATTAAAAGAAGCACAGGGTTAAATGATGTAATACAATTCCACGAATATATCAAAAAGCTATTCGTAAATACGGCACTTATATAGCAACATTGATCTGTATTATTTATATCTATGTACATTCATTAGCTGGAAAACAAACGCCAAACAGCATAAATTGTGATTGAAAACGTGCCAAATCAAGTTGCGTGGTAAAATATTTTCAAATCTCTAAAGAAGCAGTAAAATCTCTTCGAAACGTAATTTTTGATATGATTCAAGAAAATGGTTATTCTTCTTTAAAAAATTTGTTAAGGAAAAGTTTTCCCAAAAATAACAAAACTGATTTCAAATAATTCATGCGCAGAGAGTTGAGAGATTAGAGAAAGAGATATAAAAAGAGAGAGAAGAGATGTGAGGAAAGGAATTTTTACAAATTTGTGTTTTGAGCCTGTCAATTTGACAGAAGAATTAAAAATATAGAGAAAACATTTGGAAAAATTTTATCAACTAAATTGTATATCTTCTTCTTTGCGTACTGTATATTGCATAACGTTACAGTAAACACATTTTGATTTGTGAAATGCCTTCATAGACATACATATATACACTAAAAAATATTAGTGTAAGCTTAATACAAAAAATAATAGGAAATTCGTTACCTAGTATTATAGTAGGATATTCACACTTTTACAAATTCAAAAACTTTTCTTTACTCTACTAAAGGGTTTTCCAATAAGAGGTGTTACTATAAATTTTAGTATACAGGTATATTCAAAAAGTAGAGGAATCCGCCACAGATTAAAGTTTGGACAAAAACCTGATTTAATAATTCCAGATGATGTTAAATCGCCAAATGATTTCTTTGATCTGCTTCTGACAGGAAATTTTTTAAATGAAATTGCTCATGAAACAAATCTTGATGCTGCTCAACAAATAGAAAAGTGTCCATTGTTACGATTCTCCCGGGTAAGAGAGTGAAAGGAATGCTAATTTATTTTCTTTTATTTACTTATGTATGGCAGTACAGTCAGTTTACCAACTATGTATATATCATTATTGGGAAAATACTTAATTTTAAAGCCACATTAAAAGCAGAAGTAGAAGGACAAATCCGACATTTCTGCTTTGTTAACCACATTAAAATCAGAAGCAGAAAGCAGTGTTATTAGGTTCGTTCGATGAAAACCCCGGGTAAACCTAGGTCTACACCGGACTAGACTATCTTCTTTTTTGAAAAACCTGGGCTACCTCGAGCTTACACTAAAATTTTCTTGGGCTAATGCTTTGACATTTGTCACTTGAGAACTGTCACTTGCAATATGTTGCTGATTGGGGCATATAAATAAATAACTAGAGCATATTTTGTTTGTCTTCACCCATTTTATAAATACGTTTTTACAATTAATTATACTCAGGAGAACTGTCAGAGAAATGTTATTACACTAGATTTACTCAGTGTATTAAAAACTTGTTCGATGAGTGCACAAGCCCCCGGGAAAATTGTGGGGGAAAATTTACACGGTGTTTTCATCGAACAAACCTAGTTACCTGTCAATTACACAAGTAGTAGCGGAAGGAGCGATTTGATTTTTGCAGAGATTTAGAGCGAGACAACCACATTTTTAACAACGGCTTATGAAATAACTAGTGAGTAAGAAGAGTATGGCAAGTATGTCGAAAAAATTTTGTCGGAGATATTTGTCGGAGATATACCATAAATGAGGGGAAAAAGTCAGAGATATGCCATAAAAAAGTTCTCAGCGCTAGTTCGACATTATGGGATATCTCCGACTTTATGGTATAACTCGCGTGTATTTTACCACAAGCATGAAAGAATTAAGAAGAAGATATAAATTCTTAAAATCATACAAATAAATTATGTTATTTTCATGCAGCTACTACAGAAGTCATATAAATAATTGATTGGAATAAAGTTTATTAAGCGTAATGAAAAACAAAATCGATTGTTTTATTTACTTTTTTCTAATTTTTTTTATCAAAAGTTACATAGGATTTTTTCGTGCTGTGCCTGAGTTATCATAGGAGTAAAAAATTATTTATTTATCATCAACATAGACAGACAGATGGCGACCAAAATACTTACGTCATTTCATATACAAATCACCGCAATTTTGATTTTTCTTATGTTATCCACTGTGCTGACAGCTGATCTCAAAATCACCTGTTAGCAATAAGAATTTTGAAAGGTGAACTTCTCCTATGAAAGGATAATGAAATATAGTTTGATTTCGTATTTTAATAATTTAATAGTTCATCATTATACATATCAGCCCAAGAACTTCTGAATGTAAAAGCAATGAATAAGAGATCCGGTGTTACTGGTACTTGAAACTATTTCTTTATTTTAAAAACGATAATTTTGCACAAATTTAATATGTTTAATATTAAAAAAAGTTAAGGCAGAGCTAGCTTCCCCTTAGATTATCCTTTTCCTACTTCAATTGCAGGGCTTTTCCCATCACCTTGAGGTGGGACATTTGGTTTAAATATTCCTCCAGTGCAACTAATATGAAACGGCAGCTACAGCCAAAGACGTGGATGCAAAATGTCTTTCTCTTTTAAACGCCAGCCAGCCTTTTAAACAATTTCTCATTCTGGCCCAACGTCCACATTTTCCCTCTTTTACGGGGTGGCTCATAAACTTCTGAATCCGAATTGAAGTCGAAAAACAACGTTTTTATAAGTTCTAAAATTATATTTATCTTTCAAACAACTTTATCACCGCATCGCACTAAGAAAACTTAAGATTTCAAACTGACATATCACCATAATTTGGTGGGGGATAGGGTTTTAGCTATAAAAACGTATTCTTTTACTCTTGGAATAGTTTTACATATCACTATCTCGCTCTAAATCTCTGCAAAATTAAAATGTCGCAGTAATGGAAATCCGCCTTTATCAAACAATTTTTTTTTATTTTTAACAAAATTAATTTATTTTGATACCTACTTCTAAAAGAAAGGACAACAATAATGAAATAAAAAAAAAATAGTTTTCTTTATATTGGTACTACTGAGCAGAAGCAGAATTTTTTTAAATTTTATCAACTTTCAAAATCTGCTTTCTGCTGCTGTCTCTGCTTTCAATTTGTTAGCGCTCGAACAGTAGCATGGTTTCAAAAAATCTACTTCTGTCGGTGCTTTCTGCTTTTAATGTGTCACGGCCATTACAATTTTTTAATTTAGGAAAAAGAGATGCATTTTCTAGACAGCTAATATTAAGATTTTTATATTTCAACAATAATGAAGAGCTAAGTGATAAATCGATTATATGAGGATATAAGGTTAATACCGAATTACGAAACTATAATCCGGGGAGAAAATTGTGTATTGATATGAGAGGATATTTCTTTGGCGACGAAGGTTAGATTTTCGATAATAAATATATAAAAACTAAACATGGCCTAAGTACTGCGTTCATTTTTATGAACTTCGCGAACGTGAAGGAATAATGTTGGAGGTAGAAATCATGCTTTAAAATGTTGTTTTGGTCGCCCCGATGGTTTTCTGAAATATGGTCACCAATTTTATATGAGCTATTATTATAATTTAGTAAATTGATCGAAAGGACAAATTCCAAGATTTGGTCAAAAAGAAACTGAAACGAATTGATTGATGACAATACCATGAATTGATCTCTGCTTCAAAGCTTATCATATACAGACAAAAGAGTAAAAATATTTTTTTTAATTTAACTAAGTTATTAGTTTTATAATAAAAATTTATATTAAATTTGTTGTTTTTTTAAGAAAAATATTTTTCACTTAAACGGTTATAAATTTACTTCCTAACCATTTGCAATCAATCTAAACTTGTAGCGCAAACTACGAGATATCTCATAGATGGCAGTGAATGAATTCATGGACTTTAAAAATCCCGAAATTCAGGTATGTCAATTGGTACATATCACTTACGAGATCCATTAGATCTTGCCAAGCCGAGTAAGTGAAGAACCTGTAAGATATATTTATGATGAAATTACAGGATCATAATATCATTGCGCAATACATGAAGGACAAGCAAAGATCAAAGAACTTCAGAGACCTTTTAAGATTGGATAAAATTTTTAACTTTTAAAAGAAAGGATGACATGATTATCATAGACTGGCTAAAATTGCAGGTAATAAAATTTTCTTAATTTTGGTATGTATAAGTATAATAGATTTTCAAGGCTAGTCACATTTGATTTAACTGCCATTATGGCAATAAATATTTTTGTATTATATTAATTGAAATAAAGAAGAAACCTTTAAAACGAGTCTTGATCAGGCAAAATTCTAAAAGATCAGCCTAGAGTCAAGTAGCTATAAGCTCAGAATTAAATGATGTTGATATAAACGCCCAGTTTATGACAGCTGCATCATTGTCACAGATTTGTTCTCACACCAGTAGCTTTTAAATGTTATACCATAACTTTTTAGTAGAAAAATCAGTATTTAACTTAGAATTGTGCATCAAAATTTAGAACAAAATGTAGTAATCCATTGAAAGCTTTCCTAAGGGTACCATCGCGATTAAATATTTCAAAATTAAAACTGAAGTCAACGACTACATTTCAAGGAATAATTACAAAATATCTAACTTATATTGGTTAGATAATTTGTATTTTGTAATGATACGCTCCATCACTACCCCATTGTTTTAGATACTGGCATGAATTACATTTTTCTACAATTTAACTAAGCATGTACGCAGCAGTAATCAGTTAATAAAAAACCATAATAAATTCAGAGAATATCACCGAAAATTTCACTTAAAATTCAATTCACATATTGTCTTAGGTTAAGGTTGAACTCACAATGGATTGCTGTCGGTAAAATCACAAGTTCGATAACATTCATCAGGGTTATATGTAGCAGGAAACATTTCCTGGATATCGGAATTGAAGGTAAAGCTCATCGTGAAATAATTTCCGTGCATTATCGCTATAATGTTAGAAATTTGAATATACATCAAGGTTGAAGATAGTATGCTACGTAAATGGCTGTGAATAATGAAAATCACCAAAAAAAAAAACAAAAAAAAAACACTGAAAATTCATATTTACAAATTTTAAATATAGGAAATTCAAAATTCATGGACGACACCTTTAGAAAGGTAAATTTCTTGAATTTTGTGCTACCCGTTTTTTATGAATTGCGATTATTATTGTATGTCACAATCGATTGGAATTTAAAATTGTAAAAGATTAAAAAATAATTACAATGAATATAAAATCTTTTTTAACTTTGAAATACTTTCGATCGTACGAGATTTGATACTTAAGTTTTACGTTTAGGCTATTTCCTGCAAGATGTCGCTTTTGGAAATATTAATTTCTGCTTTTTGAAGTTTTGTTGTGTTTTAATGGCTTTTAAAGAAATATTTATTTAAAAAAGTACGGGAGATACGGGTCATGTTGTCACCATTCCATGGAAGGATCCTCATATTGTCAATGCTGAATGGTGCCTGATCATTTATTTAACGGATAATTTTCAAACAGTGCATTCAAAAGACCAACCAGGTTTTTGTAATCTTCTCCATTACGACATCCATCACCATAGTTCGGATTATCGAGTTTCTGGCCACTTCAAAATTTGAATTTTGATTCGCCCTACAATCCATACTTAGTAACTTGTAACATCGTCTGACGGTTTTAAAATTTACCAAAGCTTAACAGCAACATACATCAATACATTCTCCTCATATTCCCCAATCCTTTTCTCCTATTTTCTGCACTGTGTGCTAAAAAAAAAATAGAAAGCCTCGATACTTTATTATCTTTCTGTCCATCTCTTTAATTTTCACCAAAGATATTCTTTGCATTAATTTCAATACCATGCATGGTTTTACTGATGACAGTTTCCTTTATGTGTATTATTCCGAAAGTGTCCACCGAAATTTGGAAACAGGTCATTCAATAGCGACCTTAAAAAATTCTCGTTTGAGTTGGAGAGATTTCAATGTATCTCAAACACAGAAGCTGTCTCTCTAGGATCGGTCATAGCCCAGTGTTGATGTACACGCAGTTTTAAATAAAAGGCAAATATGGGTACCATTTTTTTTTTAATGCACATATGAAATTTGATTAGCAGTCATTTGACGTACCAAAATTATATTTCTTTAAATTAACATTCGGTTGACAATTTGAAGACAAATCTGGTTACATTATTGAATACAACTAAGAGTTTCGTACGACAGACTGAATCGAGAACTGGAAATATCGTACAACCATAAGTGATATAGGGTATCAAACAAGATTTAGCTAGCCTTACTCGTAAATGACGCATTAAAAAATCGCAGATAAGCCAAAGATGCCGCAGTGTAACACTGTCGTAATCACAACAGGAAAATTGTGAATTGATATCAAACTCTGAGCACTTCACAAAATTGAAATATACTAATATATTGTTCTTTAAATAGATCGGTAGTAAATGGTTTTCAACAATATCACGTCTATAGATCACCAGGCAAGCCGATTTATTAGGGTTGAGAGCTATATTATTTTGCTCAGACAAGTTATGTATATGTTATGTAAACGCTTAAAATCCTCGTTTATCCAACTTACACAATCTTCCACTAATATGGTGCATATTTACACATCAACAGTATACACATGAACGGAGGAACATCTGGGAGGTCATTGATATAAAGACTGAAAAGTAGGAGAACCACTATGGATCCCTGAGGTACGCCACAAAAAAGAAATATACTCCTCTAGGTAACATTATTTATTTTCACAAATTATCAGCGCACACGTAGAAAACTTTTAATGAAGATTATTGCTGACGAGGAAAGGAGAAATTTGTTAACCATGTTTGCTGGCAATTAAGAGGAGGTCTGTGGAGTCAATCGCCTTATTTAAATCAATTAGCGCAACAAAGTCAGATGATCTTCTTCAAGGAACGTATAAATATTCGAAGTTACATCCAGCATAGCTGTTTCACGGCTGTGATAAAAAAAAAAGAGCACAGATTTCCAGGTTGACAGTAAAAATTAACCGACATTTTAGGTACAAAATAAAGGCAGAAATAACAGTGTTGATAAATGTGTTGTTAATAAATCTAATTTCAACTTATAGTGTCCTTTTTTATTTCTCTTGTCGCAAGTGTGCCAGCTTCACTTCTTTTCTTTTTCTCTCTTATGAATGCAATCGCAAGGAAAAAACACAGTTCGCTTTACACGTGGAAAAAAATTTTTTTGCTGGGTTACTACAATACCAATGGCCACAAATATTCATCAATAAAAACAAAAACGGAGAAAGTTCAATTACGAATAACTTCACACATTACTGCACTCGATGTTTACTGAAATAATATTTCTCGTGAGTTTAATTAAAAAAAAAAAAGAACAATTTAATGCTTTTACCGCGTCATACAGTCTCGTAACGTTATTAAATTTGACTGAAAAAAAAAAACAAATCTTTAAAAAAACATTGAGATAAAAGTCATTGGTCAATTTCTTGTGTTCTGTAATCTATGTAGGTAGGTATAACTTCACTGTCATGATCAAAAATAGTAAAATATAAAAATTTTCAAGCCTCCAACGCCTCACACGCCAACGAGTTTTGTTAAAGCAGAAACGCGACTTTTGCTTTCATTGCTGTTACGTTGCCGGCACCTGAATAAAACTTTCGCTTTCACCATAAGAAGTTGTCTAGGCAATAACGTGAGGCTAAGATGTTGAAAAAACAACAAAAGAAAAACAGTAACAGCATTGCATGCAGCACTGTGTTATTGGATTCATGAAAGTACCACAAAACTTTCTTTATTTTGCACAAAGCTCATTGCATGCATTTAGTACAATTTTGTACGTTACGTGACTGTACATGATTTTATGGTTTATCTTTTTTCTACCTGGAAGATTTGTACTATTTCAGGAACCACTTCTTTTTGGACACTTAATTTGCGATTCACGATCTTTTGATACGTTTATTATGCAATCGAGAGAAGGTTCATTAAACTGCGATGAAAAAAATGTTTAATTTTAATAAAATGCCCACTCTGGGTGGGTTTTGTAATATTTTTGCTTTAATTTCGCTAAATAAATTAACCGTTCAAATACTAATCACATATGTATAATTCTGCCCACCTTGACGTCAGTGGACCACTATGGCACGCTTTAGAGTTAACACTTCTAATTGATGAATGGGGAAATGCACTCTATACTGTTTTGAATAATAGATGGCGTACATGTTGCACGTCTATACAGAAATGAATTTTTATTAAACGAACTATTGAAAATATGTTAGGAATATACAGCACAGAAAATTGAAAACAGCTATAATCTGCAAAAATTTTACCGATAAAGTACAGTATTGTGTTCATTTAGCTTATAAATCTTTAGCAACAATCGAACAGGGACCTTTTTAACGGCTAAAATTGTTCACTGCTTTGAACTATAGGTGGCTGCTTTTTACAATCAGCTGTCGTGCATTTGTGATATTACTTCGTGTTTCTTTTGGATTGCTTTTGCAATTATCCAATCTCGAAATAGTAAAGAAAATTATATTTATACATTCTTTTCAAAAGAATTGTCAAAATGAAGACGGATGTTTTTTAGCAGAAAAAAAATAATAAAACAGTAATAAAAATAGACTGCCACTCTTGTATTCCAATTTCATTCAACTTCAAATGTCAACATTTTAGCGTGGAAAATAAGTATTGAGCGGATAAATCTGATCCTATGATTGTGGAAATTACTGACATCTACGTGTCAAAACTAAACAAACTTTTAGCTGATAAAAAACAGTACCAATTTCCTCAGCAATTTGGCTAAATATTTCGCAACTAAATTTCACTACTAAATTTCCATACAAAATTTATCCGCGATATGAACACAATACTAGGTTTAAAACGTGAAATAAAAAAAAATTATAACCTATAGGAGAAAAAAGTTCTGACTACATGTAACGAAAACTTTATCGATAAATTTATGTGATTTCACTCAGTCAATAGAGACATTTAAATTCGAAAACTTAACTATGAGTATATCCATAAACAATTTAAATTTCAATGGAATGTTGAGTGTCTTAAAATAACAATAAATTTAATTTTGCAACCATTACCGACCTCCGAGACATTTGAAAAGAATTTGTTTTAATTTACAAAAAAACTTCAAAACTCTTGCCAACCTAAAGCAATGTTTACTGATATTTTCGTTTATATTATTAATATTATTTATAAATAAAAAATAAAATTCCAAAAGTCCTGCAAAATCGTAAAAAAATTGTTTTCTTGATTGTTTTCTATTGCAAAATAAAAAATGTAAAAATTCTAAAACTCGATTGCAAACACTCTAGTGGTTGTTCGTCACAATTTGGTAAGTTTGCAACCTCAGACAAGGTGCACAAACTTAAAAAATTGGCAAAAATTAACAACAATTATGATTTCGTAATTTTTATAGCCGTGAAAATAATACAAAAATTTCGCAAAATTTACACAGTTCTTCGGATGTCCTACCAAATCACAGTGGCGTAGACAACAATTCAGGGGCACACCCGCAAACTTTTTAATGACCCTTTGCAAATATACATTTAGAAATGGTCTAAGTAAAGTGTAAAATTTAGTATTTATTATAATAAAAAATAAATCCAAAAATATTATAACAATTTTTTTTATTCTTATTACAAAGAATATGTGGTTTGAATTTTATCATATTATTCTTCAAAGTATAAACAATTTATCTAGCAAAAAAAAACATTTAGATTTTTTGGAAACCTTAAGGTGATGTAACCCCTAAAGTCAGCAGAAATAGTAACGCAGACGTAGCAAAATTTATAACTTCAGAGATAATTTGAATTTTGAAATGGTTAAAAACTCAACATATTCCTAAAAGTATGAACAATTTATCTATTTTTTTAGAAATTTACGGAAAAAATTCCTACAGAATTTTTATTCACTCCTGGTGGCCGAAAGGAGTTATATTTAGATTGTGTGTGGGTCTCCAAAAGAAAATGCATAAAAATTCTAAAGAAAAAATTGCCAGTTAATTTCTAAGAAAAAATTGAGAGCGTCTCTATATCAGGTCAAGGCATCGTTAATGTTATATGGGAATTGGAGCATGCATTTATATACTTATACCCCCTTAATTCACCTATACTACGGGTCCGGATATTGAAGTTTCCATAAAATATTAATCGCTATCAAATGTAAACCGCAAATCTGGCAATACTCAAATTTGACTGAATATAGCTTGACATATTGTTTGTCAACTTTATAATGAAAAATGCGCTCTTGTTTTTTTTTTTTTTTTGTTTTTTTAAATATTCCAAAGGTCAAAAGAATTACTTCATTTGCTCCCTCGTGGAAGTTTACCAAACTTGGTATTTTCGAAAGAGAAAATGTTCCGATGACAATTCTGAGCATTTGTAAGTCGCTCGAAAACAAAGAGTAGCACAGATGATGGTCTGGGCGGCTTTCACTGAAAATGGTCGTTCACCGCTAATTTTTCTGCCACCAAACACGAAAATCAATGCTGATGCTTATCAAAGATTACTTTTAAATGACGTTTTAATACCGTGGACCTAAAAACATTTCCAAAATCATCCATTAGCCACCATCACACAAAACGCGACAATATCAGCAATGGTTACAAAACTGCTCCGAAGTTTATTTCGACACAGCAATAGCCACCGTATTCATCAGTTCTGAATCCGTTGGATTATTCCATTTGGAGACTTTTACAAGCAAAAGCTTTCAAAAAAACACAAAACAAAACAAAATTTTGAACAGTTTTAAAAAAAGATTTGCATCGTGAATGGAACCGTTTAAGTCAAGATATCGTGCGAGCATCGTATGCGTCGTTAAAAGACCGATTGAAGCTGGTAGTCAAGGCAAAAGGCGGTTACATACGATTTGAACAATTTTTATTATAAGCTCTCGTTTGCATAAATTTTAATAAAACCGAGCAATAGGCAACAAAATTACAGCATTTTTTTAAATCCGGACACTTCAATTGCCGGACCCGGTACATAAATATTATATCACCCACGAACACCATCCAGCATAAACAATGCGAGCAAAGTTTTTACCTTATTTACTTATTTCAGGATATTAAAAAAAAAAAAAAAAATCCTCAGAGAAATTGTAAACAGAGAACGCTGTATAGCGTTGTTGCCCTGAAAAGAGGTCGTACGAGTTCTGTAAAAAATCCCAGAAAACAATTTTCTGGTATAACCCAAGCATGGTCATGCGATATCCATATGTTTTCTTATTTTTGGAAAAATGCTGGAATCCTTTGAAAATTTTAGTTACCTGCTTGGGACTCCTAAATTTCGGGAGCCCTTCCGCCGGCGGGGTCTACACCACTGGCCATCACACTAAAAAAAAATTGTAACTCTCTACTAGTTACGCAAATTTTTGCAATTTGCAAATAACGAATTTAGTTTTATAAAATTAATGCAAAACTATTTCTGCCTGCCTTACTGCCTGGCTTGCTAAAAATTTATATGACTGGAAAATAAATTTTCTGGAAATTCTAACATTTTCTTTTGCACGAATCACCAATGTAAATTCAAATTCCGATACCTAGGCTGTAAATATTTGTAATGAACTGTATATAGCCATTCATTGCTTTAAATTTGCAGAACGTTTTTTTAAAACATTTTTTTTAATTATTCGCACGTTCCGATGATGGTTGCAAAGTTAAATTTATTTCTTTTTACCTCGCCCAACTTTCCATCAAAGTTTAAAAACTTTTGAAATCAATGTGAATTGATTGTCTTTATTGCCTGGCCTAATATTGGAAATAAATTTTGCGACACCGACATGAAAAATTTAAAAAATTAGAATTTGAATAAAATTTCTGTTTATTTCACAAAACCTATGCCATTTTCGTTTGAACTTTATAGGTTGGAAGTGGATTCGACCCCGTTTAAACAAACGCTTTTAGAGTTGATCCGATTTGTTTACTTGCGTTTGTGTAAAAATCTCAGAATCATTTGTTAATTTGGAGTACAACACTGGATTACTGTCGTCCATGAAATAAAATTTATAATTGAAAATCATATATGTACTAAGTTTAAGTTCATTACCAATTTTGCCAGAAAATGTTATTTTAAAAGAGGGATAAATAGTTTTATGAGAGCAATTGAATCTGAATTGTACCCGAGAAAATATTCAGTTTCAACCTAAACTGAACTAGGTAGGATACAGATCCGACCTGTGACGTCATTTTTGGTTCAAACGGACATTTTGGCAGCACTTATGTAGAGCGGAACTGGAGTCAAATGAAGATGACACTAATGTTAATTATCATGAGGGTACTCCGAAAAAAAAAAAGTCTTTAGGTATAGTAAGAGCAGAGCGATGTTGGTCAGAAGATTATCAAACAAACAAACGGAAAATCTATAAGTTCATTGCTAACAATCCCAAAATAAGCTATCCGATGCTTTAAAATCTCACCGGATTCAAAAAACATAGATCATCGTCTTTGCCAATAGATCGTGTCCTAAATTGAAGTTTACTCAGATATAGGGAACCAGGTTAGTACAAGAATTATTCATAAAAGTTTGCTAAGCACAAATCTACCGGAAGAGTGGCTAGTTAGATAGATCCTTTACTTATTTTGAAAAAGAGAAATAAATCGCAGAGATTGGGATGGCTGATGACGGAGAGAATGTATTCTATTAATGTGATACAGTATTCTTTGGAATGGTGTAAAATTTATGTACATAGGTGATATGAAGCATTTGAATGAGAGCTAAACGAAGGAATATAGTATTTTGAGGAAAAGAGGAAAAAATTAAATTACAAAAAATAGATCCCAAAAAAATTTTCACTGCTCAATTTTCGGTGGAATTTGTTGATAACAGCAAGAAAACTTGAAAACTGAATGGCTGCGTATAAAAATATTTTAAAGAAAAAAAGTCGTAAGAAAATTTCATAAAAATAGTAAATTTGTTCTATTTTTAATACTTTTTTTTTCTTTTATCTAGTATATAACAACCTCTTTGTAATGATCTTACTGATACAAGGATACTGATAGTGGGAATTATATTCCTAACTCAGTCCAATTAAAATATCACAAGTCTTCACTGTAATTATTGTATAGAGCCTCTTATTTTTAACTCACTTTGGTTATAACCCACTAACGGAGGAAGACGCGGAATCTATAGGCATGGAATACTTGGGGCCTCAAGTCATTTTAATGTGACGCTGTTTAAAGCAATGAAACTAAGACTTAAATCTGAAGGCAAACGAAGTTCCTGACAACAATATCTATAGAAAAAAAAAAACGATTTAACCTAGTAGAAGAAGCCTAATGTAAAAAAAAATACATAGTATTATATTATGTACATTAAAAATGCAATGATCAAGATAAGTTCATAATGTCATGCCATGCTTGAATGAAGATTTAAAAGCCTTTTCTATTCCTCCGTTTCGAAAGTAAGCTATCAACAAATTAGAAATTTCAGAATTTTAAATAGGTTTTTTTTTATTTAATTATTTATTATTAACATTGTGGTCTTTTTCAATAAGAAGCATTCTTCTCACAGCTTTTTCTATGAAAAAATTTTAATTTTCATAAAATGAGATATTTTGCTTTATATTCAAGTAAAAAAAATATTTTTTTAGTTTTTATTAAAAGTTACTTTTCTTCATGTAAATTGTAACTGTAGTTTTTCTAATCAAGAGTAGATGGCGCACATACTATTAAATAATAATTACGAAAGAATGAAACGTAAAAACTGTCTTATTTCAAGAACGGTTATATGTATATAGGTAGTACCGGTTTCTAAGTCTTGCAAGAAAATGTAGCAGTTATTAGGCATTTTGGCGGAAAGTCTCGTTAAAATTTATAAAAATTAGGAAATTTTTTCCTATTTTTTTTATTTTGACGTCTCTAGTGACTTGAGTGCGATGGTTAGACGGTTACTATAATCTGAGCTGAAAATAATTTCCATATATTACAGGATGTTAGCATAAAATGTACCCAAAATCACTACCACCACACTCTGTTTTTCCGCTCTCCACCCATACAAAATGTTTGCTCCACCTTGAATGAGGAATCCTGGGTATAAATAGGGTAAGGACGAGAGTTTCTGTTTTTATGTATGTACATATTATGTATCCCCCTTTTTCGATTTATTAGAGGGGTTGGAGAAGGTTCCTTAAGTCAAATGAATTCTTTTACATTAGCAAAACCAACTGCGATCTGAAAAGTTGGATGATACTGATAAATTATAAAAACAACAAATAATAATAAACTGGAAAAATTTTTATTGCATTTATAGTTGGCCTTGGAAGCTATCAAATAATTTTGAAATATATAAAATTTCATTTGATAAGGATTTATATATGTTTATCAGTAGTTCAATGGTAAGCTACCCCGACCATATTGATCAGGCTACTGTTAGTTAGGAGTAATCAAAATATAAAAGGAATTTATCTGTTAGTAGATTAGATTCGGGATAGAATGTAATAACGCAAACTGAAATGATAGGTACTGTTCTACGCGAAGTAATATTTATCTTTACCTATCAAGATGATATCCAACTATACAAGGACTTGGTCGAAGAGAAACTGAAAGGCTGAAAGCACAGCTTATTTGCTATCGGATTTGATACATAATATTTTTCCAAATTCGCGTCTATTTTTAAAATTATAGGTAATTTTAAATTTTTTTCAAAATTACGAGTCATATAAGCATAACATGATTTGGATTCCGTTTTTTTCACACTTTTGTAAACCAACTCTTGCTAAAAGGGGAAAAAATTACTGTGTTCCTAGAAACAGGAACAGCAACACAATATACTTGTTATACCGTCCGTCTGCTCGCCTATCTGTCTTTAGTTTGGCCATCCGCACAATAATTCCATTAACCTATAGAGCTCAAATTTTGTACATTTCCTTTTTATAACAATTATAGATCTAAAACTGTTAGATAGGGCGGTATTGAGTCAATCTTTCAACATAGCGACATAGTATCACCATCTTATATGAGTTCTGAAGTATGCACGCATCTAAAATTAAATTCATTATCAAATCGTAGGGAATTACTTGCATGATCCTAAAAAACGGATAGTGTTTCATTGAAAAACCATATCCTCTCTATTCGATAATTTTACGAGTAGGTATTCCTCTATTCCTGACATTTTATCATATCTTCCTATCAGAAAGATCAGAATTTGGCTTCATGAACCATATAATATGTGTTTATTAATTCGAATGCGCAAGACGAGAGAATGTTCTTAAGAACTTATTAATTGCTCCAAATTTTACTGAATATTCAAATCTTAGCTTAAAATCAAATTACATATTCTGCTTAACCTAGACATTTTATAAGTTCAGCAGTAATTATAGATCTTTGCAACTACACATCTATCTAATCATAGAATTGAATATTATTTCAATATTTGTCATTATATCAAACTTTAATTTTCAAAATACTTCACAGAAAGACTTTGGGGTTTAATGTGAGTACCCGCCAAGTATGGCTTAATCCCACAACACTCTAAATGCACGGATTTGTTACAATACGACAATCAGCGCCCTCATGGGACATATTATATCCCTGCCCCTATGAGTCCCAGTTTGGCTTGACTGAATTACTGGTAGACCCGAGACCTATCTAAAATCTCTGCCGATCAGTGGGTCACGGTATCCGACTGATTTGACCGTAACTCTATGCCTAAAGCCAAACATTTAAGCATGCAATACCTCAGCGACCATAACTTCAAATCTTAAGTTGCAGTAAGTATTTTATACAAGCCGCATACTTCTCCCAATATCTAGAATAAATGCGCCTAAGCAAGTTAAATTCTAAAACTGTTTCGCCTGCCTGCATGCGTGCTACCATAGCCACCACGATGTTCCCATCAAGGGGCCTACAACCATGTTGAGGTGAATATTAAAAAAAAAATAGTAAAAATATCCAGGTCTCCTCAACCCCATGGTATCAGGTTAGTAATATCGGCTACCCGATTTGGTATGGCTATGTAGTCTATGTCCATAAGACCATAGTGGTATCTTCATGCAGATATTCTTTTATAAAATTAGACTATTTACTCCATTCGACCTTAAGATCTTATTGGCACCGAGGTATCAGCGGTGACCACGAGAAAGTTAAGATACGCCCATTCAAGTCTGGAGAAGCTAGAGATTACGTTTATCTTATTACTGCCATGCATACTTGACATATAAAAACTACTATCATTCATACTTAACTTCTCATCCATTAAACTACCAACATCATCCCCTTCGCCCCTTGCCTAAGACTATGTTTGAGATTTTTATTGTATCTGACTTACATGAGTACTTAAATTCTTTGTACTTGACCTCCAGCCAGCACGGAAATCATACCCTACTATAGTACCCACAGAGTCAAAAAATCTCATATTTTATTTCGCACATTATTATTTCGCACATAGCTTCGTTGTACTTTATCATCAGGTGTGTTCTACTACTGTGCCCATGGTGTGCTATCAAAAAGCGATCTTCAGTACAACAAATTTTCCTTCAGTTGAACAAATTTTTCCGTTAAGTATGCATGATTTCCTCTTATACATCTTTCACCTTAGCAGCCCTGCGCGTTACAGACTCCACAGCCCCATTTTCAACCACCCCCAATACTTGACAGTTATATAAATGAATTCGGGCAAGTAGGCATCGAATAAGAAAAGCGTTTAAAAATTTTAAGATTGCTTGTAAAGAATATAGTCCGCCATATACTTGACTAATAGTAAAAGTATTATTACAAGTATACCTAACAGCAAAGTTTCTCATCACAGAAGCAACAAATTTTGGGTATCCTCAAATATTCAATACAAAATTCATGAACAAGAATGAGTTTAGGTTTCAGCGAGCTTTGTTTATATACAGTTCATTCAAAGAGTACCACAAATGAATTGTCCTTCATTATAATACGACTTATTCTATCTATTGGACATTATACGCATACAACCTTGCACCTTACACTTAAATTGATAAATACAGAAAATAATAACGGACCATGTATAGAGCCCTTTGGAACACTGACAGAAATGATGAAAACACGCCATTACAAATATTTGCTTGTGACCGATTTTATTAAAATAACTACGAATCAGATGATTACACAGGCAATATTATTACTGTAGTATATTGAAACTACCAAGATTAAAACAAAAAAGAAAACTTGAAAGCTTGTAATTACATAATTTTTATATGATTTTGGATAAAAAGCGTAAAATGCTAATTGTTCAATACTCTTTGCATTCCATGTTAAAAATTTTATGCAGTGCACACTGACTTTGGATAGATTCCCTAAACTGGGAAAAAAATTCATAAGGCAACTAACTAACACCAAAAAGGATTACCTATACTGGTGCACATTTCTTTATAATACGTGCTTAAACTCTTAATCCCTATCCAACTATAGATTTAATGCTTTCTACTAGAGAATTTTCCAATTATTTAAAATTTATGAAGTTCAGAAGATTTAGGACTTCAGGATCTCAACTCCAATTGAAATTCATGAAGCCACAATTCCGATTTTCTTCATACACCGGTTTGATTACGAAGTCGTTCATATTTGAATACGTCATAATTATCTCTGGCCTAAAGCATCAAGCTTCGAATATAATTGATGAATATGTAAAATTCAAAAAAGATAATGGTAAAATGATCAACATTCACACGTTTTGAATTAATAATGGTGATCAGCAGTGGTCTAAATAATTCGCCAGAACTATATTCTTTTATTAATGAAAACGTGAAAAAAACATCCCACCTTGCATCTAACATTCAATAAATCGATGTTAAATATTATCACCTCATTGCTAACGAGATTGAAACTGCTTTTTTTTCGACATTATCCATTGCAGTTATAGCCTTGCGAATATCTTTAAATTTTATTCCATTCTATGTATATTAGCGGCTGTCTCGAAAAGTTTAAGTAAATTTAATCCTAGACATAACATAGGACTTTTAGCTATGCAAATGATTTACATAATTATCTGTCACACAATACTGAGGTGATGATAGGAAAAGAAACATCAAGCAAAACTATTACTAGCATATATCAAAAAACTTAATTCCAAAATAACTTCGACCGTTCATTTCGTGCATAATAAATTGCAAACCAACAATTTCTGCCTGTCAATTTCGTCATAATATAAATTAATATGCTGCACTTTCACTATCTATATCGACAGGATTTCTTCATTCCCTCCAATTACGTGCAGAAAGTTGTAAAGATATTCTTATCCCCTGAATATGATTGGATGAATGAATGCGGATGATTTTGGTATGTAATATGTAACCGAAGTATTGAGAAACTATATATATGTAAAATTTTTGTAATTCAAATATAGATATCTAATTTATAATTATTCACAATGCAAAGTATTTTTGTCCATATCTATCCTATATACATATTTTTCACACCACACTTATTCCATTTACAGCATACAAATAATTTCAAACCACAAACAAATCGACTAACAAACGTTTCTTTCTCTCTTACTTATGTACTCTCGTATTATAACAACTATAGTAAGAAGGCCACACAATAATTGTTAATATTTAAAAAAGAACAAAAATAAGCAAAAAAACAATAAATTTCTTGTTTAAACAATTTCTCACTCACTTTTTGTTAAAATCCCTTGAACTTAAAACACTTAAAAAGGGAATTCCGACTAGGAACAAAGAGCACGACTTATTTTGTAGGTGGATTGAACCGAACTGAAAAATTTTTTAAACATAAAACATATTTAAAATCTATTCCCACTATGCGAACCTATATCCAATACAAACATGAAATGCATGCGACACAATACCAGTAATAAAATTTTCACTTTGAATTCCGTCAATTGTCGTCTCGTGGGGGGATACCCCAGCCCCCCAGTACATTTTACCAATTCGCTGAGCTTTTCCTCAAAATGAACCTCTTCTTCTGGTCATACGCGTGCGCAACGAGTGCTTTAATTGCAAAACAAAATATAAACGAAAGAAAAGTGGGAGCCAATTCTTCAGGTGAGTGTAATCTGTACCATGGTATAGCTAATTTCATATTTGAGTCTCTGCTTCGACTTAAGTGAGTAAGTAACGCATGCGCATAGTATAGGAACGCTGAAAAATCAAAAGCCTTTCTTTGAAAGTATTGATTGGCGCCTGAAATTACATAGCTCAAATGCGCCATAGCTTAAGTTGGTTTTTTTTTTACTTAAAAATGTCAAACTACAGAAGTTTGGCTTGACAATATCGCAGCAACGACATTTTAACTGCTTAAGGTTAATCTTTGACTTTGATTTACCTATATTTCATTTTCCACAAAATTTTGTGAAGATTTCGTGGCCATATCATGGCCAGTTTATGCACCCGAATCGGTTGCATAAGTCGTAAATATTTCAAGATCACACAAATAATTATAAATTCATTTTGATACATATATACATATATGTATATATTTACTTTCCTATTCGGAAAAACAAAATTTAGTTTGAGACGAGATAAATGATCAGAAATTAGTTTGCTATAATACAAGTTTTATCTCTTATCTTTATTTTATTTCCTGTTTACATAATGAATAATAATAGTAGGTACTTACGCATATGTATGCGTGTAAGCAACCTAAACATAATTCATAATTGCGTAAAAATAATATATAAAGTACATAGTTGCTGGGTAATATTAATATTATGTCACTCGTCACGATATCTAGTTCTACTGGTGTTTGGAACCGAATTATACAATCAGACGTAATAACTTACTTTAAAAGTAGTAAAGATTTTCCAATTAACTTAAGATCACATAAATACGTTCGAATATTAATTAGGAACCTATATATGTATATATAACTTACTGTAACTACTTCTTTTTTAATGCAACAGAAAAACAGTGTTATGCAAAATGCAAATAAATTTCCGTTTTTATAGGATAGCAAGCAAGGATCTAAATTGGCATACAGAGGGGGGAAAAACGATTAAAAAAAAATTAGTCAAAGTGTATTACTATAAAACCGTTGTTGAGTTAAGTTGCAGTGGTGTCTAGCCTGCTTTATTTAGACTATAGCCGGGTCCATTGTGTCAAATAGATTCATGGGTATCTTGCTTAAGTTAACCCTAAGTCCATTCTGTTGCTCTAAGGAATCTCAGTATACATCTTCATAAGCTTTAAAACTTGCAACTCTGTTAGCTACGAAATGAAGTGGTTACCAAGTATCCTTCCTCTCAGAACCGGACTGGCAGTACGGGCGATCGGGCGATAGCCCGATGGGCCGGTGGTCTTTGGGCCGGTGGTCTTTGGGCCGGTGGTCTTTGGGCCGGTGGTCTTTGGGCCGGTAGGCTCCACATTAACGCGACCACATGAATTTACCAAGTACTCTGGACGAACGTTGCGGCTGCGGTGGGAGGAGAGCTATTAAAATTGAAAAAGTACTTTATTGCATAACCTAAAAGCCTAATACAATAAAGCTAAATAGCTCACGGCAACGAGGTCATCTGGGCAGAGAAGAGTTATGAGTTAAAAATACTCAGAAATGTCCCACAACTTATAAACACTGCCAAGACGCGGAGGCAAGTGGGTGTTTCCGAGATAGGGATTATATTTGGCAAAATTGGCTTTTTCATGGCTTTACATTATGTTTTGCATCATATCATTTTTATTTCGAAAAACGTACGGAAAATGTGTTTTTTAACAGAAGGATTTAACAAAGCTTTCAAAAGTTTGGTGTAGGTGTATGTCTACTTTTAAAACAAATTCAAAATTGAAGAGCAAATATAAAAACAGTTTTTAAATTTTGTTTTTATTTTCTAATTGTAAAAAAAAAAAGTAATTTTATTTCATGTAAATCAATTTTGAAGTAGAGTATATTACACTCAGCCTTTACTTATGACAAATTTCTAGTGTTAGAAAGTACCCAAATATTGGAAACAGCCTGAATGTTTTCACATTTGGTGGGTGAAGTAGTTGCATTTCTTTTGTTCCTATATTGGGCCATATAAGTAAGTGAAGGAATGATTGAATTTCTATGCGGTTACAAAAAGATTCCAATACCATAAAATTCTCAACAAACCTTACTTAACTATACTATTTTGACGTGGTATATCAACTCACTGTACAAAGTTGAGCAACAATTGGTCATGAGAAGAATAGTAAATAATATTTATTGCATATAAAATTATTAGTTGATGTTAATTTAATTTTTTAAAAACATTGAGGTGAATCAATTTGATAGAAATATTTGCAAGATTTTATAGATGGACTTTTCTAGCTTTTTTCGAATTACTTTATAATTTTCTCAAAATGACAAGCTTTCCTGTAATTTCTTTTTCGGTTTACAAAACAGCCACATTTGATAATCTTTCTTGACCCATTGTAGATCACAGGAAATTTTTTATTAGCTTCAATTTTATGAAACTTCGTTCACATGAAGCTATCGTCATTGGCAATGTTACAAAAACTCTGAATGCGATTGCGACATTTAGATAGGACTCTTGGTTACTATAGTCGTGAATTTATTGAAGCAAATCCAAAACCGGTTTTTCTCAGACTATCAGCGTACATTTTGCTAATAAGATCACCAGAAATGAATCTAAAATCTTCTGAAACTTGTTCCAACATTTCATACTTTCTCGTCAGTTCGAATAAAACATCAATCGATTCAAAAATTGGTGTACGAAGCTCTTGTTTTGTGGCAATATTGACATCACTACTCATCATTTTGTGATTCAAAACGTTCGAGTGGCTTTTTTTCTTGTTTCTTTAGCGTTTGCTGGTATAACAATATCTTTAGAAAATTTTGGCAAAAATTTCTTCCATGTCAGGATCACGAACCAACCTCAGCCTTGTCAAGCGGGTTAATTCAAATCGAGAGCAAAACATTTATTTAACAGTTAAAACTCAAAAAGAATTATATTTGTCAAAGGCAAATGTTATTAATGTTATTTTTATCGCCCGCAATAATTTTTTTTAACGAGCGACGCCCGTCCGGCTCAACGTCTGCTTCACTTGCCTTACTCTTGTTACAGCTGTTTAAGTAAAATTGTTGTCTCTCGGATCCTACTTCCACAGAAAAACCCTGTTTTATTATACCCTAGATGAAATCTAAAGTTTGTCATTCCGTTTGTAACACCTCGAAATACTGATGGCAGAGCAACATGGATTGGACACCCATGCATAATATTAAAAGTTATTCCGATTTTTGAATGTCCGTCCGTCTGTCCGTCTGTCGGTCTGTCCGTCCGTCCGTGTGTCCGTCTGTCCGTCTGTCCGTCTGTGCACACAATAACTCGAGAACGCGTATACTTAGAGAGCTGAAATTTTGTACACGGACTTTAAAAAAAAAAGTAAAATTAAGTTCGAAAATAAGACAAATCGGGTTGCCATACAAAACTTTCGTTTTCCACTATTTATTTGGACACTGCCTGAAAACTCATTGACATAGAGAGCTGAAATTTGGTACATGGTATTTTTATAAAAATAGCAAATAAAATTTCAAAAATAGACTAAATCGGGCAACCCGTTCTTGGTGTTGCCATATAAATACTTAGGTTTTCTACATATACTGTGAAAACGAAAATGTTCTAAAAACTTCTTCAGAATACGAAATCTTATAAAATTGCTTATAATCATTTTTTCTGTCCGACGAACCGTTCTAGAAATATATGCGAAAAACTATTTCAAAAATCAAACTTGCATAGATGGGTGACCATACGAAATTTTACACGGGCATTCATCTAGGGTATCATAAGAATTGGTCGTAGACAAATTCTAGCTTTTTTACTTGTTTAGTTTTAATTTGAAGTGTTAAACGGCCAACCGCTCTTACACATATTCTGTGCATACATATTACCTGTATAAATTTCTTCTTTCTTTCTTCTTATTTAGCATCGAATTCAATATTCATAGAAAACATTGTCTTGCTCTCTTTGTGCTCGGTTCAGTAGGAAAACAGCGTAATAATTCGGGTTGTTCGCCTCTTATAAATAAGTCATTTTTGAAGTCCGTTGGGGGCTGGCTTGTCATTACTTGCCCGGGCCGATTTGATGACCCAGTCCGGCCCTGCTTCCTCTTCTGATCGCCAGAGCAGGACACAAGGGCGGATACAGCGGGAGCGTGGTTTAATAAAATCAAAATTTATAGTCTAAAATTATTCGCTCTAATTAAATTAAGTCAAAAATATTTTTTGAAAAAACTACTCCAAAATCCGCACTAAAAAATAGAAAATAATTTTTCCCTTCACTCAATGAGTACATCACAAAAGTCGCAAAATCTGCATTTAATTAAATTTTGAAATTATATTAATTATAAATTTTTAAATTTTCATGGTATACAAAGAAAGCAAGATCTATAAGTAGTTCAAATTTCAACACTATAGTAAATAACAATTGAAATTTGGAGCTCCTAATGCTTATCAAAATTCTTACAAAATTACTGTTTAATTTCCAGACCTTCCTTTCTTTGTGTACCTTGAAAATTTCAAAATTTATAATTAATATAATTTCAAAATTTAATTAAATACAAAATGAAGGGAAACTCTAGAGAATTTTTGTGATGTAGTTATTTATCAAGTCGTGACTTTAAAATGGCAAAGTTTTAACTGATAGTTAGTTAGTTTTGCGTAAGAAGGATTTATAGTTTTCATTGCTGATAACTTATGCCGTAATATTTTGAAGTCATTGTAACTTTCCATAATACTATCTACATCTCAGAAAAACTTAGGATTATCTTCAAATCCATTGAATCCAATCAAGTTTAAGAATTAAATCACTTTCGGTTTTGCAGTTAGAACCATAGTCGACTGAATACGACACAATAATTAACTGAAATGGTTCTAAGTGCCAATAGAACTATTTCAAAATGATTCATTTAGAAATTTTGGAACTTTTAATTATATTTAGGGAAATTAATGTGAAGCAATTTAACAAAATTGACGAACAAACAACAGCAAGAGAAAGGAAAGGCACGAACAAACTTTAAGATTAAATAACTGAAAAATAATATCTTTATTTTAAATATAGCAATATTCTTTCAAAATATAAGAAAAACATGAGCAAATTATTTCCATAAAGACATTATATAAGTAAATTCGTTTTATAATATTACTGATCTTGCGTCGGCATGAATTTTGACATCTGCTTCAGATCGTTTATTTTTTCTGTAGAAATCGTCGGCTTTTTGCGGATAACCTTTGGTCTTACTTCCGATACTGATATAGAATCCTTTCCTTGCTCTACTTGTTAGCTGTACCATAGAGAACGATCTGAGTGTCTGATGTTAATGGTTTTAAATTCACTTTCGGAATGGCTTAGTTTGTATTGTACTTCGAGGAGCATTCTAGTAAATTTCAAACCCGCGACTTTCGAAAATGGTACATTCTTATAATTAAATAATTTTGCTGTTGATCCATAGTCATAAAAATTGGATTCCATCATTTGTAAGATTTTATATGGCCTTTTTCTATTCACCATTTTTATGAGTTTTATGAGTCCAAGTGGAGAGTAGATTTCAGTTCGGCGTAACAGTTTTTCTATGTTAGAATGAATATTGTCTATCTCTTGAATGCAAGAGTAGCCTGGAACTGAAAACTTCATTGTTATGGAGCTTAAATTTGGACTTTCACGAATTAAATCCATCATGCAGTTTGACATTAACGAATTTCGATTTTCTGGTACACAAGATTGGCACCATGTTATTAAATCGGAAATTTCATTTTCTTTAATTATGCGTTCCATTATTTTTTTCATCGCGCTAGCCAAATCATTCCCAGATCTTTCCGATAAAGTCTCCGTCCATAGTGCACAATAGACCCTTTTACTAGTTGAAAGTTGTGCTGTCAGATTGTAGACGTTAATTTTTCTGCGGTAAAAAAAATGAACTTATTTCGGCTCTAGGGCAAGAAGTCTTTGGTCGGATGTGATCAAGTCTTATTTTTCTGCATTTTTCTATGCCTCGCATAAATCACATCTATCGCTTTTTGGTATATGAAATCCTAAGTTATACTCAGTATTAAAAACTCTATGATAAATAGGCGCTTTAACAGACATGATATTTTCGTCCCTGCAATAATCACTGTACAATTCAAACGTCTTAGCAACATTCAAGGTTGAATCTAAATACTTTCTTTTAGTGTTCTCTCGGCAGTAATGTGATTCTACTTGCGGAAATGAATTAATATGATCACGTACTTTTTAAAGTGTGAGTGATGACTGCCACAAGCTTTCCCCCTCCCGTCAGGTTTAGGTGTGCCACATGCACTGTTATTACAATGCGCAGTGTAGATAGGCTTCTGTGATATACATAAAGTAGCAAGGAAAAAGGTTTTACATATCTGCACTTTTTCGTTTTTGATGAAAAAATATAACGGAAAGTGAATTGTCTTCTCGAAGGTAAGGATGACTTTGTTGCTCGCACCGTTAAAATACGATCCGAATTTTGTAACAACAAGTATCTTTTCTCATTAAAGCCTAAATCATAATAGGTTTGAAAAATGGACTTTCGCTCTTTTTCTGTGATGTGAGAAGTGCACTTAAACTTGCATGTCTGGCAGTCAGGGACGTTCACAATTTTTCTTTCAGGGACGTATTTTCCGCGACGGCTTATATACTCCTTTCCGGACTGACATAGTTTTGGTTGGGTCTGGCAACTCTTTTGCGAACATTTTTTTCTTTCTTTTACGCCTTGGATTTCTAAAGGATTTACAATGTCCCTCTCTATATGAATTTTATCCGGTACAAATTCTTCGCTCGAATCGCTAAACTCGGATACTGGGATATACATATGTACTGTCTACATCGCTGCTAGCGTTGAACAAGCTTGGGTCTGACTCACTGCTGAACGGTGAATGACGTTCAAGTGACGAATTATTCGTGTCTTTAAATTATAAATAAATAAAGTCAGGTTTATCTTAATAGCAAAATTTTAATTATTTACCACATGTAGCTTGCTTTATACCCGGCTCATGAGATCTATCATATTTCCGTTTTAGTAATTGTCCAACAGGGACCTCGCTTGCATCATGATTGCCTTAAAATAAGACAGACGTTGCTTCGTGAAACCTCTGCATTATTTGAATTTCCTTTAAGGCCATTTTCACTACAATAGAACTACGTCATTGTCATAGAAACCGATTTCTAAAGATATTAGGGCTGCCAGAGAATATTTTTTTGATTGGTAACATCAAATAAAACTATGTTGACCAAAAGTCGACTTCTCAAAATTGTTGGTTAGAACCATGTCATTTTAAAGTCACGAAGTGAAGTAAAAATTATTTTCTATTTTTTTAGTGCGAATATTGAAGCAATGTTTTGTTTTAAGTTTTTTTTTTTATTG
This sequence comes from Dioctria rufipes, assembly GCA_963924295.1. Classification (NCBI taxonomy): domain Eukaryota; kingdom Metazoa; phylum Arthropoda; class Insecta; order Diptera; family Asilidae; genus Dioctria; species Dioctria rufipes. The sequence goes on along the minus strand of OZ002743.1, from coordinate 79,194,637 downwards.
TTATATTTATCAAGTACCTACTATATTCTTTTTTAGCCTTAAATAATTCTCAAAAAAAATTTAAATGTTTGCATTTTTGTGATTGAAAGCTTATAAAAACGGGGGTATTTGATGAAAAGTAATATATTGGGAAAATCATCATAGAAGAGCGGGATAATTAATATCAGATTCAGTTTTTCTGCAAATATTTAATTTTAAGCAAATAGGGTTATACATACAACATACCTAGTTAGCATTCCTCGAAAATTTCTCTAATAAAGTGTCGATTCGAAAAGAATTTGTTGGAAAAAAATTTAAAATCTTTGCCTTTAAGGCACTTTCACATCAAAAACAAGAACAGAAAAACGTAAACCGAAAAACTCAATTTATTCCACTTTAAAACAAGATTTTTATTCCAATGATTAATAAAATCCAAGGAAATAAGATAAACTAAGAATTTTTCTGAGAAAATAGTTATATTTATTTCAGATTTTGAAGAAAAATACAGCTTTTATGTTTTATCGGCCGAAAAACTTTTTCGGCGAAAAGATTCGGCCGATAAAACATCAAAGTTGTGTTTATCTTAAAAATCTAAAATATGTATACTATTTTATTAGTAAAACTATTAGCTTATCCTATTTCCCACGATTTTATTAATCATTGAAGCAAAAATCTTGTTTCAAAGTGGAATAAATTGAGTTTTTCGGTTTACATTTTATCGGTTCTTGTGTTTGATGTGAAAGTGCCTTAATTTGACACAATTGTAGCCCAGCCCAAATTGTTTTCTTTCTAAAAGTATTAAAACAATAGTGTGTACAACAAAACACCAGCAACAAGATAAAGCAAGAAGAGTCTAATGTTGGTCCGATATCCTCGCATTCATGTATTCCTTCATGGCTTGTATTTACCGAGTCCGGGGTTACGACTGAACGATTTTCAATTTTTTTCGTGGCACCAACTTTTACTATCCTTAGGGTATGGCTACAATAGCGCACCGTACCAAGCACCGTACATCGCATCGCCCTGAGCTTAGTGTGCGATGATAAAATTTATCCTTTATCTCAAATAGAAATGACCACAGTGGCGCACCGCACCTTGTATCGCCCCCGCACCGACCATTGCACTGAGCCTAGTACTGTACACAGGAAATGAGTTGTTATTTCTTTTGTGCATTGCGTTGGTAACATTTATCCCGACTGGAATAAATTTAATAGATTTAACGATATTTTAGTAAATTTTCTTCTGTGGAGTACCTTGGTAACATTTATATCGAGTAAATTCAGTAGATTTATATATGACAGTAAAATATGAATCCTCTTTGTCCTGCTTTCTTGAATGAGGAAAGAGAAAAACTGCAACACCTTACGTGGAAGGAAAATACTCTCAAGATGCGGATGGAGAAAGGTATAGATGACAACATCACATTTTTTAATAGTCTGCTAACATGTTGGATCATTAGCTCCTTGGCAAAAGATAAAACTTCGAAATAAGGTTATGCAACTTCTCGTGGAAGAATTTCATGATCATGATGTGGAGCCTAGTAAGTGTAACCACCCCTGGATCTTGTCTTTCAGCCAAATGCTAAAAGGGCCGTGTGCAGAAGCCGAAGCCGGAGCATAATCTTCATTGCTGCCATTGGTGTTGTTCAGAGAGCACCTGTAATACCTATTCAGGAAGCTCTCTGTATTTTAGTAAGACTTTACAGGTGTGTCGCTTTCTCTAGAGCATTCCACCACACCAAGAATCCATAAGTAGAACAGGTCTTATAATAGCGGTGTAAATCCAGTGCACGATGCGAGGGTGTTTTCTTGCAGGCATACAGTGCAATGGCCGTCTTTCTGACACACTCATTCACATTTATCCTCCAATGTAATTTGGGGCTTAGTATCACTTCTAGGTATTTAGCTTCAGTTTTTAAGAGTAAAAAAAATTGAAAGGCAACAGTTTGAAGTTTTCAGATCTTAAAAAAAGGGAAACTGGGTCAGGTTTGAAAAGTTTTCCAATTTCTGTAATCTTTCTGTAATTTTTGTAATCCTCTAACTAGCAACAACAGAGAAGTAAAAATCTAGTTTTTCTGAGATGACATATTTTGTACATCTACCTCCTATATAGTTATTTGTACATTTAACCCAATACTACCTACCACCAATCAAAATATTTCCCATTTATTGAGAAACACACCGTATATCTCGGATATACATACTTACACCCTGAGCACAGGTCGAAATTCGTCAATAGTGTATAAAAATTCTGAAGAAAAATTATTCACTAGACCGAATTTAAAGCGAATTTATGTATGTTTAAATCTAATCCAAATTTGTCTATCAGACGGGCGCAAGAGTAATTTTATAAAAGTTGATCTTATTATTAAGAGTTGTCTTAAAGTTAACACAAAAAACATTATTTCCAGCAACAGAAACTTTGAGACTGATGAAAAAAACTGAAATTTTCCTGTTATCTTTGACTCAATTCCTAACCCTGATGATATTAAAATTTTAGCTTTAGAAATCTAGAAGATCAGGGATAACGGTAATTTTTCGCATAATTTAGACTATATCTTTCTAACCAGCTGTTCAATACACCCTTATTCGCTAGTGTGTAAAAAACAACGTGCTTGCCCAGCAGGAAAAAGAGCGCTCTAACAGACATGTAAGAGTGCTATTTTGAAAGCTGAAGCGCCTAATCAGCCTATCCACCTCCATTTCATTTTAAAATTTGATGAAATCATGACCCCCCCCCCCCCCCCCCCCCCCCCCCCCCCTAAACAATTTAAAAGAAAAATATTTAATTACTTGAGATATTTGAAAAAATATATTTTTTATTTCATATTTTATTTTATATTTTTTTTATTTATATAATTCAACTTAAAAAATTATACAAAATATTTTTATTCCAAAACTTAAAAAAAATAAAAATATATTTCAATGAATATTATTGTATGCATGTGATGTATGTGTATAGGTTTTTTCAGAATTTGATTTTGGGCCCCAAACTTTGGGTGATGAAAACCCTCGAGAAACACTTCTCAAACCACGAAACAGATACCCTCACTACCACATCAGAGCCCTAACTTGGTCCTAACTCCTAACCTTCTAAAATATTTGAGGCATTCTTATGTAAAACCACTGACATGTATAATATGGACTGACTACATCCATTGAAATACACTGCAAAAAGTGGGCTCACTTCTATATAGCGTTCTCTTTCGGTCTAAGCACCAAGTACCAACTGAGAGTGAACTAACTACAAATAAATAAGAGGGTTCGTCGAAATAAATGTATTTAAATTATTTAATTGATTTAATTAGTCATAAAATATGTTTTACCAAAGGCAATATATTCATAGACTCTCAACAGAAAATCGAAAGGATTTATTAAAATCACTTTTCAACTTTCCGCCAATTATTTTTTGAATGTTGGCACCGACTTAAAGTATAAATAAGTATAAGTAGAGACAGAGGCGAACAAAATAGGAGATTTTTCGTGTTTTTTAGAATGAAACAAGTAATTTCATATACTTTCGTCTTTTGCATGAATGGGGGAAAAGAACTTTGCTATACACTATTGTAGTGCAACCGAGACAACGAGCTAAAAACAAAAATCGAGAGAACGTAGGATTACCTGAACGACAAAATCTTATTGAATCCCTCAAAATCCTATCAAACTATTCATAATAATGTACATCAGGTCACACTACCTCCCATTTTAAAGAAAAAGATAAATTTCGCTTTGGCCCACATCCTGAAAGGAGATGTAAAGTTCCTCTCAAATGAAATTCTCATTTTTCCCGAAAGTATCAGAGAATGTGTTTCCAATTTAGCTACTTCGTGGCTAAATCTAGCTACCAAGAAGGTAATTTAGCTACGAAGATTTTCATTTTGCTACCGGTAGCAATTTAGCTACTGTGGGCTCCTTTAGCTACCGAACGGTGGCTAAAATTTTCATTTTTTTTTACCATAAATTTTTTACCAAATTGTGAAAGAAAATTGTATGCTACCTGTACCTGCTAAAAAGTTTACTTCTGGCACTAATTGTATTGGCACTGTTGTAAATTGTAATTGTATTTACCTTTTTTGCTTGTTGCATTACTACAGAAATGCAGGCAAGAAACTGTAAAGCTATAAAATTTATAGATATAGTGGATACTGGAAACAATTTATTTAAAGAATTGTGTCAGTTTGTTATAAAATCGTTACCGTTACCTGATTCCAATGCTGATATAGGAAAATATTTAGCTTCATGAATATTGTTAAAAACAAATTCGGAACGAAATGAAATTAAAAACTTTAGGTTCAATCCTTGCGATTTGATTTTGATTACAAAAGTATGGTAAAAGCTGTGATGAGTATGAAATTCCTGCTCTTGTTGTTAAAAAAATTGGCACTTTAGAGACTTAAGTTGTGAGTACATATGTAGATGTTACAGAACTGTTGAAAGATCTTATCCCATGAATTACTTATTTGGATTTGACTTCTTTGGATTTAACCCCTCTCTGTTATTTTAAACTCTTTTAATTTGATTGCCATAAATATAGGACTTTACAAGAAATAAATATTTTGATTAATATAATATTATTTTTTTAATTGAACGATTATTAATTAATTGGGTTTATTAATTTTCCTTCTCTTCCCCCTGAACGTGTTGACATACATATACATAGATGTTTATACACTGTTGTTTGTGGTTCATTTTTTAAATCAATTCGAAAAATTAATTTTATGTCGATTTCGATGGGACCATTTCAGTGTTGCACTTTTTCTGGCAGCGGAGAACTGGGAGCACTGAAGACCATGAACATTTATTTCTGTCATATTCCTTGTATTTGTGGGCACACGGAGCTGTCAAACGTAATAAATGTTCTTTATTGATATATAGAAACAAAGTTCTTCTTAACTTTATGCTAATTACCCAAATAAAATGTCTTAATTGATTTAACTCCAAAATTTCACAAATAATCGCGAGAGTACATTTTGACAGAGCAGATCACAATTCAACTTGAATATGTATTCGTAACACCGACAAAATATTCAGTGCAAAGTAGGCGAAGTCAGTGCAAACCTCGTGTTGCACTTCTGCTATAAAAATTGTCCCATCGAACATTTTAAGTGTTGCACTGCGGGAAAATGTGCAATACTGGTGTTGCAATGAAGTCCCATCGAAAGCGACATAAGTAAAACTTTAGCTACCATTTAGCTACGAAAAACATATGAGTTTAGCTACCAAGGAGCTGGGAAGTAGCTAAATTTGGCTAAAAGGGTAAACTCAGAGTTGGAAACACTGCAGAGAATCCAGCATGAGTTCTCCCACTTATTCTCTTCATAGCAAAACGAATGTAAACAGAAAACGTGCTGTTCAAATATCATGCGATTACACCAGCAAACATTAGAATTCCTGGGAAAAACATTGGGACAAGTCCGCCCATTCTCTCTTATTTACGAAAACAAATCATTTGCCACTCCGTTTCGTTGCATGTAATCTTCGCTTTCACAATTTTTGTCTTATTCGTAAAATTGAACATTTGGGTTTGATTTTTTTTTGATTTTTTTCTCTTTTTTCCTTCCTTTTCTCGCCGTGTGTATTTAAATGGAAAACAATCGGAACACTCTTCTGTGTCCTTTCTTTTAGTTATTTATTCTTTGACCGACGTATGAACTACATAGTTTTGACACAAAAAATTGTACCCGCCTGAAATAGCCTATCGAGCAGTCCATACTATATATAGTGTGTAAAACTGAGAAAAGTTTGGTTTGAATGACTCCTGTGGTTTGCACCCTGAACTACTATTCTATTAAAATTACTTTTTTTAAAAATATTATATTAAAAAATCCACACCGCTTAAGGCCAAAACCTTCCTAGTATCTCACTACAGTACTGCGGTGGCCAAACTAAACGACTTCGGCGCTGGAAATGGTGGACAACAGAAGTAAAATTAAATATAAATCATTAAGACTCTATTTACCCACTTTGGAATATGCCCGTGCTGTTTGGTAAATAGAACTTAATTTCGTCTATTTGCTTTGGTAGTCTTGTTTGGTAAAAGTAATACTCATAGTGGACCGAATACAAAATACAAATAAGAAGAATTATTTACAAGTATACTAGGTAAAGAAGTATATGAAGGCTATAATGACTTTAAGTCTATCAAATATAATACATAAAATATTCAAATGAAAGATTTAAATTTTAATAAGTAAATAATTAGAGTAGCAAATAGTCTGAGTGTAGAGAGACTAATGACCCGTTGGCGTAGTTAATGGCATGAATAATTAGATTTATCCAAGGTGTGTCGACCGTTCGCTCTAAGACTCGCCAAAACATATACCACCCGTCGGAAGATGAGTTTACAATACACTGCCAAAAATCATTCGCAGTATAATCAAAATATAATTTTACGATTTCTAAATAATTACTTGCTCAAAAATATTTTTGTTTTTTTTTTTTTAATTTTACTTTTCTTTTCACCTTTGAATAATTTTTTAATTCACGAACAATTTAAATGCAATTTTTTGGCAATTTGCGTCAGCCTTCTGAACTTTAGTTTCGGAAGAGTAACTTAAAATTTCACTGTTGATTACGCTCCACTGATTCTAACCAATTATGGAAACGTTTTTACCAAATTTTGAACTTGATCATAAAAAATTGTTGAAATTGTCAAATAAAAACAAAGTTCGAGGCCAGCTTTAATATGCTAGTGGAATTTTACAGGTCTATAATACGATAAGATATTATATTGAAAATATATTTAAACTAATGGGGACCACCCTGCCATAGGACTACAATGTTCTATAGGTAGATAAGGTGTATGATAAAAAAAGAAACAAAATAAGATCGGTACCCACTTTATTCGGTGTTCAAGGCACATACCACTGGAATTTCCATTCTTTTTGTTTTCCTCAACCCGTCCTTGTTTGTACGATGACTCTGATTAGTTTTCCTACATTCGTCGTTATTCGCACGAAGACTATGGTTTACAGCCTGATTTCGACAACCAGCTTCTACCAAAATATATAGCCAATTACAAAAGAAATATCTGGGTTATGAAGAGATTAGCTCTCATGTAGAAATGAAATTAAATTTCGTAACTTTATTTTATTTATTTCTTTTTCGCACAAAAAAATGGAATAAATATCCATTTGCCTGTTCTTCTACTATTCCCAATGCTTTTCATCTCAGATTGAGCTATTTTTTTTTTTCGGGTTCTCGAAACTGATTCTCGGCATCGCATTCTCTTACATTCGTCCTTTCTTGCTCGGTTAAATGAAAATTTAGACAAATAGTGATATCGAACCGCATCTATGTCTTGTCCTGCAATGGCAGGTATAACACACGGTTTTTTGGATTTAAAAGTACTTTTTTAAATAAAATAATCATGAAATAACGATGAATTATAGAAATTTATTTTGTATGGGAAAAAATTTGACAATGGAATATTTATGTGGAATTTTGAGCTCGAACAACGTAAATCATATTAAAAGGTTCTATGCGACTCCATTGATAAGAAGTTCTGAATTTCGCATGTAAAAAGTTTTTTATGCTATGCCTTTATTATTTGTTAATACCTAATACGCTCTACTGGAGCTAATCCCTTCTTGACCGTACCCGCGACCGAACATCTGGCTCTAAGTGTTTTTTTTTATAAATTATAGCCAATAACAAAAAAGATTCATTATGTTTTGAATACAAGCACATTCCGCCGAGTTAGTAATAATGCAATAACTAGCTTCAATAGAAGAAAATACAATACTAAAAAGTGAAATATATGATCGATAGATAGTGATGCACTAACGCAGTTTTTTTTTAAAGGAGGTGGGAGATTTTAATATAAGTAGGACCTTTATGAAACTTTAAAACACAATCGAAAGGGCCCGAGTTCTATAATAAGCTTAAGAACCTGCATACCTAAGTTATGCGTTGAAAGTGCAGAACTATAAGCAAAAAACCTCTAAAGGTACGCCGTCGGTAATTTCCTCCCACTACCCTTCCAGCGGGCTAAATTTTATTTATTCATAAAAAAACGCTTCAATTTCGAAAAGATGCAAAATTTAAAATTCTATCATATCCACATCTGAAAATTCCATCTTGATCAGTTGACAAAATTGCTCAAATTAAAAAGATAAATCGAAAAAGATCTTATTTTTAATTATTCTTTATCCCACTCCCCGCATATATAACGGATAGCTTAAAGCACACTTTTTGCGTTACAAAATTAACTTTCATCTTAAGATCAATACTTCAAAAATCAATCGATTCAATTTTTAATAGACATTTTCGAAAGTTGCCTTCAAAAAAACCTCACTCGAATTCGAATATCGCTTCGTACGCTTTTCAATTGTTGTAGCAATGCATTTTAAAGAAATTATCTCTTTTATATAAAATTATATTTTACATTTAGATTTTTATGTATTTCTATTATATCAGCTGGATTACAAGTCACAAGGTCCAAACCGTCATTGTATCAAGAATATGCTTGTATGCCAGACGAAAGGCCTACCGATGTCGTCGTATGCCTATTTGAAATCTACGAATAGGTTATGACAGGCTCGGACATGAAGACCTATAGCCCCTAGGCGTTTAACAGCTTCAGAGCCGCTTTTATAAATAATTGAATAAAACAAAAACGCTATCGTTATTTTTTATTTATTTGATGTATATCGACCTTAGAAAATAAACAAGCAAACTTAGAAATATCACAAATAAGTACGAAATTATATCCAAAGAAAGTTCGTTGCGTGTAAACATACGTTTAGATTACCATGCGATGAATTTTCATCTCTGCAAAGAAATGGATTACCTGACTATAGTCCACAGACTGCATTATTTCTAACTCTATGTACAGCACAGAAAGTAAACTTACCCTGATCTCCTCTGTGGTAGACCTTAAATAGTTCTTCACTCGTTATAGTGCTTAAAACGACCGTTCTCTCGAGCTATTTGACCCTGATGTACACGACAACATTGGGAACGCTATTTTCACATTGGATAAAGTTCCAAAAAGACTTTTTCCAGTAGACGACAAATGAGCTCGCAGGTGCAGCCTCTAGTTTTCCAAAGTCCCATCTAAATCTCTTAGGCTTTGAAGGTCCGTGCCCCCTCTCGGATATCTTGAGACTCCAAGCTGTGTAGCTTCATCAGAAAGACGAACTTTTTACCCAAGCTCTCGTAAGCACAAACGTCGTTGTAGTTCTACAATCAACCTGTCGATATGTCGATAATGACGTTGAAAACAGTAACTTTGAATCCGTCCCTGTCGAATAGTGCGACTCCAATCTCGTTTCATTTTAATTCATCAATTGAAAATATTTCGCTCGGCTCTGCTTATTGGTATGAATGCAGGAACAATAAAGTGAATTAAAAATGTTTTTTTAATGTCCGGTTTCGTATGTCCTCCATACTATTTCAGCTTCTGGCGGGATGATGAAGTTTGGTTAACTACTCCCACAATTTTTGCATTATTTGGTGGAGATCTAGTGCTAGTAATTGATCTCCTGTCTCTGAAAATGCACTGATGTTCGCCTAATGATTCCTCCCTGTGAGCATATAGCTTGAAAACTTTGCAAGCTTTTTCAATAATTCCATAACTATAATGCCATTTTATGTGGAATCGAGAGTGTTATTGAGGTTCGTTCAAAATAGATTGCTATCGCCTCTCTCCCTTACAGGAAGGGAATGCGATATCTTGAACTAAAAGCAAGTAAAAAAGCTAGAATTGGTCTAAGACCAAGATTTTAGAAGTGGTTTTTAGCATAGATTTCTAGAACGCTTTGACGGACAGAAAAAATGATTGGACAAATTTTATATAATTTCATATTCTGAAGAAGTTTTTAGTACAATAAAAATTTCTTGGACTGATCGTTTTCACAGTAAACGTAAAAAACCTAAATTTTTATATGGCAACACCAAGAAGGAGTAGACCGATTTAGTCCATTTTTGAAATTTTTTTCTAGTACAATGAAAACACCATATACCAAATTTCAGGTCTCTGCGTCGACGCGGTCTCAAACAGTGTTCAAATATATAATGAAAAACGGAATTTTTGTATGGTAACCCCACAAAGGAGTTGCCCGATTTGTCTCATTTTCGAACTTAAGTGCCAAACACAATTCCGACGTTTTGATCCGATTTGATCCAACCCATTTCGATCCAAACGGATGAATGAGCACAATTGTTCCGTTCGGTTTAAAACATTTGACTTTAAAATTTTCCCAGATTATGTCTTTCGTCCATGAAAACATTCTTTTATTGTCATAAAATTCATGTCTTTTTTTATTTCCTCAACAAAAGCCTTTACATGCATCTTTGAGTATGAAGAAATCTTTACCGATGATTTCTCTAGGTTATGTCATCCGTAAAATTTTACATTTGCTCAACTTCTCCGTTTCGATTCGATCCATTTCGGTGTAATGTGTCCAATTGCACGTATTTGTCTCATATAAGCAAATTTGACATTTGTACAAATCGAACGAAACGGTAGATTTGTGTTTCGACCTTTAGTTTTACTTTTTTTATTAAAGTCCGTGTACAAAATTTCAGCTCTCTTAGTATACGCGTTCTCGAGTTATTGTGCGCGCAGACGGACAGACGGACAAACGGACAGACAGACGGACAGACGGACATGCAATAATCAAAATAACTTTTAATATTATGCGTGGGTGTCCAATCCATTTTACTCTACCATCATTATTTTGAGGTGTTACAAACGGAATGACAAACTTAGTATATCTACCCTCTAGATTTCATCTAGGGTACAAAAAAAAGCACCAATGGCCCCAAAATATATTTGTACTTGCAATCTTTAATTATTGCAGTGGACGTAGTCTACTAGATAATGAACTGGTTGCGCAAAATACTTACGACAGAAATATAAAACAAAAAAAGTTTAAAACAGCTGATTGCAGCTTTAAATTCAAGGTCGAGGTTTCACTTTCTACTCGTTTTTCCCATTTAATCTTTTGGACCTTCGCTTCGGTAAAATACCTGCAATAAATTTTCCATAGTTTTTCAATAGTGATATACTCCTCGCTAGGATTAATCCAGTTTTCACAACATTGTAAGTAACAAAGGGAACATCACAGCAAAAAACCTTCCTCAGGTCATCACAATCATTGCAACGGCATAGGCATAATAAACATGAGTCAGGAAATTCTCGCTTTCTCTTGTCCTACATAGAACCAGATTTAAACGTCATCACCACAGTCGAGTACTTATGTACTGCGCCAAAGCATTTCGCCTGTAATAGCATATTTATGGTCGGGTATAGCATATAAGTACATTATATATTTGCAGCCGTATGTTTGTGTGTAACTAATCATTGATATTACGCTTTTCCAACGAATCCAGTTTTGAGTGGATGGCGCAAGTGAAGAGTTGTCAGGAGATCAGAAACGCGTAAAAAGCAAACTTCTGCCAACCACTTTGTGTATTTTATTTTTAGTTCTTTTTATTTTGTGCAACAACAGCTATACAGTAACCTCGGCATCGCATTCAACCATTCTGTTTTTATGTAATAGGGCAAATCTTACCTTCTGCAAGAGAACCTGATCACTTCTGAATCTCTGCTGTTGATCCGATCGCGGCCTCCTTCCTTAATCACTGACTTTATCAATGAGAGGTGACAATTGGGTCAAATTTTTCAAAAGTATAAACTCAATCACAACGTGAAGAGATAATTGTTTGGTGGTACAGCTGAAGCTGGATTACCTATTTATCTATTTCCCGGAAATTTATTGAATTGCTTCTTTTCCTTTCACCTGGATTAACTGTGCAGAAAATAATGTAAACAATAGAGTTTTCCCCGAAGAAAGTTGATTAAACCTGAGTCGCGCGCCGATCATTAAGATTACCCTTTCTAAAATTCGTCGAGGAAACAATGACAGTAATTGACCGGTTAATTATTAATTTTTCTATTTAAAGCTAAATTTTTTGGGGGAGAAATCGAAAGTTGTTGCAGAAAAGCGTGAAAATATTTGTTTGGAAATTATTGGTAAGATGCTTTTTTTTTATTGCCAACTACATATAATTAGCTCATTAGATTATGATTTCTGTTTAGTGTGTAGGTAAAGTATGTTTATTGTAGGTATTTACAATTAAAACTAAAAGAATATTGAAAAATTTCAATGACAAAACACGTGTTTCAAGAACACCGCACTTAAACGAAAACAAACAGACAATTTTTATGGCTTTTTAACATCTTGAAAAGGAATAAGTAAAATTGATTTTTGGTAAACAGGATTTAGTGCTTACTTAAGAAAACCGTGAGTTTTAAATTTTTTTTTTGTTTTTTGTTTTTTCTAAGATAAAGAAAGGTGTAGAATAGTAGAGCGTGTTTTGGAACATCTATATATGACTATGTAGTTGGTATACGTGTGTATAACTCTAACCATCTGTGTAATGCAAGAATTTTTATTTAAGCTGAAAAATGCATTATACAGGGTGATTTGTAATTGGTAGTCATAAATGAAGCATGTGATAGGTTTAAGTCCTAGAAACAGAAAATTGCAGTATTGAATACAGTGTTGGGCGTAATCAACTACATTTGTAATCAGATTAATAATCATGATTAAATCAATCTTGATTACATCAATCATGATTACACATCAATCATGATTACACATCAATCATGATTACATCAATCATGATTACATCGAGTAATCTTAGGAAAATGTAACCGTAATCATGATTACATGATTACATTTTTTTTTATTACAAATGAAACTTTTCAAGAGATTTTAAAATTTAGTTCTAAGAAAGCAAACAATCTGTGATCGTAAGAATTTTTATTGTAGAAAACTCCAAGGCACTGTTGAATTATGTATTAATTGAAGTCAGTGTAAGAATGTAAGTGCTTCTATTGATAGAGACTCACACATATCTGATCATCAGCTTAAATTCAAGGATCCTGATTATATATGAAAAAAGATAGCTAAAAAGATTACATTTCTGGGGCGTATAAGAAAGTCGTTGAGCATGGAAAATGCAATAATGCCTTTTAACGCTTTGATTTTGCTAGACTTTTCATATTGCTCCACATTGTTATATGCTAGTTCGAATGAATTCAAGGGCAGAATGCAGCTGTTGTAGAATAAGGCAATCCGAGTTATTCACTACCGACTTCGGGATAGAAATACAACAATGTTTGTTTTCTTTTAACTATAGTTTTAAACATTTTGCAAATTTGTAATCAAAAAATGTAATCATGTAATCATGATTACGGTTACGATTGATCAATCATTAATCGCCATAAATGATTACTTTTCTGATTAATATTATCAATCTGCAATCATGATTACAGATTACAGATTGTAATCGTAATCATTAATCATCAATCAGATTGCATTTTGCCCAATACTGATTGAATAGTCTCTCTATATAACGGCATACCATTTATTGCACTTCCTTGTATAAAACGGATACTGGAGCGATATGCAAAAAGAGCCCCGGAATTTTCAAATAAGAAATTTTTTAGGTGAGTCATTGATCATTTGGAACATCCTTAAGGTGGGAGTACACTGAGCAAACAAACGCAAACAAATATGCGCGCACATTTGGAATATAAATTTTCTAGAGTGTACTACGTTCAAAAAATGTCAACCGAACAAGGCGCACATAAGCAAATTAGTTTGAAAATGTGGACGCCTAATCACAGTATACCGAACGCATTTGTAAACGTTTGTCTATGTTCCATCACAAATTTGAGCAAACCGATTTATCTAGTGTGGACCCAGCAAACAATTTCTCGAAGTTTTGCTTTTGTGAAGAATTCTCAAAGAAGTAAAGAGTAGGAAAGAAATAGTTTCGGAAGTAAATAAAATCCATCATTTGAGAATACTTCGCTTTTCCAAGATGAATTCGAAGTTTTGACTAAAAACAATTTGCTGATCTGATTTTTCGATAATTTTTCATTTTAACTAAATATACCCAAAGTTTTCCCTACTTTGAAGAGTCAAGTAGAAACTGTAAGTTCTGAGAATTTATTCCGATGCAAAATTCATGCACATTTCAGAAAATTCTGTCATTTCTGACTGATTCTCGCCGAAAGTGGTGCTTGTTGTCAGAGGTTAAATGATATTAGTTTTGTCAGCAAAAATCTTGCTATCTCCGTCAAAGACAACAACAACTTCTTTTAATTTTACTTCAAGAAAATCATTATGAAGATATTCTGTCTAAGGTGTGTAATAGGTAAATAACTCGTTGACCCGTTTCGATATCGATTCCTTTTTTAACGAAAACTCGAGAAAATAGTAAAGGGTTCTCCAATAAGAGGTGTTATTTTAATTAGCCCGCTATTTCGGTAGATGTCACTTTTGGAGCTGTCATTTTTTGACATTTGACAAGTAGAAACTACGCCATTAATAAAAATGGAACGATAGACGATTCAGCAACGCATTGAGATTATTAAAATTCACTATAAAAATGGTGAAAATGTGGCAGATACGGTTCGTAAAACTCGAACATTTTTAGGTCGTCGTGAAGCACCTTGTCGGACCGCAATACAGAAATTGGTAGAAAAATTCGAGCTGTCGGGACAAGTTAGTCAAGTGAAGAATAAAACACGTGCACGTCGCTCAAGAACAGCCGAGAATATTGCTGCTGTAGCCGAAAGTGTTGAAGAAAACCCAGGTTTGTCCATTCCTCGTCGTTCTTTGGAATTAGGCATTCCACAAACGTCATTACACCGTATTTTGCATAAAGATTTGGGTCTTAAGGCTTATAAAGTTCAGTTAACACAAGAACTCAAGCCGGCCGATCATCAACAACGTCGAGTCTTTGCTGATTGGGTCCTTGAAATGCATGAAAATGATCCGGAATTCCATCGAAAACTCATCTTGAGTGATGAGGCCCATTTCCACCTCGATGGCTTCGTCAACAAGCAAAATTGTCGCATCTGGGGCTCGGAAAACCCAAGAGTTATTGTTGAAAAGCCTCTCTATCCTCAACGTGTGACTGTTTGGTGCGGTTTATGGTCCCGCGGGGTCATTGGACCTTACTTTTTCGAAAATGAGGCTGGGGCAACAGTTACGGTGAATGGATTGCGCTATCGACAGATGATTAATGATTTTTTATGGCCGGAATTGGATGGTATTGATCTGGACAACGTTTACTTTCAACGAAACCATTGATGTTTTACGAAAAAAGTTTCCGGACCGTGTTATCTCTCGAAGAGGTGATCACAATTGGCCACCGAGATCTTGTGACTTAACACCTTGCGACTTCTTCCTTTGGGGTCACGTGAAAGAGAAGGTCTACGCCAACAGCCCAGCGTCGATTCAAGACCTCAAAGATGGAATTCGTGAGGCTATCGAGGACATAGGGCAGCCACTTTGCGATTTGGTTATGGAAAATTTCATGAAAAGGATATGATCCTGTAGGCGTGGTCGTGGTGGTCATTTGGCTGATGTTATTTTCCATTATTAACGGCATACCTTCCTCTTTATAATGAAATAAAGATCCGATCATTTATCTCAAAAAATGGCATTTTTCTTTGAATATCAAAATAACACCTCTTAATGGAAAACCCTTTACATTCAAAAGGTTCGAGATAATTTCAATAAAACGACTCGGAATTGAATCGTTTTTACGACTCGATATAGCGTTCCTTTTTTTCGGATCGATATTTAATCGAAAACGACTTCGATCTCGAAGCCCTAGTTCACCTTAACGAATCGTGTTCGATTCGATATCGTATTATAATGTTTGTTATAGTAAAACATGTTTGCTTGCATAGCCACATGTATTGCACATGCGGTTGTGGAATTCCAAGCAAACTCAAACGAATATGGTAAGTGTGTCCGTCTCATCAAACAGATGTGTTTGCACAAGTGCGAAAAGAGTAGTACCGTCTGTCCGCATGTGTGTCCTGCTGTATGACGGCACAATAACTCGCGAACACATGTATTTAGAGATCTGAAAGGGGATGCCCATTTTTCATATGACTTTAGGCCACATACCTGTTTGCTTGCATAGCCACATGTATTGCACATGCGGTTGTGGAATTCCAAGCAAACTCAAACGAATATGGTAAGTGTGTCCGTCTCATCAAACAGATGTGTTTGCACAAGTGCGAAAAGAGTAGTACCGTCTGTCCGCATGTGTGTCCTGCTGTATGACGGCACAATAACTCGCGAACACATGTATTTAGAGATCTGAAAGGGGATGCCCATTTTTCATATGACTTTAGGCCACATACCTCCAGACATGAGAGATATCTTAAACGATGAATTATGATACTCTGAATATATTTTATTAACAATGTTTTTTTCTATCTTTCTATCTAGCGGGGAAAAGCTTTGACGATCGGATGTAGCTTGAACGACTTTCTTCTGTGAAAAAGTGGAATTTTCTACTTTTCGTGATTGTCAGGAATTGACGCGTCGTAGAAAATGACTTCCTATGAGAAAAATGTTCACAACAGAGCACTAATGGCCATGAAAGAAAGAACTGCAAAAATATATGCGAAATGTATAGTAGCTAGGGTATATGTGACTCTAGTTCATGAAAATGGGTTTTCCGGCGGCAAAAACGTCCCGAGAAAGTTTTGTAAATCAGGAAAAATATACACCACCCGATAGTACTCGACGATACATTTAATTCGATACGCAACATGCGGTATTGAAACAACCCCCCCCCCCCCCCCGCCGGGAGTTCCTACCCCCTATCACTAATAGAATCCAGAGAAAAATTTTCTTCTACAAATTGTAGCTGATAATAAGCTTTACCGATTGGACATAAGCCTACAGAGTTAGAGCCGATCTAAGGTGCGAAAAATCTAGTACCTCAGTTCGAATAAAAGAGAGGGGAATACTAAAACAGTGAGTATTAGCTATAAATAGCTATTTAAGCCTCCGAGTATAGGATCTAAAAAATTCGGTTCTATACTCGATTTTCCAAAATGTACTATATCAGACGTTGATTCCCCTCCCCCTCCCCAGCTTTCCCCGCTAGATAGAAATAAACATTGTTAATAAAAAATGTTCAAAGTATCATAATGCATCGTTTAAAATGGGAATTCCCCTTTTGCACACGGCATTTTTTAAAAAAATTTAACGAAAATGTCCGGGTAACTTCTTCATAGGGCATCAAAGTTGCCAATTTAGTCACTTTTTAAAGCATTTGGCCACATTTTTTTACGTTTAGCTATTAGCCATTTTTTTAGCTACTTTTTCTTCCCAATTCAATTTCCAATTTTCTACCCAGCTTAAATTGAGACTGCATTCTGCCATGAATGAAATAGGACGAAGCTACTGCGTGCGTACGAGCAAACCTGACGACTTTGCTATAGAAATGAATTAAAATTTTAATAAAATTCGTTGCGAGTGGAAGCAAAACTTAATATCTGATTGTGACTAGTTCAATTCTATAGCAAAGTCATAAGTTTTGCTTGTACGTAATAGTTTCGGCCGATTTCACTCATGCTCTCTCAACTCAAGTTCCGACATTCGCTACACACGCTTATGCAAATCAAATGACTGGACCATGCACAAGTCGCAAGATTTATCTGAGCCTCTGTAGCGGCATTTAGCGATGTTTTAAGTATACCGCAATTTTTTCCACGAAGGTCAAATGATGGGTTGAATTAAGTTGAAATAAATCCAAGGAGCATACAAGTCAAAAAGAGCCATTTAAGATTTTAAAAGTATGTGATACTCGTTGTCTGTTAATTGATCCTGCCATACCTCGCATACTAGAGCAGTGGGATGAATTATCGTCGTGAGGAAGAGAAATTTTATAAAGCCCATATTTTACACTCAATGTACAAAGACCCAACAAATCAACTTTGTGGCTGTGAAATTATTCGAAAGGGATAACATCGATCCCTCAAAATTTTTACCTTGCCTTACGTCTTTAATTAAGTCGCTTTGCGGAGAATTCCAGATTTCAACAATGTTACAGGAGATTGACTGATTTTCCTCAGCTATTAAAAAACATATACATAGATCCGTCACCGTACCTGGGTTATATTTTTGAGTCTATTTTCGAGAAACTAGTATAACAGCTAAGGAAGAAAATTGTACGCACCCGATGCAAGGATTCTACATTGAAATATATAGAATATGATATAAATATATATATGTATAATAGAAGAGCTGCATTAAAACCCACTTACAAATATTGAAGTATTGAAAAAAATTTACGTATTAAATGTAGTAGAAGTCTTAAAAGTTGTTAAAGGTAAAGAAATAATAGAATTGGCGGAAGTTATGGGGAAATCTAAACCACCGAATAAAATGTATTTGAAGATACTAAATTCAATAATTAGAGTTAGGACTTCTTTCAAGCTTGTTGGGGAAAACTTGTTTCAACTACGAGCTTGCTGAAGATGTCGTTAAGGTTATAGGTACAAATCATTGACATACACTGCAGAAAGTGGGCTCACTTATATATTGCTGACTCTTTCGGTCTAAGCACCAAGTACCAACTGGGAGAGAACTGTAAACAACAAATAAATAAGTGGGTTCGTAGAAATAAATGTTCTTAGATTAATTATTTTGGGGTTATTATTGATAAAAACTGTTTTACCAAAGACAATATATTCATAAGATACGAAGAAGAAATTTCAGGTTTTATTAAAATTATTTTTCGGGATGCGTCCTCACTTTTTCAATTTCCCGCCAATGATTTTTCCAATGTTGGCACCGACGTAAGAACTTTTTTGACACAAGAAATTGTCCCCACGTGAAATAGAAAATTAGGCAGTCTATATGTATTATACATGTCAGTGGTACAAACGTTTCTTAGCAACTTTTTTGCCACAAATTCTTTAAATTTAGCTACTTCTAGCCACTTTTTAAGTAGATTTTAGCCACAAAGCTTAGCCAAGAGTTGGTAACTCTGGTTGCCATACAAAAATCGTGTTTTTCATTATATATTTTGTCACTGCATGAGATCGCGTTGACGTAGAGAGCTGAGATTTTGTACATAACTTTCTCTTTAAAATTGTAAATACAGTTTCCAAAATGGACTAAATCGGGCAACTCTTTCTTGGTGTTGCCATATAAAAAAGCATCAGCTCTAACCAGACGTTTTTATTGTACTGAAAAATACTTCAGGGTGTAAAATGCTATGAAAACGGCTATAATAAAATCTAGGTTATCGTAAGAATTGGTCTTATTCCAATTCTAACTTTTTTCCTTGTTTGTTTGACAATTAGTTTGGCTTAGTTTGTCTTAGTTTGTCGCTTAAAAGTAAAAACCATGCAGTTGCAATTATTAAATTATTGTCCGACATTATAATAATTAAGTAAAATTGATACTGGTAATCTCTCAATGGAACCAAACAGCAAACACACATCCAATAAACATATTCGTTCTCTGTTTAGCTGTCATATACAGTGCGCAAATTTGTTTGTTTACACATCCACGTATTTGCTTCGCGTACACATTAATTTTTAAAGAAATTTGATTTTTTCGGTCATGCATACATACACATTTGTCACATTTTTTTGCCACGGAGCAAGAGCACAGGGTATAAATCACATTCGCGTACACATTTAATCAAAAGTAAGAGTTAAAACATTTACGTTTGTTTGCTGAGTGTGTATCCGCTCTTCGAAGTCATGGAACGGTTGAATTGACCTTCCCTTCCTGTCGTATGAATACCAGGAATTCCTCAGACAGAAACTCCTTCCTTACATTGTGCACAGTCCGGACGATCATTTAATTTATCAACAGGATAACACTACGATCCACATAAGTAACTCCATAATACCTGGCTCCTAAGGCACAACATAAACCTTCTCGGCTGGTCGATCCGTCCTCCTGATGGAAACTCTATAGAAAAAATATGGGGATGGTTAGTTCGAACATTTTATAAAGATGCTAAACAACTTAATATCATCAGTGAGATTAAAGGACCTTACGTGGAATCAATGCCAAAAAGGCTTCTGGACATCGTGAGGGACAATGGTGAAGCTACTGTTTATTAATACAAATTAGTTATTAATTGTTGTGCAATTTCATTATTGCTAAATTAAATAAAGTTAAATGCAGCAAAAAATGCAACACTCATTTTGAACGTTCCCACAAGTTTCTATCAAATTACTCCAAAAGTATCGTTCTAATCTAACGGTAAGATGGTGTCAAGGATATTAAGAAGGTAGATGTGTTTCCCATCACACATTTATGCCGTTCTTACTACGGAGATGGGCTACTGCCATCGCGGAATCGCCACGTCATCTTTAGCCACGTGGTGGCTAAAGTGCTTTGGGTTATCAACTGGCATAATAAGGTAAAATACAATCGCAAACAGAGGCGAGTAAAGTGATTTTCAGATCTGAGAAGAAAGACAGCGTGAATTGGCGCTAAGGGGAATGTCCATCCAAATGTCGTATTTTACCCAAAAGAGAATGGTGGTATAAAGGGAATAACCTTATTAAAACAGAGTTGCCAGTATTATGTTAAAATGGACTAAACGTATAAAAATTTTCTCTGATTACTAAATAGAGCTACCAAAAGTAGATCATGAAAATATTCTGATGGGTTAAGACATACGAAGGACTATGTAAATTTGCAAAGCTTTTGCAATATTTGAACGACTGCGGAAATAGCAAATACTAATTATTGATCATTTTTGTGTGAGGCTGCAAACTTAAAAATTATGACCAACGATTTGAAATTTGCAATCCAATTTCAGAACTTTTGTAATTTTTTTTTTAAAGATGGCAGCCACAAAAGCAATTGGGCTCCATCGATTTAAGTTGCAAATTGGTATAGGTGTTCAGGTAAGTTTCAGCAGCTATTCAACAGTTTTGCAGCACATTTGTATTTTTTTTTTATATTCATTACTAATAGAAGCATTATTTCGCAATAAAAAAATATTGCGACGGACAGAATGAGTTGAAAATTTAACACATTGCGATAAATATCAGAGTAAACATTGCTTTAACTTTACAGGGATTTTGTAATTTTTTTATGGAAATTATAAGAACTTTTGTTTTGTTCCTAACCTCGGTGGTGGTAATGGTTGCAAAACCAAATTTATAGTTGTTTTACCTCACCCAATATTCCATCAAAATTTCAAACAAATTTGTAATTAATGTGATTAATTGATTATCTTTATTGACTGGTCTAATAATTGAAATTGATTCGTTATTAATTATAGAACCAAGTAAAAATTTTTAATTGCCAATTAATTTAATCTTTTTAATGTGTCCCAGTAAAAATTTATCCACGTGTAAAGCGAACCGTTTTTTCTCCTTCCGATTGCATTCATAAGAGAGAAAAAGAAAAGACGCTGTAAGTTTCATTTTTGTTGTCTTATGCCAAGAGTCATAATGAAGGACACTAAGCTAAGATTAGATTTATCAGGTGCAATCTAGCAGTAATTTAAGAGATTTTGTATTTTAAAATCAACGCTGTTCTTTCTGCATAAAACCTACGTTTCTTTTATACATAAAATTCATGTTAATTTACTGTCATAGACTCGAATTCGAAGATTCCACGTAAAATACAAATAACTATTCCACGGAAATTTCACGTAATTATTCTACGTCATTTTTTACATAGGTATACATATAAGACACCCTCTAGGACATCGTTATAGGAAATTCCATTCATTTTCAGCTAAAGTTACGTGCGTGGAATTTACATGAATTCCAAGTGATATTTTTTACTGGTATTAAATGATTGAAATAATCAAAAGTTGACAATAAATATTTTTCTTTAAAAACTAAAATAATAATTTATATAATCAGCTGGTTCATGGTTCAGGAATTGTAGTAGTTCTATGTACGTAAACATATTTATCGATTGAATTATCAATATAAGATTTCCTAATTTATTAAAGGCAAACAAAAACAATAAATTAAAATTAGACTATCATCAGAGCGGATGACGGATGATTCAATTTGATTTGAATACAAAGCTTCCAGCGATTAGAAATTAAAATTAGTTGCATTCAATTTAAATATCACAATAAAATTTTATACGCATTTCAAAAAGATTCATAAAAGCACGTAAAATTTTAATAATGACTATGACGTTAAGATATGACACGAATTTTTCATTTTTGGTGATTTGTTTTACAAATTTTTATTTCACGATTGTAATGTTGGAAAAAAACCAATACTGATTTCGAAACTACTTTATTCAAATCATTTACGATAATAAAATAAGCTATTCTAACGAAAATAACATTTATTAATTTTTATTAAAATTTAAATTGGCCTTTAATACTTACAAATATTTTCTCAAACCAAGTTAGTCAAATAATTTGTATGCTTTTGGTATAAATACTTGTCATCGTTGCGTATAAAAAAGGGCTCTGCTGGAGCTATCTGTGTAGCTTTCGTAATTGTCTTCTATGAAATAGTACGAAATCAATCACTCAGCTTTAGAGTTGGCCAATTGCTGACCTTGTGTAGAATCAGTTTCCAAATCCAAGTCAAAGTCGAAAAAATCTTCCTTTTTCTTTTAAATTGTTTGCTGACTTCATCGCTACAATCTTCATTCGGTTGGTGGTATAAAACATTTCTTGACGTTTGCGCATTTAAAAATATTTCTAGGTTTTGTTGGAAATCACTTATTTTTTAAGTCAGACATTCTGCTTCCGGAATATTAAAATTAAAATAAATCTCGAACCTTCTTTCTACACTTTTAAGTAACAAAATACTTCCAGTACTGCAATACAGTAAGTACAATTGCTTTTAGTTAATTTCTGTAATTTTCTTTTTATGCATAATAAACACGGCAAAAGCAGCTCATAGTATGTTTCTTTGTCACCTTGTAAAATGTCAAGGGCATTTGCTAGAGGCTCTTCGCATTTCAAATATTCATCGATGTATCGTACATAGTCAAAGTCAGCAATGGATTTTTCATGTCCACAGCTCTATGTAGAACTGAACATTTTACACCTTAGGTCAGCGGTTTCCAAATTGGGAGTCGCGGACTAGTGCAAAACAAGGCGCGAAAAGCTTAAAGGAAATGTAATTTTCATAACATAATATAAATTAAAAAAAATATTCCTACATATAATAAACTTTCATAGCATAACATCACACTTGGTTAAAAATTGCCAGTAGACTTTATGTGGGTTCCGAAAGTGTAAGACCCTATACCGCCGAAATTAATTAAAAAATGAATAAACATATATAATAAGTAATGTAGTTTTTTTGCATTAAATTCAAACAAGTAATTTTTTAACAAGTTTTTATTTTAAATCAATGATGTAATCTGCCTCGTTATCACAACCTTCTGAAATCTAGTGTGGAAATTTTCAATGCCTGATCGATAAAAATCAATTGATTTTTGAGTAAAATATCTGAAGGGGGATATAATCCAAATTTTTAAATTTTTTGTCAGATAGAAAATGTTGTAGCGATCGAAATAAATGGAAATGCGATAGTGTAATGTCGGGCGAGTGTAGTGGGTGAGGCAGTACCTCCCACTCCAATTCATGAATTTTTTCCAGGGATCGTCTTACGCAGTGCAGTCTTGTAATATCGTGTTACAGAATAACGTATTTTCTGTTGACAATTTTCAATTAAAGATTGATTTACTCGATCCAATTATTCACAGTAAATGTCTACATTCGCAGTTTGTCTAAGTTTCATCACTTCAAAATGAACTGTTCCGCGAATACTCCTCCAAACATACAAAAGCTCCTTTTTGGTATGTAAATCTGGCTTAGAAGTACTCATACAGAACCTATTTTTCATCCCCAGTGATCAAGCGATCAAAAAACGCTTCTGTATTATGCCGGTTAGCTTTGTTTTTTTCGGGTAGATTATGCGGGACTCAACCACCAATCTGTTGCAAATGTTCTTGGCTGATCGACCAAGGTTGGTTAAGTCTGTTTGACAGTTCCTCGATAGTCTGACATGGATTTGCTTCCACTTCCACTTAAATTGTAAACAAATATTGACATGCGCAGAAACGACTTTACTTTCCGGTCCCCTTAAGCCTAGTTGACATTATGCTAATTGACCAGCGCTGATGCATCAGGATCTGGTGTTCCAGCGCGCTGATGTTGTTTACATTATACATTTGCAAAAGCACAAGTAAGTACTGCCAAAAATGGCTGATAGTGAGGTTGTGCTCTATTTCTAATATCTTTATTTTTATAATCTTTTAATTTGTAATTCCGCAAACATTCAAAATTTTTTATATAATTTAATATACTTACTTTATCGGTTCAATTTTACTACACTTTATTGTAGTTGCAACCATGTTTTCCACTCTTTTAGTACGTGCTGATAGCTCAAAAGTTAAACTCATTTGACTTTTCCCATGCTGGTCAAATCAGCCCGTATGAAGTGCTGATGCTATCAGCATTGATGGTGATACTGTGCTAATATTGAGCTGATTCTAGCTGCTGATGCATCAGCGCTGATCAATCAGCATAATGTCAACCAGGCTTAATATACAGGGTGATTCAGATCAAGATACCTTTCGGTATACCACGCGATTCCTTGAGGTAAGCTGATCAAAAAATTGTTCCACGTACCCCGCCTAGACAGCTTCCTTTAGGAGTTGTGGCCAGTTGAAGATTTCGCCAATATTCGTGAACCCTGATGGGAATTAATGAGTATAACTTTTGAACCACCCTATAGATTTTGGTTATTGTTCGCTTATTAAATAGCCAAGAATAGTAGCTGTGGAAAAATGTATTACTCTGTATTTGTTAATTAAGCTTATTTAAATTATTCTCAAATATTTTCAAAACATTGATTTCTTTACACACAAAAGTTTTTGAAATAAATAACGGTATTTATGAAATTTGTGTGTAAAAAACATCAAAATTTTGGAAATATTTGAGAATAATTTAAATAAGCTTAATTAACAAATACAGAGTAATACATTTTTCGACAGCTACTATTCTTGGCTATTTAATAAGCGAACAATAACCAAAATCTATAGTGTGGTTCAAAAGTTATACTCATTTATTCCCATCAGGGTTCACGAATATCTTCAACTGGTCATAACTCCTAAAGGAAGGTTTCTAGGGGGGGTATGTGGAACAATTTTTTGATCAACTTACCTCAAGGAATCGCGTGGTATACCGGAAGGTATTTTGATTTGAATTACCCTGCATATATTTTTTTTTAGCTTTAGTCTTTTCTTTTTTTCTTCTTTTTTTTTTTGTTAGTTTAATATTAATATGAAAATGCTTTTGAAATTTACCAACTACGCAGACTAACCTCTGTATGTTTATCATTGCGCAATGTCATCAAATGACATTACGTCAAGTAATCTGTTTTCGCCTCAGTCAAAGTAAATTCAAACTGTCGCTAGGGCAACACCAAGAGGTTAGCCAAGTATAATTGGTTGAACGGCTATATAAAATCAACGAAATTTAATAGATAGCACCATTCTTTTAGCAGAGTAGTTCTGAGTTTAAGGATACGTGTTTCCCACCTTTTTTACAGAAGATAATTCTGGTCACGGATAACCTGAGCTTCCTATCCTTTCATACAGAAGATAATACTGGTCAGAGATAATTTGAGTGTCCTATTCTTTCTATACAAGCATTTTGCTACCCTTCTGCTTGCACGCAATTGGAAAGAACATTGTGCTGCCCTTCTGCTTGCACGCAATAGCAAAGAGCATTTTTGCTGTCCTTCTGCTTGCACGCAATAGCAAAGAGCATTTTTGCTGTCCTTCTGCTTGCACGCAATAGCAAAGAGCATTGTGCTGCCCCTCTGCTTGCACGCAAGAGCAAAGAGAATTTCGTTACCTTTCTGATCTCATGCACTAGCACGGAGCATTTTGCTACCATTCTATTTTCACGCAGTAGCAGTGTCATTTGTACCACTGAAATTTATTCTGTTGAAAAATAAATCAGAACAAATAATACAAGGGTGGCAGACTGCGTGGCCAGCATTAATTTTTATTAGTTTTTATTGAATTTGTAAATTATTGAAGTTTTTGTTTTTTTATTATTGTTAGTAGTTTTGAGTTTCTTTTAATTAAATTTTCGTGATATTAGGTTAAGCATATTGAATTATATAATACTGAAGTATTAATAAAATTTTATATTTTAATTGTTAAAAAAAAAAACTGAGTTGTCCTTTATACCGTCTCTCCTCCCTCACGATCGAGACTAGCTCTCACAGTATTAGTGTTACTAGAATATTCAAATGTTTGTGAAATTCTGGAATCTAATTCTTCTCTTAGCGAACAGTATGAAGATGTAGTTATTGATAACTCTCATACCATTTGCAGACAACTATTTTCAGGTGTACCACAAAGATCAGTATTAAGTGCTTTAGTATGCTCACTTTATATTAAATGTACGCTAATGATGTTCCACTTATGGTTTCATCTTCCATAAATACTATAAATGCAAGCAAACTTGATATGAATGCGATAGTAGGATATTAAACAAGTAGATAATAAATAAATTAAAATTAAATTCATCTAAGACTCTAGCTATCGTAATCTCTATTATAGAACTGGATTGATACAATCTTATTCCTGTTAAATTAAGAATTTCCCTGAGGACTTTTCCGAATTTTGTTAATATTCTTGGATTCGTTTTGAATCCCATATTTACGTGGGATATGCATGTTAACAAGGTCATATATAGGCACGGTATATATGGTGCGCTGAGGAAAACTTTTCGTTCTTTTCTTGCTCTCTATTTTCATATTTCTCCTAACTTATTCTTATTTCATTTAGCACTTAGTTAACAGCAGTAATTTTGATATCATCTTTCCTTAGTTATGGTTTATTCATTATTTTCTCCCTTGTCGTTTTTTTTTAGTTTTTACATGTAAACTATATAAATATAAAAATAAATACATCCGTGTGGTAATGAATTTGGTCACAGGTTTTCCTGTACCTCCGCACCATAACCTCTGATGAAAATTAAACTTTACAGAACTAATAAAGTTTCCATTAAGGAATAAAGCTGTACATATGCCCATCAAGCAGTGTTTACAATCCTACAATTATTATTATTACTATGTCATAAAAAATTTAAATATTTCTGCTGAAACTTACGAATTGATATTATAATACCTACCGGCTACTTTATCTCAATCTGCGCATAACCAGTAACCACTTTACTTCTAGTTAATCACATTATAACTATTATAATAGAAAGAACGGTCGAAGATCAAAATTAGTAATAATAATTTTGAAGCCTCACTATATAACCGTACATCATAGTAATTTTAAAAACGTATTATAATTTCATAATCCATAGCTATATGTAAGTCGATCAAATGTTCATGAATTATCATAGATAAGAGCTACGCACGAATTATAAGCTATTGAATAGTCAACAACATGAAAATTGCGTTCAAACACCTTAGGCCTTGTGCTCTTTACCCGGCAGTAAAAGGTTAAGTAGAGCATAGAATGGCGGAATACCTCTACCTTGAAACGAGCACTTATCAATATTAAAGAAAAGTCGATTGAGTACATAAACCGCAAACCGTGGAACGCGTTTACTTTGGTTGAAGTACATACATATGTTGTTCCATGTTGAAATTGAATTGAAACCAAAAGTCCAAAAAGTTAATCGAGCATGTCTGATGTTTTTTTTTTATTATTTTAAGTTGAATGCAAGAAAATAGCCTAATTATATAGTATAACAGTAGATCATCACATGAAGTAAATTGAAATTTGCTAACATCCTTTGAATTATTTGGGTCATAAACCTTACCATGAATTAAGTAACAAATTTAAGCTACTTCACCTGTAATGTTTTAATATCCTCCTCATTTTCAATCATGACAATTTTTTCATCCAACTGCATTCTAATTTCCTTACCCAGTAATTCCCATACATGAGCTGGAACATGGTCATGCCGCTTGCTTTGTTTTTATTCATAGCCCTTGTCTTTAATTGGAGTTCGGATACTCTTCATACTCTGCACTCTGGAGATAAAATATTGAGCCACATAAAAATGCAAGAATAATTATATAAAGTGGATAGCTAATTAAAAAAAATATATATGAATTGCATTGAAACGAAAAAGTGAAACGCAGAGCCCTACTTTTCATTTATTTTTAAAGCAGGGGGGACCAAGCACGGACGCCATTGTTCTAACCTATTAGAAAACCTCTCACCAAAACCTTCCTGTCCTCTAAATAAGACGCATCAGGTCTGAGTAAGATAAGTTTTTCAGTTCATCCACCGATAGGAGGGTGGACCCAAGAGTATCCAGCCTGCTCCCGGACAAGTACACAGAAAGTGCTTGATTGTCTCAGACTCTCCTTCCAGGCAGGACAGACACTCAGGACTGTCAAAAACTCCCATCCTTATTAGATAAGCGTGAAGTGAGCTGTCGCCGAGAACGATGGCAACCACAGTTCTACATAGTTTCCTTCCAAGCCCCTTGAAAAAATCAGAGATATTCCTATTGAGCCCATCAAGAAAATGTTTTGTACACCTGCAAATGCTCAGATTCGTCCATCCCAGGTTATGCTACATACGCCTCCTTTTCATTACAGTAAGTTTGAATACGCTTGGATTTACTAGCGTATCGTTATAAGGAGGTGAAGGGAGCAGCTTTTGTAACCTGGGGGTTACACGAGACGAGAGTACAGCTTACATACAAGCCTCCCTTCCAACACGATTTTAAAATTTATATCAGAACGCAGTTCGGTTGATGTCTTATCATCTTGCATGCAAGTCCATATAAAAAATGGCATTGAGACGTAAAGTCTTTTGTATATTGAAAAATTATAACAATAAAGGAAGTAGCAGAATTATACAAACCCAAGAAAAAATTAAGAAGAAGGTGTTGGTAAATGATGTAATGGAAATTTATAAATTTTTCTCAATCATTTCCTTTCCTCTATCTTGAAAACTGTATAATGTCAAATTATTATCACCTCAGCTGGCATGATTTTTCATAGAGCAAGTTTGCTGAAAGCTGAGCTACCAACATGACAGTAGAGATTACAGATGCAAGAAGTATGGCAGTGTAAGTTGCATGCAAGCTATACTATCTCGTGTAACCCCAGACCAGGGTAAAGCATGGTTTTCTTGTCCCAAGTCATGTCGCTTTTAGCCGCTCAGTCCTCTCATATCCTGCGGCATATACTTTCGCTAGTATGGAGATGAGTTCCACATACTTCAACGACTTAGCGAAATGGAACGAAGTCAAGTTGAGTAAAAGTTGAGTCAAGTTGCAGAAAATTCAGTTGGTATTCTTTCTGATCTATATATTGTTTTAATTTAATTATTATTGATTGCTAAAGAAAATTATTTTTTGCTTTATCTCTACGAAATTTCGTACTGAAAAATGAATAGCACTCCGTGTGGTTACAACCCAAAACAACAGCGTTGATATTTCACAAGATCCACACCAGCTGATATTAAACTTACACTGTAAAAAATGTTTCCCTGAAATGAGTGGCAACAATTTGTGCCACAAAGCTTAAGTACTTTTCGATAAGATTATGGAACGCTCCACCTTAGAAAACGTAGATTAAGTTTTTATCCCTAAAATGTAGGGAATTTTCAAAATCTTTTTTTTTCTTTTTCTAAAATGTTGGAAATATTCCCTCACATCTAGGGAATAGGTAATAGTAGTTACCTTTCTTATGTGCCATATAATATGCTGCTGTGTGATCTGAGCTCAAGCGAAGGGGGGTGCGGTTGTAAAAGGGTAACTCAACTTTGATAAATTCAAATATAAAATTTTAATTATCAATATATAGTGCTTCAAAATATATCACAAAAATTCACTACTTATACTAATCAACTAAAACAATTCAACAATTATAATTCAGGTTTGCTCTCTTTATTTCTGAAATAAAGAAGAAAATCTACAACTAATTTCCGCAGTTAATTCATAACAAAATATAAGCTTCTGTCTGTGCTATACGTATAACGGTAGCAGTAATAGAATTAAGTAATTATATGCAGAAGTACGTTTCTGTAACAGGAGTAAATTCCTGCTTAGATGTAGGGTGGACGTCAAGCAGAAGTAATTCCTGCTTAGATGTGGGATAGGATTAGGAGGATAGCACTAGGAGTAAATTCCTACTTAGGTGAAGGATGGAATTAAAGCAGAAGTAAGTTTCTGCAGTAGAAGTAAATTCCTACTTAGGTGTGGTATATGGGTTAAATTTATATATAATATAATATAATTAAACTTCTATATAATGGAAGCAAAAATTAGATTTTTTGCAGAGGATAGGAAACAGATTAAATTCTGGTGGAGGATGTGTTCAGAGTAGATTCTGAATCAAGAATGAGGTGCTTCTGCAATCCAATCCAAAATCCAAATCCAGATCTTACGCGATTTTTATTTTTTATTTATTGATTTCTGGTCTGTATACACAAGATTATTATCTTTTATAAATGCATACTAAATAAAGAACTACGGCAAATCAAAAATAAATTCACAAGAAAAATTAAAATAAATGAAAACAAAAATGATAAAAAAAAATTAAGTAAAAGTAAAGAATTTAAAATAACAAACTATTTGAAAGAAAAAGAGAAAAAAAACAACAGAATATATAGATATGTGTATATGTAAATAAATAAGTGTTTGACGAAAACGGTGCTCCCCATCGCATTAGTCCACAACAGAAAAATGCTTCCGCAGTGCAAGTCTAAATTCATGCACCCTGCCAAGTCCCCTGACATGATTGGGAAGGGTATTCCATAATCGAACTATTGAAATAAAAAAAGAACGCTGCCCCACAATGTATGAAGTTTTAGGTATAAGGAAGGTTTTTTGCCTATATGAGTGCAAAAATTCAAAAAGTTCTATCAAATAAGAAGGAGATCTTTCATTAACAATTTTATGTAAAAACACTGTACATTCGTACATCAAACTGACAGGAAATCATAATAAAAATAAATTAAATTCTTTACCAGGACTGTCCAGACAGTTTTATCCATCAAAATATTTCCCTATAACCAAACAGATGGCGCTGCATCAGACAACCAAAACATTATCAAAACTTCGATGAAATAATGAATATTTCGAGAATGTAACGTTCGAGAGTGTCTATAAAAGCCGAAGCAGCGCTCTAACAATTACCATTCCTTTCCCAGCCATCCTTGGTAGCGCATTAAACTGCCAAGTTCCTTTCCGCTTTTAAACACCGCATTAAGGTATATAAAAATTATTAGATTGCAAACCGCACTAACGTTTGCAGTTATTGTATCTCTACTTTTCTATACACCGCATTAAAGTGTATAGAAAATATCAGACTGTAAATCGCACTAACGTTTGCAGTTACTATTACATCTACCCCAATTCTATACACTGCATTAAAGTGTATTGAATCCATTTGTATATTGACCCTAAACCGCATTAACGTTTACGATTCTTTCTTCTACGTATTCTAATCTTTTCTTTCTCTGTCTCATTTCAGATTAAAACCAAAGTATTAGTATTAAGTTAAAAGACTGAATTGTTATTGTTTTTTTTTTATATTATTTTCTGTTCTGTGAATAAATAAGTTTTGTATTGTTGTATGCATTGTTTTTTGTACCAGTAGACACTTGTTGAAACTGATTGACTATTTTTTGCAACTAGCACCCTCTACTTTACTCCAATTTTTAAGACAACCTAACCGCAGGTTCGTACAAACACCAATGCCCTAATATTTAGATAAGTGCCCAATGAACAACCCAAGACAGTATCTTTGAACTTGGTAATATGATCATAACGTTTTAGGCCATATATAAACCGTACACAGTCATTAAAAACAGTATTAATCTTGCAGTAACACTCAAAATCCAAAACAGGGTAGACAGTACTACAATAAATGAAATGTGGTATCAACAGAGATTTTACAAGTCTCAGCTTTAGATTAATAGAGAGTGGTTTAGCGGATAACCATAGTTGCCTAATAGCTGATTTACATTACTCGAACATTGCTAGAAAACAGAGTAAGTAGTTTCCCCTTATCTGAAAATACTTTAGAACGATAAGGACAAAAGATAATCCAGCAAAATTTTACTGAGTTAAATGTCAAATTCTCCGACCAAGGGGAAATTTTTACTGCCATAATTAGCCATAAAAAGTTCTAGCCAGAAGTATATTTTATGGCAGTAAATTTTGCTATTATATCAGCAAACTCATATATATAACTACAAGCGGTTACGAATATAATTGTTTACACCACACAAATTAAAAATATTTGAAGAAAGTCACAGCACATCAGCTGGAATGTGTCAAAGTTTATTAAAAATTTTTAAACATTTTTTAAAAAAAAAATTTTAAAAAATTGTCAAAAATTTTTAAAAAAATTTTCATAAATTTTGTTAAAAATTTGTTTATAAAGTTATTATAAATTTTTTTAAAAAAATTTTCAAATATGGAATGTGTCAAAATTTTAAAGGGAATATTTTGTATTCTCTAATGTATTCTGTATCTGTATTGTTCTTGAATATAGTGCCTTTTTTTATCCGATTTTGAACTTCAGCATGAACGTCCAACTAATTTATGCAATTGACAAAGTGATGAAATGCCACAAGTGACACTTCGCTATAAAAGAGTGGGAAATAATGCTTTGACAGTTGATCACCTCTTTTTTTTTTCTAACAGTGCAAAGTAATAAGACCCTCTCACTCACTTTCTCAGTAAAATCGCATGTTCGAGTAAAGTAAATCAGCCATAAGGCCACTATAAATCTTGCCAAGAGACTGTTTTACATGGTCACAGCAACTCAGCTTACTATTTATACGTACTCCCAGGCTTTTAGCTTCCCTCGTATAGGGGAGAATCATTCCATTAAGGTATATGGGAGGAAAACGAACTAATTTCAACTATGACGATTTTAACAGAACCGATATCCCGGGATATTTGTTTAACATTTTCCTACAGGCTTTAATTTTGGCCTTGACTTATGATTTTATTTTAACACACTTTAACTGTCCGAAAAAGATATAAAAACGCGATGTCTTTATTTTACAGCTTGTTGCGTGACGGCAAACTGTATTAATGGTATTTGCTGCTTTGAAAGCGGTATTTGCGTTTGGGAAGGAATCAGAAAATGGACAGGTTGGAATTTGGGATTTTTTTATAGGTGTGTTCGCCCTATCTCACTGATTTCAAACACGGCGGCCTTTCTTCTTACATGGCGAGGAGCCTCCACGATGAGATAGTATGGTCCCACGGTGATAGTCCCCTGATGAATTGAGCGGTGCTGAGTGTACTGATGTGTCTTCTACTGGATGGGCTCTTATTCAAGGTGATGGTTTCCTTTGCTGGCGAAGAAAGTAAATCTTTCGCCCAGGTAATAAATATTCCTCGTATCCGGGTGAATAAGGTGAAATGATGACGGATAATTGAAGTTTTCAACACGAATTTGCGTTGGCAGAGTATTGATGAGTAGGTTGGGGTGTTGAGGGATCTCCTCAAGTTGCTTACATGCGAGATCTAGAAGATATTTCTCAATTAGAATTATGTTTGCACTTTCGTACAGAAGTTTATTGGGGTAGTCGTAGTAGGTACTGTTAGGTCTCCTATACAGTCCAGAGCAAGCGCGTAGGATTTCCTCTCAAGAATGCTAATTTGTTTGATATAAGTTGGCGAAATGGTGTGCCAGATGGGAAAGCAGTAGGTAGTAATCGGGCGAATTAGCTGTTTATAGATAAGTAGTTTAGTGTCTTTGGGAAGACCATTACTCCTTTTTATCAAGGGGTTTAAAAGGCTGTAGGTATAGTTTGCCTTTCTTAAGGGCGACTTGGCATGGCTGTTGAATTTTAGGAGGTTATTGAAAGGGACACCAAGGTACTTGGGGTTCTTTGAAGGCTTGAGGCTTTCATTGTTGGCTACAAGATGCTTCTGCTGTGGCCCACCGCCTTTTTATAGCCGCCATGAACCGCTACGTTTCGGCTTCATGATGGGTTGCCCTAGCAACGCTCGTTCTCAAAGTTGTATTCCATTGAACTTTGACTGCGGCATCACGAATTGACCTCATATTGTGACAATGTCATTTGATGACATTATAATATGTAAACAAAGTATGTGAGAATTGGTAAGTTTGCGAGATTATTAGTTTCTTTTTCTAATTATTAATGAGTTTTTCGTTTGTTTTTAGATCCAATGGTGCACAGGATGGTTGTAGGCAGGAATGGGACTCGTCTTGCTTTACATAGGTATTATATGTTTTTTTATTTATTAATGACATAAAATGTTGTGGTATTTTTTGTATTTTTAGGAGGCACGTATTGGTGAAGAAGTTTTCATCGGGATGTGAACTGAACAACTACCATAGATGTTTTTTTCATAAAATCATATAGGTAGTATGGAAGTTAGTGCTGGAGCGCTAGGCATGCTGAAACACAATAGTGAAAAACAATATATGACTTTTTTACAAAAAAAAAATATGTGAATTATATTAATAAAAACATATTTGTAAGTGTTCGATAAAAAATTTAGAATAATACCTAATTTACTGAATGTTCTCTTCCTTTCCTTATGTCCAAGAAAGCTGTAGGTACTAAGGTGTGTCACAAAATAAATGAGACAAACTCATACTGATAAATAATAGTTTTTATAAAAGCTTTATTTAATTACTTTTATTTTATTTTATTAAGGCATACTTAAATTTAATTTTTATTTTATTATATTATAGATAGAGGACCCTTATCCTCGATTTTTATAAACTTATATTTAATACCTCTCATCTTATTTTGAACGATGTTCATATTCACTTTTTTATGTTTTTTTTGGATTCTTCTTTGAACTTGATTTTCGATTTTTGCCTCCCACCCTCCTTCACAAACGAGCCTGCATAATAAAGTCGAAAAGTGTTCGATGGGACGTGCCTGTGGCACATTTGGAGGATTATCCTCTTTTAGCACAAAACTTATATTTTGCTATTGAAACCATTGGGTTGTGTTTTTTTTGCATAATGCCATGAAACTAGATCCGGCCAAAATCTAATGTCATAATGGCTATGAAATGTGTTAATAAATGTTTTAATTTCTAGAAAACATTTCTTTATATGTATAGAGTCTAGCATTCAACACTCGCACTTTCAATGAAAGCTTTCGACATACCAGATGACGGAATTGCACACCAAACAAGAACCTTTGGCTCAAATTTTAATTTTCCTACATATTTTATTGCCTCAGGTGCTATGTTTAAATTATTGTTGTGAAGTACTTTTCATCGTCCATCACTGTGTCTTTCCTTCCACGAAAATGTTTCACTTGTAAAGCCCTGCAACATCTTGGAATTTTTTCTAATTGTGAAGCCAAATATTTAATAGTTGTTGGGTAAAAAACTTAATAATGCATATTGAAATGAACATATGGACAACTTTATAATAAAAATGTCGAAAATTTTTAAATTTCTCTAATAATATGCAGGCCTGATCTTAAAAATAAGACTAAGCACAGATGGAAAGAATTCTTTCATCGAAGCTTCGAATCACCAAGTCTATCAACAGCCCAAGCACCAACCATTGGCAGATCATATCACACAAATTGAGTTTGAGGCATTTCCTATAAAGAAAAATAATAACACAAAATCCCCTTTATTCTGTGAAGTAGAAGAAGACTGTAGTTTACTTTTAAGAACAAAGAATAAGCTTCATTAAGATGATGTTGAGACATACTTACATATAACTTTTAAAAAGCTAGGGAAGGGAGGAATATCAAAATAACACCTCTTATTGGAAAACCCTTTATTATGATACCCGAAATGCTCCAATATTAATGTATCTAATCAAAAGTAAATCTTCGTCATTGAGTATTTCAAAAAGTATAGGGTGATTCATAAAATGTGAACAGAATTATGTTTAACCCCTCCTATCTCCCAAAGGACAATACCAATTATTTATTATTTATCCCGACGTCTACTATTATCCTGTGAAATCCCTCTCTCTCTCTCTCTATTTTTTACTCATTATGTAATCTAATTATTTAGAGATTAGTTAAAACAAGAATTCGAATGTTTTTAAAAAATTTCAATTATCAATTCATGGCTTGTGTACAGTATTAATTGCAACTTCTTGTAATGGGACCAATAGCTCAATCAAGGTCGAATGAAATATAAAAACAAAATGTAGCTTTCATGATAGTAGTTATTGGTTATCATGTGGGCTTCGGTTCAATTTACATACTCTGAAAGTGTTTCGATATCTGTTTCAATGATTCTGCAAGTTATCATATATAACTAGTCTCAACACAGAAGTAATTTTTTTACATGTTTTGGCGAAACTAGTAGTTATCAGCTGGGTCGTGCAATTTTTCTATTAGGATTAAAACTTAAAGAAAAAAAAGTAGGTAAATACAGTTAAAAACGTATTAAACGCTACTGAATACTAATAAATGCTTCAGAGTGTGACCATCGTCTGATTGATCATTCTCACTTTTAATATCGCTAACAGCAAAAGGCCACAAGTCAGCTAGAGCAAACAAGATAGTGCCAATGACCGACCGATTGAAAGTATTCGCATTGCAGCGAATATTGCTCTCACATAATCTCAGAATCGCTTCAAACCATATCTGCATTTCGAGCAAAACGTAAAAGATCACAAATTGTTTATCAAACGAGTTTTCCATTTTCTTTCTTATGATTCCGAAAAGGGAAAAACTTGTTCCTCTGATAAATAAATTGGCTGAAAATGAACGCTAGAAATGATTTTTCCTCGTCACAACTGCGAAGACTTTTAACGATTTTGAAAATTTATTCAAATTCCTAATTTTGTGTAAATATCGAAATTAAATAAAGTCAACTTATTTGTTTATAAAAAAAATATATAATTACTTACTAAATAAGCTTCTTAAGCATACTAGGATTAAGTGAGATAGATGAAATGATTCTGAAGAACACAAATTCGCCAATGGAGAAACCCTTTTCTACTCCGGTATGAAAGAAGATGAGTTTGCTCGCAGAGATGAGGGTGGCCTTTTTTCTAACCAAACAAATCCTTAAATCAATTATACGCTCGCCCCCATCTCCAGAAGAATAATTTGTGTTCATCTTAAAATGAAAGGTCTAAAAATTTTTTGTACGTTGGTTGTTCAGCTCTCTAAGAGTTTTATACCTTGAAGAGATTAGTTACGATGGTAGACTTGAACGCAAAAATCAGTCCAGACGACATCTGTATTGAACAGTAACATAGGATTGCTAATATTCCTGGGAAAATGGGAGTGTGCTGATCTATTAATGTAAGACCTCCAATCTGATTATCGTCGGGTAACTTTTCTCACATAAACAATGTTATAAAATGAATATAAATGATGAAGATCGCCGAATGGAACAGAAAAAAAGGTCAAATCAATGGATATTACAAATAATAGGTGTGCAAACGTTACTAGAGTGGCGTGTTAGATAACTCAAGATTACAGCTCTATTATTAGAACACAAAAAAGTAGCTATATATGTAGAAGTGTTTGAAGGGACTTTCATAGAAGTTTTATACAGTAAGTAACATTCAGTATGTTTACATGAATACTTGAAGTATACTTCAAGTAGAGATCAAGTAATCAAAATATCATGTAAACGCGCATTGACTTCAAGTTTACTTGAGTCAAGTAAATCACAAAGTTTTGTTCGATCTACTTGAAAAAATTCATGTAAACGCAACTTCAGTACTTGAACATTTTTCATTTCTGCGAGTATGAAAACAGCAAAGAAGAAGATTATTGTTGATAATTTAGGTTGTGCTTTTATCACTTTTCTCAAGATATTTATCTGTAAATCCGTATACCTATGTATTGAACCTGACTGACATGAACAATATGGCCTGACTACGTTAATAGAAATGCACTGCAAAAAGTGGGCTCACTTCTATATTGCTGACTCTTTCGGTCTAAGCATCAAGTACCAACTACTGTAAACAACAAATAAATAAGTGGGTATGATGAAATAAATCTTTTTATATTAATTATTTGGGATTTATTACTGATAAAATTGTTTTAGCAAAGGCAATATATTGATAAGATATGAAGCAGAAGCTCGAAACGTTTTATTATAATCACGTTTTGAACTGCGCGCTCATTTTTTCAATTTCCCGCCAATGATTTTTTCAATGTTGGCACCGGCGTAAGAACTTTTATTGACATTAGCAATTGAGCCCACGTGAAATAAAAAGTTAAGCAGTCAGTGTCAGTGATAGAACCTAATACAGAGTTGTCAACGGTAAAATATCACTTCAAGTACCTAAATTTCAAGAAAATTTCAAGTCAAGTAATTGGAATTAATTCAACCAAAAACCCTACTTAAGTTTCAAGTGGATTTCAGTTCAAGTACTCAAGAATTCATGTAAACGTACTGAGTGTTGTATATATTCTCACCTTTCCAGAGGAACAACTTAAAGGATTGAGGAGGTATTTTAGAACATCAGAAGTATTTTAAAAAGAACACTACCGACGAAAAAATTTGCTTTATTATTCTATAAACATCAGGATAAGTACAGTACCTGTTCAATGAACTATAGACACACAAGTGAAAACTCTGCAATTTTAAAGAAATGCTACTTTTCCTCTTGAAATGATTTCTTTGTAATTATTTTACTTTGCTAAAGGTAATCTAACACTTTCCTGGGAGATCTATTAGTCGGAAAAATAAGCGAATTACCTGCAAAGAAGTAGAAACGCAGGTATGCGAATTGTATCCTTATTTATACTTTTCATTCCGCTTCCGTGCCTTGTAACATAGACACAAAAACATCCAACTTAAGCAGCGAGATAAACTCTACCTTCTACAATAACCACTCACCCCTATTTAACTTTAGCAATAACTCTCCCGTAATCTCTACAAACTCTGATATTAACAATTGAAATAATCCCGAATTAATATTACCCAGGGGGATATACCAACTAATTAAACGCAGCAAAAACAAAAAATCTGTAGGACCGGATCGTGTACCCAATTACCTCATAAGAAAAACAAGAGAAAAATTCTGGAGCTTCCTAGCAATCCTCTTTAACCAACTATACAATATCGGATAATTTCTATTAAAAAAGCCAATAAGCTAGCGAATCAGATCACCAGCTATAGACCTATCTCACTACTACCAGCAATAAGCAAGATTTATGAACGCTTCCTAAGTTCCAAGATGCAGGACCACATAGAGGAAAACAACGTAATCCCAGATTTCCAAATAGGCTTTAGGCAGTACCACTCAACCAACCACGCATTGATAATATAACAAGAAACCTAAATAGGAAAAAAGCTACTCTAATGTGCAACATAGACACCAAGAAAGCATTCGACACCACTTGGATAGAAGGACTCATATATAAAATGAAGTATACATACCGATTCAATCCACATCTATGCAAGAATATACACAGCTACTTAACTAACAGGAAATTCAATGTAAAAATCAACGATCCAATTTCGGAAACCTTTAACATCGCAGCAGGAGTACCCCAAGGATCAATCCTCGGCCCCACACTATATAACATCTCTACGGCTGACATCCCTCCCCCGGCCAACCCTTTAAAAATCATTACATATGCAGACGACATAATTCTATACACAGCAAACCACCCTATGAAATCGCAAATAAACAGCTACCTAAATACCCTAGTTAAGTATTATAAGAAATGGAAACTAAAAATTAATATAGAGAAGTGCCAAACAATAATAATAAAAGGAAATGCAAAGAACACCTACCCAAATATTGCAAGAAATATTAGAAAGAATAAGGTAAAAATTAAATTCAATAACCAAACCGTACAATACACAAAACAGAAAATCTAAAATTCAACAGTCATATCAAGGATAAACTACACAAAGCCAGCTACAAGCAACTAATACGCCTAATATTTGGATACGCATTTCCCATCTGGTTCGACATAAACTCGACCCAAATGTAGAAAATAAGGATATTCGAGAGAAAATGTCTCAGGTACTCAATAAACCACAGCCGTACAGAGGCCAACAACTACAAAGATATCAGGAACCAGGAACTTTATAGGCGCACCGACATCAAGAGGATAGACGCATTTTTAATAACAAATGCAATAAAGTACCTAGGCAGACTCAGAACAATCCCTAATCCAATAATAGAGGAATACGCTGAACACATGGACAATAACAATATGGAAATCCCCAGACACAAGGCACCGCATGTCCTGAAATGGTTGCAAAATAGAAACGTACTATATGACACAGACAATAAACTTAGGGGAAACAGAGTAGTGTACAATTTAGACCAATAAACTCAAACAAGCTTTGATTTAGTTAGAAGTAGGTTTAGCATTCATTAGATTTAATTATCTCTAGCTATTTATTAGAATTCCTAAGATAACACATTGTAACCTAGTTTTTAGAGTGTCCCTTTTCTAGGTAATAATACTTCAATCGTAATTTTAAAAACACACTGTAAATATTTATTAGAAAACATTGTAATAAGCTGATAAAGACCAAAATATAGTCTGTAGCATATAATTAGCAAGTAACTCTATACATTTTTTTAAGCTTCAAAACCTGTTAATATTAGGCACAATAAAATTGACCTTTTGTAAAAGAAGTTAGCAGTCAAATACGACAAGTGATTTTGACCTTATTGAAAACCAATATGTTTTCTAATCGAGATATAACAAAAACAGAAAATATTTCAGCTTCCAGAATCGACAGAGTGCCAAGAGATTTTCGATCAGAGGTCTCACCGCTATTAAATAAGCGGATAAATTGCCATAGAATTAGGAAAACGACGGAGAGAACGGATAGGAAACTTATCCAATGTAGTGAATCCGCTTATGTTTTAATAAGGTATCTAAATGAGCAAAGAGTGGATATATCCGTCATGACATTGCGGCGAAAATTTTATGCGGCAAAAAAGCCTGAACTGACGAATGAAATGAATAAATGGCGGTTGTTATGGGCTCAATTTACACTACCGCATGGAAACAGTGACAGACTCTTCTCAATTCGTGAGAAGACAACCAGGAGAAAGATACAAAGACGACTGCATACTACAAACTGTCAAACATCCACCGGCAATAATGACATTGGAGCTGCATCAACGGATATGGTCCTGGTACCATATATTTTGCTGAAGGAATGATACGCCAGGACTAATATAAATTGGTCCTATTCGATGTCCTTCTTCCATATATTAATTCTCTCCACTATACTAAATCTAATTACACTTTATGAAAGATGGAGCTCCCTGCCATACAGCAAAATCTATT
This sequence comes from Dioctria rufipes, assembly GCA_963924295.1. Lineage (NCBI taxonomy): Eukaryota > Metazoa > Arthropoda > Insecta > Diptera > Asilidae > Dioctria > Dioctria rufipes. Next base: position 79,153,647 of record OZ002743.1, on the reverse strand, counting down.
GCGAACTTCGTCACAAACGAAAATGTTGATATCCTTTCTTGGCTTGGCAATTTTCCTGACTGAAACCCAATAGAAAATTGCTGGACTTACCTCAAATCAAAACTTTATAGTTGCTAGTCCCACAGTAGATATTCTTAAAAAAAGAAAATATAGAAAACATTTGGAATAATTGCTAATATTTGAAAAAAAAATTATAAATGCCTGCATTTATACTACAAATGCCGGCACGTATAGAAAGTGTGATTAAATCAAAAGGAAGTGTAACAAATTATTAGATAAATTATACAATAATATGTGTAGAAAAGCATAAATTAATAAGAAAAAATATTAATTTCCCAAAAAAGCAATGTCTTTTATAACAAATTTGTCTTAAATAAGTATAAAACATTTTCTAAATACTGAAGGTGCGTCTCATTCATTGAACAGCTACTGTACATCCACATCTTACCTTTTACGCATCAACAGCAATTCCGTACCCTTTCAAAATGGATATAATCTCCTTAGTTAAAAGTCTACCTAATGGTAAGACTTCCGGAATCATCGGAAACTCTACAGAACTTTAGAAATATTACCACGACTTATTTTGTATCTTTTCGTCAAACTCACCGAAAAAATTTCACAACTGGTGAGGTATATACGCCTTTTTACCTTCAACACCAAAATAATTGCTTAAAAGACGGATTGGAGCATACACCAAAGGTTGGGCGGGCAGAATATAAGGTTGATCATTCCTATTTCAACCACCTTCACTTCAGGATTATACTAGAGCAGTAGACAGAGTTTCAGTCTTTCTTGCGTCTACCTTTTGCAGATTATTAGAAGGCACTCGTCATTCTGGATCGCTCTCAAATCAGGTCAGTTTTCAATGAAAGGCCCATACCATAAACAAAATATTCAGAGATCTACATACCTACTTATCTGCGACTTAATTCAAAATCTCTTTAACGTCCACATGTAACCTAACGTTTCCATATAACAATAACAATGAAAAAGAAAAGTAACTTTAACTAAGCTGATCTCTTATTTAACTTTTTGTAAGATGAAAGTCAATGCAATCAAACTGGCGGTTAAAGAGGCGAAACAATAATGAAATCGGCTCGCGCATGCCATACTTTGTACTATGCTGGGGAACATCAAGGAGCGCACAGGAACAGATATATTGAAAGTACTTAATTAGAGCTCAGGGGAATTTATCACTCCTTGTATACACTGAAATGCAAAAACAGCTCTGGAAGCTTTTCGTTTATTTGGCCTTCAACATATGGAGGCTGAATAATAGGGTTGTTCCAATGAAGTCCACGCAGGGCGAATCGGACGAATCTCCGGTGCACAGCCCCGATGCGATTTATGTATACAACATAGAAGGTAGACCAGACAGAACTGGCATGCTCCAAAATAGCTCTAACGAATGTGCAGTAAAGGATCTTCGTTATGAATGGATCATTAAACTCTTTTGACCATCTCTTTACAAACCCTAGAGTAGCATTAGCCCTGTCAACGATTGTATTAATATGATGCTCGAAGGAAAGACGAGTATTAAGAAAGACACCCAAATCTTTTGTTTTGTCAAGTCTAGTTAATAAGCATCCATCAAAGTATAATTGAAGTCCAATGGCCTCCTTTTACGAGAAAAGGACATAGTAGTACATTTGCTGATATTAAGAGGAAAACAGTTAATAGCACTCCATTTATGAAAGGTGTCTAAGTTCGAGTTTAAGCCTCCACACTTGTTTTTATCATGCGAAAGATTTTGGCATTGTCAGTATAGCAAAGTATTCTTGAATTAGCCAAAATCAGAGATACATCGTTGATGTAAATTATAAAAAGGAGTGGTCCAAGGTGGCTGCCTTGAGGAACGCCGGAAGTATTATCTATTTCGTCAGAAAGCGCTGTTGCGTACGATCAGATAAATAAGAACGAAGTCAATTGACAAAGACAGTGTGAAAACCAAGAACAGTCAACTTATGAATTAAAATTTTATGATTAATTCGTTCAAAAGCTTTACCGAAATCCGTGAAAATGCAATCGAAATTAGTAAACTCCAACAAATTAATCGTAGTAGATTTACCTTTCATAAAGCTATGCTAAAAAGAGCATAGGAAGACCTTGCAGTGGAAATACAAATCATCGCAAACCAGGGCTTCAAATATCTTACCAATACAACTTAAATTAGCGACAGATCTGTAGTTAGAAATGTCGCACTTATTGCCCTTCTTGCGTATCAGCTATGCTTGGAGACAGACGCTTCGTCGAACAACAGGTCTTTAGGTTGAAGAGAAATCAGCGGAAATTTGTTCTTGTTATAGGTTAGTTATAAAAGGACATTTACTCTTGTTTTGTCAATATTTTGATAGGGCATTTTCTGCTTTATCGCTCTAAAGTAATTTTTGATAAGGAGAATTAATAAATAATATAAATCCAGCATTATTTCGATTTTTGCAGATTGTTCCACTTTAGGTTATGCAAATTTTCAAGTCGTTGCAATGTTTTTAATAATATTCAAATTTTTAAGAATAAATCTTTCGTTTTTTTTTTTTTTTTTTCGAAACTTCGAATTCATTTTTGAGTGTTTAAAAGTATTTTATCATTTTATCTTCTTTTTGTTTGTATTATTATTGAACTCGTGTTAAAGTTAGCCTGCAATCACGGACGAACTGAATACGAATGTTGCTGTTAGACAATGAACTCTTTTGACACTTACACCATTTGGCAAGCAGCCACTTAACATCACAAATTTTATCCCTGCGGTATGTACAAGCGACTTGAAATTAATGCAACGATATTGACCGTAACATGCCTAATGAGAGCAATCTGCACTTAAGTCGTTGTCTATGCTAATCCTATTAGTGCAATCACAATTTTACAAGTGTCGGAATACAGAGCTCATCTCGGTCGGCTTCTTTGATGTTGAGAATGTGTTCCGTAATAGGAAGAAGTGTAGATGTTATGATGCATAGGGACATTGCAAAAAGTATCTATGAGTTCAGGGTAGCGACTTAGGCAAGAGAAGTAAATACTTAGAAACATTACAAGGAATAGAGTTGAATAAAAAGTGCGTTGCAAAGTTATAGACGCACTATGCAATTGTGCGGTACGCCATCTCTGTAGCAAAAGAGAAATATGTGTGATGGCAAAAGAATACTTCTCTCTTGTTATCGCTGACACCAATAAAAAAATTTCCGTTAAAACGGTACTTTTCGAGTAATTCGATAGAAATGTGCAAAAAGAGTGTTGCATTATTATAGACGCAGATAACTTTACTTAATTTGACAATAATGAAAATGCACAAAAAGTAATAACTGATTTTTATTAATAATTAATATCTCCACCATTGTTCGCTACAATGTCCAGAAGTCTTTTTGGTATTGATTCTACGTAGGGCTTCAACATTTCTGAAGTTAAGGTTAGCCAAGCTTCTTCAACGGCATCTCTAACCTCACCGATCGTGTTAAATTGCTTAGCTTCTTTATAAATTGCTGGAACTATCCATCCCCATATGTTCTCCATAAGGTATACATCAGGAGAACGAGCCGGCCAGCCGAGAAGGTTTATGTTGTGCCTCAAGAACCAGCTTTTTGTAGAGTTAATAATGTGGATCATAGCGTTATCCTGTTGATAAATTAATTGATCATCAGCATGGCGCGAAAGATATACGGGAGGAGCTTTTGTGTAAGGACTTCCTGGTACTCGAGGCTATTCATACGGCAGGAAGGGAAGGCCAATTCTACAGTTCCATGACTACTAATGGCGCCCCATACCATCAAGGACCCGCCTCCAAAAGTTAATCATATGCATACCTGACTCCAGTCTTGTGCAATATGAGCGCGAGCAAACGTGACACGCGCAAGCTTGTGGTGTGCTTCAAGACGTGGCGCCTTTTGCATAATCTCTCTGACAATATTCGGACTGCGCTTTAGAGCGCGACAAATCGTTGATTTATGAGCTGTTATCCCGCATTTTACTTTAAGCTCAGTCAAAGAGATTGTTGAATTGGACGAAGCACGGCAAATCCTTCTTAAATCCTGTTCTCCTGGTACTTTTCTTCTTCCTGGGTAGGACCTAGAATCGTAATTCTCGCGGTTCGTCAGGTACTGACAACATGGTCTGATTTACCAATTTTCTCGGCGATTTCCCGTTTGGAAGCATCATGCGCTTCAATGGCACCTTTTTGATGATCACTCAGTAAAGCTCCTCTAGACATAAGACAGTTTTCACTGTATTTCAATCAAAAAATAAATAAATAAAAATCACAAAAAAAATAGCACAAACATTTTTCAAAAAATTTTAAAGTACTCACCAAGCCGGATGGGTCTATAATAATGCAACACTCTTTTTGCACATTGCTATCGAATTACTCGAAAAGTACCGTTTTAACGGAAAAATTTTTATTGGTGTCAGCGATAACAAGAGAGAAGATTTCTTTTGCCATCACACATATCTCTCTCTTTTGCTACAGAGATGGCGTACCGCAAAATTGCAATTATTGTATACATTATAAATATTATTTTGATATTTTTAATATTTCCAAATAATTTTAACTACCTGTTTTTAGAAATATTATGACCGCGGTTGTATTTCCGTTAAAAAATTGCAAAATTCTTCTTCTTCTTGTTTTTAATATGTCTTTTCTCTGAGCCTCCGCTGTCATATTTTAACTGCTAAATAACGGTCCGATATTGGAGACCCGATAAAATTTAGTTTAGCGGGGACCTTAGTAGTAAGTTTTACACATCAGACTTACAAAAAATGTGTTTATACAAAAACTGTAGGGAATTTATATTTTTTTATATATACTTATAAAAGACATTTTGTCATAGGATGCTGCCACCCCCCCCCCCCCCTTCCGAAGGTCGAGAACTTGGACTTTTTGTTATATAAAAAAACAAATTTAACTTCTAAAGAATCTTTATTAAACTACCCCGAATAACAGTGGTGAGCAATTACAAATTAGCTACAAGACCGATGGAACTAAACTACTCGAATTAACTGCAGTAGCAGTTAACGTGAGTGCAGAGAATCACGCTGAAGAACCTCATCGCAACGTGACCAGAAGCCCGTGGGCGGATGTACTTGTGCAATAATGCAATTGTTGCAATGCAAGCGTTGCGTCTTTTATAGAATTAAGAATTTGATATTTTATATTTAATAAGTTTAAGTCGCAGCATATAAATGCGTAACATTCTAAAGGGTTTTCCAATAAGAGGTGTTATTTTAATTAGCCCGCTATTTTGGTAGATGTCACTTTTGGAGCTGTCATTTTTTGAAATTTGACAAGTAGAAACTACGCCATTAATAAAAATCGAACGATACACGATTCAACAACGCATTGAAATTATTAAAATTCACTATAAAAATGGTGAAAATGTGGTCGGACCGCAATACAGAAATTGGTAGAAAAATTCGAGCTGTCGGGACAAGTTAGTGATGTGAAGAATAAAACCCGTGCACGTCGAAAGTGTTGAAGAAAACCCAGGTTTGTCCATTCCTCGTCGTTCTTTGGAATTAGGCATTCCACAAACGTCATTACACCGTATTTCGCATAAAGATTTGGGTCTTAAGGCTTATAAAGTTCAGTTAACACAAGAACTCAAGCCGGCCGATCATCAACAACGTCGAGTCTTTGCTGATTGGGTCCTTGAAATGCATGAAAATGATCCGGAATTCCATCGAAAACTCATCTTGAGTGATGAGGCCCATTTCCACCTCGATGGCTTCGTCAACAAGCAAAATTGTCACATCTGGGGCTCGGAAAACCCAAGAGTTATTGTTGAAAAGCCTCTCTATCCTCAACGTGTGACTGTTTCGTGCGTTTTATGGTCCCGCGGAGTCATTGGACCGTACTTTTTCGAAAATGAATCTGGAGCAACAGTTACGGTGAATGGATTGCGCTATCGACAGATGATTAATGATTTTTTATGGCCGGAATTGGATGGTATTGATCTGGACAACGTTTACTTTCAACAAGACGGCGCTACGTGCCATACAAGCAACGAAACCATTGATCTTTTACGGGAAAAGTTTCCGGACCGTGTTATCTCTCGAAGAGGTGATCACAATTGGCCACCGAGATCTTGTGACTTAACACCTTGCGACTTCTTCCTTTGAGGCCACGTGAAATAGAAGGTCTACGCCAACAGCCCAGCGTCGATTCAAGACCTTAAAGATGGAATTCGTGAGGCTATCGAGGACATAGAGCAGCACTTTGCGATTTGGTTATGGAAAATTTCATGAAAAGGATATGGTCCTGTAGGCGTGGTCGTGGTGGTCATTTGGCTGATTTTATTTTCCATTATTTACGGCATACCTTCCTCTTTATAATGAAATAAAGATCCGATCATTTATCTCAAAAAATGGCATTTTTCTTTGAATATCAAAATAACACCTCTTATTGGAAAACCATTTACTATACATATTACATTTTCATCGGACCCCGGAACTAAATAACAGATATAAAAATCGTTTCTACCCCACTTTTTGTAGGGAAAAAACCCTTATTAACTGGACTAATAGGGAAAATTTTTAATTCCTATTTGTGTTTTCACAAACCCTCCAAGTATGTCAAGTTTCCGAAAAATGTGTGATGATCATGTCACACATGTCGCCTATTTAATATGGAATGACCCGGAAGTAATCCCGGAACAGCTCTCACAGATCGCCCATACGAGAAAATTACCTAATACTTTATTTTGATTTCGTAGTTAGGAAAAAATGCATAAAATGGACTCCAAAGTAATGTTTCCCACATCAGAAAATTTTTACATTTAATAATGTAATTTTTGGTGTAAAAATTGTAGGTAATAGATATACAATAGTTTATTTATATGATTCTTGAAAATTGCAAAACATACAGCACTGTCCCTACAACAGGGGAGTTCCATTCAAAAAAAGGGAACTGGTATCACCCGACTTATAACAAGAATAGAATAGTAGTAGGCATGCGCTAATGTCTTAAATATAACGCATAAAAATTCTCCTGATTCAAGTGATAAATTAAACAAAATGAATGTCAAATTTTTATTCTTTAATAAATGAAAATTCTTAAATTACATTGGGTTTTTTTATTATTATATAAATTTTATTGAAATAATTAGATAAAATCTGTTAGGTGGCCCTAATTACTCGCACTTTCATTACAGTTTTAGAATGCTACAATTATAAATGAAAAATATTAAGAAAACATTTAGTTTCGAAAAAAAAATCAGTTCCGTCACGTTCTACTTGTGCTGCATCGCTAAGCGAAAGCACAATTTTTTATTTATTTATTTCTTTTTTTTTTCTATCTACAAATAAAATCCAACGTTCAGATTTTATCTAACCAAAAATAAACTTCGATACGAAAGTGAAATTATTATTGCCATTCACTAAACTGGAAAAAAGATTTCATCCATGAAATTTTCGCTATCAATCTTAATTTGTTGGTATGACCTGGACATTCTTTCAATAAGAGTCATAAAGTCATAAGCGCAATCGCACACGCAAAGTATTGAGCTCATTTCAGCTCATGGCAGGTATTACTGAGCTCTCGAGCAAGTAAATGGCATCCAAAGACCTCTTCTTTTTCTTACCAACTCAATGCTTTTCTATACGACTTGAAATTCTGTGTTGAATAATTTATTCAAAAAATTTACATTTTGCACAAAAATCAAAAGCAAAGGCATTGGACCCACATTAAAAGTGTAAAATTATGTAAGAAAAAAAACCTACAGCCAACTCTGAGCGGCCAGAATGATTTATTTATTCCTTCCGAATGCATGTTGATTTGTTCAAAATTAGTTTTTTCACGGAAGACATGACTTAAATTGATAAAGAGTACCTTATTTATCTACTGATTGAAATTGAAAACCTTAAACTTGATCAGTGTGAACCCCATCAAGGATATTTGGAAGTATTTTGCTATGGAATGGGTCATTAACACTACAGAAGCTAAGTAGTATAAGCTTAGTAAGAGGAGCGAGGTTTGCTGAGAGTTTTGATACAAAATTTTGTCAGGCTTAAAATTAAGCAATAAAGTAGCACTAAAAACTGATGTCTTTTTTATTCTCTATCTTGTTTTTTTTTTTAATCAAAATTAATTGAAAACCCGCTGAAATCAGGCCAACAATCTCCTATAGGTAAGTTTCTTTTATATTGAAAGCATACCAACTTAGGTAAAGAAATGTTCGAAGACCGTGTTATATGTGTACTGTGTTCACTGCGCAGAAAGGAAAAAAAAAGTACCTTTTTGAAGATTCGGAAAAAATGGATTCGGAATAAACTAATTTTTGCGAAGGTTGCTCAAATATTAATAGCTGACGGTTCAGTTATCTGACACTGACATTCTGTTCGTATAAGACTTTTAAAAGACTGGCAAAAAGATTGTAATTGGTAAGTAGTAAACGGTCATTCTGTTGGTAGTAAGCGCCTCAGGGCATTACCAAATTAAATAATCACATCTACTTAAGTGTTTGATCTTGTAATCTTTTTTTTTATCTAATTTACCTATTCCCTGCAAGGTCGTGCTGCCATGATAGATCGCTTCCTGTCAGTGTGACATACTTCGGAAAAAAGTGTGGAAAATTCGTTGTTAACTATTCCTGTTCCTTTTTTTTTTTATTTATTTATATCAAGTTCAGCCAGCGATCGCACAGATTATACTTACCTTTTTCAGGTTCCAGTTCTTCTCTTCTTCTTTTCGAAAAGAAAATCCTCAGCGATTTCGTCTGTGAATTCCAATCATTAGATCTAAAATGTCCTTGGCCATTTTATTTGGGTCTCTTTTTTACTCAAGTCAGCTATTTCAAACTGCGAGGTCGATTATGTTTTGTATTTTACTCTTTTCTGTAGGATACTGTATTTGTAAATTTTTTTAATTTTGATACGAATTATGTACAGGGAAATTAGGCAGCTCTCCAAATTGACCTTTCATGTGATGGTTGAACTTCGTTAAAATATCAGGTCTTTCGATATTGATATGCCTTTTTACTTTTTGAGAGAATTGCTTGACTTCTGCCAATAAATTATAGAGGCTAACTGGACTACCCTGCTATCCAGCCTGAATTACTTGTTGTTTCTACCCATCTTAAGATCTACGTCCATTCTTTCGAAGATCTCTATCTTATTTTAGTAGAGGATCAGGTCCAAGCAGTCTGTTCCTATTTCCCAAATTGTTTTTTTCTTTTAGTGAACGGCTCACAAAAATGGTAAACTGCAGAAGTAATTGTCAAATATGTCCGGCATTTACAGGAACTGCTAAACAGACGCACAACAATATCAAAACAAAGGCGATCACAGTTGGTTAATTCTAATCTTGAACCTTTACCCTAATAAATCCTAACTCATGAATAACTCCCAACGCTGTTGCATAAAACAAATAAATTTATATCCTGTTTGCTCTACTTAATCGACATATTATATTGATTGAGTTGTGTCTTTGAAAAGAGTCATCTTCTCACAGATTACTTTTTATTCCCTAGATGAAATCTACAGGGTATACTAAGTTTGTATGTCCGTCTGTCCGTCCGTCTGTCTGTCCTCACGATAACTCGAGAACGCATATACTTACACAGCTGAAATTTTGCACACGGCCTTGTAAACAAAAAAGGAAATTTAAGTTTGTAAATGGGACAAATCTAATAACTACTTCGTGGGGTTGCCATACAAAAATTTCCATTTTCACTATTTGGACATTGAGAGTTGAAATTTTGTACACAGCGTTTTCATAAAAATTGTAAATATAATTTCAACAAGTAAAGAAGCTAGAATTTCTCTAAAATCAATTCTTATGATACCCTAGATGAATACCCGTATATATTTTCGTATGGTCACTAATCAGTGCAAGTGTACGTATGATCGTTGAAGTGTCTTCATAGGATTTCAAAATCCTAAATTTTTATATGGCAACACCAAGAAGGTATTGCCCAATTTAGCCCATTTTTGGAACTAGTATAGGTAATAGTAAATACTTTCATGAAAACGCCGTGTATGACTCCCTCTCCACGTTGAAGCGTTCGCAGGCAATGTCCAAATATATAATGAAGAACTAAGTTTTTCTATGGCAACCCCAGGAATTGGTTACCCGATTTGTCCCATTTTCAAATTTAATTTTACTTTTTTTTTAAAAAAGCCCGTGTGCAAAATTTCAGCTTTCCAAGTACACGCGTGTTCGAGGTATTGTGGGGGTGGACATCTATGGTATAAAATTGGGCTAAATTAGACAACCCCTTCTGGGTGTTATCATATACAAATTAAGGATTTTTACGTATACTATAAAAACGATAAGTGCTTGACGTTTTCATTGTACTGAAAAGTTCTTTAGAATATAAAATCCTATGAAATTGGTTTTAATCGTTTTTACTGCCCGACGAACTGTTCTAGAAATAAATTCGAAAAGTCGCTTTATAAACAAACTTGCACAGAGGGGTGACCATTCAAAATTACATACATGAATTCATTTAGTAGTCCAGTCAAATAAGCGAAAAAAATGCTAAAAATCGTATTTAATTTGTTTCAGGTTGTAATTTTGAGGGTTGATGAAGGGTGGTACTGGGAGTATTTTCACTAAAACGATTCTAAAGAAAAGTCTATCTCGTAAGGGCGAGACAGAGAAGGCTGAAGAAGTTAAGGGTGCCCACGTCGCTATATTCACTAATGTGTGTCCGATAATTTCAATTCTGCAACATTTTGGTTCAAGTGCTAGCAAGTAAAAAAAGCATGAATTTTTCGAGAAATAAACGGAAGAGCAAGCTCTTCGATTCCCTTGCGTGCAAATTTATGGATTGTTCTACACATTCGAAACATTATGAGGCGAACTCGTCGTCATTAAATAACTATCTGTCGGATTTAAAAAGATACATCAACGATATTCACATCGTTCAGGATACAGCTTCAAAATCTGAGTACGATTCCATTCTTGTAAAGCTGATGAGGTATTTGTTGCAAAAATTTTAATTGGGGACATAGCTGATGAAATAAAGGTGCGACCCGCTACCCAATATAATCTACCGCCTCCCACCACTTGCTGCTCTGATTTACGCAGTGAACTCAATGCAGTGCTTACTACAAATAATGGGGATATTGGTAACTCGCCGGTTTCGCCCCTTAACGATATCTATGTGGTCAATCTGCTTAGCGATAACTCGCCGTCTACCTCTCTTAATAATTTTAACGATAATAATGCTGAATTGTTAAAGAATACAGCGTCCGATAAAAGGTCTTCTGCTCCCAATACAGGAACTGATGTGCCACCTATTCTATCTGCTTCTAAGCCTCGTCGCAAGCGCCAGCCGCGCCATGGGAAGCAACCTAATTTTCACCTTCCCGCTACCAATATTAGTCCGAAAGCCTCGACTTATGTCGCCTCAGGTAACGCTTTGGATCAATTCTCGCTTGCACCTGCATCTAATTCCACAGCTATGAATGTTGCTTCACCGGTGTCCTCGTTTGGAAATGGTATTGGTCCCTCTTTAAGAACAGTACCAAAAACCTCCCGAGTATTTTCCTGAAACGTTGTTTGAGGACATATTGAAATATCTAAGGTCCAGAAATGTTGCAACGGAAAATATTTCGTGTCGTAAGATTAGTAAATCCTCTAAACCGGTTACATCCTTTGTCTTAACTGTTTCAGCGAATATGCGGGACCGGTTATTGGATCCCTTATTTTTGCCCTCCGCAGCTTTTACTAAATTATTTATGCCTTCTGAGCGCCATCCTAGAAATACATCCAAAACAAGCAATGTTATTCCAAAAAACTGAAGTCGCTTTCCCTTTACTATCAAAATGTAATGGGGATTCGGACAAAAACTGGACATATCTTTAAATCCTCTGTTGCAACTTGTTTTGATATAGTTGCTTTCACTGAACCTTGGTTGCATCATGGCTTTCGCGATCCCGAAATCTTAGACAATTCTTACTAAATTTTTAGGAAAGATAGATATATTGACTCTGAAGTTCGCAGCGGTTTTCGTACTCCTCGCATGTAAAAAATTGCACCCAAATTGTGGTTCCAGTTTTTCCAACTCTCTTGACACCGAACTTTTAGCTCTTAAGCTGTCTCTCTTAAGACACGACTTATACATACTTTGTTGTTATATTCCTCCAGATTCTATAAATATTGTTGATGACAAAGGTCAAAATTTATACGACCTACTCATTTCAACTTCTAATTTTATCCATGGTAAGATGGAGCCTCTTGAAGAATTACTGCTTATTGGTGATTTTGACTTACCCAATATACAATGGGTATTAAACGATGATGACAAAGACTATATCCCACTTATAACTTGACAATAAGAGAATCACTTTTCCTGGACACTATTTCATCTCTTGGTCTCAGCCAAATCAGTAATGTTAAGAATGACATGGGTAGGCAGTTAGACCTGATATTTTCTACTGACACGGGTAACTATTAGTTGAACCTAGAACAGTTATAATGTCTACTCTTGACAAATATCACCCCCACTACTAATTACATATTGCTATGAAACCGAAAACTTTACAAATTGTGACGAAACAGAATACTTTTTCAATTTTAGAAAGGCTAACTTTTCGGAACTTTCCAGTAGACTTACATCTATTGACTTTAACACATTACTGGCTAGCATAATGTTGACGAAGACGTTTCTAAATTTTATATAATTCTTTTCGATTTGTTTTCCTCTCACGTTCCCCGCGAGCGTCAGCGGCTCTCTAAAACGTCTCCACCATGGTTCAATAAAGAACTGAAGCGTCTTAAAAATAAAAAGAATAAATTGTGGAAAAGTTATATGAGGAACAAGGACATTATAAGTCACAACAACTTCCTCACATCATATAATGAGTTCAAAAAACTTCCCTCTTCACTCTATAACGAGCATATTCAAAGTATGCGTGCGAAATTATTTAGTGACCACGTAACTTTTTTAAGTTTATTAACATGAAGAAAAAAACTGACAACTACCCCAATACCATGAGGTACAAGGATTCTGCTAGTGATGATTCGTCTAAGATTTCCGATATGTTTGCTTCTTTTTTTGACAATGCCTTTGTCTCGTCAGATTTTCAACTTCAAAGTAGCAACTTCAATCATATGAACGACTCTCATAACGTTTCATTCACTATCCCTCCAATGTCAGAAGAGGATATACTTGATCATATTAACGGGCTTCCAAATGACTTTACAACGGGTCCTGATGGAATACCTCCAGCCTTTTTTAAGTCATGTTGCCTCTCCCTGGCAACCTCACTGAGAATTATTTTCCAAAAATCGCTCGATAGTGGCTGTTTTCGTCAGCTATGGAAAAATTCTTTTATCATACCTGTCTACAAAAAAGGCAGTAAAAAAGATATCTATAACTATAGGCCTATTGCAAAATGCAACATGGGTTTATTTCGGGCAGATCTACAGCCATTAACTTATTGGAATTTATGTGTCTGATACCATTCACGGGTTTGAAAAAGGCTACCAGACAAATTGTTTTTATACAGACTTTAGTAAAGCTTTCGACAAGCTATCTCACTCCTTGATACTGTTTAAAATGGAAAAGTATGGGTCTCCCACAACGTTCCTAAAATAGACGGATTCATATTTAGATAACAGAACATACCAAATCTATTTCTGCCACTCCATCTCTAGAGTCTTGAAATCTTGGTCTGGCGTACCTCAAGGGAGTCATTTAGGCCCGTTGCTATTTATTCTATCTATTGACGACATTGGCTCCGTAGTGAAGCACTGCAAAGTCTTAATTTATGCCGATGACATTAAACTTTTCGCTCAGATTAAATCTTTTAATGATTGTCAACTGATACAGGGTGACCTCCACAAATTTTACGATTGGTGCAAAAGCAATAATTTGGAATCTGAGTCCTATCTCTTATGTCTATGGGTTCTCGGCTTCCTCGATTCGCCGCGTTCTGTCTGTGACTTGGATGTCAAATGTGACCATAGATTGAATTTTAACTCCCACATAAACCACATGGTATCTTAGAGTAGTTCTATGCTGGGCTGTATAAAACGTTGGTCCCGAAGTTCTCGAATCCCTCCATAAGATTACGTTTATATACTTGCTTTGTGAGACCACTTCTTGAATACGCTAGCCAGGTCTGGTCTACTTTTTACGGTACACACATCGTCCGTATCGAGTCTGTTCAGCGAAACTTCCTGCGCTTTGCTCTTAGGGACCTACCCTGGAATAACTCATTGATTCTTCCACTCTATGAGGATCACTTGCAGCTTTTGAATATGCACCCGCTTGAGAAACGTCCCATGGTTGCCGATGTAACTTTTGTTCACCAACTCTTAAACGCGAATGTTGATTCTCCGTTGTTACTTCACAAAATCTCTTTCCGTGATAATAGGCACAATTTGAAAAGGCTACCTCTGTTGCATGTCAACTCCTCAAGGAACCTATTAATCGCATGTGCATTACTGTTAATAATTTGGGTGGTGTCCATGCAGCAAGCTTGTGTTCAGCTGGTTCTGATAGTCAATAAAAAAAAAATATTTTTTAAAGTAAATTCTAAAATTTACATATGAAATTTTGCAGAGGCGCTAATAAAAAAAGTTGTATCTCCTAAACTAAGAGGTGAACATCCGCAAATTTTTATAATTGTAATGTGTTAATGTTAGAGCATTTAAAAAAACTATTTTTTAGGGAGGTTTCTCTTCTGGAGTGTCAAAAATCCAAAATTAATAAAAATTGTGTTTTCTTCTTCAATATTTTATTTATTTTTTGTATTTATTTCTTTGGAAGGCACCATTTAATACCATTAATATGAGATATCATACAAAAGAATCGAATAACCCGATCCCAAATAATGAGCAAATTTAAAAACACGTCTACAGTGAAAACATTAAAATGAGTCATCCTGTATCCTCCAAGACCTGAGGTCGGTAGGCTAAACAGAAATATATAGGTCAAATATTTTTTTTTAGTACGTAACTAATTCTGAAAGCTTAATCAAAATTGGAGGGGGTCGGGTCCAATCGTTTGATATAGAATTGTTGTATACAGGGTGTTTCCTCGATGGTGGTCAATAGAGCAGAAGGTGATAGTACTCACCTAGAAAAACAAAAAATTGTATGGCAGGAGGGTGGCATATAAACCGTTTCCGAGTTACAGTGATTAAGAAAAAAATCTAGTTGTTCACAAAATACCTTGTACCTTAAAAAGTACAATGTGTACGGTCACCGTCTAAAGCTGATTGTATGCAAAACTTCATGACGTTTTCAACGACTGCTCAACCAGCCCGGTACTACCGTACTCGCAGTAGTTATTGCGGTTTAAAATAAAAATTTCGGATTTTCTTACCTTTGTTTTTACTTTGCCCTCCATTTTTTTGCAAGCTGGAACTAAGAAGCTATTGGCTTACAACTTATTCAGATCATACCGAAATTAGCCGAATTTTTTTTAAAACAAGTAAAAAAGCTAGTATTTGTCTAAGATCAATTCTTATGATACCCTAGATGTAATTTTGTATGGTCACCTCTCTGTGCAAGTATGATCTTGAAGTGGTTTTTCGCATATATTTCTATTCATTCTATTTTATAGCAATTCACATTACGAAGAACTTTTCAGTACATTAAAACCATCTAGGACTGATCTTTTTCACAGTATATAGTATGTAAAAATTCTAAATTTTTAAATGGCAGCACCAAGAAGGGGTTGCCTGATTTGGTCCATTTTTTAAATTTTATTTACCATTGCTATAAAAACACCATGTACCAAATTTCAGCTCTCTACGTCAACGTGTTCTCCTCAGACAGTGCCCAAATATATAGTGAAAAATCCTACGAACGAGTGGCCCGATTCGGCCCATTTTCGAACTTAAATTTACATTTTTTCTAAAAAGTCCGTGTGCGAAATTTCAGCTGTGAATGCGTTCTCGAGTTATAGTGAGGACGGACAGACAGAAGAAACGGACGGACAGACGAACGGACGGACAGACGGACATGCAAAAATCAAAATAACTTTTAATATTATGTGGGTGTCCAATCCATTTTGCTCTACCATCATTATTTCGAGGTGTTACAAACGGAATGACAATCTTAGTATACCCTATAGATTTCATCTAGGGTATAATGAGGTTTTTGCAGTCAATTAAGGGAACAAATTATCTTTGAGAATAGGTTTGAGAATAGGATAAGAGCTAATAATTCTTTAACAGCTACAGAATGGATGAGTCTACAGTTTTTATAAAATAAAAAGCTATGTTAATAACTTTTTTGCAAAAAAAAATAGAGTTCGAAGTAAAAAAAAAGACAAGAAAATCCGATTTTTTTTTTAGAACACAATAACTCCTGAGAGGAGAAAAGTACCGGGCTGGTTGAGCAGTCGTTGGGAAGACCATGAAGTGTTGCATACAATGAGCTCTTAAATGTGACCGTACGCCCTGTACTTTTTAAGACTAGATTTGTTTTTCTTAATCACCCAGTAACTCAGAGACGGTTGATATACACCCCCCCCCCGCTTCCGCCACACAAGTTTTTGTTTGGCTAGGTGAGTACCATCACCTTCTGCTCTAAGTATTTGATAAAAAGCACTCTTTAGATTAGCAGATCTTGCCCTACGATTAGCCAATTTGGCAGAAAATTGGTGGTCAATGAGTTAGAGACTCCACGGAGAAAGTAGCACAATTTCCTGTCATGTTTATCCATTTAGCAATTTTTTTTACATTTTCAAAAAATAAAAACTAAAGGGTTGATCTTGGATTGGAGGCACGAGATTATTTTTCAATTAATCTTGGGTATATAATTTACCATCCTGCTAAGTTTCGCATTAAAATTCCAATTTTTTTATTTTTCATTTTTTTAATTGTCTAAACTGCCACGATTGACCAAATTGCCAGAAAATTGGCTTACATCCACTTTTCTGTCGTTCAAATGTAATGTAAACATTTCTGCTATGGACATAATTTTTTTTTTTATTTTTGCAATTTTCAAATCTGACACCCTCCACCATCCTCCACAATTGTGGACATTTCATTTACAAGAATATGGAGTGGGGTGAAATATATCTAAAACACCGTAATTCTTCCATGGACAACACAAGACTCATTATTGCACTCATATCTCTCTGGTTATTGTTACGTATTTGCAACAATAAAATCTTAATAAAATTCCGCTTACACATTGTTGTAAATTCACATGACTGTTTATAAAAATCACATGCAGCTAATTATTATTATCATTTCGTAAAAGTCACTAACAATTCAAAATAATTCGCATTTAAATTGGAAAGCACAATTGAAGACATTGGTGCAAAAAGGGGATAACTGCAAAAATCCTAATCCAAATACGTTTTTTCAGTTTACTCGGATTTACATTTTTGGAGGTATCCTTTTTTTGCACTAGAGTGTTGATTTTTGATAAAGAAAAAATGTATCGAATTAATAAAAAATATATTTAACAAATGTGCTCTTTATCCCTAACTGCCATTTTTGTGGTACCTACAAATCGAACAACACCACTGCACATACAATTAGGCTCATTTTGGGAGATTGTACAGACTTTGGGAAGTCTAGCGAAAGATTCGCGTAGATGCAAAAATAACACAAAATTTGCAAGCTTTACATGCAAACTAATTCGTGTTGCAAATTTTCATCAAAAAGACTGAAATGGTTCTTTAAATCAGTTTTTAATTATGACTTTTTTTCCCCATGATAAAAAAACAGTTGTAGATGTAAAAAACAAACAAGCTTAAGTCAGTCCATATCCTTCAAGACTTTTTGCAAAAACCATGAAGCTTTCCGGCTCCAACCCAAGGGAAATGCTTTACGATGCATCGTTCGATGAAAACAAAAATTCGGGCCTGGATGGTATTGCTAACACATTTCACAAGAACTGCTCTTCAGTACTATTCCACCCTATCTCTGTATTGATTAATTCTTCAATTTCCAAACATACTTACATGGATGTTCTTAAGGACTTATATGTTTAAAGCTGGGGATTAAAAGCTAGTTAATAACTGCCGAACTATTTCTATTTCTAATGCCTTAGCTTTGATTACTGAAAGACTTATCTACAATAATCTAATGCCGCAAATAAAACCCTACATCAGCCCACAACAACACGGCTTCCTGCCAAGTCGATCTACAGTAACTAATCTTTCGTTATTCACAGACTCTATTGCCCTAGCTCTTGATGAAGCCAAACATGTAGATGTTTTTTACGCGGACATATCTAAGACATTCGATCGAATCAACCACAATATATAGTTACAGCTAAGATAAAGAAAATGGGCTTTGACTCTATCAGTACACTCTGGTTTCAATTATATCTTTCGAATCGACAGATTTCTGTTGTAATTAATGGTTTCTCATCAAACCTATACACCCTAACTTCGGGCGTACCTCAAGGCTCGTTTCTTGGCCCACTTTTCTTATTATACGTCTTATTATACGTTAATGACCTTCCCAATGAACTCTGTTCCTTGTCGTTAATCTATGATGATGACACCAAAATTTACAGAGTAATAAATAATCTATCTAACTGCCAGCATCTTCATAATGACATCCAGAAACTACTCTCATGGTGTAGCAAGAACCAATTGTCCCTAAACCTGGACAAATGTAAATGTATTTCTTTTACAAGAAAACGCTGTACTGGGAATATAAGTTGGGGACTCTTCCTGTCACCCATCTCAGAAATTAATGACTTGGGAGTACAATTTGATAGTAAGCTATTGTTTGACTCGCACATTAACAGTATCACCAATAAAGCTTTTTAAACCATGGAGTTTGTCCTAAGGTGCACTAGCCCTTTTAAGCAGATCTCTACTCATAACACTATGTATACTATCCTAGTTAGATCCATATTAGAATACGCTTCCCCAATCTGGAACCCATTTTACATAACATACAAAAATAACATTGAGAGTGTCCAACGCAGATTCACTAGGTACTTGCACTTTAAACTTACTGGCTCATACCAACATTACGGCGACAGATTGACTGGATACTGCATGGTATCCTTAGAAGCAGTTTGTTCTTATTTCGACGAAACTTTGTTATTTAAAATATTGCACGGCTCTATTGATTCTTCTGAACTATTATCCAAATTAAAAATCAACTTTCCTAACCGTTTAAGTCGACAGCTCTCTACGTTTCATATAGATCAACGCCGTACCAACTTGCGATTCAAGTCACCTTTGGTTAGAATTCAAAGGGCTCACAATGCTTTATATAATGACCTGGATATACTCAGTGGCAGCTTCGAATCTTTTAAGCGCAGCCTCTTGGCTGAAATTAATGTTCTAGATAATTTCTCCATTCTTAACTGATTTCTCCTCAATTTTTGCTCTTATCTGCTTCATTCTTTCCTTTCGCTTTACACCCTCTTCATTTTAGTTTATTTTACATTATACTGTTTAAAGTTACTTTAATTACTAGTTTTACTCCTATACATGTTACTCTTCTCTTAACTCTTTATTTCTATTATCCTTATTTATGATTAAGCTTTGTCTGTTTTTTAGTCTTGAATTTTAGTCAAGTTGATTTGCATAAATAAAAATTTTTTTTTTTTTTCAGTTCTCTTGATAGTATGCAGTCTGACTTTTATGTTCCGATTCTTTTTTTATCTTGGTCCATACTATTAAGGCCATCATGATAATAGCTGCTCGAAACCGTTATTATCTCTAGTTGCATTATACTCATTTTATACTATTCTTTTACTATCCTCTATATCTAGTTTTAAGTTCCTTGTGTATGCTTAATAATTGGTTCACCTTTTTCTTACTTTGAAGTTAATTAGCATTAACCTAACGGGTAATTGGATTTTTATCTATTTTCTACCGTATTCTTTATAAATAAATAAATAAATTTCGACCCGTTTTTTTCGTTCTTTTTGTTGAGTACATTGTCTCTCTTGATTTAAGCTGATGACTAACACTTTTCACTCAAATTAAATCCCCTAATCAGAGACCGTAACTGTTATGGGACTTGGAAAAACTTGAAATAATAGTTAAAATTTAACTTTCGTATTAGTTCTACTATATAACTGTTAAGACTTCTAAAATTTTAAATTATAACATAATTACTTATAAAATTTATTTGCTTTACAGTCATAATTATTGTTATTTAAGACATTAATTTATTTTAATCTTATGATAATAGTCTCAAAAGACTTTCATTTTTAAGTGCCGTAGTAACTGCCTTAGTAGGCTTTTATACTTTTAGATCAGTGCCATTGAATAAATAACTAACAAGGAAGGCATATATCGAGTGTAAGTTTAATCCACCCACGAAATGTATTAGTGTGCTGTGTTTGTAAAGAAGAAAGCTTTTGACAATTTTCGAATAACAAATCCCACATGATCTTAAACTTTCGTATATTTGTCTGATTCTTTTATATACAGGGTGATTCAGATCAAGATACCTTCCGATATACCACGCGATTCATTGAGGCAAGCTGATCAAAAAATTGTTCCACATAACCCCCTCTAGAAACCTTCCTTTAGGAGTTCTGGCCAGTTGAAGATTTCGCCAATATTCGTGAGAATCAATGAGTTTAACTTTTGAACCACACTATAGATTTTGGTTATTGTTGGCATATTAAATAGCCAAGAATAGTAGCTGTCGAAAAGTGTATTCCTCTGTATTTTTTAATTAAGAATCTTGAAATTATTCTCAAATATTTCCATAATTTTGATTTTTTTACACACAAAAGTTTTTGCTTTCTTTCTTAATGCTACCTTATTTATAATCGTTAATTATTGCTAAGAAATTTACATTAATTTCTTAAAGCTACCTAAAATCAATAATATTCCCACCTTATCATTATGTATAATAATGAAAGAACGGTGACCCCACGTGAGTAACATGTTCTTTGTTGCTATTGTAAAATTTGGTGCACTGTACATACATAATTTACTTTCTGCTCGTGCTGTAATTTGATGCGCTTTTATTTTACTTCATTCATAACGAGGTATGAATGATTCACACAAAAATGATTACATACAAATCTGTATGTATGTAAATTGTATTTTCATTTTTGTTTATTCGAGGAGTTAATTGAACTCAGAATTTTACCTTTTGAAATGATTTACAACTTTAGTTGCAATCTTGGTTGCTTATTTCTTTTAGCGAGATGTGCATATGATTTATATGCAATTACATACTTTAATGATGCATGATTACAGATGTATTACAAGGACTTTTTTAGCTGATTTCCAAAAATAACAATTTTCGGTCCATGCGGCCATTAATACCATACTGTATGTGGACTAGGACAAAAAAGGATGCAAAAAAAGTCGTTGAAATCAATTAAAAAACAAACATTTAATTCATAACATGCATATTTTCATAACAAAGCTCTGCTGATTGGATTGTGTATTGTATATGATTTATCGTTAACCGTCGAACACCTATAAAATCTCCATTTCTTTCGACGATTTCATTATATCAGCCACTTACATCCATATTAATTCAATATTCAATATTAAATGGAAAATACTTGTGATTTTGTCCCTTGATTAGAAGGAATTGCACCAATCTGTCGCCAGTGTTAAAGGAATCCATAATACGAATATCCTCCTCAGTCAGCTTAAAGTCGAAAACATTGAAATTCTCCTCGATTCTTTGTTTGTTGGATGACTTAGGAATTGGAATAGTTCCAATATCGATCTGCGGATTAATTAATCAATTAAAATGTTAACAACGTATATGAAAGCAATGTTCAATCAAAGAATGTATAATCAGAAAAACTAGGTGTAGCATAAAATATAACAAATAATCTTCATTTTTTAAATTAGAAACAAACTATTTCAAATGCATTTCGCTTTACATAATATATTAAAAGATCTCCAGAATCGTATAGGTAGTTTGCAGTCAATACTAACGGATGTCTGCCTACAGAAGTAAAAACTTGGTTTTATATATGTAATATAACTCACCAGCTGAAAAATAAGGGAGCAGTAAGGCCGTACGCGATTACCGTAATAAAAGCAAAATTTTATGAAAAACAGAAATAATATTTGCTATTGAAGGCCTATGGAATGGTAAGGCATTGATAGGATCACAGTAGATTTACTGAAAGATAAGTGCATTCAATAACTGTGGTGGGTGAACTTTCATTAGAGATAGTTACATGTTAATTGGGATGTCCGTTAGACCAACACCTTGAGAATTATTAAATTCTTTTCAATGTGGTAAAAGTGCTGCCTACGTTCCTAAGGACAGATTCCTTCGCGGTCAAATCTCTATTCTTTCGCTAATATTGTTTCTCATTGTTATCAACGGCGTTTTCGCTGCAAAGCAAGGTCGCGAAGGAAGAGTAAAAGAACAGTGGGCTCAGCAGCACAACTGTTAATCTAATTCCTTTACCGTTGGAACAGAATGCAGCGCAGAGTTTACGCAGTACTCTATAGCTAACTGTCAAAAAACGCAGAAAATAAAGTGCTGCCCACAATTTTCATATTTTCAATGTTGTGCTTGTGGATTTTTTTATGTTGTTAAAACTTGTGCGAATAATAAAAGTAACATTTGAACTGTCCCGCACCTCAGTAATGATTACAAATTTCATTAAAAACAAACGCTTTCTGCAGCTGTCAAATTTTTCTTTACGGTGCTTGCGTTAAAAGCACACAGCAAGCAAGCAAGACAGCAATTCTCACCATTAATGTGCTGCAATGACCCCGATGAGCTTGCTTTCCTGGAATATGTGAGATTAACGTGAGCAAATAATTCTTTTTCGATTTTTATGACGGTTAAATTCTTTTAGATTCTTACACTAAGTAGGGATAGATTTAGAAAATAAAAATAAGATTATTTAATAATTAAAGACACAGTATGTTTTGGACAGAAGTTTGTGTTTCAGTTATTGAATCCTCTCCTCGTCAGCTTAAGCGGTCTCTGACGCCAGTGCTAATATCGGCTGAGCTATCTCGCCTGCAAACCACTTTACATACATAAACCGAGCTTTGTCGCCGACAACAGTAAGGCAGTCGCTGACGTCATACCTGCGGACATAGGCTGAGCCATCTCGCCAATCTGATTGGGTAGTTTCAGACGCCAGGTTCTCCACGGACAGAAGTGGGCGATGTCTTGATAAAAAAAAACATTGTACGGCGACCCAGCATTACAAAATGGATATTTTCCAATGAAAAATAAAATAATTTTTAATTAAAACTTTTCAAATTATTCAACAAACGTAAAAATTCCTTAAAAAAAGAAGTATATCGGTACTTCTTTGTCAAAGAAATATTAGAAATATTGACATAAATGGATTTTTCGAAAAAGAACGACATTTTTTTGTCAATGGAGAGCTAAAATTTTCCTGTTCGAATTTTTTTTCTCTAGCATATTACTTGAAGAAATTGGCACAGAAAAGGATTTGTGGAGCATTCCTTAACCTTTTTACATAGTTTTTGTATAGGAACACGAATTGCTTGACTCTAGCATACTGCCCTTAAAGGTTTGTGGGTTTATCAAGAGAAGTGAAATGTGTATGTGAAACTTGTCAATAATTTCATTTGTTCTCATAAGATGAAACAGAGAGCAACCGTAAAAAGAAAAAAAGGGGCACAAAAATTAATCAAACTTTGCAGCGACGAAAAGTGGCGTGGCCAACATTGTATCAAGCTATATATGAAAAACGATTTAAAGTTATTTGTGGTGCCTAAAACCCGCATGGCGCTCATTGTATTTATGGCTTTAATGCTTCAACGCTTCAACACAGAAAGTGAATAACTTGATGGCTCGGAGAACGAAAAAGTGTATCCTAAATAAAGCATAGTTATCACAAGTGAAGTTACTGTCCCAAGTAACCTGGTTTCAGACCCTCAACAGTGCTTGACTACTTGCACCAGTACGAAGGAGAGTTTCACTCGTTTTTAGCGAAATGGAACCTGAGAAATAGTCAAGTGGAGTATATTCTCTGCAATTGGTATACGTTTCGATCTATGTAGTTATTTATAATATCAACTGTAGCTTGTCAAATGTGAACAAGCGCAATTTCGGCGAAAGAGTCTAAGAAAACAGAAATAATGAGTACATTCCTGACATATTGATTGCTAAAGAATAATATGGTTTGCTTATATAATTAATTATCTTTTAAATGTATAACATTTCTTACACAAAAATATAAAACCCTCACTTTGTATAGGGCTACATCGTTTAGACGGCACGCTCTGTTGAAGAGGGAGATGAGCAAAGATGGGAGATGTCCTATACAGAATTGCGACCGAGCATAGTGTACGAACATGAAGTTTTTATCAATTTCTCTTTGACCATCTCTCCGTACATTCAGGTGACATAGCGAAAGAGCGATTAAAACAGGCTTTGATTTCATGCTCGCCATGCAAAAACTATACCTTGTTAACGCATAGCAAGTTTTTCTCTTCTTGCACAAGAGAATGGGCGATCCCCCATTGCAAAAACTACATCGTCTAAACTAACCCATACAAACTAAAACACAAATGTGTTGACATTTCACAAGTTCTACATCACCTGATATTATTAACGAGAACTTAAATCATCAAAAAATGCATCAACCACAGAAAATACTCTCAACTTGATTATTTCTCAGGTTCCGTTTCGCTAAAAAGTTGAAGTTGCGGTACTCGTTTTTGTACTGGCGAAATCACTTGTGTATAAACCTTAGAATATAGAGACAACAGGAAGTGTTGTTACCTGTAAAATCCGTGTGTATGAGCGTGGACTTTTTCGCGGTCCCGTGAAGTATGTCAGCATTATATTGAAGAAAGAGACAAATGTATTTTCAGTTGTCAGACGAACTTTCCTAATTTGAAAGAAATTTAATGTAATTTAAAAGTTGTGAAAAGTGAAAGGTATTATATTTAAAAATAGTGCTAAATAAAGTAAAGGGTGTAAGTAATTATCTGTTGATATTATAGTGATAAATTTCTAAGTGATGTTCATGTATTTTCAGACTGAAGTGTTCGGTGAAAAATTGCCATAACAACACCAAAGTACGACGTGGGAAATCATTTTTTAGGCAAGAATAGTTATAAAATATTATTTTGTGTACCTTACACATCTTTTTATATCAAATTACATTAAAAATACATAACACAAACGATGAAATATCGAAAAATTCCTTCATCCACCGAGATTTGTTTAAGTTTCTGACGGATGAGAAATTCCCAGGGTATGTTGGCGTAGTGACATCGCATAAGAACATTTTCGGTGGGGGCAAACGCAATATTTTCAATCATATATCTTCTTGCCCCGCTCTCTATATTGATTCTACTACACGGCTGTACTGAGCGTTCACTACAGCGGCAACAGATACTAACACAACCAGAATTTGACTACACCAAATTTGGCTTATCACACTTCCTGTACTCTCTATATTCTAAGGTATAAACAACCAGATGAACGTAAAATGAATCCCCTGTCTAGAATTGGGAGAACACAAAAGTTTAAGAGCGTCTGTTTATGTTAAAATACAGACAAAATAAATTTCGCCGGGTAAAATAATATTGAAAAAGCAAATTCTACTATTTATATATAATTTGAATCCACTTACCAAATATCGTAAAACAATTTGCGCCGGCGTTTTATTATATTTCACAGTTAAAGCTTTTGTTTTGTCGGAATACATAAAGTCGGGCTTCTTCTCTTCAGGATTCGGTCGACCCAACGGGCAGTAAGCAGTTAGCGTTATGTCATTATCTTTGCAGAATTTAGTCAACTGCTTTTGATTTAATGCTGGATGACATTCCACCTAAAATTATTTTTATTTATATCTTTCGTGTCAGTCTAACTAAAGACATTAAATGCAAAGACTTACTTGATTTGTAACTGGCTTAATTTTACAATTTTTTAAAACCCTATCGATTTGTTCACTATTAAAGTTTGAAACTCCAATACTTTTCACTAAACCTAGTTTAACAAGTTCTTCCATAGCGTTGTATGTCTCCAAATAATCAACATCACTAAAAAAACATTAAAATAATCTAAAACTCAACTCAATGTCTGTGGCTATTAAATATCTTGCCTCAATATTAATTTTCCATCTTCATCTTTTGGTAAAAGTATGTCATCATCAATAAAAGCGTATCCTACCGGCACGTGCATTAAGTATAAATCAATGTAATCTAAGCCGAGATTTTTCAAAGACTCCCTACAAGCGTACTCAACTTTATCCTTAGCATGATGAATACACCAAAGCTATTGAAATAAAAAATTTATTTAATTTTTACTTATAAATAATGCAAACTCACTTTAGTCACAACAAATACATCCTCTCTTGTTATAACTCCTTCAGCAATTTTATCTCTTATAGCCTTGCCAACTTGTGCTTCATTTTGATAAAAGTAGGCAGTATCAAAGTGACGATATCCACAGTCTATAGCATGCTTTACTGCTATTTCACCTTCGTTGTCTTTTGCCTTTAATAAAAAATAAGAAGCCTTGAAAATATTTCAATAATGCAATAAATTACAGCTTTCTGAGATTATAACAAAAAAGCATGTTATTCATACAAAATACAATCGGACCAATAGCAGAACTCTATGAAATCCCATTACTTGATACAAATAATATGCCAGCAGAGTACTTTAAGAGTCAGCCAACATTTCTCCAATCAAACATTACCTATGCAAATTAAAAATTGAGAAAATCCCTTTCTCCCTAACCTACTTATGAATAACTTTCCAGTAATTTCAATAAAAGCGGAGTGTAAATACTCGATGTTTCGCTGTTATGCTCTTAATCAAACATTCGTTTAACTTTCAATTTCGATATGCGGAAGCAAGATACCAAGATAGATAGATAAGATAAAAAGGCTAATCATTAACGAATTTTTCCACAAACCTAACCTTACTTGCTACAGATAAATGAGCGAAATATGTAAACCAATATAGAATGAAATACTGTTCTGATTCTATTGGAAGGATTCAATACTAAAAATGTTTGCCCAAAAAGCACTTTATAGTATTCAGCACATCCTGTCGATGCTATAAATAAACCATTTTCACATTTTGACAAATGATAAATGTTTTTTAAAGCTTAGACGGTTTGCTATCATCTGAGATGAATCTCGCCTTGATAGGGTTTATATCAAGAAATTTACAGGGTGAAAAGTGGAAACAGTACTAAAAATCTTAATCCCCCCCCCCTACCGCCGAAACGACGCGTCTTACACCCCCCTTCAACCGTACAATTTTTTGTTTGTCCAGGTAAGTACTATCACCTTCTTCTCTTCGGATCACCTACATCGGAATATCCTGTATATATTATATAATTTAAATTATTCACTATTAAGCCAACCACATTTGAATAGTTCATGAAAACTTGTTCATTGTAATTCTGAAGTACATATACAAAGGTCAGTCTCAGTAAAGTTCTAT
Organism: Dioctria rufipes; assembly: GCA_963924295.1. Classification (NCBI taxonomy): domain Eukaryota; kingdom Metazoa; phylum Arthropoda; class Insecta; order Diptera; family Asilidae; genus Dioctria; species Dioctria rufipes. The sequence continues at coordinate 79,126,384 of OZ002743.1, read as the reverse complement.
GAACCAACGAACTTATGGAACAATAAATATATATGTATGTATAAGGAAAAAACGTACACGATTCCACACAAAAAGGGGTAAAATCGGAGGAGGAATACCTATATAAATAAATAATAATATAATATAAAACTTTTTAAAAAATTTTTAAATTCGAAAATCAATAAAGCTACTTTTTCAATAACATTATACCATAGTCGTAAATACTACTATTTACTACTATTTAGGGCTCTGATTATACCGCAGCTTTAAAAGCTTGCTTTTGTCCTGGTAATTAATTATTTCTTCGTCATTTAAGTTACCCTCCAGAAATAAAGCCATTGCGCTTGAAAATTTCATATTTTCAATTTTATTATTAATAAAATTTACCAACAATCAGAAAAAGAATTTATAAATGTCGTTTGTGCTATGGGAAAAAATCGGAAATAATTTCGAAACAAGCAAAATCGCGTCGAATGAAAATCTTAAGCTGGAAACACAATGCGACGGTCATAAGCGCTCATTAGCTCAAATTTCATTCTATTCTATTATCAGATATAGGAATAAATTGAAATTTGAGCTGAGAAACTCTAATGACCGTGGCATTGTGTTTCCTGCTTTAAGGTTGCGTCGGCAGACTATTCCATTGCCGTAATAGGAACAATTTTCTCCAGAAAGTTTTATGGAGCGCGTATTGCATAGAAATCTGCAGTCCCTTCGACCGTCTTCGTCGCAGCTGTGTTTAAGCCATTATAACACTGCCAGAGCCATATTTTCGCTTCAATAAACGCCTTCGATATGCAGAGTTAAAAATTGCGACGGCAGACTATTGAATTACTTCAATTACGACGGCGAGAGAAGCCGACGGCAACTGCAGATTCCATGTAATTCACACTCCACAAAACGTTCCTGGAAAAAATTGTTCCTATTATTGTAATAGTCTGCCGTCGCAATTGTGTTTAGGCCTTTATTAACATGTAGCCTGGATGAACATGAACCCTATACATAACTATTCCAAATGGTTCGTAAGAATTAGAAATATAGGTATATACAGACATGGAAAAATTTACTGTCAAAACGAATAGTAAAGTTTTATTTTTTTTTAAGCCAGGGAATGTCTAGTTAAGATTTCTCTGCACAATTGAAATATTTGTAATGTTCTGCAATGTACTTCGAAATCACATGGAGCATGAACCCGGAGAAATCAAATAGATTGTAGTAGCCTTTAGCTAGAAGCCAAAGCCATTCGCCAGTTAAAAATATAACCTCAAACTACGAGCGGCCGTCAATTCCACAAACTATACAAAAAATAAAATTGCTTTATATTTTCTAATATTTCTTACTTCATATGTTCCCAATCCTAAGACAGGCATTTCCATTCCATTATTGAGTTTAATTTTTGGAGCTACTGCCATTGTGCCTGGAGTGGTTATCACCTTCACCTTGGGAACGTCCGTGGAAAACCTTTTCAAATGACTAATTTGTAAATGTTGCTTTTGCTTATCAATGAAAATTGATTGGCCTCTACACCCGTTAAGTAATAAGGGGTTTCCACTTAGAAACTTATCTGAAATGCACGAGCAACTACAATAAAATTCAGAGCGAAATCGAACAAGATTATCGCCAAATTGACGAAGAAAAACACTAAAAATATTTCCATAAACGAAAGGCAGATTTGGTCCAACTGTCAGCCGGCGACAACTATTGAGTGCTGGTGAGCATTGCATTTCTCCTTCACTTCAAGTTCTACACACACCGAGCAATGGGGCGCTTATGAAATGAAATGTTAAGCCTAGTACTAAGGTCCGCGCTAAGCTAAATTTCGTATGAAAATTTAGCAAGCTAAAAGATATTGGCGAAAATTTATCTTGAATTTTAGCGAAAGCGGTACTAAGGTCAACGCGCTAAATTTGCTTTTGGGTTTTGATTATAGATGGCACCACCGGTAAGTCTCCAAAAAATTTAGCTTGAATTTATCCGCCCGGGCCGTTCTTTAGCACGCTAAAAATATTTATTTTCAGAGTTCTGATATTTAATAAATTTATTGACCGGATTTTTGTAGTTAACGTAGTTTTGTACATCTTTGCTGTAAGTACGGATGAATTAGATTTCTTTTGGTGGCCGTATTTTCAATATCAATTGTTAATTTTTTTTTATTGTATACATAATGCATATTATGTTTATATTTTTAATAGGTATTTCCAAATAATTTTACCTACCTGTTTTTAGAAATATTATCACCGCGCGTTGTATTTCCGTAAACAAATTGCAAAATTCTTCTTCTTCTTGTTTTTAATATATCTTTTCTGTGAGTCTCCGCTGTCATAATTTAGCTGCTAAAGAACGGCCTGATTTTGGAGACCCGCTAAAATTTAGTTTAGCGGCGACCTTAGTACTAGGCTTTAGAAGAAAATCCCAGAAACTTGTTGGAGTTTCGAAAATTTTCTGAATGAGGGCGCCAGGTTATTTTAATTGACTAGAAGTATCGAAACTCGTGGCGCTAGTGTCGACATTAGAGGGCTCCAGGCTATTTTAATCAAAAGCTCGAGTTAATATTTAAAAGTGAAATAGTGGATATATCAGAGTTATTAGATGTGGCAGTTCTTGCATGTGCAGCTCACGCACCAGGCATATAAACAGTTTAAAATCAATTGATTTAATTGGAAAAGTTATTAATTTACAAACTGTTCGTTAAATGTCATATTAGTACATTGGGTCATTCATTTTAAGGAAGAATACTTTTATCGAACTACCAAATACATTTTTTCTTTCGAAAATAAGTAGATTAACTTTTGATGGAATAGATTTTTAATGCATTTCATATGTTTCAGTACATTTTAAGAAAAATTGTAATGATACCCGGCAATTGTGATTGATAGAGCCTATTTAGATGATCAGCATAGATCCTGTTTAGACGGGTCAGTATGCTGCCTCTGCCTCACGAAAACTTGTTGGTAAGACTATGGTTGGGGGCAGGTATGAAGCATCACCCTACCTACAGAATTCGTGCGGCAGAGTCAGCATGCGAACCAATGTAAACTGGGTCATACTGACCCATCATTCACAATTTCCGGGTATCATTACAATTTTTCTTAAAATGTACTGAAACATACGAAACGAATTAAAAATCTATTCCATCAAAAGTTATCTACTTATTTTCGAAAGAAAAATTGTATTTGCCGCAAGTAATTTGTTGGTAGGATGAAGGTCGGGGCAGGCAGCGCAGGCAGCACGTAGTTTTATTGGGCATTATGAGTTATGTGATCATCCCAGGTTCAAGCATTGCCGTGTGTAGTTACTTTACATTATTTGTCGATGTATTTGTTCCGCCGACTGAAGGCAGTAAGGGCAGCAAGTCTAAACAGGGTCATAAAGCATTTCTTTGTAAACGACGGGAACGAATTCAAAGACATCCGCGTCACCAATTTCTCAATAAGCATACTTATTTTCGCTTTATCCATAGATTTCGCCTGAAAGTTTCAATGTAATCATCTCTGCCAACGACATTTGTTTTAATAATTTTCAAAAGTGGCGCCCTCCACCACCACGATTGATATCTATGGACCCTTAATTTCTAGAGCGGAGTATAATCTACCCAAAAAGCATTCATCAATGCTTTATGTACAACATCGAATCCATTATTGTACTCATCTCTCTATCTATAATACATCTTGTAACTTTTTTGATTTGATTCGAATCACGATTCCAACAACGTATTCATAAAGTAATAAAATGCTGCACGTTTGCTAGTTCCTTCCTGTTTGGTTCGATTTTTATTTTTATTGGTAAAATAATAATTACAGTATAGGAGGGAGAGACAACTTTTCGTTTAAAATATTATACAGCATGTAATATGAGAAAATTTCCAACAACTTGTGTTTGTGTCACCATAACCCACAAATAAAGACCTCAAAGAACGAAGAACGAAGCTTTGTTAAAAATTCTGTCAGTCAGAAGTTCTAATTCTCCTTAGTTTTATTTCTCCTTTATGACTTTGTTTTAATAACATATAATCTTTCGAGCTCTCAACAACGGCAGGGCAGCGTACAATTCTCAATTACAGCAGTTGATAGCACTATCATTGTAAAAATTAAACAAACAAAAGTAAAATAACCTGCAATCAGTGAATTTAATTGCATAACAGTGAATTTTATCAGAAACGAAAGCTACTGCTAGTGTAGTTTCTTGAAGAAATGCTTCCATCGCTAGTGCTAGGCCGTCAGTTGACAATTAAGGCAAGTGGAACTCTCGTGTATAGAACTGCCTTTAATATTTTTCTTCGTCAATTTCGCGCTGAATTTCTTTGTTGTTACACGAGTGTTTCTTTGAGTAAGAACCGGGGGCTACTCATTAGTACAAGGCAACAAATAGGCATTCCATACAGAAATTTTTCGAATATTGAAACTTTTCGAGGAAACATGGCTTCCGTACAAAAAGTTAAGCTTAATAACGGTTTGGAAATACCTCTTCTGGGACTGGGGACGTCTATGGTAGGTATAATTTTTACATAAGATTTTGATTAGATTTTGAATTTCATTGTGTTTACATTTGAAATTGTATCTACTGTTATAATATGCGATAATTTCTTAAAGCAACTTTAGCTCTTCGGCTGACAACCTTAACCTTGTCTACACTGCACAACTATTGCAAAAACAATATCACAATAAGTTAAGAATTTTGATACAAAGCTGTTGCCATGCCGAGCCTCTATGTCTTCGTTCGATGTATTATCTACTTATGTGCATACTCTTAATAGAACATGCTAAGCTTGAAAGCAATTGCTAGCAAGAAGCTCAGCTCAGCCGATGATGTTTTACAACTACGGCAGAAGCTTCAGACACTGCAACTTAGAATGTACATAGGCCTCTCGGATGCATGTTATTATGCTGTTATTATGCTCTAATTAGTTATTATTTTCGATATCAAGCATTGTAAATAATATGAATGTTTTTTGAATTTTTTAATAGAATATGAATGCAACGGGTATTCCAGACGTCCGAAATTTGATTTGACAAATCATGTATAGATTTCATTCCTTATTTATTGAACTCCTTTATGAATTTATATGTATGATGTCCTCATTTGTATACACGGTACAAAGAATAAACAACTCCATTTTTTTTTATTTGACTCATCACTTGGTGGACATTTTTTAAGAGCGAATTCGTTTTAAGTTTTTTGTGTTATATAGACTGAAAAATATAATTAAGTTTCAAAAGAAACACCCGAAAACCCCAATTGGAATATCCTTTTGCATTTTCGTGAGAATGATTGAAATTGAAATGAGCGAAATGTCCAACATAATAGATCTGTCTGTTAAGTGCAAAGTTTTTACTATAGGTGTAAAAACTTGTACGCAGTTTTACACATAAACCATCTGTTAACTTTTGAAATATATTTTGCTCTGCTAGCATTATTTCTCTTTGTTACAAACGGAATGACAAACTTGGTACCTATACCCTATGATTTCATCTAGGATATAAAAATTCCATAAAACCTGGAAAAGTTGAAAGTAATAACTCTCCAGCAAACACGACCCCAGCTCTGGTTAATGAAAGTGTTTTAAACTCTTGAAAATTTTGAGATAAGTACGCATTTTTGTCATCAGTGAGCAGCACATAAAATTAATTAAATTCATCTGTGCATGACAGCATAAGTACAAAAATTAAGTCCCCAAACTCGACATTCCACAAAATACATCTATGTATTTTGAGCTTTAGATATTTTGTCTTTAGAGATTACCGGAGTGACCAAAGCTCTAGGCCTCTCGAGCCATAAAATATACTCTCTCACTAATACATGGGAGCCCTAACTTAGTACTTAATCCTCACTCTAAAATATTTGCATTGTTCTTATGTTAGAACTGACAAAAGTTTTATTTCAATAGCTCCTGCGCTCTAAACTACTAAGTACTCATACCAAAAAATTGTCTTGAGATAGTTTTAAGCTTACTATCTTACCTTACCAACTGTTATCAAATTTTTATATATTTTCTAAGAAAATAATTTTAAAAAAATTTTCTTAGTCAAGCGACTACGTGTCTCCAAACAAAAACTCTTACCCGAGTAAAATTGCATATGGAAATGTGCCATGGTCCAATGAATTCGACGTTTAACTTGTACCTAAAAGTTGTACAGAATATGAAATCCTACGAAATTGTTCATAATCATTTTTACTGTCCGACGAATCATTCTAGTAATATATGCGAAAAACCCCTTCAACAATCAAACTTGCACAGATGGACCATACGAAATTACATACGGGCATTCATCTAGGATATCCTAAAGTCTGCATAAAAGTCGTTCCATGTGGAGGTAAAAGTTAACATCCGATTTTGTCTCGCTCAATTCTATAGCAAAGTCGTAAGATTTGCTCCTACGCAATAGTTTTGGACGATTTTATTCATGTCAGACTTCAATCTCAACTCTAGCTCCGACTTTCGCTACACATACACACGCTCGTGAAAAACGTACGACTTGGCTTGGGCGTGCAGAGTCTTACGATTTACTTGAGCGTGTGTGGCGGCCGTTAGGCTACTAAATCACAAGAGAACACATAAAAATAAAATAACCAAAACAAAATTAATTTTGATATGAATAACGGTTTTTAATTCATTCATGTTTTTTTCTTCAAGCAAAAATTTGAAAAAAAAATTCAAAATTGCAAAAAAATACACAAAATTGGAGGTATACCAACTGTTAAGATGATTTTCTTAAGTGGTCTTTTGGTACCCTGTCGTTAACCAATTAAGTTCTAGAGACCTAAATTAACCCCATTTTTTTTTTATATATATAGACAAAAGACGAGGAAGGTGAAATGGCAGTTAAACATGCTATTGACTGTGGATATCGTCTAATTGATACAGCTTATGCTTATAAAAACGAAACACAAATCGGCAGGGCTATTCGAGACAAAATCAATGAAGGAGTTATAAGACGGGATGAGATTTTTGTTATAACTAAAGTAAGTTTGAGCTATAGGCTCACATCTATCAAAACTAATTTGTATTCTCTTTAACAGCTATGGAATAACTATCACGCAAAGGATAAAGTTGAGTATGCTTGCAGGATGTCATTAAAAAATCTCGGCTTAGATTATATCGATTTATATTTGATACACTTTCCAGTAGGATATGTGTATATCGATGATAACGATTTATTCCCGAAAGACAAAAACGGGAAATTAATGTTAAGGTAACACGTAAAAACGCTAGTATTGGTCTAAGACCAATTGTTATGATACCCTAGATGAATGCCCGTATAAAATTTCGTATGATCACCGATCTATATACTACAGGGTTTTCCAATAAGAGGTGTTATTTTGATATTCAAAGAAAAATGCCATTTTTTTAGATAAATGATCGGATCTTTATTTCATTATAAAGAGGAAGGAATAATGGAAAATAACATCAGCCAAATGACCACCACCACCACGCCTACAGGACCATATCCTTTTCATGAAATTTTCCATAACCAAATCGCGCAAAGTGGCTGCCCTATGTCCTCGATAGCCTCACGAATTCCATCTTTGAGGTCTTGAATCGACGCTGGGCTGTTGGCGTAGACCTTCTCTTTCACGTGGCCCCAAAGGAAGAAGTCGCAAGGTGTTAAGTCACAAGATCTCGGTGGCCAATTGTGATCACCTCTTCGAGAGATAACACGGTCCGGAAACTTTTCCCGTAAAAAATCAATGGTTTCGTTGCTTGTATGGCACGTAGCGCCGTCTTGTTGATCAATACCATCCAATTCCGGCCATAAAAAATCATTAATCCTCTGTCGATAGCGCAATCCATTCACCGTAACTGTTGCTCCAGCCTCATTTTCGAAAAAGTAAGGTCCAATGACCCCGCGGGACCATAAACTGCACCAAACAGTCACATGTTGAGGATAGAGAGGCTTTTCAATAAATTGCTTGTTGACGAAGCCATCGAGGTGGAAATGGGCCTCATCACTCAAGATGAGTTTTCGATGGAATTCCGGATCATTTTCATGCATTTCAAGGACCCAATCAGCAAAGACTCGACGTTGTTGATGATCGGCCGGCTTGAGTTCTTGTGTTAACTGAACTTTATAAGCCTTAAGACCCAAATCTTTATGCAAAATACGGTGTAATGACGTTTGTGGAATGCCTAATTCCAAAGAACGACGAGGAATGGACAAACCTGGGTTTTCTTCAACACTTTCGACGTGCACGGGTTTTATTCTTCACATCACTAACTTGTCCCGACAGCTCGAATTTTTCTACCAATTTCTGTATTGCGGTCCGACCACATTTTCACCATTTTTATAGTGAATTTTAATAATTTCAATGCGTTGTTGAATCGTGTATCGTTCGATTTTTATTAATGGCGTAGTTTCTACTTGTCAAATTTCAAAAAATGACAGCTCCAAAAGTGACATCTACCGAAATAGCGGGCTAATTAAAATAACACCTCTTATTGGAAAACCCTTTAGTTGTTAACAGCCACCTTATTGTTATACAATTTTTTATACAGGTTGGATCTTTTATATATTTTCTTCCAGTGATGTTGACTATTTGGAAACTTACAAGGCTATGGAACATCTAGTTAAATTAGGCTTGGTGAAAAGTATTGGAGTTTCGAATTTTAATAGTGAGCAAATCGATAGAATTTTAAATAATTGCGAAATTAAACCTGTCACAAATCAAGTAAGTCCTTGTCTCTTACATTCTCAACTATCAAAATTCAGCAATATAAATACAGGTAGAATGCCATCCAGGATTAAATCAGAAGAAATTAATTAAGTTTTGTCAAGATCATGGTATTACGGTGACAGCTTTTTGTCCATTGGGTCGGCCGAATTCTGAAGAAAGGAAATTCGACTTTTTGTATTCCGAGAAAATAAAAGGAATTGCAGAGAAATATAAAAAAACACCAGCACAATTAATTTTGAGATATTTAGTGAGTTTGAAAATTTCAAATTAATATTAAAATTAATTTAATTTAATTCAATTTTAATTCATAGATCGATATTGGAACCATTCCAATTCCAAAATCAACAAATCAAAGAAGAATTGAGGAGAATTTCAATATTTTTCACTTTAAGTTGTCTGATGAAGATATTCGTGAAATGGATTCATTCAACACTGGTGAAAGAGTGATAGCTTTTAAGATTGTTAGAGAATTAAATCATAAATTTTATCCATTCTATGCTGAATATTAAATTATGGGTAATTGCTGGTAAAAAAAAGTGAAAACATACTTAACAATGTTGTTCAATTGAAAATAATAAAAAAAAAAATACTTCATTTGATAGGCACTTTATTTGCTATAGTAACTGCCACAATTAAGCTCCAAAAAGTGATGATTGCACATAATCAGGAAAGATTGTTAAAATTAATAAGATAAATTTAATTATGTATTATTTATAAAGGTAAACAAAATGACACTGAAACGATGATATCTGAAGTTTTATTTAAGATTGTGCATTCCAAAGTCTGGCGAACTGAATAACAAATTGGCATTATGTTATAGATATAGCTCCATTTATTTTTTATGTATTAACTTTGAAATAATTATCACAAAGGTTCTACGAGAAAGCACCAACTTTTCTAAATTATAATTATTATATTATATCTTTTGTTCATTGATCTATAGTGAACTAGTTAAGTTTACTGCTTACATATTACATACCCGCAATCTTGATCAAGAAAACCTCATTTTCATCCCATCACTTTTGTAGGCACATATTTAGTATATACATAAAATTATTTGTTTTAAGTATTTAAGGTAGGTAAGGAATTTAAGAGAAAATCATAACCTTGTTAGCGATAGAAGTAGTTTTTTTTTCGATGTTTATTTTTGCTTACTTTCCTTTTTTTAATTTCAAAACAAATCGCTACAGAACAATAAAACCACGACATAATTTATCAACATCTGATAATTATTATTTTTATTATTTGACAATCCTTTCCTACTGATAATTACAATTTTGGCTAATATCAGCAAGAAAGGCGGAAATTTCATGCAATTAAAAAAAAAGATTAACAAAATTTTATTAGTCAATAAATTATTGATAACTTCAATATTATTCTCTGTGACAGATTGATATAAACTTTTTAATAAATCCAAAGGAATTTCGGTACAGCTTTCTGTAATTTCAATTAACAGCGCTTTTCTTGTCGGGTATAGTTTGCCTTTGGCGTATACTATGTATAGATATACTACATACGGTTTATCGAGATAAAACGTATATTAAACACAATAATTAGCATTCCGTACCCAGCATTTTTAGCTCACATATGTACCTACCTAGGTACTTTCTTGCGAATTCCATACGTTCCCTTTAATGCTGTGTGATACAGTATAGATTTCTTATTCTGATGAAGTTGCTTTACATCGAGAGCTACACGCTACAAGCTACAAATTTCAGTTTGCACATATATGGCGTACCGTAGAAACTACTGCATAGAGAGCTTCAAGCTACATGGACTGACTGCGTTCATAGGAATACGCTGAAAAGGATCTTTGTGTAGCGTGTAACTCTCGATGTAGATTGGGTCTTACTATAGATGTGACAAGAACTAGATGTCGCATGCAGTACTAAAAAAGTATACACAATTTTTATTGCTGGGTAGTCCATTCCGGAATAGACCGTAACATTTGAATTGACGTATAAGTCGAGTGAATCATATTTTTTCGTATCTGAAGTGTTGAGGAAGTCGATCAAATGTATACAAAACTGCTATTATAAAAACATTTGCTTTCGGTACGCTCTAAAACATGTTGTAGTTCATTACAGAATCTAGTATGCCATGCAACATCTAGTTCTTGTGCCATCTATGGTCTTACGTATAACCAGGAATAAACAATTCTGGAACAGACTGATATTTCTACTTTAATGCAGTGCAATGCAGCCACTCAGAGGTTGAACCCATAATACAAAGATTAACAATTATGGTCAACTCTTCTGTCAATTAGATGCTTACAAATTTGTTCAATTCAATTTCAATCATTCTATTTGAAAATTTCTGTTTTCCCACTAACTTTTAATTACATATTTAACCGGGTGTTGGTTTTGCAACTTCCAAAACTGAGGCAATATAATTCCCCCCAATGTTAAAAAACGAATAGCTCTAGAAACATTACCTCTTGTTTGCCTTCAGGACCAAATAATTCCATTGGAAACTACTTATATCAGGAACCTGGGTCTACTAATGGACACGCTAATCTGATATTCTCAAGGTTTATTTTTTTTATATTTTATTTTAAATCCCAATTGGTGACTGCACAAATTCTACAATTATTCTTCTATGCGGATGTGGCAATGTTTCCTTGCAAGGTACAGCCTTGATAAAATTTTTAGACTAAAGGTTTTAGATTAGGTTATAGTTTATGTAAGAGAGGTGCCTGTCGAAGACTATCCTGCATCACATAGACCTCCAGTGAGTTCATTGTGCCCCTTGAGTACTCTTGTCCACTTCCTGTCATATGCAGGCAATGTAGTCAATTGCTCTAGGCTGGTCTTGCATAACTGCACCAATTTTCAATTTACCAGCACAGCATCCAGCGGCTTGATGGCTGCCTGAGTGTCAGTGTGTCAGATATGCCGTGTGGACCCTCTGCACATAGTTATCAATAATGCCGCCTGGTAAATCGCTGCAAGTTCTGCCTGAATGACACTACATTTGTCCGGCAGTCTACAAGACTCGTGCCATTGGTAGTCTCTGGAGTATACTCCAGCCCCTGTGCCCGCACTCGTCTTGGATCCATTCCTAAAGAAAGAAATATCTGATGTTACCACCATCTCTTTCCCATGCCAATCACTTCTGGTGGGCATCATTGCATTGAGTCCCTCACTAAAAGTTAGGATAGGACCTTGATAGTCTGCTTGTACCTTGCAGTCAATGCAGTCTACCTTCTGAGGTATATTGGAATGCCCAAGACCCGTTTCTATCCACCAAATACCCGCCCGCATTCTGCAGTAGAGGTCTAGTGGCAATAAGTCAAACATGACCTCCAGTGCCCGTGCCGCCATGGGCGTGGTACGCAGACACCCAATTATTCCCACACAAGCGGCCCTCTGTGCTCTTGACAGCACATCCAAGTTACATTTCCTCGTTAGTGCCGTCCATCAGACCGTGGAGCCGTAGGAGAAGATCGGCCAAACTATGGCTGTGTACATCCAATGTATCACCCTGGGTCTTAATCCCCAGTTGCCACGAAATATTCTTTTACACGTGTGTATAGCCACCCTAGCCTTCTTAAAACGTTCTTCTAAGTTAACCTTCCAGCTAAAGGTTTTAGACTATGGCGATATTCTTACTTTTACTCCCTCACAAATTTTCATCTACTTATAATAATTTGTCGTTCATTTTCAGAGGCAGGCATGGTTTGCTGCCTAATATATTAGAGAGTAACTGGCATGAAGGCGTCATGACCACAACAGAATAGTCCTTCGAAAATTCTGGATGCACTTTGGAGGAGAAGCCTTTACCAAGTAGGAGCGACACTCTTGAACTCTTTAGCCTTACCAAGTCTGGAAAGGAGAGCATATATTAGTCTGCTTTTTAGGTATTTTATACTGTAAATAGAAATATATTAATAAGCAAGAAATTAAGGAAATTGAATTGAGATGGATTGAAAATCATCTATCTAACAGAACTCAAAAAATAAAAATAAATAAGATAATATCCGATGTGATGTGTAATGTAGAAAGAGTACCACAAGGAGGAGTATTGGTCCTCTGTTGTTTCTGCTTTATGTAAATTATATGGGAATAGTAATACGTAATGGATGAATTGCACAATTTCCTGAAAAATTCGGTGTTTATATCACAATACAAAAGTCCCAATAGGATCCAATAGGATATGGATAACACTTATAAATTGTTAAATGGAAATAAATTAAAGTTTAATACCATAAAAAACCAAATGTGTGTAGATAAATGTTTGCTCTAATAGTAGTATTATAAGAATAGAAAATATTAGCATAGAATGGGTTAATGAGATAAAATATTTAGGAGCAGTGATAAACAATAAATTAAAGTTTCACAAACATCTTGATTGACGTGATTGTTAAACCACATTTTGAGCACCTGTCCACAATAATTTTTTTAGCAAATGAATCAATGACTAATAGACTTCAAAAATTACAAAAAAAAAAGAAATGAGAGCGATTTATATGCTAAAGTGAATTTGATGTTAAATACCTTAAAATGGACAAGAATTAAGCAAAGAATATATTTCAATACACTGATTTTTATAAATAAAATAAGAATTAATAAGTTACCTAAATATTTAGCAAGTAACTAAAGTACAGACATATAGATTAAGGAATTATGTTCAGATACAGAACTAATAGGAAACTGAAGCTAGTGATTTACAAGGGATTTAATTACATATGTTACCGATATCATTAAAATATGAAAAAATTATATAAGAAGCATCAGCATTAGAGCATAGAGAATTGTGGAATACATACTGTATTGTTATAGGGGTTAATTGCAAAGCTGAATGGCTAATAAACGATTATATTTTATTTTATGTTGAACTATCTTATTATTTATTATATATTGTATCTTATTTATGTGTAGTGACTTACTTTACTTACACATTTAATTAAGCTCTACCCTAGTAAAAATTATGCGATGAGCTCATTCCAGACCCGGGACTGAACTCATTATATACTTTTCTTCAACATAATGAGCTTTTCCATGATGACTCGATGAGCAGTTCCATGATTTGTTACATTATTTTCTTGTTAACATAATGAAAATACTCACTGATACATTCATCTGTCAATTCATGATGAAATAGTGGAAAAGCTTACTGCTATTATCATCAATAAATTCATAATGATGACATCGATAAATAAATTAGTTCAATTACGCATGACAATTTCATTTCACTTCTGTATGTTGCGATTTTGCGTACATTTCCGATTTTGATGAGCTGTGATAGCTCAGTGGATTTTCATAGAGTTTTGCTATGAAAATTCATAGCGAAATTAGTCAATATGAAATTGACTCAGTTTGCTGCTAAGTCTGCAGCTCGAGAATTAAGTTGAAAAAACCTTTTATGCAAACGAAAAATCTTTAAAAAGAAATTTCATTGCAAAAAGAGGGCGTTTCATATAAGCAGGAACTGTATAATCGTCAGTACGGATTGGTTCCTGCCTGCCGTATACGCCAAAGCAAACAGCCAAGCTGACCTCATATATAGACTTTTTCAAAGTTTTAAACTCTACTCAACGCACATGCCGTACAATGAGACTTTTTTGGAACTAGAAAGGAAATCGTTTTGACAAAAGACGCGGTAAGAATGTACTAAAAAGAGCACGTATTTCTACTCTTTGTTTCATAATGGATTAGTGGAGCTAGATGATAAAAATGGGAATAGGTGAAGGTGTTAATTATACAAATATAATTTTAAATTATTTCAGTTAAAATAATTTTGTACTATAATATGAAATTGACATTAGATATAAAAATATAAAAGAAAATTCAGTTTAAATAAAATTAAAAGGTCAACAATTCATACAAAATAAGAAAAGGTAATATTAATAGTTATAAAAATATCTAAAAAAAGTACAAAAATCCAGTTAAACTAGGAAGTTGCTGATAATTCGCTTCAGTTTTTTACTGCAATTACAAAATGAAAATGGAGAAATTGTATTACATTTAGAGTGATTTGCTCTGCTAAATCTGTTATGCGATCTTAGAATACAATTTCTCAGCTATGCTTCGTAATCTTTTCTACCCAGCTCAAGAGCGCAGGCTTCTACATGTGATAAAAAATGGTCGGTGTGAAATATTGGTACTGCATATAAAACAATTTCTTACTAAATAATGTAACATCAAACAACTGTAGTGATAAAAGTTTTTTCTTTCCACAGCGACCATCCAAATTAAATTAAAAAAAAAAAAAAAAAACATTGTCCTCATCACTTCCTTTAAAAATTTCTTCCAGTTTCTTTTTAAAAAACCGTTTTTTTCAGAAATGCGATCTGGTAATTTAGAAATACATAGTTATTTGACAGAAGCCTCTATAACTATTTTATGAAAGTTCTTCCTCTTTATTATCTAGATATATTATTATGCAAGTATTGCGTTAACTTATAGCAGTTGAATTAAATTGCGCATCCTTTAACCGCTCCTCAATATCACTCAATTGTTCAATGTTTTTTGCTGCAAAAAAAAGCGTCAGAAGTGAAAATTGTACTATTTTTTAAGGAATACAACAAACCAGTCATCATAATTTCGTGGAAATGCAAATGAATTTTGAATACGAACACGCTCATGGTTGCTCATCGAAAGGCTCATCGAAGGGCTCATTGGAACTTGTCAGAAAACTTCAACCGCATTTCTAGTGGCGAAATTTACACATTCATGCGCAATTTTCATATGCACCAGCGCTAGTTTGCATAAGATTCCCCTCGAGAGGGGAAAAGGGATTTCGAAACCGATGAGCATTTCTTACTAGGGTAGTTCAATGTTTCTATGTATTTAATGAACTACTGTATGCAATCGCTTACATATACCCTGTTATTTTTTTTTTCTAAATAATTAATTAACCCTAAACATGCGTGCATGGGACGCAGCTCGTTTGCTGGAGTTGCTAATAAATAAATTTTCTATTCTATTCGAATTAACTCAGCTAGCAATATTAAACCATAACTCAGCTCCGGCTCATTGAATCATGGTATAATTACTTAAAGAGCTTTCAAGTTATTTTCACATCTTTTGTTTGTCTTCCCGCGATTTGAAAAAGTCGTTATACTGGTATGAGTAATACTTCAGATTAATATGTATGTAAGAATTTTTTAATCGATTTATATTTAATATTGTTGATTAGTATAACACCGGTAAGATAGGAACTAGCATACGTATAGTAATTTATTTATAGTATATCACTTCATACACGACATAACATAAAAGTAATATCTATAGTCGGGTTGTTTGTTTATTCATTTATAATTTTAAAGTACGCACCCACATAGGCAGTGGCAGTCTAATTGTGTTTTTTTTTTATAGAAATTCGTCTAATTTTATATCTGATTTTAATCAAAAACAAGTTTACTTTTTCTGTTCATAAAAGTTCTGTACGAAGTTATAATGACTCAGGTACCAATCATAACGCTAAATAATGGAACAAAATTTCCAACATTTGGACTGGGAACCTACGCAGTAAGTAGGTTACATTATATTCCTTTCTGTAGTAGATACCTACCTTTTACTTGTATTATGATCAAACTCTTTACTTGATTTTAGACTTTTAAAGAAGCAAAAGTTATCGAAGGTTATTAAATCATTAACTGACACCCCAATTACAAACCTGTGTTGTATCTCATAAAAAAAAAGGGGCGAAGTGCTTAGTGTGTTTCAATCAATTGTTAAAAAGCTCATTATGAATGTAAACTAATGCTGAATTCTTTTCAACGAGTTCTAAACCGGTGCAGTGCAGCTTTACGTGTTTTTGTTTTTGTAATGCAACAACTGCAAACACGTAAAGCTGCACTGCACCGGGTGTAGAGCTCGTTGAAAAGAATTCAACATAAGATTAAGGTCTAAAATGAATTGAAATGACAACATCTTTGTACTATGCAACTGCCAGTGCTCGATGCTTTCAACCAGATTAGACTAGATTTGATTAATTTATTATTAGCAATTAGATAACATCCATCTCATTCTACAAGTGCACCGAAATTTACGTGTTCTTCTGAAAAATTCTATCGACATAACATTTTTTTTTTGTCTTTCCTTAAATACCAAAGCTTCTAATTTGCCAGCATTTCTTTCTGATTGCTAACATTAATTATTATTTAAATAAAATACAGTTGGATATGACGACATATCTACTCTGTTAATATGGTAGACCGCGAGTTGTTAGATCCTCTACGGCTCTTTAACGATGTGATCTAGAATCTATTTTTTGTCCCTTATTGTTTAGTTTATATGCTTTGTATGCGATGCCGACTTATGTAGACAGCACACAAATCCTCAACTATATGTATTTCTCTAGCTCTTTGGAATTAATTGCAGATTTTATCCCAGAGAATCAATGTTGAGCTCTTTATGACTTATATCTGGTCTGTTGAGAATCACTTTCTGTTGAAGTTAACTCAATTATGAGACACAATCACACTTGCCTAAAATGGGTTCGTGATCATGTGGGGATAGCAAATAACGTGATTTTCGATGCTTTTTGCAAAGAAAGGATCGACTAATTCGATCCTCTGCACAAATTCATATAAATGCAACTGCAGTATTTAAAAAATTTTCATGACTGCGAGTTATGAAAATGGTAAAGAGGTACAAAAAGAAGATTATTGTTGACAATTAAGGTTGTGAATTGGAATTAATTCAACCAAAAATCCAACTTGAGTTTCAAGTGGATTTCAAGTCAAGTATACACACAAGTATTCATGTAGGAACGTACTGATAGGATAGTCAGTTCTGCATTGTTGAAGACTTGGATAGCCTCTCTTATCCAGTTGCAAACAAACCAAGTGCAGATGGTTCGATTCGTGTTACGTCTTCCCACGGATATGTACAATTCATAATTACATAAAATTCATTTCTTTTTTCCACTAAGTTATAAATCTTCATTCTCCATTTGTATCTCTTAGATATCTTTTCCAGGCAGGGTCCCAATAAAGTGGCATCACAGTAGACCATAGATGGTTTAAGTGTGGCTGTCGTACATACTTTTTACGATGGCCGCTACTCTAACCTAACCTAAGAACCTCCTCTTATCACGCTGAAAACTTCTAAATACATAAAAAACTTTGTACATTATTTTAATTTAATGCACAAATTAGTCTTAAACGCTGTACATTTTCAATTGCATAATTATATCTCTGGAAGGTATAGGTATTCGATTTCATAGACTGAGGAACTTTATTTTTAATCTCGATTTACAATTGACTATTCCATAAAATCCTTCATATTTATCGCGCAAAGTACTCAAATTCATTTTCTTAAGAATTATCCGATGACATTCTTATTCCTGTCTTAAAAGTCCTTAGGAGGAGACTGTGAACGAGCAGTTAAAGATGCAATTGATGCTGGCTATCGCCATTTTGATACCGCGTACTTTTACGAGAATGAAGCTGAAGTAGGAAAAGCCATAAAAGATAAAATCGCTGAGGGAGCTATCAAGAGGGAGGACGTTTACATAGTGACAAAGGTAAGATGATGCGCCCTTATCAATGTTAATATAATTTTATTTTCTAAACAGCTTTGGTGTCATTTCCATGATCCAGAAAGGGTAGAATATGCCTGTCGTAAATCTCTAAAGAATTTCGGTCTAGAATACGTGGACGCTTACTTAATGCACTGGCCTTATGGATACGTATATGAAGGGGATGATGTGAAGATTCCCACAACTGCAACAGGAGAAGTTGCATTAAGGTAAAATAGTTTGTTCTATTTCTTGTTCTGAGCTCTAGACTCTTACAGCGATGTAGACTATGTTGATACATGGAAAGCTATGGAGCGACTAGTTGATTTGGGTCTTACGAAAAGTATTGGTGTCTCCAACTTTAATTCAAAGCAACTGGAGAGACTTTTATCTGTTGCTAAAATTAAACCAGTTCACAATCAGGTAAGTTAATCAAATGGACGGATACATAAGATACATACTAAGTAAATAAATTTCTAGGTCGAATGCCATTTAGGATTGAGTCAGAAAACATTGATTAAATTTTGTAAAGAGAAGAATATTGTTGTGACGTCTTATAGTCCACTCGGGTGTCCTGACCCAACAAAAAAACATCCTAATTATTTGTTGGATTCTAACGTGAAAGCAATTGCTAACAAATATGGGAAAACTCCAGCACAAATTGTTTTACGATATTTAGTAACGCGCATATAAATGTTAACATTTTTAAAATGTATTTAACGTCAATTTACAGATGGAAATCGGTACTGTTCCTATACCGAAATCTGTGACTAAAGATCGCATTCAGCAGAATATCAAAATTTTTGACTTCAAATTAAATAAGGAAGAGCTCGAGCTTTTGGATTCTTACAATACTGGTGACAGGCTCCTCCCTATGGATCACGCAAGCAAGAGTAAATTTTATCCGTTTGGAACTGATTAATGAAATTTTGTTAAGAATGATTGTAAATTCAGAATAAATTTATTTTTATATCTAATGCTAGTCTTTAAGATTTTCGAAAACTTCGGCTCGGTCCTACATATAGGTACTTGTGTAGTGTAACTTAGCTACGATAATACAACTTCTACTGCTACAGTTTTCATGAAAAATATTAAAGTCAAACAAATAGGCTGTATTTTATAGAATTTCATTATCAAAAAAAAAACTGTCTTTGTTTGCGAATGGTTGTATTATCGATAACATTCTCTTAAAACACCCCAAAAAGAACCTCAGAAGACAGAAAATGGTTGAAAAACTTTAAAAAACAAACGTTCTGATTAAAAAATCAAAAGAATATATAAATATAGAACTGGGTTTGTTACTTTTTGTACAGAATTCAGAGACACATCGAACTTAAAGCAGCCATAAAACTGGAAGAACTCGAGTCGAAACATTAACTTGTAATATGCACGTTGATGGTAAGAAATTGTTGAAAAAATGAGGCAATCAATTTGAAGCATAATCTACATGTATAGATACTCGTAACATAGATATGCTAATTTGTCAGAAACTTGTAATACCTTAGAAAAATAAGGAAGGATAATGGCTATGTCTATATTTAGACAAACGCCTTCTAGTTATTAGAACAAAAAAAAATATCCGCTAATCAAACGACTAATAGGGTGTTTTCACTACACCGAAATTACGTGCTTTTGGAAGATTTGTCGAAATCACCTTCAAAATCATGTAATTTCCCATACATTGAGATGATTTCAAAATCATCTCATTTCGAGATGATTTTGTGGAAATTACCATCGAAATCACGATAAATGTAACGAACGCACCCATTTATAATATTCAGCAAAATTCAGCAAATGACTTTGACAAGACGTTGACGTAGAACTGACACTTCATTCGTTTTAAAAATGGGAGAATGGATGCTAAGCGAAAATATAAAAAGAAAACCTTTTGGTCCACGAAAGAGGACGAAATATTGGTCGATTTGTGGGCCGATAAAATTGACCAGTTATGTGGGCAAAGGAAAAATAGCCACGTATTTCGGGAGATGAAGGCCGAGATGGAGAAAAGGAAAAGCTTCTTTTCCACGGAAGAAATCAAAATAAAAATACACAATCTAACCAATAGGTACAGGTAAGTTTCACTAATTAAAACCGTCACTGTAATTGCATAGAATGAAGTCAACATAGTTTTTGTTTTTCGTCAGGAGGATATCGCCCTCGGAATGGCCCCAGTACTTTAAAGTGCATGAGATCCTTGGCAAATTAAAAATTAATAATGTGGACACGCTGATAGAGGACAGCATCATGGAAGGTACAGTAAAAATTATACTATATTTGCGATTGCAAATTTATTATTTCATTATTTATTTCCAGATAGAAGCTTTCAAATATTATCGCCCACGGATTATGAATTCCTCGAACCAGAACCATCGGAATATGTATTTTCATCATCATTGATGGATGCATCGTCATCATCTGAAACCCCACCGCCAGTAGTTGCCTCATCATCCAATGTTCCTGAAGACAATGCTGGAAAAAGGAAAAGAATCAACAATGTTCAACAGGAGCTTTTGAAAGAGTGAGGCCAAATGAGAAATAATCAATTTTTTGGCAATGAATGACACATCCCAGCAGGAAATCTGGCCAGGCCTTCCACGTGAAGGCTTGTGGAACCAGTATAACTTAGTGCAACCAAATGAAAAAGCTAAACAATTCTTGATCCATTCTAGATTGGTCCCGGAAGAAGCTTATTGGAAAGTGCACCGTATTGTTACGTGCAGTAGAAAAAGGACAAGCGACATCTACATATTTAAGTACGAATATAAACAACTTTCGCCAGAATCGTATCACAAAAAAAGGCAAGCGACATCTATAAAACTTTTTCGATATTTCCGCACATTTTCGAGAAAAATGCCCAGGGAATACGTTATATGGGACACGCTGTATAATTGCAGCATATGCCGACTCTGAAGCATCAGAAAATCCATGAAATTCCAAATTATCCCAATTAGTTCACAGGAATCGCGGTATTTCTTATCTGATGAAAATTGCTTTTTATTTGAGTCCATTGTATCGCTAAGTTTCCAGCTATAATATAATTCTGTAACCATAGTTTCTGAAGCACTATTTTGAACAGAACAGTAATGGGTGGTATTAGACTCAGAAAATATGGTTCTCTTCGTGATGGGCGAATTGGTAGGAACATTTATATCAAAAGTGAAAACATCGCCACCAGGTCTCCATTTGAGCCAGGACCTTTGATTGCATCGTGGTGTTCATCAATTTTGTATGATGTTATGCCTCCATTTTCTTGTATTAATGTACTTAAGAACCTCTGTCCGCGAATTTCTTCAAACAAAATCCTCTCATCCGAAGTAATGACGACAACAAATCGTCGATATAGAACAGTTTTTAATTACATGATCAGCTAATGAAAATTATCATTCGAGCTCGGTTAGAGCTTGCTTCAACGCTATTGTAACCACGGATGATATGGATGCTGTTCTATAATTTTTAAACACAAGTTCTGATAGTTTTGAATTGGGCTCTCTCTCCAAAAAAATCCGTTGTATTTCCTATCCTGTTTAAAATTATGCGGTATATCTTTTCGATATCTGCTGTTAATGCATATTTGAATGTCCTGAATGATAATAAAATTGGGAGAAGGTTGCATTGTGTTTTTGGTCCTGCAGAAAGCTTATTATTCAAGGCTATGCACGTTGACGTAAAAGCGGATCCGACAAATGCAATCCTAATATTGGTTGTATAAGACCTACATGATGAGTTAGATACGCATGTTCTAGATCATTATCTAGAACGTCAGCTAGCATTGATTCTAGATGTTTCAATCTTTTGTACTCTTCCAAAAAAAAGCTCCAAGTTCCAAGAGCTTGAATTTACGGATAGATATTTCCATAGTTTCCTAGAGGTAATAAATCATTAAGTGGCAATCGTACTGTGTTTGTGTATCGTCGAGAGACTTGAAGTCTATATCAATGTTAGTAATATCGACATGAAATGAAGAAACTTGCGGTGTAGAACTATTTTTGCTAAGAGCTCCAGCTACATTATATCCCCGAAATGGTGTTCTGCATGGCAGGATAATCGGTAAATAAATATGTTCACCTCGTTTCTAAATGTGAATGAAGTGCTCTGCGTCTATCAAGATGTTAATCTGCGAATGGGTAATCCTTGCGGTAAACACAATCACCAATATTCACATCAGTTAACATAACCCGTAATTGACGACGCGACTTTAACTTTTCCTGAACTATAATTTGCAATACCGTGAGTAATAGTGTAAGCGTTCCTCTAGTATATCTTGTTTTCACCGTACTAAGTCCTTGAACCATGATCTTGGAATTTTTCCGTTTTAACTTTAATCGCTGAATGCAGTCCTCTGATACAAATGATACCAGGAATCCTGATTTAATTAATACATAATTGGCCATGACGTTTACAAGTTCTGAGTTGAAAGCGGTTAAAGCATCGATATGACTTTGTGAAATTACTGCTTGGAATTGAATTTGTGACTGATTGGGATTAAATTCGGGTAAACTAGCATTGCGGTTGATTGAGGTGGATTGCTACAAAGTTTCAATCGATGTATGATGCAAGCTGAATTGATTATTGCTTGATGTGCCAGGGCAACTGAGGTGTATGGTTTCATAAGAAAGTAAAATCAATAAAAACGTCTCCAAGGTTACGTAAGAAAATCTTTTACCTCAGTAGTCTTTGCAACGAATGAACTGCCTATATAAATCGGAATTGGCGCTCTAACAAGGGCAGTCCTTTCTGAGCAAACCAGGTAATGCTTTAAATTATCAATCTACTAAGTAGTGCTTTAAACTACTTGATGCCACCAATTGTATAGTGCTGTAAACTATACAATTGGAATTACCAAGGATAACAGAAACTATAGACCGCTTTAAGGTTTATAGTATTCTTTATAGCTGAACAGTCGTACTCCGCATTTAAGTGTAAGGGCTGATAAGCATTATACAAATACGATAAAACTGTGTATGGTGATTCAGACAATATATAGTGCTCTAAACTGTATATAGTGAGTTGAACTGTACACAGTACAGTAGGCCTTAGCTACAGTACCTTGAACTGTTTCCAGTGCTTTAAACTGGTTGCAGTACAGTAAAACTGTGTATGGTGATTCAAGCGATATATAGTGCTCTAAACTGTATATGGTGATTTGAACTATACACAGTACAGTGGGCCCTAGCTACAGTACCTTAAACTGTCTTCAGTGCTTTAAACTGACTACGGTGCTAGTAAACTATTTATTGAGAACCAATTATACAATAATTGAAATCTCCTTAAATTCAAGAGTTATACATCGAAACCATATAACCCATCTTATAGTGGCTGTATATACCGCTTTAAGGTGTGTGAATCACTAGACTATAACATTTTTAGTCACAAATAAATCTAATCACTGCATTTTTCTACCATTTCAGATAGAAAAATACAGCCGAAAAACCGGTAAACCATTTAATAAAAGAAAAAAAACCGAATCATTGTTAAATATAAGTTTTCCAAACTAGTATAAGTTTTTGGTGTCAACCAATTGTTACAAGATAAATAAAAAATATAATTTCAAAAAACTGACCCTAGCACCTTTATTTTGATTTATTAATTTATAATTTTTTGTAAGACGACCTAATAAGAGGTTCGTACAGTGCCCTTGAAATACAAAAATGAGTGATGAGCTTGCTAACGGTAGTGACAGCTGAATTTTAATATACACTTCTGCGCATGATGTCCAAGGCTAAGGCAATTGAAACACAGTCAATGTTTTGTCTGCAATCTTCATATCCTTGAATTTAGGTCACTTAAACAGTGGTGCGCTTGCGAACATGCGAGACATCTAACTGATGTATTCACTCTGAATTGTTGTATTGCTAGAACATGGTTTTTTTTTTACTTAATGGTTCAATGGTCTCGAACGCAACCCACCAACCGTTTAGGAACTTAAGTAGATCCTGATATGTGGGCAAATCCTTGTTTGCTGCATGCTCTGCCCATCATGATTGGTACGTGTCAGGGTCTGTTATATTTATGATGAGATAGAGTAACCATGGATTCCGACCTGCATAGTTTTCTCCCAGGACTATGATACCTCAATTAATTTATCCGAGGTGTCGAGTTTTCGTAGCATTACTGAAATGGGTGTGTAGTGCTAGATTTTCTAATAAATGTTATTAATGTGTCTTTTCTTGTCATAACATGTTAGAAGCTCAGACCTGGCTTCAGTGTAGTTAGCATCGGTTACTGTGAGATGTTTAGTTATTACAGCTGCTTCAACTTCAGCAGACTTTTCAAATATTTTAATTTGTGTACGTTTAACAAACCTTCTTTAAAAGACGGCTAGTCTTTGTAGTCACCACTAAATGACTGAATCTGAATTTTGGGAAGTCTGATCTCTAACGAATTATTCATTGTCTTTGGAAGTAGAATTAAATAGACAAATCAAAACGATAAAAATGATTAAGTGAACTTTGGGTGTTAGTATGCTGCTGATACAGCTACTAGCACTCAATTTATGAAATAGTATTGATGTTAAGTTTTGGGTGACTGGTTTGCTAGTTTAGCCAGCTACAAGCACTCAATTTGTTGCAGCAGTCTTGAAACGATCCAGAGTCTCAATTAAAAGGTGAGGAGAACCCTTGTACTGACTGGTGCGCTAGTTTAGCCAGCTACCAGCACTCAATTTGTTTCAGCAATCTTGAAACGATCCAGAGTCTCAATTAAAAGGTGAGGAGAACTCTTGTACTGGGTCCAGAGCCATTGGAGATTTGACTACGTTACCCAATGTATACAACTCGGGACTTAATGAAGGTTGGAGAGCATATTGACATGAACAAATAAAATTTGAACGGGATACGAAACGTGCCAACTTTGAATTTCGTTTCAGTCGGGGCTCTCTCGACCAGAGAAGGCAGAAGTCGAATCTTGCTTTATTCTCAATGGATACAGCTCTGTCGTCTACTTGATTTATCAGCTATCCGAGAGGTCCTGTCTAGTCTGCTTACAAACGCTCGTCTTATCTCTTACAGAGAAGAACAGACCCAGCTTTTGGATCTTTATGAAATGCAGGAAATCTGGCAGGATCTTCGTCAAATAGGTCAGAACCTACATTTATTTTATGGAAAAACATTATTTTTGATATAATAGGATTCTCTTCTATGGCGTCCAGAGTGGGACTCCAATGAAAGTCTGTATCATTAAGTGCCTGGAGCGGTACAATGAGAACAGCGACTTGATGTTGAAATAATTTATTTATTTTTGATAATAATTATTTTAGTTGTTATCTTTTCATCAATACTTCGACAAGATGTCTAGTCAGACTTTTTCTAAATCAGAATGACAATTTTTGTTTTTATTTTCTATTTACAAAGAATTAAGGCCTACTTATTTGTAACCTTTTCCAATATTTTTAAAAGTGATTTTTCGCGTCGATTCTCCAAAACCTTACAAATGTTTAGTGAGGTTGCTAAGCAAAGGTTGGTGCCTGTAGCTCGTAGTGAAGGTAGCCACAAACTTATTTATAGGCTAGATTTAACCTAATCACTTTAGGGTAAAACACAATAGACCGACTCTGGTCGCGCTGTCTGCAGGATTTTAGCGACCTAATCGCCCCTAATCTTAACCTTAATTAAATCCTTTGAAAATCATATAGTATTTTTGATAACCGACTTTAGTCTCCTGGTTTTCACTAGCTCTAAAATAAGTAGCCATTTTGCTGAAAAGTTGTATTATACCCAACATTAGTTCTAAGAATGAGGTAGGACGGGTCCTTATCGGTCTTATATTTCTGAGATATATTAGTGGCTGTTGTTTATGTAACTTTACTTGTGCACTATTTTTTCCTGTCTTGGTCCATCAATTACAGAATTTTGTATGAGGTTTATAATAAGGATGATGGACTTTACCCTTGATTGTGATGACCAGTGAACCACATATCGTTTTTGACAGATTTTCTAACTGCGAGTCTCCACCAGGATATTCATGAACTATCGTTTCTCATTTATCTTCCGAGATTTGCTATGTTCTGGCTTGTCTCCGATGAACAAAACAGCCACAAACGAACCAACCATACAAACACAGTGCTGTTTTTTCAACATGGCTTTTCTGATGTAATGTTAGTTTAACCGTCTCTGCCTTAAAAGCAGAAACACAATGAGAGTCATCAGAGATCATCATCGCTGACAAAGTCAAAAATCGCTGAACGAATCACAACTACAACAGAGAGGTTACGCACAGGTCTCCTGACATCAGCTAGTGATATATACAATGGCCTCCCAGGGAACATCAAAAATCTACCGAGCCTGAGCATCTTCACAAGGAAAATAAAGAGATATGCATGTAGTGCTAATTCCATATAAGCACGCATAAGATATGAAAATACGATAAATACCAAGTATTTCTATTGGTGGCGTAGTTTAAAACTTACTAAGACCATGTAGTAGTAGAGTCTATAAGGATTGTAGCTGATTGAGATAGATATGTTTTTCCATAGATTTTTCTGAGTAGTTGGTAGCATTGATAAAATGTAAATTTCAGGGTAGAGTCGGATTGAGACTACATTGTAAGTAGCTTATGAGGAATAGTATACTGTAGAACTAACTCCATATCTAACCTCTTTCTCATACCAACAATGCTGACTGAAAGAGGGAACTGAGTGCTAAATAGCAGCCAACCACAGTTGAATTTAACTATAAGTGTGTATCTAGGAGCCTCATAATTATGTATCTGGAAGACTATGTCTATGTATTGAATTGAACCTTGTTTGCTTTGATAGTAATGAGAAATAGTAAATATTTTGTTAAAAATCAAAATCTTAGGAACAAAGAAATGAATAAGTATTGTCAATTTATAAATTAGGGATTATATTAAGAATATATGTACCAGTAATATTGTCTTAATGACTGCTTCAAGATGCGATACAATGATGCTTCTTGATAATTATTTTGCTCGAATTAGAATAAATAATAAATAAATAAATAAAGTTTACAGTGCTGTCTGTTCAGAACAATATATTTTTTTTTTTTTTTGCATTACTCAGCAGTGATTATCCGGGCATTGTGTTTCCCGTTTAATAAGCTACCGGGGATTTGAAATAAATGTAAATTTTAAATGGTTTTTAAATTCAAATGGCAAGTGGAAAACAAGCAAATTCACAATAAAAGTAAGTTTATAAATAACATATTTCCTAATTATACACATTTCATTTTTGAGTTTGTTATTTTATTGATGGCGATAATAAAATTTGACAAATCCTTTAACTACCTGTGGTATTCTAGTACAAAAAGAAAAAATAATTATGTATAGCTATTAAACTAGACCTTTTCAGAAAAACCAAACCATGTAGACCAAACCGAGGTTTTCAAAAAATGTTAGACTAGAATCAGATATAAAAAATAAATTTATTCCAGCAGCTTACAATCATCCTTAACAAAATCTCATTATTGAGTTCGAAACGGATAAAATTTACTGTTGCTTGCGTGATCCATAGGGATGAGCCTATCACCAGTATTATAAGATTCCAAAAGCTCGAGCTCTTCCTCATTTAATTTGAAGTCAAAAATTTTTATATTCTGCTGAATACGTTCTTTAGTCACTGATTTTGGAATAGGAACAACACCGATTTCCACCTATAATTGACATTAAATACATTAATATGAGACTTTTAAGAATGTACAAATTTTATAAGCTCCCTACCAAATACCGCAAAACAATTTGTGCTGAAGTTTTTCCATATTTATCAGCAACCGCTTTCACTTTAGAATCAAACAAATACTTCGGACGTTTTCTTGTTGGTTCAGGTCTACCGAGTGGACAATAAGCCGTCACAACAACGTTATTCTCTTTACAAAATTTTATCAATTTTTTCTGATTCAATCCTGGATGGCATTCGACCTAGAAATTTATTTACTTACTTAGTGTGTATCCATAATTAAATTTTGGTTAAGTTACCTGATTGTGAACTGGTTTAATTCTAGCAACAGATAAAAGTCGCTCGAGTTGCTTTGGATTAAAGTTGGAGACACCAATACTTTTTGTAAGACCCAAATCAACTAGTCTTTCCATAGCTTTCCATGTATCAACATAGTCTACATCGCTGTAAGAGTCTACTTAGAGCTTAGAACAAGAAATATAATAAAATATTTTACCTTAAAGCAACTTCGCCTCTTGCAGTTGTAGGAAACATCACATCATCCCCTTCATACACATACCCATAAGGCCAGTGCATTAAGTAAACGTCCACATATTCTAAGCCGAAATTCTTTAGAGATTTACGACAGGCATATTCCACTCTTTTTGGATCATGGAAATGACACCAAAGCTGTGCAGAAAAATATATGATATTAACAAAATATTGATAAGCGGTTGTAATCTTACCTTTGTCACTATGTAAACATCCTCCCTCTTGATAACTCCCTCAGCGATTTTATCTTTTATGGCTTTTCCCACTTCAGCCTCATTCTCGTAAAAGTACGCGGTATCAAAATGGCGATAGCCAGCATCAATTGCATCTTTAACTGCTCGTTCGCAGTCTCCTCCTAAGGACTTTTAAGACAGGAATAAGAATGTCATCGGATATAAGAAACTGAATTTGAGTACTTTGCGATAAATATGAGAGATTTCATGGAATAGTCAATTGTAAATCGACATGAGAAAATATAGTTCCTTATAGTCTATGAAATCAACGACCTTCCAGCATTGCTACTAATTATGCCTTTGAAAATGTACGTACAGTTTTTTGATCAAAGTCTTGTTTAATATAATTTGTGCATTATATTAACATAATTTACAACGTTTTTTATGTATAGCGTGATAAGAGGAGGTTCTTAAAACATTTTGGATCTATGAATTGTATGCGCACATAGAGATACAAATGGAGAATGAAGATTTATAAACCAGAGGAAAAAAAATGAATTTTATGTAATTATGAATTGTACATATCCATGGAAAGTCAAATCACTTCATGCGCCTACATGTGGATAAAATATACCACCTTTCTCCATAGATCGAAGCAATGGCCATCCAACCCTTCAACAATGCAGAAGTGACACTAATTTGGTCCCAGGTCAAGAGAAGAGATCTTCCAACAAAAAATTGCGATGAATTTAAGCCTGCGAATATGCTATCTACAAAGAAGCAAGTTTTAAAGAAAGTCGCACAAATACAGTTTGCATGATACCTAAAATCAAATAAGATTTTATCATACATAATATCAGTCGGCATTTAAATCTGGCCATTCATGCGAATCTCCTTTAACTCGGTTGATCGTGAAATGCAAAGAACAAATTGATAAAGGACACATGGTTTGGCTGTGTTTCTTGACTTAAAAAGCGCCTTCGATACCATCGACAGACATATTTTAAAGAATAAACTTGAAACAATAGGAATTCGCGGAAAAGAGTTGAAGTGGTTTCAGAGTTTTTTGGATGGTCGTACACAAGTCGTTTGATCTGCATGAGCATGTGTAGCGATTGTCGGAACTTGTGTGTAGATAGCATGAGTGAAATCCGCCGAAACTATTGCGTACGAGCAAATCTTACGACTTAGCTATAGAATTGAACTAGACAAAATCGGATGTTAATTTTGCCTCCACTCACAACGAATTTTATTAAAACTTTAATTCATTTCTATAGCAAAGTCATCAGATTTGCTTGTATGCAATAGTTTCGTCCGATTTCATTCATGGCAAACTTCAATCTCAACTCAAGCTGCGATTTGCGCTGCACACGCTAATGCAAATCATACGACTGGGCAATGCATGGCCCAGTCGTATGAATTGCTTGAGTGTGTGTAGCGGCCTTTAAGAAGACTGAATGTGTGGTTAACAATGAATAAACTTAAACTGAAGGTAACAAAAAATGACTGAATGTGTGGTTAACAATGAATAAACTTAAACTGAAGCTAACAAAAAATGAAATGAAATATATGGTTCCAAATTCCGTTAATGTGAGTTGATGTGTGTATGGTCAATGAGTTGATTGAATAATGTAATGTATACTCATGTGGACTATGTACAGGGTTTTCCAATAAGAGGTGTTATTTTGATATTCAAAGAAAAATGCCATTTTTTGAGATAAATGATCGGATCTTTATTTCGTTATAAAGAGGAAGGTATGCCATTAATAATGGAAAATAACATCAGCCAAATGAAAACCACGACCACGCCTACAGGACCATATCCTTTTCATGAAATTTTCCAAAACCAAATCGCAAAATGGCTGCCCTATGTCCTCGATAGCCTCACGAATTCCATCTTTGAGGTCTTGAATCGACGCTGGGCTGTTGGCGTAGACCTTCTCTTTCACGTGGCCCGAAAGAAAGAAGTCGCAAGGTGTTAAGTCACAAGATCTCGGTGGCCAATTGTGATCACCTCTTCGAGAGATAACACGGTCCGGAAACTTTTCCCGTAAAAGAACAATGGTTTCGTTGCTTGTATGGCACGTAGCGCCGTCTTGTTGAAAGTAAACGTTGTCCAGATCAATACCATCCAATTCCGGCCATAAAAAATCATTAATCATCTGTCGATAGCGCAATCCATTCACCGTAACTGTTGCTCCAGCCTCATTTTCGAAAAAGTAAGGTCCAATGACCCCGCGGGACCATAAACCGCACCAAACAGTCACACGTTGAGGATAGAGAGGCTTTTCAACAATAACTCTTGGGTTGTCCGAGCCCCAGATGCGACAATTTTGCTTGTTAACGAGGCCATCGAGGTGGAAATGGGCCTCATCACTCAAGATGAGTTTTCAATGGAATTCCGGATCATTTTCATGCATTTCAAGGACCCAATCAGCAAAGACTCGACGTTGTTGATGATCGGCCGGCTTGTGTTAACTGAACTTTATAAGCCTTAAGATCCAAATCTTTATGCAAAATACGGTGTAATGACGTTTGTGGAATGCCTAATTCCAAAGAACGACGAGGAATGGACAAACCTGGGTTTTCTTCAACACTTTCGGTTACAGCAGCAATATTCTCGGCTGTTCTTGAGCGACGTGCACGGGTTTTATTCTTCACATCACTAACTTGTCCCGACAGCTCAAATTTTTCTACCAATTTCTGTATTGCGGTCCGACAAGGTGCTTCACGACGACCCAAAAATGTTCGAGTTTTACGAACTGTCTCTGCCACATTTTCACAATTTTTATAGCGAATTTTAATAATTTCAATGCGTTGTTGAATCGTGTATCGTTCCATTTTTATTAATGGCGTAGTTTCTACTTGTCAAATGTCAAAAAATGACAGCTCCAAAAGTGACATCTACCGAAATAGCGGGCTAATTAAAATAACACCTCTTATTGGAAAGCCCTTTATGTGCAAAAATGGTTAAAAAGGTTGGTTTTATGAAAAGAATAAAAAATAAATTAATATTCGTAATAGCATAACTATGCCGCATTTCGAGTATTGCCCTTCAATTGTTTTTATGTGTACGAAGGAACAGATGGTAAGGTTACAAAAATTATAAAACAGGGCAATGAGGAGCATATTATATTTTTATTCTCAGAAAGTGTTTTTACGAAAGAAATAGAAAAGCTGAAAACATTACGAGGTGCGAAAAATCCCCAATTGGATGCAGCACTATATAAGTGATCCATCAACGACGAGGTGAGGGAGGGCCGATATCCGGAAATATTTTAATAGAAGAGGCATAAGACAATGATTCTTCAATCTATGTGAATATTCTCAAGGCTGGTTACACAAGTTTAAAAACAGACATTGAATGCATGGACAAGTAGCACCAGGTAGAGTAATTTGAATTTTACTGTATGGAAGATACATATATATTGCATTGAAGATACATATATCTTATGTTACGGTTGTGTTAACGGAGTACGAAGAAGACATTTTATTTGTTGATGAGCTCGACGAGCTAGTTATAAAAGAAAACTTAACAGCAGAGCAGGTGCACAACTCAAATGTACAAGGCCTATTTTGGAGAGCCTTACCTCATAGCACTTTGGTCTGTAACAATGAAATTTCTGTTGATGAATCCAAAGTTTCTAAAGAAAGAATAACAGTTCTTGCTTGTTCAAACATAACCGGATCCTATAAATGCAAGCTAGTTGTTATTGGGAAAAGTGCTTATCCACGCGCCCTGAAAAACGTTAAAAAGCTTCCGGTTTTATAAAAAGCGATTAAGCGTGCGTGGATTACGGAATCAATCACTTTAGTTTGGTTCAATAACCACTTTGTACCAGAAACAAGGGAACATTTAAGAAATATTTGCCTTCCTGAAAGCAGTAAAATTCTTTTATTACTTGATAATTGTCCTGCCGATCCAGATTTTGAGACTTCAAAAAGAAAAATGTGATTGTTAAATATTTACCGCCCAATTTTACATCGCTAATTCAAGCATTGGTCCAAGATACTATAAAAAGTTTTAAATGTCACCAGAGGATAATTTAAAAGGAATTTAACGAAAAATTTCCCATTTCGCGTATGTAGATAGTACAATTTATTGTTTTGAAAAATACCTGGAACAATATTTGGACTCCTGAAAATGAAAGTAGGGAAGATAGTCTTAGAAGAGCAAGATATAATAAAACAGATAAGAACTTGCATTGATACGCCCGATTTGTGCGAAGAAAGTCTAACAAATGGATTAATTGTGATGCTAATGTAGGAGAGCACGCTGCCCTTACAACCGACGAAATTATTACTGTTGTTGATTGAACCGAATGACGACGAAGAAAGTGCAAGTAAAACTGATGACGTAGAAATTGTTCCAAACAGTATGACAATAACGGAAGCCATTGGGCCATCCCACACGAGAGTCTTTTCAGCTCTTCCCTAAAAAATCGGTTTGCGTACTGCATCAAGAATACTCGTGTGGGATGGACCATTGACACTTGTGGAAAATTAATAACGAAACGAAAACTTTTATCACACAGCAAGAGGCTATGACTCAATTTTTTAGTTTTCATTATTGTACTTTTATTTTATTTTCAATTCATAGATAAATAAGGAGTAATTGAAATAAAATTGAGAGGTTCCTTAGTTTACCCCTTTAATTCGGACAAAATAAAGTTCTGATAGAATATTCTGGATAATCGAAGGTATCTATTAGCCGGAAAGGGCTCGGTCCCAAGAAATCTGGATAAAAGAAGTTCCACTGTATTAAAAATTGTGTTCAAAATCAGAAATAATCTTCTACCAGAGTGCTTATGCCGAGAGCTCCAGTATGTAGCGGATATATGCAACTTATCAATTGCGCAACTTAGACGACCTCAGGTTGGAGCGACTGAGAACGAGTAGGGCTCAAAATACAAAATGTATAAAGGACTTCAATTATATAATAGTATGCTAAGTGAAAACAATTTTGGGTCTTTAAAAATAAATTGTAGAATTTATACGCAAGATATCCGTTTTGATGGTAAGAGAAGAGTATAAAGAAAGGTACATTATTATTAATATTATTATCATAAAGCATGATATATTACTAATAAAGATTAGTTATTATTATTATTTTTTGCAAAAGGCATCGAAAATACGTTATTCACTATTTCCAGATGATCACGAACCCATATGAGGCAAGTGTGATTGTGTCTCATAATTGAGTTAGGTTCTACAGGAAGTAATTCGCAACAAACCAGGCATGTCATAAAAAGGTCATAATTGATTCTCTGGATAAAATCTTCAATTATTTCTACAAGG
This sequence comes from Dioctria rufipes, assembly GCA_963924295.1. Classification (NCBI taxonomy): domain Eukaryota; kingdom Metazoa; phylum Arthropoda; class Insecta; order Diptera; family Asilidae; genus Dioctria; species Dioctria rufipes. The sequence goes on along the minus strand of OZ002743.1, from coordinate 79,092,637 downwards.
CTAGAGAAGTATAGTTGGAGATCATCTTTTGTGTGCTGTCATATACTTATATCTGCATCGCATACAAAGCGAATAAACTGATCAATAGGGGACCAAAAATAGATCCTAGATCACATCGTTAAAGAGGATCTAACAACCTGCGCACAATAACTAGATGTCGCATGCAGTACCAAAAAAAGTATACAAAATTTATTTGGCTAGGTAGTCCATTCCGGAATGGACCACATTTGAAATGATGTATACATCGAGTGATTCATATTTTTTTTTATCTAAGTGTTGAGGAAGTCGATCAAATGGATACAAAACTGCAATTATAAAAACATTTGCTTCCGGCACGCTCTAAAACATGTTATGGTCTATTCCAGAATGCACTACCCATTTCACAATCTGTATACTCTGCTCTAGTATGCCATGCGACATCTAGTTCTTGTGCCACCTATGGTCATATCCAACTGAATTTTATTTAAATAATAATTAATGTTCGCAGTCATAAAAAAATGTTTAGATAATTGACATCTTTGGTATTTGATGTGCTCTCGAATATATTATGGACTCCGCTCCCTCTACGCAGTTTCCCCTCATCTTGATGAGACCATAAGATTACGACTATTCAATGCACTTAAACTACCACACTTTCGTTATGCGGACATCGTAATCTATCCACTCTCACAATCCGGACTATCCAAGCTGCTGCGTGCTCTCAAGGCATGCGTAAGATTCGTATTCAATCTGAGACGCAGGACGCATCTGGGTCCACTGTTGGAAATCCTCCTCCCTGGATCGCTACAAGGAATGTATGATCTTACAGCACTGTCCTTTATACATAAGGCCAGGGTTGGTCTATTGCCAGAATACGTGTGCGATCGCTTCTCATGGAGTAACAGGGACAGCCGCAGACTGATATACCCTAGGGTGAACACTCAGTTTGGCAGCAGAAACATCTACTCCCAGGGGGTTACAAAGTGGAACAGCCTACCAGGTGACATCAGGGAAATTGGATCCACAAAAGAATTCAAAAATAAAGCTATGTGCTCTCTGAGAGAGGCTTGAGCTGTCGCTAATGACTAATGTCTGTTTTACCTAATCTGTTGTCACCATTGATAGCAAAGATATATGCTAACATCGTAATTACTAATGTCATAAAGCATAAAGTTCGTAGTGTTGAAAATTCCTATATATCCAAAAACAGCTAATGTGCAAACACTAATGGCTGCTATTCGTAAGGCCGTCAGAATACAGAATACTACTCTTGTTTAATAATAAAATTAACTGTTAAAATTAAAATTTAACTGAATATTTTGATATTTTGTAAAAAAAAAAAACCTATATACAGGCAATGAATGCCCAATAAGCTCTATCAGTTTAGTTCAGTTCAATTAATTCTATAGAACCTGATTTATTAATTTTACTCTCATTCAATACAACCACAACTATGTACAGGCATTGAATGCCTAATAAGCTTATCTCATTTCATTTTATAGCATTCAATTCATTATTCGCTCTCATTCATTTATTAACTTTAATCCTGTACAATTTCATGTATTATATATTTTATAAGTATCCATGTTAGTCACTATATAATCACCTGTAAGGATTTCTTAACGTCCAAACAAACTCTAAAGGCTATCCACTCTTTATTTTATTTTATTCCTTTATGTCTAATATCGGATCGGCCTATGGCACGACCAGCTACTCTGATTTATGTTATTTTGCTGTTAATACTAAGCTACTAATGTCGTAATGCCCAGCGTTGTACGTTGCTTTAAGCAGGGGCTTATAAATAAATTCTTTTTGATTTGAAGACCAAGTACGAAATTAAAGAAATGTTTTGATGATAGAATTTTTTAGAATAAACTGCGGTGCACTTGTAGAATAAGAATGTTATCTAATGCTAATAAGAAATTAATCTAATCAAGTTTTATCTGGCTTAAAGCACCGAGAACTGGCAGTTGCAGTACAAAGATGTTATCATCTCATTCTAGACCTTAAACTTATTTTACATTCATAATAAGCTTTTCAACAATTGACTGAAACACACTAAGCATTCCGCGCCTATTTTGTTTTTTATGAAATGCAACACATGCCGGTAACTGGCTGCCAGTTAATGGTTTAATGACCTTCGATAACCTTTGCAACCTTATAATTCTAAAATTAAGTAACGTTTGATAACATATTCAATAGATAATTACAAACAAAAACTTTCTCATAAGCAAGAAGCGGTAGGGAGATACTTACTGTATAGGTTCCCAGTCCAAATGCTGGAAATTTTGTCCCATCATTTAGGGTTATGATTGGTGCCTGAGCCATTCTAACCGCGTATAGAAATTTTCGATGAACAAAACAAAAATTAAGACACTAGATAGATACTACGACTGCCTTTGTACGTTCAGAAAAATTATAAACATAAACAAACAAACAGACTATATTCGTAGCTTGTGTTAGATATCGTGATGTGATGCTTTTTAATTTACTATATAAATTCGTAGCGGCGCGGCGTAGCTACCCGGCGTTTCTCTTCCAGCATCCCTCTAAACATTTGAGAGTATACACTTAAAGTGAAACGAAAACGTGAACCTTACGAACAGCTTTTTTACTAATACACCCAAGGCCGTATAGTACATGAACACTACATCACAGCGTAACAAAAACGTATTGAAAACGTATCACCCTCTAAGCATTTGAAAGTGTACACCTAAAGAGAAACGAAAACGTAAACTTTGCGAACAGCTTCAGCGTTATAATAACAACGAAACAAAAACGTATTGAAAATGTACACATCTGGATTTATTGACCTGCGTCCTGTGTTTCATAGAACCTGACAGCTGTTTTGTGTTTTTGTGTGATTATTTGCTATTCTTAGAATAACAAAACGCCGCGTGATTTTTATTTAATGAATTTGGAGTGTCAACAAATTTAAGTAGGTATACTTATTATTAAGGTTTGCTCTGCGGCCAACATACTTTTTAAATATTAATATATACTTCATCTTTCTAGTAGAAATGGTAAAATAAGTTAAGTACAAATATTTACAAAAATAAAAACTTAACTTTAGCTTATTTATATTTATCAGGTCATTATTGCCAGAAATTTGTAAACCCTAAAATATATTGTGATGTTTTTTTATTAAATAAATTAAACTAGAAAAATCTGATGTTTTCTTCGTCATTCAGACCACATGCAAAACGTTTCGTAAACTATACACAATTTGAGAATTCTTTATGAACTCTCCTGCAACGATGCAAAACCATCACATAATTTACATTCCGAAAACGAAACTGTTTCAACGCTACGCAAATGTAACGTAATATTCGTTCCGAAAACGAAACCTTTTAGAGTACAGTCTGCGAAATATAATGTCAACTACCACTACACTGACAGTCTACGCTTTTCAGTTTCACTTCTCTTTGGCCTGATGATTCGTTTCTGTTACGCATTCACAACACCAAAGCGTTTCTTTTGCGTACACTTCTATGCAAGCATGTTTACATTTTCGGTACGTATTTGTTTCGCCTTGCTTGAAGGGATTGGCTGTCAAAACAGAAAAGCTTGCGACACTAGCGCTCGAAAAGTTTTTGGGACATAATAAATAATTTCCCGGTTCGGATACAATATAAAACAAAGAGTTGGTGAGTTGTCCGAATGAGGGCGCCAGGCTATTTGTAGTATAAAACTCGCGGCACTAGTGTCGAACTAGATGGCGCCAGGCTATTTGTAGTATCAGAACTCGCGGCGCTAGTGTCGCGGGTTCTAACATCTGGTCGCGGGTTTAGACATTTAATTTAATTTTAGATGGCAGCACATTAAAAATATCTTGTGGCAGCCCAAATTATTAATTTACTCGGTCAACCACAAGAGGCGCTTATATGGAAAGCAACAAAAGCTGTCAAAAAGAATGATGTAACCTAAAGGCTTAAACACAATTCCGACGACAGACGACAAACGACGACGATATATCGCTGTCAAATTTCTAAAAACACAGCATCTTATGGCTGATTTACATTACTCGAACATGCGATTTTACTGAGAAAGTGAGTGAGAGGGGCATATTACTTTGCACTATTAGAAGAAAAGGAAGAGGTGATCGACTGTCAAAATATTATTTCCCACTCTTTTATAGCGAAGTGTCGCTTGTGACATTTCATCAAATTGTCAATTGCAAACATATTCAGACGTCAAAAATAGTTCACTATTCAAATTCAAAGTTTATTTATTACAAACGCCGGAATATGCGCCACGCAAACAAGTGTTGGGTATAGCGACTATTTAGGGTGAAGTTCCGCTTAAAAATATGTTTGGATATGCAGGGGAATTAAGGTAATTACTGTACATAGCCATGCACAGCATTTCAGATTTTAATGTTATTATATATGTTTTTATTTTGAAATTGGGTCTAGTACACAAGGTACAGGTGAATTTACCATGGAAAACAGTCGTTACTCACCGTGTCTTCCTGATGTTCAAAATCAAATTATTGGTGGACACCAAGAATTATAAGGAGAACAAAAAGAAGAAAAATTAATGGATGAAGAAATTTCTAGTTAATATGTTTGACAATTTCACATGTATTTAGTTGTATTTAAAAAACAATAACTAATAAAAGCAGATAGTTTTCGTTTTCGAATTCAGTTTTAAATAAATATAAATTTTATTTCTTTATTTACAGCTTTCTAAAAATTAAACACCAATTATATACATATATATATAGACCAGATTCCATGATACACAATTTACAAGCTTTGTATGGCAGCAAATAGATCTTCCTTTTTAATTTGCCTTTGTTGTCCTTTGTTGTTCTCTGGCAACGAAACTTTCATGCACACCACCAAGTTGCTAATTTTAATCCATCTGGAGACAAATTTGCAGTACCACCACTCATAACAGGGATCATTTAGTACTTGCTTGAAGTCTTTCCTTACCTGAGACCTTGATATATGTAATCCATTTCTCCTCTCAATTAGCTCTTTGATAGATCTTGATTATTAGAACACATCATGTAGGACGAGTTTTTGCCATCAATTAAAGGCTGCAGTTCCTGCAAATATTTATTAAAAGATGTCGAAACTTTGTGCGTAGAAGTATATGTATATATTTACCTTTAAGTCATGATCCGCTTTAGTCCAATCACCTGAAAGCACATACATAATTTATAGGATACTTACATCAATCAGGATAACTTTGCACATTCCAGCTGATGTGCTGTGACTTTCTTCAAATATTTTTAATTTGTGTGCGCGTAAACAATTATATTCGTACATGCTTGTAGTTATATGTATGAGTTTGCTGCCATAATAGCAAAATTTACTGCCATAAAATATACTTCTGGCTAGAACTTTTTATGGCTAATTATGGCAGTAAAAATTTCCCCTTCGTCGGGGAATTTGACATTTAACTCAGTAAAATTTTGCTGGATTATGTTTTGTCCTTATCGTTCTAAAGTATTTTCAGATAAGGGGAAACTACTTACTCTGTTTTCTAGCAATGTTCGAGTAATGTAAATCAGCCAAATTGCGACGACCGACGTTGAGCGATCGACGATATTATCGTCGGGATTGATCAGTTTCTAATTTTGCCGTCGTCGCTGCAGTTCTACCAACAAAATTAATCGAATGAAATGGTTGTGGCATTCACTTTTGTCTTTTTTAGGTGGTAGCACGCCGCAGAAATTTTAAAATAATGAGCTTTGAGGAAAAATTGATCGAAGAAATCCGAAATCCATAAAATAATTTATAGTTTACAAGATAGGCAAGACAAGTGGACAAAAAAGACAAGGGTTGGATGGATATTTTCAAGCGTTTAATTTACTTAATTTCCGCATTTTCAGTTTTTTTCTACACTTTGGTTCATTGCATTTCTTTCAATATAATATAAAATATTCTTGATAAAAATCTCCTTTTAAAACGCTCGAAACATTTAACAAATGAAATTTCAATAACTTATATCCTTATATTCTTTCACAATCGTCGCTCATCGCATGTCGTTGCAATTGTGTTCCAAACTTTTCGACTGCCTGTTTCGCAGCGAATTTATCGTTGTCGTCTGTCGTTCTATCGCTCTGTCGTCGCAATTGTGTTTAAGCCTTAAGCCTAGTACTAAGGTCCGCGCTAAGCTAAATTTTGTATGAAAATTTAGCAAGCTAAAAGATATTGGCGAAAATTTATCTTGAATTTTAGCGAAAGCGGTACTAAGGTCATCGCGCTAAATTTGCTTTTGGGTTTTGATTATAGATGGCACCACCGGTAAGCCTCCAAAAAATTTAGCTTGAATTTATCCGCCCGGGCCGTTCTTTAGCACGCTAAAAATATTTATTTTCAGAGTTCTGATATTTAATAAATTTATTGACCGGATTTTTGTAGTTAACGTAGTTTTGTACATCTTTGCTGTAAGTACGGATGAATTAGATTTCTTTTGGTGGCCGTATTTTCAATATCAATTGTTAATTTTTTTTTATTGTATACATAATGCATATTATGTTTATATTTTTAATAGGTATTTCCAAATAATTTTACCTACCTGTTTTTAGAAATATTATCACCGCGCGTTGTATTTCCGTAAACAAATTGCAAAATTCTTCTTCTTCTTGTTTTTAATATATCTTTTCTGTGAGTCTCCGCTGTCATAATTTAGCTGCTAAAGAACGGCCCGATATTGGAGACCCGCTAAAATTTAGCTTAGCGCGGACCTTAGTACTAGGCTTTAAAGCGTGATTACAATTACGTCTGATTTGCCGACTGCGACTTTGCCCAAATGGTAAATGCATGTGGCAAGATACAATTGCAACTTCGACTTCGACTGTGACTGCGACTGAAACTAAACTTTGCTCAAATGCAAAGTTGGTGTTGGCTGCGACCAACTTCAGTTCAATCACGGAAGTCGGGACTTTTGGTTTGTTCGAGCAGTTGAAGCTTTAATTTAAGTACAAATTTCACCTCAGCGTCGACTTCGGCTTAAAATCAAGTCGCAGTCGACAGATCAGTCGTAATTATAAAGTGCTGATTACATAGCGTCCGTTCCATTCCGTCACGTAAAGCTGTCAAATTTGAACTTACCCAATGCTATGTAATTGCTCACATTGTAAGAAACGGATCGGAACGGGACAGAGAAGTTGAGCAAATTTCAATTTCGGAAATTGTTTGTTTTCAATTGCAGACTGTGGTGCTACTTGATTGAATTTAAATTAAATAACTTAACTTATGATTTAAAAGTGAGTATATACATATATAAAATGGACAAAATGGGTAATATATCTAGTATGATATTTCTGACGGTGCTATTTATTGCCAATTTTAAATCTCGATGATAAAAATTAGTGCTCACACCTTGTGATAAAATGTAATACGATAATACCAGTCTGTATTCGAAATCTTTGTGGCCCGAATTGAGGCTTTTGTTTTCTTCATCCTTTGGTATGTTGCTACGAAATACCCAGAAATATCTCTTTTCATTTTTAGTGGTTTTACTCACCGCCTTATCCTTCTGACACCCCAAAACATTTGTTCAATGTAGAAATTGAAATAAGGCAAATAAATTCTCCATTTAGCTGATACCATTTCGCAAACTTCTTTAAAAACAAATTGAAGATAACAGTCAAATACCGTGGCGTCCCGGGGCGTTGTGATCACTTCATAGTTGAGTCGAAACGGGCCGAAATGGAATGTAACGAAACGGACGCTATGTAATCAGCAGTTAATTCAGCCCTTATGCTCGCTACACACTATCGTCGTATTACTCCACGTTCGTCGAACAGCATACACATTACTCGTCGTTTAGTTCACGTAGTAGGGGAGAGGGGGGTAAAATGATCCCTCTAAGAAAAAACAACTTGAAGATAAGCTCCTAAAAGAGTCATTTCTCTTGACATTACACCACTTTTTTGGAAAAAATATTTATTCATTTATTCAAAATGTTTGTAATCGTTGTTATTTAAAGTTGAACGTTGCGGGTTAGCTCTGGAGTTACGCCGGGGTCAATGCGTTCAACGACGGGGAAGAAGAAGAAATAAATACCAGGTTTTGACGTTTTAGAGGTGAACACGTATTTAATGTGATACTGAACAAATATTTTTATTTAATAGACTGTATTGTTTTTGTATTTATACAAACTTAATTCTAATGCACAAGCTATGTTTACCCTTTTTCCATAAGGTAAACTTGTCACTTTATTGTCTATGACAATTCAAAATCTTAATACTATACACTTTGAATATTTTTATCTTTCCCACTGGGTATTATATGAAACTGTCAATTTATTGTCTGTGTCACTTACACAACCTTATAATCTTAACTAATACACTTTATTAATAGCCTTTTTGTCAGACGGTTTTACAAACTTAATCTAATACACTTTTCGTTTGTGATACTACACAATTTTAACTAACACACACTTTAACCTTTTGTCCATAAGGTGTTTAACTTAACACATACTTTAACCTTTTGTCCATAAGGCGTTTAACTTAACACATACTTTAACCTTTTGTCCATAAGGCATTTAACACTCTTAATTCTAATACACATTTATTTTGAGGTTGTTTTCACAAAATTTCCCCTTTTTTTCTTGGTTGTATCTTCTGCAGTTTACTTCTTTTATTTACAGTAAATATATAACTAGCTACAGGAAGACGGGTAATCTCAAATGCGGACAATCTCACATTCGGTTGGAAATAGGCTTTCTAAATACAGAGGAAGACGGGTAATCTCAAATGCGGACAATCTCACATTCGGTCGGAAATAGGTTTTCTAAATACAGAGGAAGACGGGTAATCTCAAATGCGGACAATCTCACATTCGGTCGGAAATAGGTTTTCTAAATACAGAGGAAGACGGGTAATCTCAAATGCGGACAATCTCACATTCGGTCGGAAATAGGTTTTTTAAATACAGAGCAAGACGGGTAATCTCAAATGCGGACAATCTCACATTCGGTCGGAAATAAGCAATTCTAACTACAGGATTTGATAGGTAATCTCAAATGCGGACAAACTCACATTCGGTAGGAATTTGAGTCGATTACTTCTTTTATTTACAGTAAATATATAACTAGCTACAGGAAGACGGGTAATCTCAAATGCGGACAATCTCACATTCGGTCGGAAATAGGTTTTCTAAATACAGAGGAAGACGGGTAATCTCAAATGCGGACAATCTCACATTCGGTCGGAAATAGGTTTTCTAAATACAGAGGAAGACGGGTAATCTCAAATGCGGACAATCTCACATTCGGTCGGAAATAGGTTTTCTAAATACAGAGGAAGACGGGTAATCTCAAATGCGGACAATCTCACATTCGGTCGGAAATAGGTTTTCTAAATACAGAGGAAGACGGGTAATCTCAAATGCGGACAATCTCACATTCGGTCGGAAATAGGTTTTTTAAATACAGAGCAAGACGGGTAATCTCAAATGCGGACAATCTCACATTCGGTCGGAAATAAGCAATTCTAACTACAGGATTTGATAGGTAATCTCAAATGCGGACAAACTCACATTCGGTAGGAATTTGAGTCGATTACTTCTTCGCAGCTTAAGTTCAGTAAAGTACCTTAGCCAGTCGAAGCTTGATGATCGACTGATTTATCCACGCCATCAGCTCGCCTTTTATAGACCGAAAAGTGTTACCGTTCTGATGATTCCATGTGACGATTGACATCTCAAGCATCCTGAGTTACCATCAATCATGGAACGTCAAGAGGGTTTGTTTATATCGGAGCAGTTAAGTGATTTACTTCAGCGGACACAAATCAATCAGTCAATCGGGTTAAGCACTACTTGCTATTGTACGGCATGCATTAACGGGTATTTAAGAATTTAAATTCTAATTTGTAACTTCGTTACATCCCCCTCTTTCTTCCAAAAAAAAACTGTTACATTTATTCAGTTTTTTTTTTTTTTTTATTATAGTGGATAGTATTATTATAAAAGGGAAACAACCTTAACAAATTTTATATGAACATAACTTTTTATTTAACTAAATACTCTTCACTGGGGTTTACAAAACAAACAAAAAAAAAAAAATAATACATGTCAGCGTAAAAATTTTATTGCTTAACAGGAGGCAACACCATCCTCTGTCCTCGGCATCGAAGCACGCGACATCCATTTGTCAATGTTCGTACTCTGATTAGTCCACGGGCTCCCTGGAGCACATATTTCTTGGCTTTACCAAACGGTGCTAGTCGCTCCTCAATATTTTCGAACATGTTTTGTTCTGATGATGGCGGCTTCATGCTGTCAACTGAGGGCTGTCCTTTCGTGTGAGTAGGGTTTTCTTTGGTTCCTGCCTTTTTGTTTTTTATTTCTGGCATCTTTTTTGCGGCTTGTCGTTCCATCTGTTTTGCAGTAATATTTTCTATTTTTTTGATGATGTCAGACACTTGGTTTCTCGGCACAAATATGTTGCTCGGCTTTAATGGTTGTGTACGCTTTCGTACACAAGGATTCCGACTGGAGGGTGGAATTAACTTCGCCTTCCGTGGTTCTTCGGTGGTTGAAATGGTTATTTCATCCTTTGTGGATGACGGTGCAAAGGTGACACGTCGTGGTGTCGCCATGATTTCTAATTTCTCACTGACTGATTGTGGTTTGTGTATAGTACTTATATATAAACTTTTAGTGTTACCGTGTTCTGGCTGTGATTCATAATATTTTTTTAAATCCTTCACATGGATTATACCGGCCTTTTTACCTTCTTGTGTTACGAGTTTAACTATGACAGGAGGAATTATTTTAGCTACAGTATATGGTCCAGTATATCGTGGCCCTAATTTCGCTGTGTAATTTTTAGCGGTGGATGACAGTATTCGTTCTTTTCGTAGAACTTGTTCTCCCACTTGTGGACACCAATCGCGTCGACGGTTATTATAGTAGCGGCGTTGGTCGGTAAATGCTTTATTCAAGTTGATTCGGACGATTTCGTATATTTCCTGTAAAATTTTGGATTTTTCGGTGATTTCGGTTGTAGGAATTTTCTCTCCAAATTCTCCATATAAACTATTCGGTGATATTATTTCTCTCCCAAAATTTAAATAGTGTGGGGAATATCCGGTAGACTCATGTTTGCTAGTGTTTATGGCTAGCATTAGTTCGGGTAAATGTTCGTCCCACTTTCGATGGTCTTGGTCCACATATTGAGCAATCATTGTTTTTATCACTCGGTTTGCTCTTTCAGTCGGGTTAGCCTGTGGTGTATATGGCGGTGTAAATCGATGTTTTATTTTTGACTCTTTTAGCAGAGTTTTAAATTTTTTACTTGTATACTGAGTACCATTGTCGGATATTAATACTTCGGGATAACCAAAACGAGAGATTATTCTTTCTCTGAAACCTCGTATTAGTCCAGCGGTGGTGGCTTGTCGGAGAGGCATAAACTCTACCCATTTGGTGAATTTATCCTGGAACACTAGTATTGCGGTGTGACCTTTTGTTGTACGAGGGAGAGGTCCAATGAAGTCTGTGCTAACGATTTCCCATGGTCGATTAGCGGGGAATCCATGCATTAAACCAGCAGTTTTCTGTTGTTCGGCTTTGTAACGTAGACATATGTCACAACTTCGTACATATTTCGCAATATCTCGAAACATTCCAGGCCAGTAATAATGTTTAGCAATGCGGGCTATAGTTTTGTTGATTCCAAGATGGCCTGCGGTAGGAATATCATGATTTTCTCGTAATACCCTGCTTCGAAGTGGTTTTGGCACACAAAGCTTCCATGGTACTGTATCTTCGGTGTAAGTTGTAGAATCAAAGAATCGACGATACATCTGTCCATTTTCAATTTTGTAGTCTGGACATAATTCGGGTTGTTTCTGAATTTGGTAACGTTTGTTTTGATACCATGGACATACGGAGTTTATCTCAATAGATGACAGCAGAGTAAATAAAGAGGTTTGTGACTCGGAATTCTTTAATGGTTGACGTGACAGTGCGTCAGCTACTACATTTAATTTTCCTCTTCGGTATTTGACATCAAAGTCGTAAGACTGAACTTCGATAGCCCATCTTGCGAGTCTTCCAGACGGATTTTCAAGCGAATGTAGCCATTTTAACGCTTGATGGTCGGTGATGACTGTAAATTTATAGCCTTCTAAATACGGTCTCATTTTTCGGATGCCCCATACAACGGCTAGACACTCTTTCTCTGTCACGGAATACTTTTGTTCGGCATTATTTAACATACGGCTGGCGTAGGCTATTACATGCTCTGCGCCATCTAGTTCTTGACAGAGTACAGCTCCTAGTCCTTCTTGGCTAGCATCAGTTTGTAGTATAAATGGCTGTGTGAAGTCTGGGCAGGCTAGTATTGGTGACTCGGTTAATTTTTGTTTTAATACTTCAAAAGCATGTTGCTGCTCTGGTCCCCAGTTCCATTTATGTTTTTTCTGCAGTAGTTTAGTTATTGGTGCTACTGTGGTAGAAAAGGACGGCACAAATCTTCGGTACCATGACGCAATACCCAAAAATTGTCTCACTTCTTTGACAGTTGTCGGCGCGGATAGTGTACTTATTGCTTCAACTTTTGACGGATCGGTATGTATACCTTGTGAACTGACAACGTGTCCCAGATATCGGATCTTTTCTTTCAGAAAATCACATTTGTCGGGATTTATTTTTAAATTTGCGGCTATGAGTCGGTCAAACACTTCTTTTAGTTTTTCCAAATGTTCCTCCAAAGTACGGCCAATGACAATAATGTCATCCAGATATGCAAAAGCATATGGTTCCATTTCCGGACCGATTACTTGGTCTAGAGCTCGCTGAAATGTAGCGGGTGCGGAATGAAGTCCGAATGGCATAACTTTCCACTGGAACAAACCTCGACCGGGAATGGTAAATGCTGTATATGGTCGGCATTCTACTGTCAGTGGGATTTGCCAGTAGCCTTGTTTTAAGTCAAGTGTAGAGATGTATTTTGCGCCTCTCAATTTATCCAGTATATGGTTGATTTGAGGTAACGGATAGGCGTCTTTAACGGAATGTTCATTTATTTGTCGGTAGTCAATACATAACCTCCATCCGCCCTGTTTTTTACGTATTAGTACAATGGGTGAACTGTATGGACTTTTTGACGGTTCTATCTGGTCTTCGGCAAGTAGTTCATCTATTTGCAAGTTGATAATTTCTTGCATAGCGGGATTACGAGGAAAGTAGCGTTGTTTTATCGGCCGGTCATGTTTCATTTGGATATCGTGCTGTGTTATCGGAGTGGGTCCGGAGATTTTGGCAAATCTTTGAATTTGAGTGGACAAGAATTCGGTTATTTGGTTTTCCTGTATGTTGTCTATCTCGTCGGGTATTACCACTGTACATGTTGCTGGTTCGGATATTTCCTCCTCAATATTCATGATTCCTGGTGAAATTTCCTGGTTCCATATTTTTACTGATATGTCAGCTTTTCGAAGAAAGTCTACTCCCAGTATGACGGTTTCGGCTAGATTTGGCATATAGTAGAATAAATGTGACATTTTATGATTATTCCACTGTGTGTCCACCATATATGACTGGTGGATTTTAAATTCACTACTGTTCGCCATTCCAGTTCTCAAAGAACATGATATCGGAGGAATATTATGTAATTCCAGCAGTTTTTTGACTTCGTCACCAATAAATGATTTAGCAGCTCCAGTGTCTATGAGTGCTATACACGGTGTTTCAAATATTGACATGGTGATGAAATATCGGTCGTCCTCATAGTGTACGTCTATCATGGTTGCATCGGGTAGACTGGTTTTTAAGGCATCTGATTCTGGTTCTGGGATACTCGGCTGCCTTGTCTCTCCGGTATCCCTTGGTCTTTTAACGGTCTGTTCATGTTTTGGCCATGACAGTCTCTAGTTAACACACCTAGTTTTCCACACTGTGAACAAAATATTTTCGGTGGATTTCGACATTCGTGTCTACGATGTCCCAGTTGTCCACATCTCCAACAGCTCTCTCGCCTTATATGTGAAACGTTTATTGGCAAGGCTGGGGTGTTTTGTGGTGGTCTACTTATCTGACGGATAGGTGGTGTTTCGGTATTGCGGGATTTTTGTTGAACTTGGATATATTCATACTCTTCTGCGAGTTGAATAAGTTCAGACAGTTTACGGAAATCTTTCCTTCGGATGTATAGGCGGTACTCTGGTAACATGTTTTCATAAATTCGTTCAAGTTTCTCTTCGGTTGACACGTTTGTTTGCCAGCGCATGAGTGACTGGATGGCCGTGATATAATCTTTGGCCCTTTCTCTAGGTTTTTGTAACCTAGTTCGGATCTCATCGGCTAGTTTAATATTGAAACGTGGTGGCAAGAAAAATAGTTTGAAGTCACTTATGAATTCATCCCATGTTGTCCATTGTTCTCGGTTGTTACGATACCATGCTAGTGCTGTCTTTGTCAGCAGCTCGGGTAATGTATTTAACATTCGGTCGGTTGGTATACTATAACATTGTGCCATTTCCTCAATTCTCTCGAGGAAATTTAACGGATCTTGACCTTGGTCAAATCTCACATTCCATTTTCTGACTTTATCCATAATGTCAGCGTCTGAAAGTGGTCGGTCTCGGATTTCTATCGGATACGGAATATTTTGAATATTGTTACAAGATGTCTCCTTGTCGGTAACACTCAGGCGTGTTGACGGTACATTCGGCTGAAACCTTTGCTCATCGGTTTGTGTTTCGGTATTGATTATCGAAGTTATCAATATATCGGTCTGTGTTTCGGATGTATTTGTAATCGGAGGTGTCATTTTATCGGCCTTAGTTTCGGTTGACACAATTTTTAACTGGTTCTGCTCCTCCTCTTGAAGAGCTTGTTCACGTTTTACACTGTCTGCAAGACGTTTTCGCAGTTCGTCCACGGTTCCCTTTGTGTTTAAACTCCTACGGTTTAACTCAGTCACTAAGTCTTCCTTTTTCAACTGGTAGACGGCACTGACGGTTATCTCACTTTTGTCGGTCATTGTTAATTTACACGGATAGAGTTTTGACACACAGATATTTATTTTGTTAACGAGTATTGTTTATTTTTTACACTGGTATTTATCCCCTTCTCGGTCTGGTCTCTGGATATTTATATTCGGTGACTATTCTACTTCATTCACTGATGTTTCTCCAGTGGCAGAAAAGAGAGTCCCTGCTCGGGCGCCATTTTGTAATCGTTGTTATTTAAAGTTGAACGTTGCGGGTTAGCTCTGGAGTTACGCCGGGGTCAATGCGTTCAACGACGGGGAAGAAGAAGAAATAAATACCAGGTTTTGACGTTTTAGAGGTGAACACGTATTTAATGTGATACTGAACAAATATTTTTATTTAATAGACTGTATTGTTTTTGTATTTATACAAACTTAATTCTAATGCACAAGCTATGTTTACCCTTTTTCCATAAGGTAAACTTGTCACTTTATTGTCTATGACAATTCAAAATCTTAATACTATACACTTTGAATATTTTTATCTTTCCCACTGGGTATTATATGAAACTCTCAATTTATTGTCTGTGTCACTTACACAACCTTATAATCTTAACTAATACACTTTATTAATAGCCTTTTTGTCAGACGGTTTTACAAACTTAATCTAATACACTTTTCGTTTGTGATACTACACAATTTTAACTAACACACACTTTAACCTTTTGTCCATAAGGTGTTTAACTTAACACATACTTTAACCTTTTGTCCATAAGGCGTTTAACTTAACACATACTTTAACCTTTTGTCCATAAGGCATTTAACACTCTTAATTCTAATACACATTTATTTTGAGGTTGTTTTCACAAAATTTCCCCTTTTTTTCTTGGTTGTATCTTCTGCAGTTTACTTCTTTTATTTACAGTAAATATATAACTAGCTACAGGAAGACGGGTAATCTCAAATGCGGACAATCTCACATTCGGTTGGAAATAGGCTTTCTAAATACAGAGGAAGACGGGTAATCTCAAATGCGGACAATCTCACATTCGGTCGGAAATAGGTTTTCTAAATACAGAGGAAGACGGGTAATCTCAAATGCGGACAATCTCACATTCGGTCGGAAATAGGTTTTCTAAATACAGAGGAAGACGGGTAATCTCAAATGCGGACAATCTCACATTCGGTCGGAAATAGGTTTTTTAAATACAGAGCAAGACGGGTAATCTCAAATGCGGACAATCTCACATTCGGTCGGAAATAAGCAATTCTAACTACAGGATTTGATAGGTAATCTCAAATGCGGACAAACTCACATTCGGTAGGAATTTGAGTCGATTACTTCTTTTATTTACAGTAAATATATAACTAGCTACAGGAAGACGGGTAATCTCAAATGCGGACAATCTCACATTCGGTCGGAAATAGGTTTTCTAAATACAGAGGAAGACGGGTAATCTCAAATGCGGACAATCTCACATTCGGTCGGAAATAGGTTTTCTAAATACAGAGGAAGACGGGTAATCTCAAATGCGGACAATCTCACATTCGGTCGGAAATAGGTTTTCTAAATACAGAGGAAGACGGGTAATCTCAAATGCGGACAATCTCACATTCGGTCGGAAATAGGTTTTCTAAATACAGAGGAAGACGGGTAATCTCAAATGCGGACAATCTCACATTCGGTCGGAAATAGGTTTTTTAAATACAGAGCAAGACGGGTAATCTCAAATGCGGACAATCTCACATTCGGTCGGAAATAAGCAATTCTAACTACAGGATTTGATAGGTAATCTCAAATGCGGACAAACTCACATTCGGTAGGAATTTGAGTCGATTACTTCTTCGCAGCTTAAGTTCAGTAAAGTACCTTAGCCAGTCGAAGCTTGATGATCGACTGATTTATCCACGCCATCAGCTCGCCTTTTATAGACCGAAAAGTGTTACCGTTCTGATGATTCCATGTGACGATTGACATCTCAGGCATCCTGAGTTACCATCAATCATGGAACGTCAAGAGGGTTTGTTTATATCGGAGCAGTTAAGTGATTTACTTCAGCGGACACAAATCAATCAGTCAATCGGGTTAAGCACTACTTGCTATTGTACGGCATGCATTAACGGGTATTTAAGAATTTAAATTCTAATTTGTAACTTCGTTACATGTTAAAGAATAAAAAAAAGAGCAAAGAGATCATTTTACCCTCAAGTTGAGGGTAAAATGATCCCTTCTACAAACAACTTAAAAATGATATTCTGACATTATAATTTCAAGATAAAACATTTATATGTTCGTGGCATTCTGTAAGAAAGGAGTAAAAAGGTATTAAACAATCAAAATTATGATTTAAAACATTTTTTTTCAAAAACTAAGGGGTAAAATGATCCCCTTCTCAAAGCGGGATCGTTTCACCCCAAAGTGACATGAATCACCTTTTGTTAATTATAAATTTAGTTGCACATATTAACTGAAAGCGAATACCACAAATCAACTCATCAACTCTTCCTAAATAAAATGCGATAAGATAAAGATCGGTCATTCACGTCGTTTGAAAAAGTACACAACAATCCAAATACCTTACCTTATATCATGAATGTAAAAAACTCAAGTTCACTTGTCACTTGTCGGATTCGAACTGAATCGTGTTTCCGAACATTGTCTATGGTTAACCGCTCCGTTCAGTGCACTGTTGCCAATATTACATTTATGTTGCACAAAAGGCGAACTTAAAAATCGAGGGATCATTTCAACCCGAAGGGATCATTTTACCCCCCTCTCCCCTACAATGAATCAATAAATTCTGACAGAAATTTTCTTGAGAAATTTCTTAGGTAAGCTATTTACAGCTTTTTACTTTTAATTTACCGTTACTCAACTGCTACTCCACTTTTTAACGACGAACGATGACGCACATTTTGCATCCACACTATTGTCGTACAGCGCACGGAGGAAAATCAAATCCTATTTGATTTTTCGTAGTGGTGAAAGACCGCGGCAGGGTTGTCATCCACACTGCTATTTTCTATCGTTGTTCGTCGAACAGCGTTGTCTGAACGCGTTCATACAACGCCGTTCGACGAACGCGGAGTAATACGACGATAGTGTGTAGCAAGCATTAGAGCCTGTTTAAAAGGGCCAGGGAAATGGTCAGGGTCAGTATGCTGACTCTGCCGCACGTAAATTTTTGGTAGGATGAAGGTCGTGGACAGGAATGAAGTGTAACTTAAAATTCACATGCAGCTCTTGAGGCAGCACGTATTTTTGTTGGACATTATGAGTCATGTGATCATTCCAGTTTCAAACATTGCAGTGTGCAGTTGTTACTTTTTACATGATTTGTCGATGTATTTATTCCACCGACTGAGGCAGCAAGGGCAGTAAGTTGACTGAAGTTGTATGAAGGGCATTTTGAGGCACCTCAAAGCGCACCTTATACTGACCCGTCTAAATAGAGTCTTACAAAATTCATTCTCTTCGCATCAAGTTCTCATCCATGAGATGACTGCCTTTTTTTTAATCGCGCAAAGAAAGTATTGATAAAGTAATTTTAATTAATTAAATTCAGTGTTTATTTTAGTAGTTCACATAAATTGCCTAAAACTTTGTATTTGCTTAATCTTTCGAAACATGTTTTTATTGATTTACAGAAGGAAGAAGGAATTAGCAATTAACTGCCCATTTTTACTATTCAAACGTCATATTTGAATGTATTTACAGATGCTTTTGCAAATTACAATTCAGTACTCAGCATAGCTTTAATCAGGGACCGAAAATAACTGGTATTTTGACAATTTTAAACAAATAAAGCTGGGATAAACTTTGATCGTGAAATTTAGTGGAATATACCAAAAGATGTCTCGTAAAACCCGTTTCGATTCCTGTAAAGATTTTGAAAACTTAACTTTAAAAATAACAAAACTAAGCTAGAAAGGCTTATTATTTTTTTCTGGCAAAAATAAAAAGCCAGCTAGACTTTTTATTTTTTCGATCATGAAGTAACAGGTTTTGAAGCCGGAAGTAAAGAAAGCCAAACGGATTTTCAGGGACCGAGTCAGTTATGCATTTTTACGAAAGAAAACTTAATTTACTTGTTATTCCTGACAGGTAATAGTTTTGAAGCTAGAAAAGCAAGCCCACCAGCTTGGCTTTTTATTTTTGGCAGAAAAAATAATAAGGCTTTTCAGCTTAGTTTTTTTTAGCTTCAAACTATTATCGGTCAGGAAGAACAAGTCAAGTAAGCTTTTTATGTAAAAAGTCAACTGGTTCGGTCCGGTTTTAATTTCTAATAATAAAACGTAAAATTTCAAAATCAGCAAGTTTAGAACAACCAAAGAAATAATAGCAACACATGAATTAGGCAACAAATGCTACAAGTAATACAGAAACATACGGAAAGTTTCACGCCATTCACTTCAATATACTCTCCGTCAGGTGTTGTCATGGTTTTTTCGACATTCACGCCTGGGGCCCTCATTCAGAAAAATATATATAATATAATTCCAAGTGTATTTTACTAAATGGCAATTTCAATTTTTCAAATTTCAATGAGAATTGTAACCGAAAATGTACAATCCAGTAGGGGTAAAATTTCGTAGATTTAAAACACATGGGACAACATTTCACATTTTTAAATTGGAATTTTACCGTCACTAGATTTGATATGTGATATTTACATTGTTTTAACTACCGCGTTGATTTATTGCTTTAACTCCACATATATTTAAAGTGAAAAAAAAATTTACAAAACATTAGCTTTTAGTTTTACACAACAAAACGGGTAATGAAAGAAAACGAAGTGGAGTTTTAGTTCTTAAAACACTGATCAATAGCTTAAGTATATCCTGTCATCTAGTAATCAGTTTCTCGTGTAATTTTGTATCATTTGAACTTTGTTTGTAATAACCTTTAGTATAATATTTATTTTTGATGTTTCTAATAGTTGTTATTAAATATTTAATTTTTTACAGCTAACATTTTGGATCCAATACACACTCAGCTGAAAGAGTTCAGTGGACGGGCACTATTCCGTAATACATTTATCGGTACGTATCAAAAAGTTTGAACAACTCAGAGGATCTTCTTATATACTTCTACCAAAAAAGATTGCTTTAAAGCATGCTAGCATCAATATAAAGGATAATGACGGAGCATGCATCTCGTGGGCCGTAACATCAACACTATATCCTGCAGCCGTAAATGTCGAACCCTGTAGGACCTCATCATATTCACATTATTCTTTTGTACTAAAGTTAATAGGAATAACATTTCCAATGGCGCTTGCACAAATTTCACAATTTGAAGGTCTGAACGACTTATCAATAAACGTATTCATCCTAGAGAAAGAGCCATAGTTAGACTTACGAAGCACACGTAAATCTACTAATACTCCAAGAGAACTATCGCAATAATTCAAATGATGAAGACCATATGGATAATGAGGATGGCGCTATGTAATTCCTCCACCTCGACGGGGAGTTCTCAATAGCGCTTCCAATGCTTTAATTTGCTTAATGCAGCTTTCGAAATGACGTTTCCTAGCCCTCGTTCATGCTTGTGTTGGACTGGGCTATGTTGGCTTTAGGCTAAGAGTGGGTTAAATTAAAAGCTTTGATGAAAGGAAATAATTCTATGATATTAATATTTGATGATATGTTAGCTTAGATAAGTAATGGAAATTATATGGGAACAGTAAATGCCTAATTTTTGGTTGTCAGTGGTAATGGCATGACTTAACAGGTAATTTGATATCACCTTTTTCCAAGATCGTGGCGGTTGGGAATGGGTTAAGTTTAGTGGTGCTCGAAGTTTCTTTTATGGGCGGCGGGTGTGCATAATGTGGTAAGAAGCTTTAGTGAATACCGTACTTTTCAACCATCTGACTCTAAAACAACATCTATGTCGCTCTAATATAAATCTGTGTTCATATTTGAAGTAGACATGACTACAGGTATTATAGGCGCAGCACTTAACTACCGGAGACGAAATATCATCAGTCCCAGCACCCTTAGGCATATTGAGACTCATGAGTACTTTCAATATCTCCCTTGTGCGGAAATGTTACGATCTTGAGCTTTCGAAGAATGTGGTAATAAAGAATTCGCAGCAAACTTAGCTACAAACAAATTTATTTTGTCCAATGATTCTATGTACATATCCCCGTTGTGTACCGAAGAGCTGGTGAAGTTTTTCTTAACTGTGTTAACAAGAGACCAGAAACTCTTACTATCCTTTCGCTTGGTAAAAAATTTCTGTCTAATGCTTTGGCCGAATTGGAACTTAGTTCGGTGAATAATAGATTTGCAGGTGTTACGTGCCTTTCTTTAAGGAATAGCAAAAATAATTGCTACTTAAAAAATATTTATATAAAGGCCTATGAATTATTTTCTTAATGGAATGGCCCAAGATCGACTTAACGGTTTGGCTTCCCTATGTATTCATTGAGAAATGAAATTGATAGCGGAGGTAAGATTTTGTACAGTAAAACCGTATTAAGGTAAATATATAAACGATTTTCCAGGCTTTTCCATTTAAAATTTCAATGGTTTCTTCCAATATGACTTGTTAAATGCTTGTTTGTAAAATTCTGATAATACAATACAATACAATACAATACAAAAATATTTTATTGAAAGACCCTGGCCGAGGCCACGTCCTTAAAACGGTGGGTACATAGATCTACAGTAGTTTTTTTTATATTAAATATAAGCATAAACTCTAGAAAGTGATATATATGCCTTTCATCCTTCAAGTTACACGAGCGTACAAGGGGGCTTTCTTCGATTCTTCAATTACTTGTATTTCAATTAGAGCAACTTCCCCTGCATTTAAGAATTAGACGGATATGGAATATTCTGCTATTATAATGAAATTGGTTGTGTCTATTTAAACACAGTGGTTGTCAATTTATTATACAACTCATATCGTATAATGTACTTTATTTTACTTTCCCAACTGTATGTTCTAGCAGAGAATTTACTTCACGCTCAGCCAATCTACCAGCCAGAGACATACCTAAAAGAATTTTGATTCGAGATTAAATTGTTTTTTTTTTCTGCAATTTTCTGTCCCAATATACTATATTCTTGCATAGCGCTTTTATTTTATTACATATCGCATATAGTATTTAAAGTGTGTATGTAGACGTCTTGTAAACTGGTTTCTATTATATTATTTTAATTATGGCTTTACATCGGAAGGCGAAACGATTTTTTATGAAATATCTGAACAGTTTCTGTGGTTGATCATTATTTTGGTAGCCCCAAACTTCCGATATACTATATATACATACCACATAATTGACCGAGATACCGCAGTAAAATTCATTAAAATACATTTGCCATTACCGGGAGTGGAGAATTTGGACTTTGTGCTTATTTTAAAAATTATTTTGTTGTTTGAAAATCATAGTAGTAGTCCAAAAATTATTAAAATGATCAGATATTATTACAATGCAGAGGATTGGGTGTTTAGTGAGATTATCATAGTGTTCCACTCTACTTATTTGCATTTGCTTAATGAATTAAAATTTACCTCCTTTCCATATTCGAAATTCATTTAATTTAATTTCTGAATATAATTTTTTTCACAACTTAAATTTGCACATTTAGGTACTCCACGCAAGGAGATTATTGCCGCCCAATTTTCTAAACTGTTTCTTCCCGTAGGGAAAACTAGCAGCTATTTTGCGCTAAGAGAAGTCCGTCCTTACCTATGGCGAGATATGCTGTAATGAACTGCTCTAGGACTAGGACTACGACGATGAAAAAAATTGTTAGTCAATTTTCCAAAGAAACTTGCATTATGCACATAGAAACCGCATGCTACTTGCGAGGGTACATTTAGAATTAGTAGGTGGTACAGAATTGATTTTGTAAATAATTATAAATTGTATATATTGTATAAAGGGTGATTAATGGCGGTCTTAAATTAAACAGGAGATGAGTTGAAGTGAATTATAATTGTATTGCAGCAATAGGAACAATTTTCTCCAGGAACGTTTTATGGAGCGTGTATTACATAGGAATCTGCAGTTGTCGTTGTTGTCGACCACTTTATTGAATTAATTCAATTACGACGGCAAGAGAGACCGACGAGCGACGACTATTGCAGTCATAGGAACTTTTAATGGAGCGTATATTGTATAGGAATTCGTCGGTCACTTTATCGTCGTAATTGTTTTTAAGCGAGACGACAGCGGAAAAATCGCTGTCGAAACAGGCAGTTGAAAAATTGGGAACACAGCTGCAACGACAGGCAGTGAGTGACGATTGTGAAAGAAGAAGAAGAATTTACATAAGTGTGAAACGAAAAACTGAAAACGCAGAAATTAACTAAATTAAAATCAAACTAAATGCAAGATATCACAACTTACCATTTGTATTTAAGCGCCTCGCAATATCAATCCAAACCACTTCTTTTTAGTCCACTTGTCTATACAGCCTGTTTTGCAAATCATAAATAATTCTATGACTTCGCACTTCCGCAATCAATTTTTACTCAAAGCTCATTATTTACAACCTCAAAAAGACAAAACTGAATACTAAAACAATTTCATTCGATTGATTTTGTTGATAGTACTGCAGCGACGGCGGCAAAATTAGAAACTGATCAATCACGACGAAAACTTTGTCGCTCGCTCACCGTCGCTCGTCGTAATTTAGTGCGTTCGCATTAGAAGCTGTGCTTTTAGAAGTTTTACAGCGGAATTTCGTCGTCGTTTTTCGTCGCTCGTCGGAATGTGTTTAAAGCTTTTAATTCAATTACGACGACCAGAGATGCCGACGGGCGACGACTATTGCCGTCATAGGAACAATTTTCTCTAGGAACGTTTTATGGAGTTTATATTGCATGGGAATTCGTCGGACGCTCTATTGTCGCAATTGTGTTTAAGCCATGGATAGATCTTGGATAGGCAAGCAAAAAATTGTGTTGATGGAGGGGGATCTTCTGAACGTTACACCCTACATATGTATGATAATGATTTAAACTTTATTCTATGGATAATCGTCTATAAATTTTTCGGAATTTTAACTCAGTTTGTTTTTTATTTAACTCCTATTTTTATAAATAACACGTCATCTACACACACCAATTTTTCATATTGGATTTAACAAGCCAAAAAGGTTCGCTTCAAAAGAACCTATCACACTCTGTATCCAAAATGTAACCCTTTCTGCGTTTTTTGCAATTTTTCTTATGCGTATAGCAGTATTGCATTTTAGATTTTACACGTAACTTTGAGTTATTTTATAATTAATAATACCTACATTAGTTTTTTCAGACTAATTATAACGGTACTTTAAATCTAGATACATAATAAATCGGTATATTTCACACTTTTATCTTTGCTTTGTGGTCAATATAGATAAATGCTGCTATGTTAAATGGTTTGTGTCAGAAATATTACTCACTGAAAGTTTCATTCGCATTAAATTTTTCGTTTCATTTGTAATTCACAAAAGTGAATATGAAATTATACAACTTTTATTAGATCATTCAAGGATGAATTTCAACCGGGACGTGTGCATGGACATGTATGTTCATAAGTCAGGTGATGTAATGTGGAGGATAGTAAGTGATACATTGTTCAACTTATTCCTAGGGTTATATAAATGCTTGTTCAATTTATCCTGTTCACTCACGTCTGTCGCCAGCGAAGGGGTGCAAGCCCGCCGCCGCTTTACGAATTTGTGTGTGCCCCGGCTTTTTTTTCAGTAGAAAAACGTCCAGCAATCGAAATATTCTTTTGACAACGGCACTTTTTTCTGACGAGTTTACCTGGAAATCCGTACGTACATCACACAGATTTCCGTTTCTTTGGCCGAAGATATTCCAAATCTTTGATTGTGGAAATAACGTGGAAATTATCAGATTCCCATGTTTTTTCCTTGTTTTGCATGGAATTCCCAGACTTTTCCGTTGTATTTCTATATGGAATTCCTAGGGATTTCAAAGCTTTTTCTAGAGTATAAATAGCAGTAGAAAAAGTTTCAAAAGTATAGAGGAAATAATCAAACTGCAAGTTAAATTCGGAACAAAGTTTGACAGGTTTAGCGTTTTGTAAGAATTAAAGTCATGGCACCTTGATCATTTTCTCTACACTTTCAAAACTTTTTCTACTGCTATGCACTCTACATACACATCAATTCAATTCGCAATCGCCTGTGTTTTGCAGAACACTACACGGAACCAAAAGAACACAGTTAGCTAATATAATAAGCCATTTTTCGTATACCTCCAACACATTTGTAAAACTGAAAATGACGTTCGCTGTAGCGTGTAAAACCAGCTGCGTGTGTGACGATGCCGTCACTTCTTTCCACTGGAATTCCGTGCGAAAATTCCACATCTGGAATTTTTGCTTATTGGGATTCGACTAGCAGAAGGACAGTTGATTTAACACAACTACACCGACAACGACTACTCTACCTTATCCGCTTAGGTGTCCTTTTTATACCCTAGATGAAATCTATAGGGTATACTAAGTTCGTCATTCCGTTTGTAACACCTCGACGTAGAGAGCTGAAATTTCGTACATGATGTTTTTACTACATTAGCAAATAAAATGTCAAAAATGGACTAAATCGGGCAACTCCTTCTTGGTGTTGCCATATAAAAATTTCGGTTTTTTACGTATACTTTGAAAACGATCAGTCCAAGACATTTTTATTGTACCTACTAAGAACTTCTGCAGAATACGAAATCCTATAAAATTGGTTATTACCATTTTTTCTGTGCGACAAACTGTTCTAGAAATATATGCGAAAAACAACTTCAAAATCAATACTTGAATAGATCGGTGACTATACGAAATTTAATACGGGCATTCATCTAGCTAGGGTATCATAAGAATTGGTCTTAGACCAATTCTAGCTTTTTTACTTGTTTTTTTAAAGAAAACTGTATGTGGTGCCAAGTTGCAGTCAAGTTAGCACCGCGACTCACTGGAACTCGGCCAAACCTTATCGGATTGGAAAATTTCACATCCTGGAGTTTGTCGTTAATTTGTCATGAAATCCATAAATTTGTCGTGTCCTATTAACTAAAGGAAACTGGATGTGGTGCCAAGTTGATGTCAAGTTAGCACCGCAAATTACTGGAAAGGCATTAGAGAAGGCAACGTCATACATTGGAATAAGGTCAACGATCTTGGCTTGGGTTATAGAGCTGGAGCTCAGTTGACTATTGACCCTGAAGAAACGCTGACTTTCTTTGTCCCAGCCCTGTACTGCTGTCAAACGGTATAAGCGACAGATCAGATGATGTTCAGCATATTCCTACTGATCCACGTTCTCCTGTTGCTGATGATGTCTTTAGCTTCTCAAATGTGTCTGAGGTTGAGGTTGTGAATGCCTTCCGCAAAATGAAATTAAATGCAATTGGGTACAATGATGTACCGCTCAAGTTTTATAAAATAGTTCTTCCCTTCATCCTAGCTATTATCACGCATCTGCTTAACAGATTAATTTCATCCTCACACTTTCCTGATCACTGGAATTTGAATCATCATGCCTTTGATAATAATAACAGTGAAGTGTTTAAAAGAAAGCTTGCAATAGCAAAAAAAGATTTCATAGACACCCAGGCAGGAAGAAAGTATGTAAGTACAGGCGTAGTAGTTTATTATTTGAATATTCAGGGTTTGTCAACAAATATGGGCGAGTTAGAGATCCTTGCGAAAAAGTATAAGCCGGAATTATTGATATTAACGGAGACTCATATAACGGATTCTATTGAAGAAAGTGAAATCGAGCTTACTGGATATGAGTATGTATGCTGCAGATCTAGTTCTAGACATACAGGGGGAGTTACATATAATATACATTAAGAAAGGATTGCAATATAAAACTATTTGCTTAACAAAATCACAGGGAGTTTGGAGTATAACTATGCAGGTCTGGATAAGTAAAAAAAATGGTCAGTTGTTGCAGTATACCGGTCTCCAAATCAACCAATTGAGGAATTTAAAATCTTTCAACATAAATTTACTGAGAAATGATGCTAGTCAACAATTTATGTACAATAGTATGAAGGATCAAGGCTTAAAGCAATTAGTTGACCAACCAACTCGGGTTAATGAAGGTTCATGCTCTTTAATAGATTATGTTATGACAGGAATAACTACTAATAATCTTAGCGTTAAAATAGATAATGAAAATAAAATAAATAAAGTAAATAAACAAAGTAAAAGTATAAATAAATTAAGATATACCAAAGAGCAGTTTTGAGTCACTATATTACATCGATGATGTAGAAACTCTATCATCTGAATTGGAGGAAAAGCTAACGACATGCGTAAAAAGGCTGAGACAGGAAAAAACTATTAGAGATTGTGGATGCAGTTCCAAAATGGAACACTTCCTTGCTGGAAAGAAATTATCGTTATTCCGATCCAAAAGATTCCCAATTCAATGAAATGTGAAGAATTCCGTCCAACTAACATGTTGCCTAGCTATGAAAAGATTCTAGAAAGAATAGTAGTAGATCAGCTAGGAGAATATGTAGAAAAGAATAAGCTATTATTAGAAGAGCAGTCTGGCTTCAGAAATAAACATTCATGCGAAACAGCAATAAATTGGGTAATATTTGAATGGAAAAAGGAATTGGATGCTGGTAAGAAAATAATGGCAGTTTTGCTAGACTTCAAGCGAGCCTTTGGAACTATAGATAGGGATATTTTACTAAAGAAACTTAAGACATACGGAATAAGAGGAACTGAACAAAAGTGGTTCAACTCATATCTCTCTAACAGAACACAAAAAACGAGGGTAAATGGTATAATGTCTGATCCAATAGATGTGGAATTGGGAGTTCCCCAAGGTTCAGTACTGGGCGTCAAATTGTTTCTTCTGTACATAAATGATATAAAATCAGTAATAAAATAC
The DNA here is from genome assembly GCA_963924295.1 of Dioctria rufipes. Classification (NCBI taxonomy): domain Eukaryota; kingdom Metazoa; phylum Arthropoda; class Insecta; order Diptera; family Asilidae; genus Dioctria; species Dioctria rufipes. The sequence goes on along the minus strand of OZ002743.1, from coordinate 79,064,869 downwards.
AGTCAATTGGCGTTATTCGCAGATGACACCTTAATATATATCTGTTGTGACCAAGCAGACGAATGTATTCGAAACATAAAGAAAAACCTTGAGAGCATTGACAACTGGCTTAAAATGAATAAACTTAAATTGAATGTTGAAAAAACTAAGGCAATGTGCTTTAATGTTATTGTTCCAGAAGATAATATAATATCAATAATATATCAATAATATAATAATATCAACGCAGATAGAAAGAACCGCTTATAGGAAAAAATGGACAAAATGCAGAAGGACGATCCTTGAATTTTTAGTTAATTATACTATCGCCATTTTGCGTTTCTTTCGGAAACAGTGAGAGTCCTTTTGGAATTTATTTTATATTTATGATCCTTGAATCCTTCAGCTTCTTTTGAGCCATCTCCCGTCAAAATTAATTAAAAAATTTAGCTAATTTTTTTTAAATATGTATGTAGGTATCTGTGTTGTCATATCCTTTGCAAAAAAAATTTTTTTTTTTAATGAAATAAACGGAAAAGGATTCTTTTGACGCAGGACCTTCAAACTAAACTATATCTGAAGATATTATCTGAATAAGATATATCTGAATACATATTATGTACCTTGGCAATGAAAAAATTGAATATGTAACAAAATTTAAATACCTTGGTATAATATTGGATAACAAATTGAAATTTCATGAGCATGCAGAATACATATGTGGAAAAATCGCAAAGAAAATTGGTTTCTTAAGAGGAATTAGGCGATATTTAAGTGTGGGTACTGCTATTATGTTATTCGATTCTCTTGTACTCCCACATTTTAATTATTGTTCTTCGCTGTTATTCGCTGGTACTGCAGAAATGAAATACCAGGCTTCAACTTCTGCAAAACAGAGCAATGCGGAGTATACTGAGGTGTAAATGGGATACACCCACGCGATTAATATTAGAGATTCTCCAGTGGATGAATATTAATCAACGCTTGACGTATAATGCAAGGATTCTTGTGTTTAAGATGAAGAATAATGAAGTGCCTGAGTATTTATACAGAAATATTGTATATGTTGGAGATGTTCAGCCATACAACCTGAGAGGAAATCATTGCTTCAGGTTGCAGAAATGGAATAGAGTTAGTACGCAGAGCTCTTTATTGTACAAGGGTCTAAAAGTTTTTAATAGTTTGCCTGATAAAGTTAAAAATGAAAGAATGCCAAATTGTTTTAAAAGACAACTAGTTCAATATATTTTAGAAAATGTTAAATGTTCACTCAGCGGGTACGGCTCTTCTCGAAGTGACGGCGGGCATTCGTGATCTGTGTGACAGGAGCAACGGAGTAATTCATGTTCTATTAGATTTCAGCAAGGCCTTTGACTCTGTCCCTCACTCTTTGCTGCTTGCTGAGCTCCGTACTTATTTTGAGTTCTCCGCTACTGCATATAGATTGATTGGCCATTATTTGAGTAACAGATATTTCCTGGTAAATAGCAATGGCACATACTCGTCTCAAGAGTCCCTCAGGGGGCTATTTTGCCTGTTTACACTCTTCATGGATGATATCAGCACTGTGTTGAGGGATGTACACTTCCACATCTACGCAGACGATCTCCAGATCTATAGTGGTGCTCCTAGAAGCAACCTCAGTGATGCGGCTGTGGTCATTAATAGCAATCTGCCCAGGATAGCTGACTGGTCATCTAATAATCGGCTGTTCCTTAACCCCACCAAAACACAAGTCATAATTTACTCCATTCGTCCCTTGAATGCGGCTAACTCTTCAGACCTTCCCGTTCTGCATTTATTGAGTCACAATATTGAGCTGTCCGCGAAGGCGGTGATTAACCTTGGCTTGTTCATGGATCCTGGTCTGACCTGGGAGCCTCAAATTAACAAAATCTGCTCTATATATGCAGCATCACAACATCTAGATGGGACCACACGCACTAGACTTTTCTTTGCTCTAATCTTACCACATTTCTTCTACGCAGATATGGTATTGTTCCCTATCTCCAGCGGCAACCTCAATAAACTATGCCTTGCATCCATGGTCTGCGTCAGGTATGTCTTCGGTTTTAAGCGTGGCTCACGTGTGCCCGCCTGTCTCCTCGAAATGCTTATCCCATGTCCGCTAATATGTATGAGGTTAGTATCCTGATGTTGATTTTCGAGGCTAGACATGGCTTACCCCGAGGTTACACCTGCAAGTACAGCTTGCATGCAACTTGCACTGCCATACTTCTTGCACGTGTAACCTCTACTGCCATGCTGGCAGTACAGCTTTCAGCGAACTTGCATGCTGAAAAACCATGGCAGCTGGGGGATAGTAATTTGACATTTATACAGTTTTCAAAATGGCGGAAACGAAATGTTTGAGAGAAATTCATAAATTTATACCGGGAAAATGAAATTTTCTGGGATTATTTGCAATACATCATTTACCAACACCTTCATTTTCATTTTTTCTTGGGTTTTTATCATTGTGATGTTTCCATAATTTTCCAATATACGCAAGAGTTTACATCTCAATGCCATTTTTTAAATGAACTTGCATGCAAGCTGATAAGACATCAACCGAACTGCCTTCCGCTTTCAAGTTAAAAATCGTGTTGGAAGGGAGGCTTGCATGCAAGCTGTACTTGCAGGTGTAACCGTGGGGTTACTGCCCGGCTACCTGGTGAGTCGGATCAATTGGAGCATGTTAAACCGGTCGAGAATTGTCCTCCCAAGGGTGATATCGCAATATGGTGAAAGAAACATCTTCCTGTGTGGGGCGACTATCTGGAATCAGATGACCGATGAAGTCAGGTGCAGCGATTCACTGAACTCATTTAGGTCAGCGGCTATCGACTTTCTGAATGCACTATAGAGTTTACCACTTTCTATAATACCGTCTATAATACCGTCTCCCTCGGGTCGTCTCCCTACTTTAGTATAATTTCTACTGGATGCAACTGAATTGCTTTGAGTATGGTTTCCCTCTACAAATTTTAATCCTCTCTCCGATATGTTTAACACTGTAATCAAGCTAAATCAAGTCAAGTCATTCTTAGAACCAACGTAAAAACGTGAAAACTGAAAAGATAATTCATTTTGTTTGATGTATGTAGTTAAGTTTAATTTTAAGTTCAAGCTTAAGTGTTCATTGGTTACCTCTACTATATATATACTGTTTCGTCGCTAAGACCCTCTATTACTTGTCGCTATTCTATTTATTTTTATCTATTTTTTCCTTACTATGTTATATCATACTACAAATCATACGACAAATTTTTATGTTTTTACTATTATTTTTATTTTTATGGATTTGCTATTGTACAATTTTTCTTTTGCTCCAACGTTACTCTATGTTACTATGGCTGCTCTAAGCCTCCACTACTCTTAATTGTTTATGTTTAGTTTTGCTATAATATATATCTACTATGTAATTGGATATGATGTGCCCATCGCTTGGCGTGCCTTTGGCACGGGTACTCAAATAAATAAATTGTTATGTTTATAACAAAAGTAGTAGCTGTGGCGGGAGCACTGACTTATAACAATGGACTGAGCGTATTGCCATTTTCCTATAGGTAGGAATGGCACAAGTTTTATAATTTTCTCTTTTGCGCTATGGCAGAATTGGGGCTACCAACACAAAATATCGTTTACTGAACGTTTTCTTCTGCCATTTTTATGTTGGCTGCAGATACCATCACCGTAGAAAGAATAAGGTAAAAATAGTGTTTACCATGCTCCGTCTTCCTTACCAATACGCAGGATTCAGGTAAAAATAACCTTTTGAAAATTTAAATTGGATAGAGTATAATTTCTTAGAAGAGTGCTTATAAGCGATTTAAATATCACTTGAACATAAGAAAGATATTTTTTTAATTTAATTCGATTTTCGGGTGTAAAATTTCATCTGATTGGTTCAGTTTTACATGTTTTTTATGTAGTAAACGTTTCAAAGGGTGCTCAAACTCTGATATACAGAATCACAATATTTGTTGTGCCACATGGAATAGCAAAACGCTCAGTCCATTGTTATAAATCAGTGGGCGGGAGTGATTGTGTCCTTTTTCCCTTGTAAATGTTTTGATAAAAATGTTGAGTGAACTCAATAATTGAGCGCGGACTCACTACTTTCGTAACCCTAAGATTTACATTAGTTAATCGGAACGCAAATGGCCTATGTTCTGCAACCATCTATTTGTTAATTGTACGCCTCTTTCTTTTATAGTCCCTCGACTATTTAGTCCTACTATCCACAAAAATAGATAATACAAATACAAGAAAGCTACGTTATCCAATTATCTCTCATTTGCTTCAATGTTTCATCCTCTTCTAGACTTGGTCCGAAGCAAAACCCTCGAGAAATACTTTATTTAACTCCGATTTGGATGAGATTTCCCTGTCCAGATCCAAATTTTTTGCTTGTCTCATTGAAATCTACTCGTGGTTACAAACATGTTATATGGAAAAGGACAACCAGCTTATGTAAATCCCCGATTACATATAGAAGCTCAGCGTGTCATCTCGGAACAAACCCAATAGAACTAAGTATTTTGAAAGAAACAGCGCATCAATTGGTATGTTAAGGAATATACAAAAAAATTTCATACAAAAGAAAAAGCTCTCTACCGGATAAATTAATTAGCATGTTCGCATAGACAATTCAATACATTCAATAAAGAAAAACAAAAAAAAAAACAATTTTAAAATTTGATATTATCAAGAGAAAAATCCCCATAATTTGCCAGATACCTAACATCTTTCTTACCACAAAAGATATGTCTTGTGTCTTCATTTTATTAAAAACATAACAAATTGTTCCTCGTAAATGCTACATTTCCCTTGTAGTCCTCCTGACAGTCCTTTGTTCTTAATCCAACCAAAAATATGTTGCACGTCCTATTGACCTGGGTCTGGAAAGAAAACTAAGCATCTGCCATCATAAGAAATTCCTTGTAAATGGATTTTGAAGTAAATTCCTGTAAAATCCAACAATAAATTTTATACTGCATGAAAAACCCGGGAATGAAAAACGAAGAAACCGAAGCGAATTTACCAGTTGGTTGAGGTCAGGAGAAAAGCACTTAGAGTGACCACATCACGTCCCGCTCGTTTGTTAAATCCTTAAAGTTTATCGGGAGAACTTTAGCTAAAAGTAATAAATGGTTAAATGCGATTTGCCTCCAAGCGCCAATTTAGCAAAATATGAACAGGGCCGACGATATAGTATAGAGTGAGTCTGGATTATATGTACCTACATATGTATGTATATACATACATAAATAGAAGGAAATCCAGAGCCCAGATGGTCAAGGCATAGGTATGGAATAAAACCTGCCTTCGGCACATGATGCAGCAAATTACCGGGACCAGGTTAAAGTTTCCTCCCAGTATTTACTATGGCTGGATGGATGTGCGCTCCCTTTAATCCGCATTCTTTATTACGGAAGTGACCCGTAAAGGCACTTCATTAATTCAAAACCCAGGGCAAACACCTCTCCTGAAAAACACATGTATGTAAATATATATTCGTTCAAGCAATCCTGTATGTAATTTCTAGGTATACAAACATTACACCGCATTTTCCAGTATTTTACCCTAAGCTCCCAAAAGAAAAACCAACGATAGTCGAAGGGAAAAGTATCAATAAATATGATTCGGAATCTTTAATAGTCCAGCAGGATGTTAACAATCATCGATAATATTCAAAAATGACTCTCCACTCAATGAATTTTAATTACATAGTCCTTCTTCATGTTCTATAAGTTTCCTTTTCCCCCACTGCCCTGTTACATTTCAATTGAATCGAAAGTTGCATTCAGAAGTTTATTGCACAATTTGAGGACTATCCGGGTCTTCTTAGAACGATCATTAATTTATGACAGAAAGTTGTTAGTCACTTGCTCTTAAATGTCATATTCATATGTGATGTGACGAAAAATTAGTTTTTTCCTCATTTCTACGATGCTGATGAAAGCGAGAGAAGTAGTGATAGTGTTTCTCTAATGAGCATTTCATATACTACATACTCAAGGTATATATATATAGAATATCTCTGTACCGTGCTACATACCTAGGTATATGGTATGGCACGATTCCTTGGAAATAGAGATTTTCCTGCGCTCTGTCTTCTATTTTGTAAAGGAAAAATATGTTTGTAAACTTAAGAGCAGAGACCGTAATGCATGTTTTAAAAAAAAAATCATATGTAAAAATCAAAAATCAAAATTAAAAACCGATTTTTAATTAAAAAAATTAAAAATAAAAATCGAGAAATGATTTTTATAAATAGAAATCAAAAGCTGATTTTTATTTTAAAAATCGAAAATAAAAATCATAAAATGTTTTTCCTTTCATAAAATTATTTATCGGGTGAAAAACACTTAAAGGTCGAAATAGCAACATTAAAATCTGCTTGTTAGTTTGTTCTGTCTAAACTCATTTAATATATTAATAGCGTAGTGTGGACATAATTATTTTTTAATTAATTTATTGATTTCTGAATTGTATTTGACTCCCTCATATTTTATTTATCTAAATATTTTGGTGATTGTGAAGTTTCTGGATTTTTTGTTTTTGAAATTTCTTAGTGTTTTAGTCTCAAATCCAGATAACAGTTAACAGTTCTTTTGTTCTCTCTGAAAATTCTTTTAATTTTATATATAGTGCATTCTTTCAACTTACATTTAGTGCATTGCCTCGTACTCATTCACAATTAGTTATAATTGTGTTCTCGTTATAAAATTTGAGATTTGTGAATTTGCGTGAATTTCTTCGCAATGCCACTCAGCTGTGCTAAGTGCAGTTCAACAGCCAGGAATGGGCTAAGTGTAAAATGTGGCGGTGTATGTGGTAAGGATTTTTGTGCCAAATGTGTAAATCTAACTGACTACGACCTAAAAAGTGTTCTTATTAAGAACAACATTATATATATGTGCGATGAGTGCATTGACTTTAAAAAAACTGTTTTAGATAGGTTTGACGTGTTGAAATGTGAGCTGGCGGAATGTAATAAGCAGTTGACTCTTCAAGATCGGGAGATCAAAATAGTTCTGAATCATTTAAACGTGTTGTCTGCAAATGATAAAAAAATAATGTGTCATATTACTAACTCGGTAATAAGTCATAAAGAATCATTTGCTGATAGGTTAATGTGTCAGCCTCCGTCTGCTGGAGCGGCAACAATGAATTCGAAATTAGTAAGTACACAACTTGATATTCTTAACTCTGCTGACCCTAGGGAGGATAATATTACTTTGGGCCTTAACCCAGTTAACGCTTCGTTTGTGGGTGAGACTGATGATGATTGTCGTATTGCTACTAATGATGTTCCAGTTAATACTAATAGGATTGTATCGCACTCCACTGATCTTAACCAGATTCGGGTTAGACTTAATAGCAATAACAAGCGACAGCTTAAGATAGTTGGTACCTCTTCTAGCCGTGGGATCTCTGCTGTCAACAAGCTCAAATGGCTTCACTTATCTCGTCTTGACCCAAATGATACTACTGAAGATAAGATCATCAAATATATATCATCTAAATTTAATATTGACCCTAACATCCTGGTCTGCAAGAGATTAACTGGAAGGGATATTGATCTGTCGTCATTGAAATTTTTGACATTCAAGCTGGGTGTTCCGGATTACATATTTCCTGATCTCCTAAAGGATGATGTCTGGCCGTGTGGTATAATTGTGCGGAAATTTGTATACATGCCAAAAAACCTAGATGTTCAGCAACCAGTACATCTGAGCACTTAATTCGTTTCTCCCATCTTCATGAGTATGATCATCCCGTATCCGGTATTTGCCCTCTATCTCAGAAACATTCATTAAATACTTCATTAAGGCCTAACTCTTCTATATCCTGCTATTTTCATAACGTGAGTGGTCTTAGGACTAAGGTTAATGACATTTATGTTAGTTCCACTCAACATTCGTATGATGTTATCGCGTTGGTTGAGACTTGGCTTAACCCGTCGTTTCATTCATCAGAGATTTTTAATCCTTCATATTTGGTTCATCGTAAAGATCGTGCTGCTGAATCTGGACTTAGCCGTGGTGGGGGTGTCCTGCTTGCAGTTAACTCTACTTTCCAGTCGCGTGAAATTACATTACTTCATTCGTCTTATGACATTGAGCAGATCTGTGTTCGAGTATCTACTTCAAACCTAACTATTTTTTTCTTCGTTTCATACATCCCGCCAAACTCGCGTGTGGAGATCTATGAGAAGCATATCCTGAATATAGGATCAATCCTAGAGACCATGGTTCATGACAACGATCACGTCTGTGTTCTTGGTGATTTTAATGCCGGCAATGTCCACTGGTTATGGAGTGACGAGGACAAGATGCTTGTTCCTTTTAATGTTCTCAAGGATATTGAACGCTGTCTGGTGGATGGACTTCTGTCAATGGATCTTCTTCAGATTAATACTGTGGTGAACTCGATTGGTAGACTTCTAGATTTAGTTTTTGTTAGTGAAAACTTAGTTAGTACTGTTAACTCTGCATCCTTTAACTTCTCTAAAGATACTGTTAATCATTGTGCACTCGAAATTGTTATTGGTTTTATAGCTCATAATAGTACTTTTTGCAATCCTCATTTGCGCGATTCTCTACATTGTTATAACTTTAAAAAAGCCAATTATGCGGCTATAAATGAAGAACTTGATCTAATTGACTGGCATGGTTTGTTTTCTGATTGCGATGTAATGCAGGCGTACTCTAAATTTGCTTCAGTTTTAGACAACATTATTTCTGCTCATGTGCCCATAGCATTGAGGAGAGGCAATTCTGGCCATCCATGGAGAAACCATAGATTAGCTAAATTAAAAAATGCTCGCAATTCTGCCCATAGGAAATATAGAGAAACGTGCGATGTAAATGATGGTATTCTTTTTAAAAGACTTCGGAGGGAGTATGAATTTCTGAACAAGTTTTTATACAGGCAATATTTGAATTCTATTGAAACTGACATTAAGCATAATGCCAAAACATTCTGGTCCTTTCTTAATGGTTAAAGGAGCTCTTATGGTATCCCTTCTTGCGTTCACTATAACAGTGTGATAGCAGACAACACTATTGATGCTTGTAGACTTTTTGCTGACTACTTTGAATCTACATACGTTGAGGATGATGGTCAACCATTTGATAATGACCTATTGACGAACATACCCTCATCTGTGGACTTAGGGTCATTACATATATCGGTTGTTGATATTATTGATGCTCTTAACAAGCTTGGTACATCGTCTTCCTCTGGACCTGATGGTATTCCAGCTATCCTTGCATTTTGCTGTCGTGAGGCATTATCTCAACCTCTCCATCACATCTTCAATCTTTCTCTTTCATCAGGAGTGTTTCTCGATCAATGGAAGCTCTCTGTGCTGCGTCCTATCCATAAATCTGGTGCTAAAAATGATGTAATGAATTATCGTCCTATCTGTAAGCTCTCTGTTTTTCCGAAGCTATTTGAGAGTATTGTAACCAATAAGATTTCATTCCTTCTCAAAGAGTACATTTCTCCTCTTCAACATGGCTTCATTAAGGGGAGATCTACAGAGACTAATCTTGTATCTTTTGCTAACTTTTCCCTAAGAGTAATGGAGGACTCTGGTCAAGTTGACGTCCTCTATACAGACTTCAGCAAAGCATTTGATAGGGTAAACATTTGTCTGCTACTTGCAAAGCTGAGTACGTTCGGCTTTCATTCCTCACTGCTCAGATGGATTTCTGATTATCTCTTAAATCGCAGACAGATGGTTGTGATCAATGATGTAACATCTCGTTTCATTCGTGTGCCTTCTGGTGTTCCACAGGGCAGTCATTTGGGCCCTATTCTTTTCATAATTTTTATCAATGACGTTTTTAAGATTTTCAAATTTGCCTCATGCCTTGGTTTTGCCGACGATTTAAAAATATTCATTAAGGTTGGTGATGCTCTTGATGCAGCTAAACTTAAGCTGGATGCTGAAAGATTCGCTCGTTGGTGCTGTCTAAATCGTTTATCTCTCAACTTATCTAAATGTAAACACCTGACCATTACTAGAAAGGCTTCACCGGTTTTATTTGATATATTTATTAACGGATCTCCTGTTTCCAAATGTAATTTCGCATCTGATCTTGGTGTTATTGTAGATTCCGGTATGACATTCTCCCAGCATATTGACTTCATTGTGAGTAAAGCGAATTCTCGTCTTGGCTTTGTCAGACGCCGTGCTGCGGAATTTTCCGATCCCTATACTCTTAAAAGCCTGTATGTCTCCTTAGTAAGACCTATTCTTGAGTATTGCTCTGTTCTATGGGATCCTTACTATGCTGTTCATAGTAATAGAGTCGAGAGTGTTCAAAGGAGATTTACCAGGTTTGCTTTAAGGAAGCTTAACTGGAGTGTCGATTTGCCCCCCTACCATGCAAGATGTCAATTAATTGACTTGCAAAAGCTATCTACAAGACGTAAGATCCGTAATGTCATGTTTATAAAGGATCTGATGGATTATAGAATTGTCTCTCCTTCCCTGCTTGAGCATATTTACTTTTACACTCCATCCAGAAATCTGAGGTTCTTCTCTATCTTATTTGAATCGCTTCATAAATCAAATTACTGTCTTAATGGTCCAATTGCTCGTTCTGTTCGTCAATTTAATCTTTGTAGCTGCATGATTGACTTCAATGAAAGTAGATGCTCAATTAAAAAAGCTGTTAGTAGTTTCATCGCTTCTCTCTCTTAATTACTTTTTTATAATTGTATATTATCATTGCTAGATTTTATCATGATTGTCATGTGATTTTTATTCCTGTTATAGTTGTTATTATTATTTTCATTTTATTTCCAAAGTTATTATTATTATTTTGTATGTAATATGTTACTCAACTATTTATTAACTGTTAATTCCATAATGATACTATCAATCCTTTTATACTATTTATTGTCTAGCTTCTTTATGGTTATGCATTTATTTTATATTTTTATCTTTTTTACATCCTACCTCGTAGTATTACTTAATTCATTATTATGTAATTATTTATTGTGTTTTTGCTTGAAGCTAAATGTATTTGTTTTTTTTTCCTTTTCTTTTTTTTTTTTTTTTTAAGCATTTATACATAGTTTTAGTGCATGCCTTTTTTCTTTATTTTATAATAACTATTCTTTCTTTTTTTTTTTTTTTCCTTGGTCTGTGAGATTTGTGAATCGGTAGACTGAATAAATAAATAAATAAATAAATAAATAAGCCGAAGATTGTACGACATATGAGAGTGGATGGAAATTACATACGGGTTTTAGTCTAAGGTATCATATAAGAATTGGTCTAGATTTTTGTTGATTTTTAAAATTAAAGTAATTTTATGATTTTTATTTTAGATTTTTAAAATAAAAATCATTTTCAGATTTCTATTTTTGATTTTTAAAATATAAATCCAAAAAGAAAGTTACTTTTTATAATTTTGAATAAAAATTATAAACTTAAAAAGTATAGGAAATTTGTCAACATTCGGTATTAAGAATCATAATGCTACATTCCAATCTTCTAACTTTTTCTAAATGATTTTTTCGTTAGAAAAATTTTGAAAATAATTGCTATTTTCAGTCCCTGTTTAAAAATTGTAAAATAAATCTTTATGTGGCTTTTAAAAATAAAATAATAATCACCTTCAGACACATATAATCGTTCCTACTTTATTTCAAGGACGCTGGATAATAGCTTTCAACGAGGTGTTTGAGTTTCATCTATGATATACGTCGGTTTGACCCATTGATTTTTGACAAGTAGAAGCTACGCCATTAACAAAAATGGAACGATACACGATTCAACAACGCATTAAAATTATTAAAATTCACTATAAAAATGGTGAAAATGTGGCAGAGACAGTTCGTAAAACTCGAACATTTTTGGGTCGTCGTGAAGCACTTTGTCAGACCGCAATACAGAAATTGGTAGAAAAATTTGAGCTGTCGGGACAAGATAGTGATGTGAAGAATAAAACCCGTGCACGTAGCTCAAAAACAGCCGAGAATATTGCTGCTGTAGCCGAAAGTGTTGAAGAAAACCCAGGTTTGTCCATTCCTCGTCGATCTTTGGAATTAGGCATTCCACAAACGTCATTACACCGTATTTTGCATAAAGATTTGGGTCTTAAAAGGCTTACAAAGTTCAGTTAACACAAGAACTCAAGCCGGCCGATCATCAACAACGTCGAGTCATTGCTGATTGGGTCCTTGAAATGCATGAAAATGATCCGGAATTCCATCGAAAACTCATCTTGAGTGATGAGGCCCATTTCCACCTCGATGGCTTCGTCAACAAGCAAAATTGTCGCAACTGGGCTCGGAAAACCCAAGAGTTATTGTTGAAAAGCCTCTCTATCCTCAACGTGTGACTGTTTGGTGCGGTTTATGGTCCCGCGGGGTCATTGGACCTTACTTTTTCGAAAATGAGGCTGGAGTAACAGTTACGGTGAATGGATTGCACTATCGACAGATGATTAACGATTTTTTAAGGCCGGAATTGGATGGTATTGATCTGAACAACGTTTACTTTTAACAAGACGGCGCTACGTGCCATACAAGCAACAAAACCATTGATCTTTTACGGGAAAAGTTTCCCGACCGTGTTATCTCTCTAAGAGGTGATCACAATTGGCCACCGAGATCTTGTGACTTAACACCTTGCGACTTCTTCCTTTGGAGCCACGTGAAAGAGAAGGTCTACGCCAACAGCCCAGCGTCGATTCAAGACCTTAAAGATGGAATTCGTGAGGCTATCGAGGACATAGGGCAGCCACTTTGCGATTTGGTTATGGAAAATTTCATGAAAAGGATATGGTCGTGTGGGCGTGGTCGTGGTGGTCATTTGGCTGATGTTATTTTCCATTATTAACGGCATACCTTCCTCTCAACACATTACATTTTTCTTTGAATATCAAAATAACACCTCTTATTGGGAAACCCTTTACATAAACAAGTAAAAAAGCTAGAATTGGTCTAAGACCAATTCTTATGATACCCTAGATCGGGCATGTCAAACTCATATAATATGACGGGCCACATGATCTATTTTGTATAAAGTTGGAGGCCACATGTCTTCTATGCTCAAAAAATTAATAAAATACGATTTTTAGAATGATAATATTATGTATTTATTAGACTCAATGTCAAGCTCAATATATTGTATATTATACATCCACACATTTCATATTTCATGTTATTTTTTAAAATTAAACTATAAATATTTTATATTTTTTATAAAAAACAAAAATTAAGGTTATGAGAAGAAATAAACAAAATCATAGTTTAATATTACTTTTTAGAAGATATTTGACATAGTTTTTCATAAAGCAAGTCATCAAAATTTGTTTGAATATATTGAGCTGATGCAATTTTTAAAATTGACGATAAATCTTGATCGTTTAATCTTGACCTTTCTGAATTTTTGTTATTTTTCATTAAAGAAAATAACTGCTTCCGAACATAGATAGTATGTATACATGTAACAAATGATAACATTTTAGGAAATCAATCTACAGATAAATATGTATAAAAATCTAGTATTTCATACATCTTTGGTTCAGCAACAATTTTAATATCGATAGATAATGGTGAAGTAAAAAAAACGAAATTGTAATTTACAGCTTTTAAAATCAGAAAATCTTCGAACGAATTCGGTTTCGAACAATTTAATTTGGTGAGCATATTCTGTAAATTTTAATTTAGATGATTTAAGCAATAGATATTGACAGCTTTCAAAGAGATAAGTTTCCTTTTTCTATTTCTTTTTGCCAAAGTAATAAGTTTTGTTTGAGAGCGTTAATTAATATTAATATAATAGCATTATAACGATATGATTTTTTCCTTGAAGCTTAAGATTAAGTTGATTAAGATGACTTGTAATATCAACTGAGAAAGCCAAGTCTTTTATCCATTATTGATCTTTTAATTAATCACATTCATAATTTTTTGTTTCCAAGAAAATTATGATATCATCCAACAATTTGAAGAATCGTTTTAGCATTTTATGACTCGAAAGCCATCGAACTTCCATATAATATGGTAGATCGGTTTATTTACATTCTATATCTTCCAGAAATGAAGCAAATTGACGATGATTAAGTCCACGTGCACGAATATAATTTGCAATTTTGGTGACTATTTTTAAACATGTCCTAGTGGCTGTACTAGTGGCTGGCATGTAGCGTTTACCACCTTGGTACTAAAATACTATAATATTCTCATTGAACTGGTGTTTTCTATAAAAATGGTGCTACAAAATGATGACCCATGTAGCAGTTATATTCAAAGAAGGGTAAATAAAAAGGACATTTTTTCTCATCCGTCTCATCTCTGGAAACATGATATAAATAGAGCACTCGTTATGAAATGAATTATCAGTGCATTTTTGAAAGTCAGTACGTACGTCATCACTAGTCATAATGGGCAGTGGAAGGCAATAAAACGAGACATTAAAAAAAAATAATTTTAAATTTAACAAGTAAAAAAGCTATAATTGGTCTAAGACGAATTTTTATGATACCCTAGCTAGATGAATGCTCGTATGAAATTTCGTATGGTCACCCATTTTAGCAATTTTGGTTTTTGCAGTGGTTTTTCGCATATATTTCTAGAACGGCTCGTCAGACAGAAAAAATGATTATAAGCAATTTTATAGGATTCCATATTCTGAAGAAGTTCTTAGTACAACAAAAATGTCTGGGTCTAATCGTTTTCATAGTATCCGTAAAAAGCCTAAACTTTTAATGGCAACACCAAGAAGGGATTGCCCGATTTATTCCATTTTTAAAAATTTATTTGTTGTTACTATGACAACACCATATACCAAATTTCAATGTCAACGGGTTTTCAGGTAGTGTGCAAATATATAGTGGAAAATGAAATTTTTGTATGGCAACCCCATGATGGAATGGCCCGATTTGTCTCTTTTTCGAACTTAGTTTTACTCTTTTTAAGTCCGTGACGGACGGACGGAACGGACGGATAGACGGACATGCAAAAATTAAAATAACTTTTAATATTACGCGTGAGTGTCCAATCTATTTTGCTATATACCATCATTATTTACAAAGGGAATGACAAACTTAGTATACCCTATAGATTTAGTCTAGTATGGTACAAAAAGAGAAAAGAAAAGTATTTCTTATAACGCGAGAATTTTGAAGTCATCCCAAAAACTACGGTTCAAAGAAAAGTCCTGGTCGTCCTAGTGCTATAACCTCCAAAAAGAAACGAGCAATTCTAAGAGAGAGACGTCAACAAGATCTGGTGTGTCAACAAACATAAGGAATGTCGAGTGAATTTTGCAAAAAATTGAAAATATAAAACGAAGAAAACTGAAGGGAAAGCCATCTTTAAGGGCAAAACATAAGGGGAACGTTTAAAGTTTGCTCGTGAATATCTCAGGTGGAAGAAAAGATGGAGAAAAGTAATTTTTACCCATGAAAGGAGGTTTAATTTTGATGGATCAGATGGGTGGTCGTATTATTTCAACGATTTAAAGAAAACGGATCTGTTTCGGAAGTTTCGACAAATGGGAGGAGGAGGAATAATAATTAGGACATAAATAGGCTACAAAGCGATGACCAATTTACGATTAGTTTCTGAAAAACTTTTTATAGCTAATCGCGAAGAAAGAAAGAGCCATGGAAACTCGATAGCAGGAGAAAATTTAATTTTTCAATAAGATTATGCTCCACTTCATCCCGCTAGGAAAGTGAAAGATTATCTTCAAGAAAATGATATAGAACTTCTGTAATGGCTATCAGGGTCTTCAGATCTTAATATTATCCAAAATGTTTGGGGTCATCTTGCAAGAACAGTTTATCAAGGAAACAGGCAATTCTCAACAATAAATGAATTGAAAAATGCTGTTCAGGAGCCTTGGAATTTGATTCCTGGAAAATACTTAAAATTGTTGTTTAAAGCTCTCCCAAAACAAATGGACGAGGTAACAGAAGTAAAGGCTGAACTACAATAGACTTATACGTAAGTTACATTTACTTACGTAAAGCGAACGCGCCCTTTAATTTAACAGGCGTACACAAATTAACTTTAACTCGAGTGAGGGGAACTTTCGTTAAGTTTAAATATCCAATTTTCCGTAAGTGTAGTGCTCTAAGAATCGCTCATTCCGTAAGAACGCAATGTGTCCAAACAATTAAATTATTACTAAATGATTAAAAGTGCAATGTAAAAATTAAAATGGAATTAAAATGGTACTGCGAATTAATAGAAAGCTCAAATCTTCAATTAAATCAACTTCTATTTGTTAATTTTTTAATTCTTACCACTTTTTAAAACTTAAAACATTAAATATCAAGATAATAACTCTTACGGAATGTGATATATATTTAGGCTAAAAATATCAATTTTTTGTAAGTTCAATTTCGCAAAGTTATTTACTTCTATTGTAGTTCAGCCTTAAGAGGGAGCTCCACCCATTATTAAAAAGTAATAAAAGTATTTTACTGAAAAAAAAAAAAACTGTAGCAATCATATACGAGTATACTAGCATTTTTCAAAGATTGTCTTTAAAACAGGCAATAAAATTTTTACGTCTGTATTTGCTCCATTTCAAGAAACGGTATCATTTTGTCGTGGTGTGCATAATATACTCGTATATTAGTCCAGTCAAATAAGCCAAAAAATGCTAAAGATCACATTTAATTTGTTTCAGACTGCAATTTTGAGGGTTGGCGTAGAATGGTGCTGGGAGTATTGTCCCAAAAATGCGGCGTCCCAGGGCCATAACAAAGGGGTGAATATATGCTTTTCTTATCTCAATATTAACAAGATTTTTTTTTCTATCAGCGAGCATAAAGATACCTTTAATTATAAAAGCTGTTCAAGATTTATATTTAAGTATTTTAAAGAATTTTATTAAACCAAAAACCTAAGTATGTGTGGATTTTAAGAAACCCGAGGCGCATCTAGATTTAACGTTTATCTATTTTGGATATAATTTTGAGGAACACAGTATTGTAGAGTGTTTATTAAATGATTCGGAATTCTTAAATGTCAAGCAGAGTTTACTTAGACTCTATATTAGAATTTTTGTGGAATTTTTGTGGAATTAACAATTAAAAAAGCTAGAATTGGTCTAAGACCAATTTTTATGATACCCTCTAGATGAATGCTCGTATGTAATTTCGTATGGTCACCCATTTGTGCAAGTTTGATTTTTGAAGTGATTTTTCGAATATATTTCTAAAACGGTTCGTTGGACAGCAAAAATGATTATAACCAATTTAATGGGATTTTGTATTCTGAAGAACTTTTCGGTGCAATAAAAATGTCTAGAACTGATCATTTTCACAGTATATGTAAAAACCTATAAATTTTTATATGGCAGAAGAGGGGGTTGCCCGATTTAGTTCAGTTTTGAAATTTAAATATATATATATATAATATAAAATTTGTATACTCTGATCTGATAACGACTATTGCTATAAAAACGCCATGTACAAAATTTCAGCTTTTTACGTGGACACGTCCTCAGTCAGTACGAAATTTTTTTATTGCAACCCTACGCAGCAGTTGCCCGATTAGTCCTATTTTTGAAAAATCTATTTTTTTTTAAAGCCGTATGCAAAATTTCAGCTGTCTAGTTATCGTGAGGACGGACAGACGGACAGACGAACATGGAAAAATCGAAATAACTTTTTATATTATGCGTGGTTGTCTATTCTATTTCGCTCTATCAGCAATATTTCTGTGCATTACAAAGGGAATGAATGAACTTACTATACCCTATAATTTTATAAAAACGAGGTTTGATTTTGCATGTCCCAAAATTAATATACTTTAACATTTTGACTCCTTTTGAAATCCAATAAGGAAAACTATCAACCATTTTACCCTTATAAAATTCCTTTCCATACCATCAGCAAGGAAGTGAAGAAACTTTAAACACTGAATGGAGAAACCTAATTGGTGATTAGGATTTAATTTCAAAGTACTATGACGAAGATATTTCGCGATTTTGGTTTAGCTTGAAGAGTGTTAAAAGTATTCATGGTTGCTATTTGAGAATTGGCTGAATATATGCCAAATATTTGTACTCTCCCCACACCACACACAGTATTGCTTCTGCTATTAAGAAAAAATCGACAAATAGATTAGAATCCAACACAATTGAAAATATTATGTTCGCAAAACAACTTTAATTGGATTTGAAAATAATGACATTTGGCAGCCAGATAATAATTTAATTACACATATGTTACGAAACAAGTTCCATATACTAGCTCATTCGAAATAGCATAAAGCAGATATCTGGACTTAGTATTATAAGTTTCCTTACATAATTCTGATAAATAATTATATTTGTTTTTCCAAAGTAAGATAGTAGATATATTTAAAATTAATGTAATCTTTTACATATACTAAATCGTCAATCTTGGTACTTTACTTTTCTTCTCCAGGTACTTTCTTCACCTTTTTGTGTGGCAACGCTGCTGACATGGTAATGACTCCCTCCATCTATATATTAAACTTACAAGGAGTGAATATTTCTCTTACTTGCGCTCTTAAGCTTCTCCAAACTCCAGTCCTCCCATTCATCCCCACGAGTATTATTATTGTGTATACGTAGTGCGCATCACAATAAATTGTTAAGCTGGGGAACGAGAGAAAATTGTATACAATAGCGTAGGTAGCATACATATTTTCTCTTATTCTTGTTCTTAAATTGTTTATTGCATCGTTCAGTATTTTAAGAATAAGTTTGTAAATATTGTTGCAAGCGTCACCTTTGTTCGTTATTCAAAACACAATTCTTCAGATATAATTCAAAAATTATTTATATTTCAGTCAACTGTTTTGGCCTAAAATACATTCACCACCCTAAGCCACAGGCCATTGGATACATGTGTCTGAAACAATTTAAATGTATTACCAAAGTTACATTCGCGGCCAGAGGCCACAAGCCGGACATACATACTTTCAAAATAATTTTCAATTTTACTTACTAATGAAATATGTTCAAATTGTTATACAGTGTCTTTCTTTATTTATTATACCCTAGGTGAAATCTAAAGGGTATACTAATGTCGAATTCTTTTCAACAAGCTGTACACCGGTTCAGTGCAGCTCTCCGTGTTTTTGTTGTTGCATTACAAAAACAAAAACACGTAAAGCTTCACTGCACCGGTGTAGAGCTTGTTGAAAAGAATTCGACATAAGTTTGTGATTCAGTTTGTAACACCTAGAAATAATGATGGTAGAGCGAAATGGATTAGACACCCACGCATAATATTAAAAGTGGTTTTGATTTTTGCATGTCCGTCCGTTCATCCTCTCGATAACTCGAGAGCGGGTTTTTTCACTATATACTATATGTGAACATTACCTGAGAGCGCGTCAACGTACGCAACTGAAATTTTGTACATACTGTTTTCATAAAAATTCAACCCCTTCTTGGTGTTTCCATACAAAAATTTATGATTTTTACACGTATTGTGAAAACGATAAGTCCTATATATTGGCGTAACTAGGTAGAGGCCAGGGTGGGCCCCCAGAATTCGGACTCCCCCCAGCATGCGGACTGCCTCCTCCCCCACGCCATCCCCCAGAAATTCCAAAAGTTCCTAAAAAATAATCGTCAATTCGTACAATCATAGGCCTAATTAAATTGAATCTGTTCGAATCGGAATTGAAAAGTTTTTAAAAAGTTCTTTTCTTTAAAAAAAAAAACCTATTGAAATCTTTTGAAAATTTTTTAAAAATGTTCTGAAACTTCTCTGATTCTACTGGATTGTGACAAAGGCGTGTGAAGATGTATGTTTTCCGTAGTAGAAATTAAGCGGAACTATTTTGACAGTTTTTGCGGAAATTTTAATTGATAACCTTTGATATCCATGAAGTTTTGACAATTTTGTAAAACTGTGTTTAATTTTTCTAAAAAAAATGCTTTTTCGAATCCAATCCCAACGGATTGAATAATAAGGCTGATTATCTTTATAAGGAAGAACAATTTAGTGCGCAATTAAAAAATCCAATAATAAACTTGCAAAAAATTACCATAAACTAAAGTTTATATAAACTTTAACTATAGGTACTATCTCTTTATTAGTGCTTAATAA
Source organism: Dioctria rufipes (assembly GCA_963924295.1). Classification (NCBI taxonomy): domain Eukaryota; kingdom Metazoa; phylum Arthropoda; class Insecta; order Diptera; family Asilidae; genus Dioctria; species Dioctria rufipes. Next base: position 79,044,803 of record OZ002743.1, on the reverse strand, counting down.
AAACGTAAATAATTGTTCTAGTTAGGTACACATTAACTTCATTTTTTTTAACGCATGCAAATGGTAGGTATGAATACTTGGCATTAGGCATAGTGTCACTATGATATCAGTTTCGGGTATAGAACTTGAGGATTCTAATTTATTTTCCTAAATACGTGCGAGAAAAGGAAAGCAGGGGAAGTGGAAAACGGTACCAATTTCTTTTATTTTTTCTTTTAAAATCAGGAAACTTTTGTTTCATTTTTCAAATAAACACCACTTCTATGATTTAAAAAAATTTAAAACGCATTGGCTGTTTGGAGTGGACTGTACGAAATATATGAATGTCGGTTGGGTTCATTGGGATTACAGAAAAGAATGCACTTTCACTCAATTCAATTTTATGTAGTAATCTATTTTCACAATAATTTAAATATTCGATCAAATCTAAAGGGTTTTCCAATAGGAGGTGTTATTTTAATTAGCCCGCTATTTCGGTAGATGTCACTTTTGGAGCTGTCATTTTTTGACATTTGACAAGTAGAAACTACGCCATTAATAAAAATGGAACGATACACGATTCAATAACGCATTGAAATTATTAAAATTCACTATAAAAATGGTGAAAATGTGGCAGACACGGTTCGTAAAACTCGAACATTTATGGGTCGTCGTGAAGCACCTTGTCGGACCACAATACAGAAATTGGTAGAAAAATTCGAGCTGTCGGGACAAGTTAATGATGTGAAGAATAAAACCCGTGCACGTCGCTCAAGAACAGAATATTGCTGCTGTAGCCGAAAGTGTTGAAGAAAATCCAGGTTTGTCGTCGTTCTTTGGAATTAGGCATTCCACAAACGTCATTACACCGTATTTTGCATAAAGATCTGGGTCTTAAGGCTTATAAAGTTCAGTTAACACAAGAACTCAAGCCGGCCGATCATCAACAACGTCGAGTCTTTGCTGATTGGGTCCTTGAAATGCATGAAAATGATCCGGAATTCCATCGAAAACTCGTCTTGAGTGATGAGGCCCATTTCCACCTCGATGGCTTCGTTAACAAGCAAAATTGTCGCATCTGGGGCTCGGAAAACCCAAGAGTTATTGTTGAAAAGCCTCTCTATCCTCAACGTGTGCCTGTTTGGTGCGGTTTATGCTCCCGCGGGGTCATTGGAGCTAACTTTTTCGAAAATGAGGCTGGAGCAACAGTTACGGTGAATGGATTGGACTATCGACAGATGATTAATGATTTTTTATGGCCGGAATTGGATGGTATTGATCTGGACAACGTTTACTTTCAACAAGACGGCGCTACGTGCCATACAAGCAACGAAACCATTGATCTTTTACGGGAAAAGTTTCCGGACCGTGTTATCTCTCGAAGAGGTGATCACAATTGGCCACCGAGATCTTGTGACTTAACACCTTGCGACTTCTTTCTTTGGGGCCACGTAAAAGAGAAGGTCTACGCCAACAGCCCAGCGTCGATTCAAGACCTCAAAGATGGAATTCGTGAGGCTATCGAGGACATAGGGCAGCCACTTTGCGATTTGGTTGTGGAAAATGTCATGAAAAGGTTATGGTCCTGTAGGCGTGGTCGTGGTGGTCATTTGGCTGATATTATTTTCCATTATAAACGGCATACCTTCCACTTTATAATGAAATAAAGATCCGATCATTTATCTCAAAAAATGACATTTTTTTTTTAATATCGCAATAACACCTCTTATTGGAAAACCCTTTATTGTAGTAAATACTCATCGCCGTTGGGGCTCGATTTTATTGCTCATCGGCTCATCGCACAGTCGCGGGATGTTGACTGAAGAGCTATCCAGAATTTGATTGACTGCAGATGACTTATACTAACTGATAACCGATGTACCATATTCTGTACCGATTCCTCAATAACATTCAACGAGAATTATAATAAAAAATGGGAAACCCTTCATTGTTGTTCTTCTGTCTTCTAACATCGGAACGTCGACAGGACTGCCCTATCTCAAAAGTTTTTCTTATTAAAATGGTCCCGAATGCACACACGTACCTACATTTGCAGTGGATTAAAATTACTGATCTAGTCTTTTTGCTCTATTGGGAACGGAGTTCAGATTTCATGCAGGAAGACTAGATATTAACAAGTAAAAAAGCTGGAATTGGTCTAAAAAGACTAATTCTTACGATACACTAGATGAATGCTCGTATGTAATTTCGTATAGTCACCTCTCTGTGCAAGTTTGATTTTTGAAGTGATTTTTCGCAAATATTTCTAAAACGGTTCATCTGAAGAGCTTTTCAGTAAAATAAGAACGTTCAGGACTGATCCTTTTCACAGTATACACGTAACAAACCTAAATTTTTATATAGAAACACCAAGAAGGGGTTGTCCGATTTAGATCATTGAAATCGTATTTACTATTTTTATAAGACCGCTCTCCACGTGACGAGCTCTCAGGCAGTATTCAAATATGTAGTGAAAAACGAAATTTTTGTATGGTAACCCCACGAAGGAGTTACTCGATGTGTCCCATTTTGAAACTTAACTTTACTTCTTTTTTGAAAAGGCCATATGCAAAATTTCAAAATAACTTTTAATATTATGCATGGGTGTCCTATCCATTTTGCTCTACCATCATTTTTTCTATGTGTTATAAACGGAATGACAAACTTAGTACAGATTTCATCATCTAGGGTATAAAAACGTAGTGCCGTGATTTCTGCGACTTGTAAAGTAAGAATTATTTTATGAAGTTTTTGTGTGCAGAATTACTTTAGTGAAAATTATGTTTTAGAATTTAGATTATCTTTCTTGCGGTTTCCTTAGCTTATAGACCATCAAAAACTTTATAGTTTCTTCAATCTAGAGCAATGGAAACAATATGTCGGTCAATATCTGGGAATACCCACTTCGCAAACGAAGTTTTTATTAAAGCCTATGTATGTAAGTTGGGGGGCTTGGCCCCCCCTAGACAAAAATCCTAATAATGCCAATGCTTATAATTCCTCAAATTCAATCACTTTATATCACTTTCAGTTTATAATAAGAAATCAAGGTAACAATTCATTTTCACCATAATTTTTTAAGAAAGGAAAAGTGTTGACTTTGGCAAAAGCAACAGCAATTGATTGTGCTTTCGATGGTTTAAACTCAAACTTTTCTTCAACGTACGTTGCTAATATTGACACAACTCTCAGCCTGGAGATATCATTTAATGGAAAATCTTAAACTTTTTAAAACATATAATCCTCCAGTTGTTGACCTTATAATATAAGTTTTAAAACTCTAAATTCAGGCAATATATTTAATGTAATATATTAATATTGGCAAAAAGTTAATGTACCTCTGGAGTAGTTATCACCTCTGTCTTCTGTCTGTCTGAATTATAACTCTCTGCACAGAAAGACTCTAAATTACTTACAATTAAATAACTGTTTATTTTGTATGTACATACTAAGCGAAAGGATATTTACGCCAATGTACGAAAATATCTTCAATTTTATTTTTATTCTATAAAAATCTCATCATCTATTATTGCGTTATAATAGTTTAAAAAGCAATCAAAGTCTTCGTATGGTAAGTTGAAATAATTTAGACCAACAGAGTATAAGAGCAATCTTTATTGTACTATAAACATAAAATAGTAGAAGTAGGTATGTAAATAGTAAATATGTATGTAAATCTTTCCTATCAGTTGAACTTATTAACAACAAGTAAAAAAGCTTGAATTGGTCTAAGACCAATTCTTATGTAACCATAGATGAATGCCCGTTTGTAATTTCGTATGGTCACCCATCTGCGCAAGTTTGATTTTTTAAGTAGTTTTTGATATATCTCTAGAACCGTTCGTCGAACAGCTAAAATGATTGTAAAATTTTATAGGATTTCATATTCTGAAGAACTTTTCAGTACATTAAAACCGTATAGGACTGATCGTTTTCACAGTATACGTAAAAATCCTAAATTTTTATATGGGGCAACACCAAGAAGGGGTTGCCCGATTTATTCCATTTTTGAAATTATATTTACTATTTTTACGAAGACACTATGTACAAAATGTTAACTCTCGACGTTGACGCGTCCAAATATGTAGTGAAAAACGAAGTTTTTGTATGGCAACTCCACGATGGAGTTACTCGATTTGTCTCATTTTCGAACTGAGCTTTACTTTTTTTTAAAAGGTCATATGCAAATTTAAGCTCTCTAGGTATACGCGTTCTCGAGTTATCGTGAGGACGGACAGACGGGCCGACATGCAAAAATCAAAACAACTTTTAATTTGGGGTGTCCAATCCATTTTACTCTACCATCATTTTTTCTAGGTGTAACAAACGGAATGACAAACTTAGTGTACCCATTAGATTTCATCTAGGGTATAAAAATTGTGTACACACCTAACCAAACAAAATCCGTCTATAAAATTCACTTCCTCTATTGTACCCAACGGGAAAATAATCGTGTATGAAAATAGGTATGCAGGAATTCATCAAGGATAATAAGTACCAATTAAAAATATGTGTACATATATCTCCTTCAGAAAAAAAGAAAAACTCGACTTTGTAGTTCGAAATCCTCCCATGACCAGGGTGCCTGCCTGTCCATGCAGGATTTACGTATAAGCTACACAAGCTATAGCCTAGGGCCCCACTTTATTGGGCCCCAAAAAAAAAAAAAAAAACGGTCCAGGTGAGCAATAGTTGTCATATATACTTAAATATACTTTACATTATTTGTACTAACGGCTCACATTCGGGACGCCCCATACTCTTCATCCAATTTTTTTAGCCATTCACGTCATTCTTCAAAGATGATTCAAAAGTTCCAACGTATTTGTCAAAGACTAGTTGGGAAGCACATTCAATGGCCACACTTAATAGTTATCATGGAATAATTTCTGCATTGCTGCATCAGCTTCATATTGATACTACATAGAAAGGCAAAACAAGAAATCCTGCCATAAACATTTTGAATAAAGTGGAGAAGTTTAAATTTATGGTAATGTTATACTTGTGCAGTTACTTGCTGGATGAATTTCACAAGACTAGTCAATCATTGCAAGACCCCCAAATTAGTCCAGATGTACATATGTAGGAAGTTGTATGCTTCACTTTCGAATTTTGTTAAAGGTTCCAGGGATATGTTCGATCATTTTGAAGAAAAAGCAAAGGAAAAATTGCCTGATATTGATTACAAGAAAAGCAGATATAGAAGAAGGCGTATCAATGATGAAGAAGATGATGCTTTAGAGATCCTTGAGCCAAGAGACAAATTTAGAATAAAAACATTTATACCTGTGATGGATGTATTAGAGTCAAGTCTGGCACAGAGGGCCTCAGTATACAATGATGCTGCAAAACAGTTTTCATTTTTAACAAAATTAGAGGCTACAGAAGAAGAGATTCATGAAGGAGTTAATGCTTTATGTCAAACATATCCTGGAGATGTGGACATGAATCTTGAAGGTAAGTCAAGTATTTTCTTCAATATGTTAGACATAGTCAAGCTTATGGTTCAGCGGAACACGATAGTCTGACACATCAGGATCTACATATATAGGGTAATATTTAACGATCGAGAGTCCAAACAGCATTCCCTAATGTAGACGCAATTTTGAGATTGTTTCTAGTATGATGGTTGCAGATTGCTCTGGAGAAAGATCTTTTTCTTAGCTGAAGAGGATAAAAAATTAATTTAGAGCAACAATGACTGAAAATAAATTAAGTTCCTTTAATCTCATGTGCATAGAAAGTGACAAACTACGCAGTTTCTCATTGATGATGTCATCAATGACTTTGCCTTTAACAAAGGCAAGATAGAAAATATTTTAGTTTAATATAATTCTTTACCTTATAACATGTTTCAAGAGATTAGATAATAAGCTTTTGTAAATTGTGCCTTTTAAAAGAACTTTTGTTTCTTTTTACCAGAATTTGCATTTTTAAGTTTGTTGTGAATAAAAATGATTTTAAGTTAAAGATTTATTATTTCACTATCTATATACTTCTTAATTGTTTTTCAGTTTAACCTTCTAGGTATCCGAAAATCATATTTACCACTGACATATAATATCTGGACTAATAAAGGGCCCCATAACTCAAATAGCTTAGGGCCTTATCAAGTCTAAATCCGACCCTGCTGCCTGTACACGATTTTTTATTCATTCATTTCATAAATTGCATAACGTCACTGCAGATAAGATTTTCAGGTTAATTCAAGTTACATATTCCGTTGTCTTGAGTACCTACTGCAGTGAAAATTAAAAAATGCGTGTAATAAAAAAGTGAACAAAATTTTTCTTGAGTAAATTTATACAAAAGTTCAGAAGAGTTTTTGAACAAATTTATAGAATTTATTTTTCTTCCCAACAAAGATAAGAATTGGAGGGTAGCGTCGCTAGTCTTGAGTTCGTAAAAAGTGTTTAAATAATTTTGCTGATGTAGATGTAGAATAATTAACATACATACATATATACTTTAAATAAAATATATTAACTTTAAAAACTTTTAAAATAAATAACTTTCAGACATTAATTATTCTAAAAAGGAAAAAATTATTTTTTCTTTCTCAGTGATATATACAAGAAAAGTTTTATTGCAAAATATGAAATGCTACAACTCAGATTAAATCTTATTAAAAGTTTGGATATGAGTTGCACTTAGACAATTGTAATTATAGTTATGAACGCCCAAACTTTTGAGATTTAATCTAACTTCTAACATTTCATATTTTGCAATAAAACTTATCTTATGTATATCACTGAGAAAGAAAAATTAATTTTTTACTTTTTAGTGCATTTTATTTACAAAAGTTATTTATTTTAAAAGTATTTTTAATATATTTTATTTTTTACTTTTTAGTCATACTCTCGAAACTCGACTCTCAAATCTCGACTCTCGAAACTCGAAAAGCGACTCTCAATACTCGAATCTTGAAGGGTGGTAGTAATCACCTCCACCCCAAAACCCCCTAGCACGTAAGAAAATTTTACTCCATCGGAAAGCTCCCTATTCACTCATTCTAAATCAAAAAACCTCATGTAAATCCATCCACGTTTACTACCCTAAAACTTTTCGTCAGGCGCTCAGACACAAGGGGTCTGTAAGTTGATAAAAGTTATTTAAAAAGCAGTTCGAAAATTTCGTAATTTTTCATTTACCAATTAAATTTTTATGTGTAATATATGTGGATACACGTTTAATTCTTTCAAAGAGATGTTTTTTAAATATTCCAAATTTCCAAATGTTTTCCAGTTACCGCAATAATCGATTAAACTTCCTCTTCTATCCAAAATCAATTCCTTTCTGCTGTGGAGCTAATATGTAAATTGAATCGAGTAAAGTCGAAGCGACTTCTAACAGCTGAATTATACCTACATAAAAAAAAATCTTATTAGCAATTTAATGTGAAATTTAGATATAAAAAGTTCTTTCAAGTCGATTCAAAATACATGTACCTACCTACCACTCCTGTATCTGCAAAAATTTAAATGATATGTTCACTGAACGAAGATTTCTGCGAGTGCTGTTCGCCCTTTTCATCTATTATCGGTCATCCATATTTTCCTCGAAGATTATTCTCGACGCTTTCATCGACATTTATTCCTGCAGAAAGGCATCACAACCTGCATAGGACATCGTGTGTTAAATTCATCGTAGTTTTCCTTCAAATGTGTCGATAATAAATGCCAAAGGTGCAATACGGTGGCTGAGATGTGGTGTTGAATTCATTTCCGGTTGGGTAATTTATGCTCACAACTCTTCTCATAAGTAAAAAACATTTTTATAATTTTAATATATGCGCACTTTCATTTTAATTTCTCCGTACTCATCAAAATCTTCGACTTAAATGAACAAAATATGAAGACTTATTCAAAAACTCAATGGTTTCTCAGGATGCAATGCAGTTTTCGTATTATTTTTATACGTAAATCGTTTTCTCTCCTAGTAATTTTACTCCAAATTTTTATGCTCTGTTGAAAGGAATAAAATGTATTCCAGGGAAGGTACAACTTTAATAAAATTTTAAAATAAACTAAATAGTAGGTACTTATACGCGAAGAAATTAAATTTATATAAATTTTTTATAAAAATAATTTAAACCAAACCATTATGAAAACCAAACTGTTAGTATTTGCTCAATACTTACTTGAAAATTATTACTCATATACAAAGTGTCTTATTAAGGAAGTGTATAACATCTTAATATAAAAGAAGTGCATGACCTATTATCGTATAAAGTTATTCGATATTTGTAATATTTATGCTTTTGATAGGAAACTTTAGATGAGGAGATGTAATATACTATATATGAAAATATTAAGAAATATTTAATTTTACACCAAAATTTTCAACTGTGTACACCGAACGGAACGGCTCGGAATATAACGATTGAGTACGGAAGCATTGTAAGAGTTTCTTTCTATATTTAAGCTCTTGCGGTAACAGGGGCTCCGCGTTTCTATTGAGAATTGAGGTCTTTAATTAACTTGAAGACAGGCCCGTAGCTAGAACCAAATTAAAGGTAGGGCATTAGAAATTTGAAGTGGGGCGCAAATGTTCGGTGCGTTTGGGATACATTTGTTCAAGTGAAGGGAAATTTTTTAGAAAAAAAATAGTTTCTAGAACCCTCATTTTATTACATATTTTTATACGTGAACTAAAAGAGGTACCTACAATAAGAAGAAATAAATGGACCAAACAAAAAACACAACATGGTAAAAATATTCAATATAATCGCAGTCTTCGATTTACCATATTGTTTTTTTAGCACTTCGTCAATATCTTTTTTGTCCATTATCTAATGAACAATTAACATTTTTTGAGGCTTATTGATGGCAATTAGTGTCGATAGGGTAGATTCGCACGCAGCAGTAACTACTACATCCGATTGTTGCGACTGATGCAAATAGTTCATACGTATTTCTGAAGAATTCCCTTTGTCTGTACAGAACTTGTAATACGCTTTCAGTCTGATCTCCTCTACCATTCAAGTACCTTTTCACAATAATAGTCTCCTCTTTGGAAGGAATTTTATTACCTGAAAAATAATTGCAATTACATATTGTATTGTTCTCATTAATTTCCTCACAATAATGACATATGTAAATGTTAAACAGACTTAAACTTTGTCCAATTCATCAAGACACAAAATTGAACTAGTATGTAGATCATCATTGTCTTCAAACCTTTTTTTATCTCAACTGTTATTATGTCTACAGTTTCATAATATTCCGCTTTAAATGGCGACGTTTAAGCTATGCCTGCTATGTTTTGACGAGAAGGTGATGCAGCACTAATCCTCCAGATGTCTTGCCTTTACTTGTCTCTTCTCTTCTGGGAACTATTTAGATATTCTTTTCTACAATATGGTATTCTCAGCTTCTTCCAAAATTGCTTCATACATACATCTCTTCTGACCTCAATTTCTTCCTAGACACATTTTATTATCGATATGGCATCCTTCAATCCAGTGCTTCGACCCTGTAAAGCCACATCAGCCGGTTACAGAGCACAAAATACTCTTTTTGCTACTATCTTTGCCAATCGAACTTCCATGTTTAACATAACGCCTTCCCAAGTAGCCAAAATAGGTTGCAGAACGGTAGCGGAACCGTCTTGCAACTAAGGTTGCTTTCACCATAAAGTTGCTAATTCGGGTTAATAACGTTGTTTAAACTGTATAAAAGCGGTATCCACAACTGTATTTGAACAGTTGTAAAGAAACTTGAGTTATAATTCAACTGAAAATTAATGGTTATATAATTTACTGTTGCAACGTCTCTGCCACGTTTCTTTGAAACGATTAGGTAAAAAAAGGTAATTAAAATTATTACCGGAACGTCATTGCAACGATTATTTGAAACTATTAAGGGAAAAAAAGTTAAAAAACATACTACCTAGACGTCACTGACACGTGTCTTTGCAACTATTTGGGGAAAAAAGGTTATTGAAATACCTTACTTTCACTTATTTACGTACTTTAGAAACCTTGATGCAACGTAGCCAATTCATAATGAGACATATTCAGAAACAGGTTTGTCATAATATATTCCAATTTAATACAATAATATGTAGATATTTTCATTGTTCATAAAAAGATACTCTACTCTCGATGAAATCCCTAGGATATATGTATATACGCATTACCTGATTCAACTATAGCGCATTTTATATTTTTCTACTACATATATAAAATATTAAAGACAATATAAAACTTTCGATAACATATGGACATTTAAGAAAAAAAAATTTGAATTTAAATATAAAAAAGTAAATAGTTTTATTCAATTTTATATAGGAACAAAAACCAAAACAAAATTCCATGTAATTTTTGCAAAAATTTTCCGCTATTCGCCTTTTTTATGCACCAACCACAATCTGCTACATTTTAGAAGAACTAAAATTTATCATCTCAGAAATTAATTTAAAAATAACCAAACTTTATTTATACCTTTTTCGTGTATTTCTGGTTTTTGCGTGCTTTAGATATTCCTTAAAGAAATTAGCACCATCATGTTCAGTAAACCTGGGGTGGGACTTTCTCACGACAGTAAATAACAAATTAGTTATGCCCCTAAAGCTTACAAAACTTCGTTTTGTAGCTGTTCCCGTCCATGACAGTTGTTCCATTACGGAGTCCTCGAATAGGAAGTAGCCAGTGGCGGATACAGCGGGGGGCGATCGGGGCGATCGCCCCCCCTAGAGCTCTTATAATAATAAATCAAAAATTATATTCTAATCCAATGAAATAGAAAATACAAAAAAAAAATTTTTAAAAAAGACCGTTTCTAAACCGGCGTTAAAAAAATAGAAAATAATCTCTCCCTTCACTTAATGAATATATCACAACAGTTCTCCAGAGTTTCCCTTCATTTTGCATTTAATTAAATTTTTAAATTATATTACATTTGTATATAAATTTTAAAATTTTCAAGGTAAACAGAGAAAACAAGATCTGGACAGCTTAAGTTACACTACAGTGAATAACAATTTCCCGAAATTTAAATTTGGAACTCCAAATGTTTATCAAAATACTTAATTAAATTACTTTCCTTTGAATATGCTTTCTTTGTGTACCATGAAAATTTTAAAATTTTTATACAAATGTAATTTGATTAAATGAAAAACTCTAAATAGTTATTTGATATATTTATTGTTTTTTCCTTTTTAGTCATAAATTATTCTCAAAAAATGTAAAATTATATCACTAAGGAATTTTCAGTACAAGCATTGTTGCACTTTTTTGTGATCGAAAGCTCACAAAAGCCGGGTATTTTGATGAAAAGTAGTATGTTGGGAAAATTATCATAGCCGGGGTAATTAATCTCAGATTCAGTTGTCCTGCAAATTTAATTTAAGGCAAATAGGCTAATATATATATTAACCCTACCTAATTAGCATTCCTCGAAAATTTCTTCCACCATTTAAGTTGCAAGAAATTGCAGTCCAGCCCAAGAAATTATGCATGAAAAACACCAGCAGTAAGGCAAGCAAGAAGTGTATAATGTCTATTTTATGTGGGATTAAATTTTACTATGCTTACGGGATTAAAAACTTATATTATATAGATAAAAGAACTCTGGCGATATCTGAATGCTAATGAAATTGTCATGCCAAAACGAAATGAGAAAGCTATACAGAGCGGTCCACAACTGATGGCAAGTGCGATTATAGGGGGCGATGGGGGCGATCGCCCCCCCTAGAGCAAACGTCTGGATCCGCCCTTGGAAGTAGCATATTGTTCGTAATGTTTTAGATTCGTTGAGTCCTCCAAAAGTTGCTAGCTTTTTAACCTAAGGTTTATGTAAAAAATAATAATACGAAAATAGTTGTATACTGTATATTATTACCATTTTTAATTTGAAGCAACTATCTGTCAAGAGTTTTCCATCCAACTCTACAAATGAATTTATGTTGCTTATTGGAAATACCATTGATTCGTTATCGTTATCCTCAACTAAATCTACAGCACTGTGTTCTAGTTTTTTTAATAAAAGATCCCTCATCTCTCGCATTTCTTTTAAAACTAAAATGAAATAAAAAATAAAATAGGTATTGTATATAAGCATAGAAAATTCTATGAGAAATTGTTCCGAAAGTACCTGTCGCCAACATTATATTTCCGGTCTCATGAGTACTTGATCCCTCAACATTATTATTTTCTATTTCAACAAAAATAATAATAATAATAATTTTCACTCGGTGGAACGATAAAAGATTTAGGATATCTTGATTGTTGAATCGTAGTTTTTCTTATTTTGGTAACTTTTCTAAACTACAAGATATTATTAATTATAAATGCACTGTTTTTTAATTAAACATGTTTACAGCTTTTATATTACTGTAGATATAGCACAAGCTTCCACTCAATTTATTTTTCACATAACACAACTCTAGAAATAAAAACTTACTTTCCAAAAAACTTTGTTTCACGCACGCGCACGAACTCCTTATAACAAAACTAAACTGAGAATGACAAAACTGTGGCAAAAGAGTAAAAATATGACGTGAATGGAACGTTTCGGTTGCTGGAACGTTACTTTGAAACCTTGAATGCCCTATTGGTTCTGCTGAAGTATTCTTTTGACCGGTATGCAACGCTTCGGTTGCTGGAACGTTACTTTGAAACCTTGAATTCCCTATTGGTTCTGCTTAAGTATTTTTATGACTTTATGCAACAATGTTAGAAAAAAAAAGTTTCTACGCAACCTAAAAGTTCTTATGAACTAAAACGAGTAACAAAGTGACTGAATAGAAATATGCCTGTGATAAAATTTCGAGTTACTTTGTAACCACGGTTACATATGGCTCCTTGGGTTTGATGTCAACACTTTTTGCAATATTATCACCATTGAATTTTCCATTTTTCATTTTATCTGGAGTCTTCAAAATCACAGAATAATTTTCATATACGACTCTTGTAACAGCCAAATGTCCTGACGAAAGCTGTTCAAGTAGTCGACCAATCGTCTTACCTTCATACATGGCAGGAAGAGGTTGGAGGTAAGCAACGCAAACATAGCCGATGAGTAGCTGACTGGTCAATCTTGCCGATTATAGAGATTCGCCGCGATGACTTTTATGACGGCGTTGCAGAATACCGAATAAGTTGGCAATTTTTAAGGTAGGGCATTGTCATTTTAAGGTAGGGCATTGCCCCTCTATGCCCTCCCCTAGCTACGGCCCTGCTTGAAGACATTATTAGTAATTTTTCTTGCACGGCACGGTTGAAGTGAATTAATAATTTTCCCTCCAATAAAGCGGTAAAGTTTCGTTATAATTTAATTATCTTTAATATTTTTTCTTTTTTACATTTTATTACATTAAAAGTTTAAACTTCGAAGTAAACCTATAGTTCAACATTTGTGCATTTGTATACCCTAGATGAAATCTAAAGGGTATACTAAGTTTGATATTACATTTATAAAACAAAGAAATAATGTTGGTAGAGCAAAATGGATTGGACACCCACGCTAATATTCAAAGTTTTTTTTGATTTTTGTATGTCCGTCCGTCCGTCCGTATGTTCATCTATCCATCCATCCGCACAATAACTCAAGAACGCGTTCGCTTAGAGGGCTGAAGTTTTGCACACGGACTTATTAAAAAAAATGTTAAATTTAAGTTCGAAAATGGACCCAATCGGGCAACTCCTTCGTAGGGTTGTCATACAAAAATTTCGTTCTTTACTATATATTTTGGCAGTACCTGACAAGGCCTCAACGTGGAAAGCTAAAATTCTGTACATGGTATTTTCATAGTAATAGTAAGTAAACCTTCAAAAATGGACTAAATCGGGTAACCCCTTATTGGTTTTGACATATAAAAATTTAGGCATTTTATGCAAACTGTAAAAACTATTCGTCCTAGAGCCTTTTATTGTACTGAAAAGTTCTTCAGAATATGAAATCCTATGAAATTGGTTATAGTTATTTTTACTGTCCAACGAACCATTCTAGAAATACCTATACGTGAAAAACCACTACAAAAATCAAACTTCCACAAATAGGTGACCATACGAAATCACATGCGGGCATTTATATATATAAATTAATGGCACCTCGCGGATAGTTTCGCACTGGGCCCTGCGAGCTTTAGCGCCGGCCCTGTTTGCTAAAAGTCTAACCTGTTTTTTCTCTTCACATATTTTTTTTGCTGTTGTAAATGATTTTTGTACTAGGGTGTCCCTTTGTCCAATGATATACATTTGTAAAGAATTCAGTTTTAAATCACGTTGATAGATATTAAATCCCTTTATTTGCAGGTATTGTTGCGCGAGTTACGTTGTCGTCTGGTTTACATAACAAAAATTCTTTTTCAAGTAAAAAACGTAAAATGATATTCTCCAAGAGAACGGAAAATAAAGACATTCCCATGGAGTCAGCAAATTCCCAGACGGCAGCGGATCCTCACCATATCATACTTTTCTAAAATGAACTTTCATGAGAAAAAACACCTTTTGCTTTTAGGTGAAAAGTTAAGTGGCGCAGTCGGTAGGATTTCTTTCTAAAGAAAGATATCCAGTGAAACGAGCATTTAATCAATTAAAGTGAAAGTGATCAACTAAAGTAACAAAGCAAACTTTATCTTAGTGTTGTGCAGAAACAACGATCACAATTAGTACGAGAAGGAATTTCCAATTCGATAAAAATCGAAAACTTGAAATGACTACAGCGGAGCAGTTGGTGGCTCAGGTACAGGCCCTCACACAAAAATTGGCTGAACAAGAAGCCAAGCTAAACAGAGCAAACTTGACGAAATTCGAACTAACTGCGGACCAAATTATTAGGAACTTCAACGAGATACCAGCATTTTCCGGAGAAGACTCTTTTAAGTTAAAATCATTCTTAAAAACTGTTGAAGATGTGGAGACACTTTGTGGAGACAATAACATTCAGCTGAAGCAATATTGTCTAAAAAGAGTAATTAATGGAAAAATCATCGGAAAAGCGAGGAATGCCATCCTGGAGATACCAGAGAATCGAAGGAATTGGTCAACTGTAGTGGAGACTTTTAAGGTACGATTTCGACCAAAGCAGACAATTCACCAGTTAATGTTTCAGGCTAAAGAATTAAAGGTACACAATTTAAAAGATTTATTTAATAAATTAAGTAGTATTAAAAGTCAGGCCAGTGAAATTTGCGATTATGACGAAGAAAATAATTATACTTATGAAGCAATTGATAAGGAATTAATTCAGATTTTAAAATCAAAACTAATACCAATTTTACAAGTGCAAATTGATCAGGACAAAGGTTTATTTGAATTAGATAATTCTTTGTGTCAAACGGAAATTTACTTAAGTGATGATATGATAAAAAATTCGTATAGGATTAGTAAATATGATAAAATTAGTAAAGAAAACCAGAATAGTAAACGAATTAACAGTGATATTCGCAACGCTAATAGAAATTACAATTCTTATAACTTACAAAATTTTCCTAATTCTTCGAAATTCTATAATTCGCCGAATTTTCATAATCCCACCAGACCTGTATTTACTCAACCGCCTACAAACAATAACAGAAATTCAGGACAATACAGACGACAAAATTTTACACAAAACAGATCAGGGCAATATCGGAATAATAATATCAACGCACCCGAACCCATGGAAGTAGATAATATTAATAGAGAAAGTGTTATTGATCAAGAGGTAAATTTTACAAACTAGCCTCGGAAAACAGATTACTAATAATTAAATTAACTTTCGATGATATCCGAATAAATTGTTTGATAGACACAGGTTCTGACACTAGCCTTTTAAAACCTAACGTTCTACCTTACAACATCTTAAATTTAAAAAACGCTCTCACATATAACTCGTTAGGAGGCCCAAATAATGTGACACAAAAGATGATCGCACCTATTCCCAAAGAATTAAAAAGAGAAGGAACACTTGAATGGAAAATTTTCCCTCTTAAGAGTAGAAAATACGATGCAATAATCGGCATCAACTTTTTAATTCCTTTTCAGTCAAGAGTTGATGTTCATAATCAATATTTAGAAATCTTTTCAAAGTATCAAGTCCCTTTCGAGAACATTGACTATCCAAGTGAAATTGCTCAAGCAAATCACCTCGAACCTATAAATAATTCTAAGGAAGAAATTTTTAATAAAATCAGCCAGTCCCATCTTAATTGCGAAGAGAAATCCCATTTAAAAGAGTTATTAGTGCAAAACAAAGATTTGTTTTTCTGTGAAGGCAATAATCTGACATTTACACATGAAATCAAGCATGAAATCAGATTAAAACATGATAATCCTATTTATTGCAAAGTTTACCGCTACCCTCAAATGCACGAGAAAGAAATAGAGTCTCAAATAAAAGAGATGCTACAACAGGGTATAATCAGAGAGTCTAATTCACCTTATAATTCCCCCCTCTGGATTGTCCCCAAAAAGATGGACAATTCAAATGTGAAAAAATGGCGTATAGTGATAGATTACAGGAAACTTAATGAGATCACTATAGACGATAAGTTCCCTATCCCGAATATCGATAATATTTTGGATAAATTGGGAAAGGCCCAATACTTCACAACAATTGATTTAGCAAAGGGTTTCCATCAGATCTTAGTGAAGGAAGAAGACCAAAAGAAAACAGCCTTCTCTACACCGTTCGGGCACTATGAATATATTCGTATGCCCTTCGGCTTAAAAAATGCTCCAGCAACCTTTCAGAGGTTGATAAACTCAGTATTAAGAGACCAAATAAATAAGATTTGCGTAGTATATCTTGACGATATACTAATCTTCAGTACTTCCATTCAGGAACATGTTACAAATACTAATAAAATTTTTAATAAACTTCGAGAAGCAAATCTTAAAGTACAGATCGATAAATGCAACTTCTTTTGCAAAGAAACTGAATATTTGGGTCATGTACTGACGACTACTGGTATCAAACCAAATTCCAAGAAAATCAAAGACATTTCAGAACTAAAACTTCCCACAACGCAGAAGCAGATCAAATCATTCCTAGGAGTAACAGGTTACTATAGGAAGTTTATAAAAGACTACGCTAGAATAGCACAACCAATGATTAAATACTTGAAAAAGAACACCCAAATAAATAAATTAGACCCTTCCTATGTCAATGCCTTTGAACAATTAAAGACTTTAATTACTTCACACCCTATACTTAAATACCCTGATTTCAATAAGCCATTCAAAATCAATACGGATGCAAGTCAGTATGCAATCGGTGCTGTATTACTTCAGGAAAATCACCCAGTTGCCTTTGCTAGTAGGACTTTAAATAATCATGAAGTGAGATATAGTACAACAGAAAAAGAGTTATTAGCCGTTATATGGGCAGTAAAATATTTCAGGCCTTACATATATGGCAAAGAATTCGAACTTCAAACAGACCACCAAGCATTAAAATGGTTACATACTAAATATTTAGGTAACGACCTAAATCCCAGATTGCAAAGATGGATTCTCTCACTTGGCAAATACAATATAAAAATTGAATATCTGAAGGGAAAGGAAAACAAAATTGCAGATTTCCTTAGCAGAATCAACACTGATGAACATGAAATAAATGGACTGACCGAGACGTTCAGTCTTAACGAAGGAAGAGACCTTTCAGAGCATAATGACCCATTAGATAATAATGAAAACCCAGACCCAGAAAATATAAATGATAATGATTCTCTCCAACCTATAGTTCATTCGCAGGATGAGGAACAAAATGATCACATTCCAATTCTGGATACTATCGTCAATAGATTCAAAACCCAAGTTGTAATTACCACAAATTTTACCCAACAAATGGAACATATATTAGGAAATCGAAGAATATATATAAGCCCAAACCCAACGGCAGAGGAATTAGTTAGTATATTAAAAACCTATATATCAAGCAGCAAGATAGCAATCTATACTCAGATATCAGATCACGATTTCAACTACATTCAGCAAATACTAATTAAAGAATTTCCCAATACCAAGTTTGTAAAATGCACCTACTTCGCTCAAGACATCGAAACTGAAGACGAGCTAATCAAAGTAGTATCTATTCAGCACAAAGAACAAAGGCACCCCGGTATCATTGCCCTTTACGAAGATCTAAAACTAAAAATATATCATAAACAACTTAAAAATATTATAAACAAAATTACCAATAATTGCGACATTTGCAACAGAGGCAAATACGATAGGAATCCGATCAAACCCAAATTTCGAAAAACAGAAATACCTACAAACAAAAACCAGATAATACATATAGATACCTACGTAAACAAGAAGCAAACATTCATGGTCTTTATTGACAAATTCACCAAATTTGCGACAGCATACCCGATGGAACATAGGAACCATACAGAGATAATTGAAAAACTAAGAATGTATTTTAACCATAAAAAACCCAGAAAGATCGTAACCGACAAT
Source organism: Dioctria rufipes (assembly GCA_963924295.1). Taxonomy (NCBI): domain Eukaryota; kingdom Metazoa; phylum Arthropoda; class Insecta; order Diptera; family Asilidae; genus Dioctria; species Dioctria rufipes. The sequence continues at coordinate 79,026,433 of OZ002743.1, read as the reverse complement.
GAATTTAAACACGTTAACGTTAAAGATTTCTTAAGGCAAGAAAATGTAGAACTGCACTTAGTTAAACCTAATAGTCACACAGGCAATTCAGATATAGAGAGATTAAATAATACTATTACAGAAAAATTACGCATATTAAACTTAGAACAGCCAAATTCCATACGAACGCAAATGTTAGATGCTATAAAATATTACAATAACCAATACCATAGTACAATTAAAACCACCCCATTAAACGTGGAAGAGGGAAAAATTCCAACCGAAGAAATCTATAGTAATCTCATTAGATCGCAAAATAAAAGACTAGAAAAGCACAACAAGGGTAGAGAAGAATATGAAGAAAGGAGAAAACAAGGTTATATTAAAAATTACAAATCTCTAAGACACAAAGACGAACCTAAATTCAGAAAATACAATCTATCTAATATACACCCTTCCAACATTAAACGTCCTCTTAAATTTTCAGATAATGATGACCATCTTTGTAGCATTAGCAATGCTGCAACCAACAATGAGTCAACTACAAATAGAGAAAATTGAATCTAATTCCGGATATACCATAGTTCAAGAAAACCAAATCTTAATGCCGAAAACGTACAATTACTCCTTACATATAATTGATTTACACCAAATTAATAAAATAATAGTAGAACTAATAAACAGTGCGTCTTTACTTCCTGAAAATATTAGTTATCCACTGACAAAAGACATAGACAAGTTACAGGACAAATTGTTAACACTAGGAAACGGACACCACACTATTCGAAAACGAGGACTACTTAACTTTATAGGAACTATTAATAAATGGTTAACAGGAACCATGGATGACGAAGACAGGCAAACTATAAATCAACAATTTAGAATACATTGACACTAATAACCATAACCTAATAACCAACAACAACAAACAGGTTCAATAAACGAAAACTTTAATACATCTTTAAATAAATTACTCAATGTTATACAAGATGACAGAAAAATCATAAAAGATTTCATAAAAGCTAAGATAGACAAAAATTCCTTGAAAATTGCAGCATTTGACATCAAATTAAATATCCAAGAAGTAGATAGAATGGTAAGCGAGTTACAAGATAACATTATATTTTCCAACCTTAACATCATCCATCCATCTCTCTTAACTCATGAAGAAATTCTTGAATATCAGATAAACTCTGACAAAATAAGAAACCTAAAGGTAGGGTTTGCAAAAACGACCACAGATAAATTAATATTTTTAGTCAAAATTCCGTATAAAATGACATGTATTAACAAAAAATTAATCATACCTTTAGCAAACACAAATACTTGTAATATGATTAATTCACCAATCATCCAAACTTTTGAATATCGAGGAGAATATTATGAATACAACCAAGATAAAGCAATTCATCAGCTAAATAATTTAAAACATTGTATTGTTAAGAAAAATTGCGAAAATATAAAAAGCTGTAAAACAGAAATTTATAACATAGACGATGATAGTCTACTTATTCAGTTAGCAAACAATATAACTGTAACGTCGAATTGTGACGAGAGAAAATTTGTTTTAAATGGGAATTATTTTATCAAGTTTTATAATTGCAGTATCAACGTAGACAGTAAAACTTACAGTAACAAAATAAAAGAGATAAGAAATAAATACTTTGTCCCAAACTTGGATTATAGAGCCGAAAATAATACTTTGTCTTTTGATGAAATTATTCTAGAAACGAGAAATAACATAGAAGAAATTCAAGAATTAAAATTCCATAAAATTATGTTTTATTCAGGCATTAGTACTACTGTAATTATCATATCAATAATAGTGATAATAATTTTGTACATATATTGTAAACAAAAACGCTTAAAAGTAAAAGTTGTTAATCGGATTCAGGAGAATCCTTATCTTAACGAAGGAAGAGTTACGTTGTCGTCTGGTTTACATAACAAAAATTCTTTTTCAAGTAAAAAACGTAAAATGATATTCTCCAAGAGAACGGAAAATAAAGACATTCCCATGGAGTCAGCAAATTCCCAGACGGCAGCGGATCCTCACCATATCATACTTTTCTAAAATGAACTTTCATGAGAAAAAACAGCTTTTGCTTTTAGGTGAAAAGTTCAGTCTTTTCTCGGATCTTAAATCGTGCAGTTTTAAAAAGAATCTCGATCGGGTTTTTCTCTTAAGAGAAAAGTGAATGTTTAATGATAAAAGAAAGAATTGTTCTCAAGAACATTTGTTAAGTGAAGAATATCTAAAGAATAGAATAAAGATTTAGTGTTTTAAAATAACTAATTTGTTTTCTTTGAATATTTTTTTTTATTTTATTTTTCACGTCTGAGAATACAAAAATGTTAAGTCGCGTCATTAATTTTCAAAAGGACGGATTCCATAAATGGAGGTAGCACAGAAAAGATAAAGATTGCATTGATTTATGTAATATTCCAGCGTCTGATCTCGTTATAATATTTTCTTTCTCAGATATCAATTTTTCCAAAGCATTTAAAATGTTTAATAAAAGTTTTTTTTTTCAACAGTCACCGCATCTCCTCTTGTGTTCCAACGAGTTTGTACACTGTGCTTAATGAGTGATAGAAACTATCAAATTCTGCAAAAGAGTCAATCAAATTTTACAAAATTTGATGATTTTCTTTTGCAAAATTTTACTGAAAATAACTCCAGTCGACCAACAAAGTAAATGAAAAATCTGCGAAATATTTTCTGTAAATTCCTAAGAAGAAATGAATGTTTATTGCTCGTCTCATTGCAATACAGAGGTGGATTAATCATATAAAAAATTTACGAAATGCAATAATAAAATTCATTTAATTAATTTAAATTGCCTAATCAGTCAAAATGACTGCTTTTGAACAATATTGGTATAACACATCATATATTAGAAACAAAGAGAGGGGAGGTAAATACAACTATAAATAAATGATTTATATCATGTATACAAAGTCTCCAAATTCTAAGAAATTGTATCGTTATAGAAATAATTTTTCTAAACGAAATTAAAAAGCAATCTAGCGTTAAAGAAATCTCTTCTTCTTCCTAACTTATTATACCCTAAATGAAATTTAAAGGGTATACTAAGTTGTCATTCCGTTTGTAACACCTCGAAATAATGATGGTAGAGCAAAATGGATTGGACACCCACCTACATTTTTTTTTTTTTTTAACAGGGGGAACAGGAGATACCCAACCCAAGCACGGAGGCCACATCGGCCCATTGTGCTATCCTGAATCCCATTCACCAAAACCTTCCTGTCCTCTTAATGAAGCGCAACAAGTCTTGGTGAGAAAGGTCTTTCAGCTCATCCACAGCTAGAAGGGGAGACCCTAGAGTATTCAGTCTGCTCCGGGCTAAGGCCGGACACTCATCCAAAAAGTGTTCGGTTGTCTCAGGCTCTCCCTCCATGTAGGACAGACACTCAGGGCTGTCAACAACTCCCATCCTTGTTGATGCCAACCACGGTTCTACATTGTTTCCTTCCGAGCCCCATGAGAAAATCGGAGATACTCCCATTGGGCCCATCAAGAAACAGTTTTGTACACCTACAAGCACTCAGGTTCTCCCATCTCTGCTGATGTTTCCTATGAACATCCGCTTTGATGAGAGACCCGATATTCGAGGTGGCAACGCCTACGGCGGGCTCCGGTCCGAGGAACGGAGGATCGGAGCCAGCCCTAGCTAAAAGGTCAGCCCTTTCATTCCCCATGATTCCCATGTGACCAGGAACCCACAGGAGGGACACACGCATAATATTAAAAGTTATTTTGATTTTTGCATGTCCGTCCGTCTGTCCGTCTGTCTGTCGGTTTGTCCGTCTGTCCGTCTGTGCGCACGATCACTCGAGAACGCGTATACCTAGAGAGCTGAAATTTTGTACACGGACTTTAAAAAAAAAAGTAAAATTAAGTTCGAAAATGAGACAAATCGGGCAACTCCTTCGTGGAGTTGCCATACAAAACTTTCGTTTTCCTCTGTATATTTGGACACTGCCTCAGAACGCATCGATATAGAGTGCTGAAATTTGGTACGTGGTGTTTTCATTGTACTAGCAAATAAAATTTCAAAAATGGACTAAATCGGGCAACTTCTTCTTGGTGTTGCCATATAAAAATTTAAGTTTTTTACGTATACTGTGAAAACCATCAGTCCAAGACATTTTTATTGTACTAAAAACTTCTTCAGAATACGAAATCCTATAAAATTGGTTATAATCATTTTTTCTGTCCGACAAACCGTTCTAGAAATATATACGAAAAACAACTTCAAAAATCAAACTCGCATAGATGGGTTACCATACGAAATTTAATACGGGCATTCATCTAGGGAATCATAAGAATTGGTCTTAGACCAATTCTAGCTTTTTTACTTGTTCTTAAGTTAAATTTTGTTTCAACTGCCACGTATTGGCGATGTCCATGACCGATGGGGCTATGTTTACAATAACAGCAATGGCACTAATGAAACTATTAACAGCTAATGTTTGTTTACATACGTGATTAAGTTTAAAAATCTCAACGTCGATAAGGACTGATGGGGTCAGCACGCCTTTTTGTTAAATTAAATATTTATTATAATAAATGATTCTGTGGATTATAACATTATTATGTTATTAATTTTTATGTTTAAATAATTTAGGCAAAAATATAAAAAGCTCCACCCCAAAATATGTGCCGCCCGGGGCAGACCGCCACCCTCCACCCTCCAACCCTTAACTATCAACCTATTTCCTGTTTATCGTTCGTTTACACGGCACTTATTTACGATTTTGTGTCTTAACTTACCGTTTATTCAGGGTTGCAGCATTATTTCGAGAAAATTGAAATTGAGCTTAGCAAACCCAAGTTCTTTTTTCAAGCCAGGTACCGTTTGCAAGTTTTCGCAATAAACTTGCCGATTGATTCTTGCAGTTTAAAGTTTCACCATTGTGTATATACTTGGTTCTTGGTGATACTTGGTTTACATAATGCAGACATTGAGTGTGGTTAAGCTTTGCCTTGATGTGCTTTAGAAGTTTTCGCAATTGAATAAACTTGCCGATTGCTTTGTTGAAATTTGAAATTGGAGAAGAGTATAGGCTGAACCTGTAATGTAAATAACTGTACGAAATTGAACGAGACTGAGGTTTACTTACGAAAAATTGATATTTTTAGCCTAAATATTATCACATTCCGTAAGAGTTATTATCTTCATATTTAATGTTTCAATTTTAAAAAATGGTAAAAGTAAAAAAATTAACAAATAGAAGTTGATTTAATTGAAGATTTGAGCTTTCTATTAATTCGCAGTACCATTTTTATTCCATTTTAAATTTTACATTGCACTTTTAATCATTTCGTAATAATTTAATTGTTTAGACGCGATGTTCTTACGGAATGAGTGATTCTTAACGCACTATTCTTACGGAAAATTGAATATTTAAACTTACGAAAGTTCCCCTCACACGAGTTAAAGTTAATTTGTGTACGCCTGTTAAATTAAAGGGCGCCTTCGCTTTACGTAAGTAAATGTAACTTACGTATACGTCTATTGTAGTTCAGCCTTATACTCCTTCGCTACAGTTCGACCGATAGGTGCAATTTACACTTTAAAATTGCGACAGTTTTTAATTTTTAATATAGGAAAGGAGTAAGAAGCCTTTTTTGGGAATTTGAAATTTTGTGAAAAATCAATGTTATTTGAGAGGTGTATAGGTCAGATAATAAAATTCCAAATGTCCCTCAACGCATAAAAGCGAAGGAATTGTCTTTTTATTAATAGTTGTTAAATTTTTTATGATATACAGTCATACCCCGTAACAACGTATACCGGGGTATGACTGTACATCCTTTCTTGAAGCCTACCATTAAAAAATTGTGAATCTTTGAAACGCGGGTTGAAATCTTCGCAAATGTTGTTTAAGAAAGTAAATGCTGAACAAGATGCTGCAGCTCATGCTAGTTTCCATGAAGCTCATTTAATAGCGAAACATGGAAAACTATTTACTGAAGGCGAATTAATCAAGCATTGCAGATTGCAGCAGCAGAGGAAATGTGTTCAGAAAAAGCTAATTTATTTCAAAATATTTGTTTGTCAGCAAACACTATGACTCAAAGGATAGGTGATATTACAGAACATATATTAACTCAATTGTCTGACAAAAATCGACACTTAGAGTGGTTTTCTTTGGCTCTGGATGTGTCAACAAGAGGTTTCAGATTCTCCTCAGGTGTTACTTTATATATTATATTACTTTATATTGATATGTAAGAATTATGAAGTGAATAAAGAGCTTCTTGACGCTCATAGCATTCACGGCACAACCACTGGAGAAGATACTTTTAAAGGAGTTGAAAATTCTCTTCAAAAAAGGAATCTTCAATGGAAAAACTTGAAGTGATGATGGTGGCAAAGACATGTGTGGAAAAAATTACGTTGTCGTTGCTCCCGTATCAAAGGTAATAGAAATGACGATGGATCAAAGCCATTAATCGTACATTGTATCATTCATCAACAGTATTTGTGCGGAAAATGCACGACTATGTTAGGAGCTTTAAAGTCAGTAATGTCAGCTGTAAATTATATCAGATCATCGTCAATTCCGAGAGTTTATTGAACAGATTGGAGAAAATGAATTGCCATATTATACTTCAGTATACGCTGGCTTAGCTGCTCAAAAGTTCTAAAGCGATAACAATAATAGAAATTTTCCTGAATGAAAAGAAGGCTGAACTATGAAATAATGAGTGGTTATGGAAGTTATCATTTTATACAAATTTAACTAGACATTTTAATAGCCGCATCATAAATTACAAGAAGAAAACCGTCTTCTGCCTGATTTATACACTCATATTAAGTCTTTTCGACAAAGAATTATTTTATTTTAAACATTTAGTCAGCAAACTGAGATTCAATTTCCGGTAGATTTCGCAATTGAAGCTTTGGTTGTTTTGAAAATAAATTTCTAGTCTCGTTTTTCAGATTTTAATGAAATTGCGAACGATATCAAGATTTTTCAAAATCCTTTTAACGTCGATATAGAAACCATTGCAACAGAAATTCGAATGGAAATGATTGATTTGCAGTGTAGCACTATTTTTAAAGAACACTATTCAAAGTCATCATTGCAAGAATTTTATAGGAGTTTTCCACTTAGACAGTTTGATCAATTGCACAAATAGACCGTGGCTTTTTTTCCGCTTTCGGTATACTACTTATCTTTGTGAAAAAGTATTCCCCAAAATGAAATTTACAAGAATATTTAGAGATCCAAATTGATCAAATGGCTTACCGAAGTCGAATTACCTACTATGTACTGCTACCTTATTGTAAGTTATTCGGATAAATCTCATATCATCAATTACAACTAAAGTATCCGATTTCATTATATGTATAAGTATGCCAGTTAATACGTTCCTTAGTTGGTCAATAAATAAAAAACATCTCATTTTAATTTCGTAGGATGAACTTACATTGTAAATACTTGGCGCTCGCGGGCCGGTGTTGGCCCGCGGGCCGTAGTTTAGAGACCCCTGAGTTAGTTCGTACGTGGATATTGTATTGAGCGGTCTTTTATTTAATCAATATTTAATTCTTAAATTGTTCTTCTTATTTTAGTTAAAATTCAATTTCTTATTTTTTTTTTTATTTTACTTTCGGCCCGACAGTAAAAATCCGTGATGCTCTCTTACCGAACTGTGCGAATGTGGAACAAATTACCATCATCTGTTTCTCCTCGTGCTTACAATTTTCGAAGGCTCAAGAGTTACACAAATCAGCATCTCCGCCACTTTCCTCATGTCCCCTAATCCTTTCCCTGTCTCCTTATCTCCTTCCTAACATGCTGTGCTTTGCATCATAAGGTATCCCCTAAGCTTGGTTTAATATTATAAAAAAAAACAGGCAGTCAAAAATCTAAAAGTTATTGATTTCATTGTATATTGTATACATCTCTAAAATTTATTTTTATAAACACAAGCTGAAGTTGGTTCACATATTCCTATATTCTAAAACTGTCGAAGTTAATGCACTGCACATAACTTTTTTAAAGACTACCAACAAGGAAAAACAAAATTCAAATTTCAAAGCTATATTTTCCTAGTTTTTAAAATTGAATATTTTTGAATTTGAATTCAATTTAAATCGAAATCGACTTAAATGTACTTTGCATATATACATACATTATGGTAAAATAAGAAAAAAAATTAAGTGCTTCATTAGAATTTTAGAAGCCACAAACTGAAAAAAGCACATTGAAAAACAAGGAAAAAAGCTAGAATTTCTAAAACCAATTCTTATTATACTTTAGTTTAGATGAATGCCGGCCCATGTAATTTCATGCAAGTTTAATTGTTTAAAGTGGTTTTTTGCATAAATTTTTGGAACGGTTCGTCGGGTAGTAAAAATTATTATATAATCAATTTCATAGGATTTTATATTCTGAAGAACTTTCGAGTTCAATAAAAAGTTCTAGAACTGATCGTTTTCACATAAAACGAAAAAAAAAAACTAAAACATTTGTATAGCATATTTATACCCTAAATAAAATTTAAACGGTATACTAAGTTTTTCATTCCGTTTGTAACACCTAGAAATAATAATGGTAGAGCAAAATGGATTGGACACCCATGCATTGAATTAAAAGTTATTTTGATTTTCGCATGTCTGTCCGTCCGCACGATAACTCGAGAACGCGTGTACCTAGAGAGCTGAAATTTTGCATATAGTGTTTTCATAAAAATAGTAAATATAGTTTCAAAATTGGACTACATCGGGCAACCCCGTCTTGGTGTTGCCATATAAAAATTTAATTTAGGGTTTTGTACGTATACTGTGAAAAAGATATGTCTAGTGTGATTTTAATGTACTGAAAACCTCTTCAGAATATGAAGTCCTATAAAATTGGTTATAATATTTTTTTCTTTCCGACGAACCGTTCTAGAAATATATGTGAAAAACTACTTCAAAAACCAAACTTGCGCAGATGGGTGACCATACGAAATGACAATCGGCAAGATCCATTGTGCTCTACCAGAATTTGTTTCGATGTGTTACAAACGGAATGACAAACTTAATATACAAATACCCTATGATTTCATCACTAACAAAAACAACCTTAACTCAAAGCACAGCTAGATATCGAATGGCTTTAGAAAAATATGAAAGGGAAAAGGTTAGCTAAAGTTTCGAGACCCCTGAACTAACTTATTCTTATCGGACTTGTCCCTACCTGCTCACCAAAATGCTTAATCGTCATTTTTCTCCTTAACCCTGAAGGTGTAATTGAACTCTACTGTGAGAATTACGAAATTGTGGTTTTACCTACTAAGCAGAATATTTCAAATAAATATTCTGTATAAAATAAATTTATGTCGCAAGGTATGCATGTATAATTATTAATTAATTTTGCTATTACGTTTCTGTGATGACCATGACTCGCGGCTTGCAACGCGAATATTACGTGCAGGAATTAATCTACAAGGGATCAGACTAGATATTTAATCGCAACATGGACCATACATGTAACGATAAAGGAGCGAAAGTCATCCAATATTACGGCGGTGCTTGAGTGAGTCGATATGACAAGTTATTGCCAATTCACTTGAAAGCTCTGTTTTGGATAATATCCAATGAATTATACGGCCAGCCCCGGCCCAGATGTGAGAATTGTATTCCATTCGAGGTCTCATATAGGATTTGTAGAGAAGCGCTCTAGATATGATGGGTTGAAATATTTCTAACACCTTTTCAGAAATCCAAGACATTTCGATGCTTCTTTGACAACAGATAAGTTGTGATCTGTCCAGTGTGTATGCGAAAATTAAAGTAGCAGAAAATTTTATTGTTCAAATGTCGTGCGACACTTCGAAAAATATGAAAGCACAATTTAAAATACAGAATATAAAAGTTCTTTAAAAATTATATTTTTCATAGCTCTCTACCACTTTCTTTGTAATTTGATTGCAATTATTTAATGTGGCCAAAATTTATCCTCAGTACGGCTTTCCCATCTGGCTTTTTTGAAATGTTTATTACTACCAATTTTGTTATCAATGACTTGTGCATTTTCGAGAAAAATGGCAAGGGAACAATTAGAAACATTTTATCTCGATAATAAAGGGGCAAACTTGAATTTTCAGTAGGTATAATACTATCGTTTTAATTTTATTTGCAGAATTCAAAAATACGGTCGAAACGTATCCATAATGAGTATGAAAAGGACATTTTTGAATATATCCTTTTGCAAATCCCTTTTTTAAGGACTTTTGCTGCGGTTAAGGATAACTTGACTAATGTTATGTTACTTCTATTATTAGGACTTTTTCGATATCTTCATACATTTTCGATTAAAATTCCGAGGGAATAAGTTACGTGGCACATCCTATATATGTAAGCCCTAAAAATTTACATAAATTTTGTAAGGAATGAATGTTGCAGAACTATGTAGAATTTTCTCAGTAGTTAAAGTAGGAAAATTCAGATAACAGTATACTATAAATTATTATAGAGCACAAAAATTGTGAAAATTCCTACACGACACTGCGATCACATATCATCACCACACTGTATTGTATGTAAAAGTTATATTAAGGACTTTGCTGATTCATTCTAGAGTTGCGACAATTTGGGCCATGTCTCTATTTAATTATTAATGATTGAATTGAGCAGAGTAACTAGGTATTTGGTAAAACGTATATTTTTTAAAATGTGATCAAAATAATGTTTTTTTATTTATTTGCTTTACAAAAAAAAACTTCATAAAGCTTCATTCTTTACGAACATTCGGAATACCAAAATTACGTACATATTTATATTGATACTCTTTTCAAATATTCTATTTTTTCTATTTCCATTGCATTTTGTTTAAACTTACTATATTAAGAAAAATATATCGAAAAAATAATTGTAAATAGTGTTTTTTGTATGTAGATAGGAACGTTGTATGCATTTTTGTTACAATACCTACTCCATTTATTTACTACATATTCTAAGAATATTTGATTATTTAAAATTTATTTTTTTGCCTGCTGCCAACTGATTGATGCTTGCTTCTCTGTGAATGTGTCTAGGGTAGGGACTTTAAACTGCCTGTTGTCTTAGACCTTTTTTAAGGTAAAAATGCAAGGCCTGCTACGTCAAAAAACAGTTGACAACAATAAATTATTTGTCACAACTATAGATTGATTGCCATAATTATAAACAATTTTGCTGTCATTTAAGGCGATCAACGAAATATATTTTAAATTAAATAATATAACTAATACGATCTACTGTTAGATAAAATGCTTTCCAGATCCATTGTTGGTATTCAACGGGTAACAAGAGGTGTTTATCTAAAAGAAATTTCTAAAAATAAATTAATTCAACCTCTTAATGCTTCATCTCGCTTTGAGAAACGGAAGGATCTCTTAATTGGTAAAAGAAATATGTAATTTTTCCAGCTGCTTTTTGTTAACACAAGTTCAATACTTATAGGAATGCCTGTAGAAGGACAGTATTATCCACTTTTGCAAAAAAGGAATTATTCAGATCAACCTAAACCAAACGATGTAGAACGTTTTTTATATAAAGGTGTTGCGAAGTTCTTGAACACAGTGGATACAGTATCTACCTCAAAGAGAACTTTATTTGCTAAACGAATTGTACATTCTACTGGTGAAACTTTGGGTACAGTTGGAGCCTCTTTAAAAAGGGCATACGAGAAATATTTTCTGGGACATTGGTGGATTCAATTTACCATTAAGGAATACAACAGAAAACTTACAAATGCTCGTCGTGAACGTTCAATGAAACAAATTGCTAAGTAATTTATTTTAATAGTTTTGCTTGTGTGTGAAAAAATAAATATTTAAAAAATCCAATTCCTTGTATTCTTAAATACTTATCTAGATAATCGACATTTTCTTAATGGTTTGCAATGCTTACAACACAACTGTTTGTTTTTATTTTATTTTTTTATTTATTCTAATTATATCCCTTTTAAAAATAACTGTGTTGTGACGTAATTTTTGGATGGATTAAGTGGGAAATTTCATTTCAAACTTTATTTCAAGGCCTACTTTCACTTGGACAAAACAATGGTATATCGTAAGACTGACATTTTTTAGGACCATTGATTAAAAAAAAAAGTCAGTCGTCACGAAAATGTGTTCCAAGGTTTTTATAAGTTCAGTTAAATTTTTAAATAATTGCTCCATATCCTTTTATTATGGGACCCAAATTTCGACGATTGCAATTGGCAGAAATTTAAGGTTTAATCACAATGTGTTTAACAACTATAGAAGCGGAGGTGCATAAATATACATAATTCAATTTATCATGAGTTTTTATACAATGTTTTATTTTTTAGTAAACTGCATTAAAATGCCAGTTTTACACCCTTTACAATATCCAAATCGTTTACTATATCGAGCATATTCTGATATTTTGAAGAATCAAAAAGAGGGTAGTATTTCCGAGGAAAAAGAAAAACCATACAAAGAGAAGTCTGAGGAAGCGTATATAGAAAGTGTGGATAGCGTTTCAAAACCAATCCCATCAATAGATGTTGTAAATGATATTTTAATAAACGTGCAGCAGCCTTCAAATAGACAAATGTCGTCTGAAGAATGTGGCGGCAGCAAAGATTCAACAAAACAAACCTGTGAAAGCACTGATTTAGAAAAAGAATGTAAAAATCAAGAAACATCATCATCTAGCTCAAGTACAATTTCAGAATGCACGCAGCAAACATCAAACAGTACAAGCATACCTGAAACAAATCAGATCCAAAACCAGAACCAGAATATGGAAAAGGCTTCTGGCGAGAAAACAAGCACAGAGCAAAAATTGGATCTGAAAAAAATGCAACTTCAAGCTGAGAGAATCCTTTACTTAATTCTAGCTGCCAGCATCGATGCCTTTTATGCCATATTGGCATCGAATGAGGTGAAATTGATCAAATTAACTGCAATGAAAACTTTGGTGTGGTTAAAAACAAATACCCAAAAGCATATTTTGGATAATCCAAAATTCAAAAATAAATTGGAAGAAGTAAAATCGAATGTGGAACAGGCTCGTAAGCAAGACAAAGAAGAGCCGAAAGGAAGTGTTTAACGTGTGAAGTTTACTTTTATTACTTTGTTATTAATTAGAGTTGACAGAAATTTTTCAAATGCAAGAAAATTCATTTCAATAAATACTTTTCTCTCTCTTTGTGTTATTTAGAAAAGTAGAATAAATAAGACAACATTTGTTGGGTTTATCTTTGCAATTAATTTTGCGAGCTTTGAGAAATTCCTGAGTGGTGGTCATGTAGTTATGCTAGTTCAAGCGAGTATAACTCTACGAACGAAGAATCTAGTCAGACGTCGTCGCTTCAGGTGCGTTTTTCGGATATTTTTATATTTCATTGATTCACTTCAAATCGCAGCAATATAAGTACTTTCGAGAATAAATCAATATTGTTACTGGCATTATTTACTTGTAGGTAATTGGTCCAGAATTCAAAATGTTTACAAAAATGTTCGTGATTTGATGGTCATAATAAATTGTAAAAAAAACAAACTAGGGTATATGATTGAAATATATTCCCCTATTGTTCAATCCGACGGATTAATGATTTCCGTCGGAAGTATGATTCACTTCCTTTTCATGATGCGATTTTGTAATCTGTTGGCAGAAGTGCCACACTGAGTAGTATCAGTTTTCAACTTGCGAAAATGTAATCAGCTGATGATGTATTCAAATGAGCATAAAGTGAGACTACGGTTCATTTTTACGCATTCAAAAGATATCGGTAATAAATTATTATGGACAACATCGTGTTATTTCTTGATTTAGAGGACGATGAGGAAATATTAAGTATATTAAGGAAAAATCAGGATTACAGTTGGAAATTTTATGAAATTACAGGGCTATGAGTAAGTCGAATTTTTATGTTTATTCATTTTTTTTTTTTATAAATTTCTTTAGGTTTAAGAGAAATTTTAGGCTTAATAGCTTTCATCTATTTGTTAAGCAAAATAAGTAAGGATATTGCGCTTACAGTACGGTGCACATCAATTCCATTGGAATCTAAATTAGCAACTTGCTGGATGAAGCTATCAGCGTGCAATAGCAAATAATTTCAAAGTAGAAATATCGCAACCCACTTTTTCTTAGCATTGCCACACTGAGTAGTATCAGTTTTCAACTTGCGAAAATGTAATCAGCTGATGATGTATTCAAATGAGCATAAAGTGAGACTACGGTTCATTTTTACGCATTCAAAAGATATCGGTAATAAATTATTATGGACAACATCGTGTTATTTCTTGATTTAGAGGACGATGAGGAAATATTAAGTATATTAAGGAAAAATCAGGATTACAGTTGGAAATTTTATGAAATTACAGGGCTATGAGTAAGTCGAATTTTTATGTTTATTCATTTTTTTTTTTTATAAATTTCTTTAGGTTTAAGAGAAATTTTAGGCTTAATAGCTTTCATCTATTTGTTAAGCAAAATAAGTAAGGATATTGCGCTTACAGTACGGTGCACATCAATTCCATTGGAATCTAAATTAGCAACTTGCTGGATGAAGCTATCAGCGTGCAATAGCAAATAATTTCAAAGTAGAAATATCGCAACCCACTTTTTCTTAGCATTGAGTAAGTGTACTTAATTTAATAATAATTTAAAAACAATGTTTTGATTTGTCTCGTGGTTTGTTTGAATTCACTGTTACAGTTAAACTCTCTCGTAATTTTTTCCCAACCTTCATTCTTTTCTTTAAGTGAAACGCTATCAGTACGTTTACTTTCAATCACTTCTTTGTGTTTAACAGCAATATTTATTATATTTTTCTTTTCTTGTTTAGTTAAATTTTTGCACCTTGCATTATCTGTTATTTTAATAAGGGATTTACTAGTTAAAAACGACGATTGTTCTCTGTCTTTATCAGAAATGTCAGAAGTAAAACAGATGTCTTTGACATTTATATTGCAGTTCGAAAAACATAGTTAAGAGAACTTGGTGAATACCAGATTTGATAAAAATTTTAAGACCGTCGCAGACGTAATGGTAATACTAGTTTAAGACAGGTTGGTAAATACGGCCCTTAAACCCTTAGAATATAGAGAGTATAGGAAGTGTGATAAGCCATATTTGGCGTAGTCAAATTCTGGTTGTGTGAAAGCTCAGTACAGCCGTGTTGTAGAATCAATATAGACAGCGGGGCAACAAGATATTAGCTGTGTTCTTTTGGTTCCGTGCAGTGCACTGCAGAACACAGGAGATTGCGAATTGAATTGACTTGTAGGGTTCATAGAAGTAGAAAAGGTTTTGAAAGCATAGAGAAATGATCAAATTTCCATGACTTGAATCCTTGCAAAATGTCAAAATAGAACTTGATAAATTTCGGGGCAAAATTTGACAGGTTTAAAGTTTTGTAAGAATTAAAGTCATGGCACCTAGATTATTCTCTCTATGCTTTCAAACAAATTTCTACTACTATGCATTCTACAAGTCAATTCTATTCGCAATCTCCTATGTTCTGCAGTGCACTGCACGGAACCAAAAGAACACAGCTATTATATGGTTAAAAATACTGCAGTTGCTCCCACCGAAATGCTCTTAGTCGTGCTCTTAGTCGCTGCCACTGCGCCTAGACAAATCTTCTATAAACAAATATTTCATCGTTTTTGTTATTAATTTCAATTTAATTTAATATAAAAATTTGTGTAAAGTAAACAAAATAATATTATATAACTATGCTTGCCTAAAAAATGATTTCCCACGTATATTTTCACCAGATTCAAAAATTTGAACTGAACCTGACATAAAAATTTTTATACTTGAATCCAGGTCTGCTCCTCCACTCATTTCAGGTCATCGTCATCACAGGGATACTGTATTATATAGCCCGCAATATCGCAGGGTGGTTGGGGCAATGGCGCTGGAAGCCGAACACCTGCACTTTCAATTGAGTAAGTGGTAAGTAGTGTTAAAGTCCCTTCCGGACTGAGTGTGTGTAACGGCCTTTGGTTTGTAAGCACGAAATTTTTTTTGTATATGACAGGTGGTACAGCAGCAGGTTTTCGTGGAACCTCCCCACACTCTCCGCCAATAGACGAGGCGAACTAGCGTGCCGACCTGCACTCAACTCTGTCCACCGAGTGATCTGTCAGCTCATGCTGGCAGTCTGGACTTCACGTCCAAGAACATCACTCGACATAGTTCCATAGCACTTTTTCAGGTGCCTCTGAGACCGTTCGATTGAACGGGGGTTTCCTCTAGAGCGAACCTGTATGTTCAAACGAAAACGACATTACTTGTCAAGGTGGATTCAGCAATAGGGGCCAAGCTTATGAGAATTTTGACATTTTAGGCAGTAAAATTTAGCTGGAAAGTCTGACTTTATCGATCTAAATGCAATGATGCCCATCAGAGTGATTGGGAAGGGAAAGAGATGGTGCTAACATCCGATATTTCTATCTTCAGGGAAGGATCCAAGGCGGGTCCGGGCACAGGGACTGGAGTGTACTCCAGAGACTGCCAGTGGTATGAGTCTTATAAACTGCCGGTGGACCAGCAGGGAAACCTGTCGTATTGGGAGACAATTGTGGCATGCATGTCAGGAAGAGCAAAAGAGAAATCCTTAATGTCAGCAGAACAATTACCAGGCATATAGTAGTGTTCATTATGGGTCACTAGGCCATAGGGGACCATAGTTGAGGGCTGGGTATAGTGACAAACTAAAAGAGGTAGGCTATTGGGTAGCTACTTCTTCTCCAATCTGGGGAGCTGCAAAGTAAAGAGTTAAGGTGTATTCTGAGATTCCTAAGGGAAGCAGAATAGGTCTAAGTAATGCAGGCTAGTCTTCGAGCGGGACCCTTCTTACCTAGTCTAAGTTTATCGATCTAAATTACTTTGAGCTAAAGAAAAGCTCAGTGTCACTTTGTTTTCCAGCAATGATCGAGTGTACTTATTGTATGCATCTAGCATAAAAGAATGATTCCCATATTAATGGTGTTATATTTAGTCTTCACTTTATGAAACTTTATAATAACAAGAACCGTATTTACACATGCAGCTACAAAAAATATAAACAGACAGGCGACACTATATGAGTAGACTCCTACGCAGCGAATCGCGCCGTAGTTAAATCCACGCCCTCATAGTCTACAACTGCTAATCCAAACAATTTCACCAAAAGAGCAAAAGCTTTAAGATTGTATATCAAACATAAACGACTTTACACGGCGTTTTCATAAAAATAGTTAATATAAGTTCAAAAATGGGCTAAATCGGGCAACCCCTTCTTGGTGTTGCCATATAAAAATTTAGGAATTTTACGAGTACTGTGAAAACGATCAGTCTTAGACATTTCTATTGTACTGAAAAGTTATTCAAAATATGAAATCCTATGAAATTGGACCGGACCTGTTTGCTAGCAGTCCAACTGCACGAATATTATGTGAATATTAAAAACATACGGTCATCTAGGGTATCATAAGAATTGGAATTAGGTCAATTCTAGCTTTTTTACTTGTTTAAATAAAAATTCTCATAGGAACAAAATGCTCCACTATCAGCTAATGCTGTCAAATATATCGCACACTATGCGTTATGAGACGTCTGTGCAAAGTTTCATTACTATTAAATTATTGTCCAGCCGCAAAACCCTCTAGAAACACTTCCCAAACCATGAAACAGACATAATTCTAAAATATTTACAGTGTTCTTATGTAAAACCAACTGAGAAAAAGCTTGATTTGAGTAGCTCCCGCATCCTGAACTACTAATCATAGAGAGAAATGTCCTGTGATATTCTTAAACTTGCTTTCTTATCTTCCCAACCGTAATCAAATTTTTATATCTTTCCTAATAAAATTATTTGAAAAATTTATTTTATCCAAACGACTACGATTCCCAAAACAAAACCTCAGCTGGGTAATAATTGAATGTGAATGGCATAGTCCAATGAATTCGAATGATTTCCCCTGCAGTTTGGACTACGGCAGCACATACACACATGCAATTGAGCGTAAAATTGTAAGATTACTTTTTAATCAAATTTATTTTATTATTTTGTTAAGGAAGGTATATAGTAAGTGCAGCCGTTAGGAAGGTAAGAAGACTATTTTCCTGTCTTGTTAGTAGTTTAGGCTATATAGCATATACAGGGTATCCCGTATGTGTTCTTGAACCCGAAGGCTATGGGTATGGACTCGTCATGCTTAGACAAGCAAAAAATTCCTCTTTTATTAAGTTAACTCAAAAATAACCACTTTTGCAGACACAAACGAAAATACGCAACAGGATAAGTCTACCCTCAACAATTATACCCCCTTCATATTTGAGTTCTTCAGACTTCTTTTGCCTTCTGTTTCACTATCTGCAACACACAAACTGTTGTGTAACTTTTATAATCAGTATGTTGGTAAACAGTAGCCAGCGGGTAGCTCAAATGTAAGGCTATTACATCACAAAACAGCATATAAAACAAAATGAAAGCAAAAATTTGGGAAAAAAGAGGGAAATTAACAATCATAAAAATACATAAAATGGGGGGGGGGGGGGGATACCAATCGCTAAAATCGCGAAGAGGGTTTTTTAAGCGATCCTTTGGTATCCTATCTTTAATCCGTTAAGCTGGTTTTATACCTTCTTGGGGTTTCAATACTTTTTATTATTCAGAGCAGTTAGATACTCACATGACATTGATTTGGCTAGAAGTAATAACGTCAAGATCGCAACATGCAATGCAAAAACTATCCCATTTTTAATCTGATGTATTGACATCAAAAAACTTTTTATTCAACAACATAAACAACGTCTGTAAAAAAATTTTGCAAGTGTTTAATCATCAGAATTCTTTAATTTATAGTAATTTTTAAGTTTAGTAAGATAAAATAAATTTAATTTTTGTTTTAAGAACATACAACTTATTATAATTAACACAGCTTTTTAGTTTTGTTTCAACGGTTAACATCTATGCAGAACATCTCAACAAAAACCTTAAGACTTCATTTTAAGAATATCTCTTATGAACTGTAAAATCTTCTTCCTTGCATCAACTAATTGCGGTAAGTCTTCCTTCCTTGGTTCATACATATTAGCACAATGAGCCGTACCTAAAAATGAAAAAAAAAATTAAATTATTTCATGACTCGCTTCTCTATCTAAAAATTAACCATTTATATAAATTGTCGGCATTTGCTTATCAGTAGAAGAAATTAGTCCAAGAGCATGCCATGGATCTATTGATCCATGCACATAAATAACATTTGTAGTATGCGGACGTAAAGCTCCATAGATAATATTTGTTCTCTTCACAGATTTATTTACTGCATCGTAATTAAATCTGCAAAAAAATATTTATAATAAGTACAATAATTTTGAAAAATTTTCCTGTCATACTTGGTTGAATATATATCGGCACATTGTCTTACAAAAAATTCCGCTGGAAATCTATCGCCAAACACCAAACTCTTATTTTCAGATGTTTGATAAAATCCAAATTCAGTACAAGTCTGATAAGTCCATTGTCGAGCTGGAAAAAAGTTTTATATTTTGTAATCAGCAGTAAATTCATGAAATTCAAATCAGGCAAGCGAATTTTGAAGTTTTACAAAACAAATTCATTTGGAGTTAACTTAATTGTGAAATTTTCATAATTGCAACTAACATCCTCCTTTATTTGCCTCGGAGTCCCACGAAACCTTTTTAATATCATCAATCATTTTATCGTACTTGTAATCTAAGCAATCTTCCTTGTTTATTGTCAATAGCAATTTGTTTACTTCTGCTAACCTTGAAACAGGAGTACCAATCGTTGTGTTAATCATTATATCACAAACCTGTTCAATTTTAAAAACATATTTATTATAAAGTAATAAAAAAAATTCATTATATATATTATTACCTCGTCAATAGTAACAGAATTATGTGGACTGTTGTCTTTATTATACTGAACGACTCCTGCAAAATTGCTAGCCAAATTCTCAAATAAATTTGATATATCCAAAGGATTATCAATAGACTTTTCGACAGGGTCGCATAATCTGAAATATATTTTAAGTTTATTTCAATATTGAATTAGGCTTGAGCGGTAGCTGTATGAAATTGGATTTGAATTAATCAGATAAAGCGGATGAGAGGTACTCTTTTTCTCTCCTTCTAATGTTAAATTCGAAGTACCTAGTACCTAGTTTACTTATGAAGAATAGTAATAAAAGCAAGCAAAACGGGTTATGGATGGTAAAATGTTACAAATGAGAGCCTTATACATTTGTGGGTGAGCACATAAATTTAGTCGATGCTGAAATTATGGATTATAAGTGATATGATAAGTAGTCACAACTAGTTAAAATCATTACAATTCTGATTATATGAAAACAAGGTAAATTTGGTTTTCATTTTCCTATATTCTAAGCTACCATCTCTACTAATTTCAACGAGGGAAGAAGTCGTTTTTTCCTTGTACCTTACGCAACAAATTTATGAGCATTTTGAAATTTGAATAGAACACTAATCTACTTCTCAACTACTTCTCGGGGATAAAGCATGTGAGGTGAGGAGTGGGGATTAACAAAAAAACATTCACATTATTTGAATCATGACTACATTTAACTTGTATTCAGTACTTTCTTGAAGAAGGCTTATTGGAAATCTGATACATTGTTACTAGTAATTAAAACGGATTTAATAGCATAAACAGATTTACTCAATTTAAAATTCTTTTGTTAAATTTAGCAAAAGTACGGAATCAATTCTTTTCAAAACTATTCATTTTTGAAGTTTATTTTGTGCAGAGTTTTATAATGCCACTTGTTCCTGTTATATTAATTAAAAGACAGAAATGAAGTGTCCGGTCAGTGCTTGCAAATAGAAATCGGATTATAAACTAGGGAAATCGTGTTTCATGCAAGTGCACTATCTAAATTATCTTTTTTGTTAATAGAAGCAAAGATTTATATAAATTAAATATGTGAATTATTTCAAAATAAAGTAGAACATTTTTTACCGCAGATGCTCCGCACAAAAACTTTGTTTACTTTTTGAAAATTGACAACTTGCTTAGAATAGGGACGGCCGGCGTGTAAATTCATGTAAAACATGGACTACCAACACAACCAGAATCCATTACGCAAAATCTGGGATATCACCATTCCTGTTTGCTATATATTCTAAAGATATTAAAACTCAGATTTTGCTGAAAAGTTCTAGCCTCAAAATTATATATTTTGTACATTTTGTTGAAAAAAATATCATATTATATTATATGAGTTTTTTAAATTTAATTATTAAGTGTCTATATCAAATTACAGTCTAATCGAATTATATTCATCTATAATAATAGAAATTATATTTTGCCCGATAACGACGATAATTGCCATCTTACAATTCCCGTGTTGCTGGATTTAAGCAAAGCATTTAATTCTATTGATCATCATAAGCTACTGAAAAAGCTATCACCTATGCTATTCAGCTTTTCAAGACTTTATAAGTGGACTTAGCCAAATTGTAAAAGTACAGAGCACACTCTCACACTTGGCGATCCTATATTGTGGTGTTCCGCAGGGATCAATACTTGGTCCCCTTTTGTTCAGTTTATATATAAATGACTTGACCAACGTAATCGATGCTGTAAAATATGCCAACGACGTGCAAATGTATCTCAGCAGACCAATTGGCTTAACGGACGATTGCGTATGCCGACTGAACAAGATCTCAAGCGTGTTTATGATCGACCTGTGCAAAAAGTTTCGAACTAAGTCCTGTCAAATAAATTTGTCTATAGTCTATAGTAAAGGCATTGAAGCTAATGATTTACCGCCCGTATTTATAAGTAAAACCACTTCTCCATGTGGATTCTGCAGAGCCTGGGCTTTGAGCTTAATTCGAACTTGTCCTGTTGCCACCATATCAATGCTACATTGGGAAAAATATATGGGTGTCAACGGCGCTGTTACTGAGTACTAGTTTACTTTGGCTTCATATGTGACAAAAACGATTAAAGCCCTGGTAATGCCTCATTTTACTTATGGTTGCATAACATTCTCATCTTTGGACTCAGTTTTCCCTAGAAGAATTTTGATTGCATACAATAATGTGTTACGCTATGTATTCGAGCTGCCTCTGACCAGTCACATATCTCCCTATACATACATCGACCTCGCTTAGTTGCCCTCTAGAAGGCTACTTAACTCAACGCGGATTAAAATCTCTGCATAAACTGATATATAATCGAAAGCCATCGGATCGTATATTTTCGAGAAACTGAACGTCCTGCAATCGACTAGACTTAAGAAACTCTTGATCCCTCGGTGCAGGTTGCGGTATGGACAGCGTTCTTACTTTTTCCAAAGCATTAGCAAATGGAATATTTTATCATATGATGTTCAATGCAAGACTGTCCGCAGAACTTTTGCAGAGCTTATAAATTTATCAAATATTTGTAAAAATCATTTGAAATTTGAGTGTTTCCCAGATTTTTGTTTATATCTTTTTTATCTATCTTCTTTTGTAAACTGATTACTGTTTTCTTTACTTTTTATACTTTTTCTTCAATTCACTTTGTACAAAATAAGTTTTTGTAATCTTTGTACTTAAATAAATAAATATTGTTATTGATTGCTGAAACAGACTCGATAACGAACCGGTTTACTTTATTTTATGCAATTTATTTAAAGAAATTCTATGGTTTTCTTCAATTTCTAAATTGTAAACAAAAAAACATTATTCATCTAGAGCACAAACCAAATTGGCTAAAGAATCGGTCAGATGGAATAAAAGAATTTTTAGAAAAACTTTTGATTTTTACGATTCAAATCAAATTATTAAATACAATGTGGCTTAATAAGCTAGGCAAATACAAGAGCTAAAAACATTTGTCTCGTTGGTTCTGATTTAAGTCCAGTCGCCCGGAAAGCGTCAGGTCCCGGCTTCAAAAACGGGACAAGACGGTTGTTTTTTCTCTTGTATTTAATAATTTGATTTGAATCGTAAAAATAAAGATTATTATCTTAAAATTCTTTTAAGTTTTAGCCCACATATACTTCATAGATAGATATAAGATTTTTCCGTATAACCAGCTTTTATATTTGACACTAAATTATCCATAACCAAAACCTGAACGCATTATAGCCAAAATTTGTAACACCACCCCACGTCTCCAGCGTAACTTTTATGTGCTATAGGAATTGTCTTGACGAGAGCTATGTATTAATCTAATAATTTATGGTATTAAATAGTCAAAATATAAGCGGAATTTATACTCTGATGACCATGTTTATTTTTTACGGAAAGTTTGTTTCAGCTATATTTCATATTCACACGTAAATGATTTTTTATGGGATTATTTGATAGACAAAGTAAGAGACACAATTTCTTTTTATGTAGATCATAAAAAAGCATTAATTACAATCATGTGCACAAATACTTACTTAAATTTTTCATTTAAACTTCTTTGTCCGATCATATGTTTTAAAAGAATTTCAACTTCAGCAAATCCCTTCTGAACAGCTTCAACACAATTATCTGAGTAAGTTGATAAAGATTGCTCCACAACATTGTAATATTCTAAAATGAATACCTGAATCCTGAATGCATAATTGAAAGGGTTCTACACAGATACTTACCATAAAAATCTATCTTTGCTAGCAGGGGACCACTAGAACTTACAGCACCATGAACAAGATGTGGGTACTTTTCTCTAAGCCAAGCTGCTAAGGACCCAGGATAAGATCCACCAAAAGCAATCCATTTCGTGTTCTCGCTTAATTTATATTTCGAATTCATTGCTGAAATGAAGAAAGCTAAATCTGCTAACGCTGATTCCGATGATAAGTAAACAAGATTGTCGATGGATACATCGCTAAATAAGAAATGATGACAATTATTATATTATTATTATTATATATATTATATCTACTTTGTTGGGTGACTCTTTCCATAAAACCGGTGCTCCAATTGGAAACACAATGCATTAAATTCATTGGCGTATTTAATCCAAGCTCCCTGAATCATCCATTTTGCTGAGGCTTCACCTTCTCCACCAATCATAAGAAATACAGGACCATTTTTTTTGTAAAATTTATCATTTACGAAATATCTCTAAGTGGGAGTTTCGCTTAAATCAACACACATTTATAAAAATTTAAACTTTTCATACCTGTTTCCAAGTTGCATTATTAGTTGAATCAAAATGATCGAGGTTTTGCTCAAACCATTCGTCTTGTGGCAGTAATTCATTAGAAAAAAGCTTGCTAGGATCTCCAAGATTTCCTACACCTTTCCTGCCTTTCCAAAAACTTTTCCATGCCGAGGTGTTGTCCCAAAAGATTATAAAGGCCCATAGAAATAGTAAACCGGCTCTCATTTTAAGGTTAGTAGTTAGTAATTGAATTAAGGAAGCTATTGAATAATTAAAAGTTATCTCAAAAAATATATAAAAAGTAATGAAAAAAGAAAATTTCATATCTTCTTGCCTTTATTTATAAGATCTCTCACTGCTGATTCAGCTAAAAAAATTATAATGACATGTTAAAATTGAATTTTGTATAGATAGATAAATAAAAAAAGACGTAAATACAACAAGGCAAGCAAAACAACCTCTTTTCTGTAAGTATCAAAACTCTCGTGACATTAGATGGCGCCAGGCTATTTGTAGTATTAAAACTCGTGGCGCTAGTGTTGACATTAGATGGCGCCAGGCTATTTTAATTGTTATGGTTGGCGCTCAGAGTAACATTTGGTAAATGTCTTGACTACTGGCTTCGTTCGTTTTGAAGAAATTAAATAGAATAGCGTTCTAATTTAATACTATTACAAGAAGTGTAAAATCTATAAAGGTTCACCTGTTCACAGCCATTCAAGCTATTAATTTGAGAGAAAAGTTTAATATCATCAGCGTAAATTAAAACCTATAGAGATGCAATATCGTCAATAGAAAGAATGAAATCCAACAGTCGTGAAGCAGATCACTTGAGGTACACCAGATGAAGCTATCAAAGCCCAAGAAATGGAATGACGGTATAATACTTCTAATTATCTAAATAAGATACAGTCCATTTTAGAAATGGCAAAATCCATACCAAAGACCTTATAAATACAATCCGTCTGGTAACATTTTATGGTTTTATGAACCAGCCAATAGTATCCGCAGAAAATTCCACCAAGTTAATGGAAATAGCCTGCCCGAAAAAAACCCACGTTGATCTACAGAAAAGAAATGTATGGGAAATTGATAGCAAATAATATATTCCAATAATTTGAATAACAAGATATACATATTTATTTGCAATAGGTTTATAATTAAAAATTTGTATTTTACCATGCTTGTTGTGTCGTACATCAAAAAAAGAGTTTTTCCACAGCTTTGGGATGCAATTTTTGAAAAATAAACTCTTCAAATTAATACTTAGACAGTTGTAGAAATTTGAACGCACACTTAGTACAACGAACAACGATGTAAAGATCCACCTTGCTTAGTTAGGCTGTATACTGTTGAAATAAATAGTTTGATCCACGAAAAAGAACGATAACGAGTGGTATAAATTTTAAATTGACTTTAGTTAAGTCCGAACCAGAAAAGGAACGCAACAGTAAACTCAGTGCGATAGACGTAGTATTATATTAATGCATCAATACATCAATAGCATCCATAGCAACCCGGATCCTTTCCATATCAAATGAACT
Source organism: Dioctria rufipes (assembly GCA_963924295.1). Classification (NCBI taxonomy): domain Eukaryota; kingdom Metazoa; phylum Arthropoda; class Insecta; order Diptera; family Asilidae; genus Dioctria; species Dioctria rufipes. Next base: position 79,000,796 of record OZ002743.1, on the reverse strand, counting down.
GAAAGTTTTGTTTATTTCATGCAAATAAAATCTGTCAAAATAAATTAATTTTAATTTTGGTTTATTTTTCCTATGCGTATTTATTTCGTATACATTTAAAATGACCGACAACGATAAGTTTGAAGAAATCCAAAAAATCGAACCTTCTGCTATATTTGGATTTGATGGAGAAGTTGATTTCGGACTTCTCGTACATCCGGGTAAGGAGCACTTACTTTATCCCTTGGGATGCAAAATCGTTGTGACAACTTTATCCACCGACAAGCAAGAATTTTTAGCAGGGCATTCAGATATTGTTTGCTGTTTACAAGTTTCAAGCACGTATGTTATTTATGTATTTGGATCTTTCTAGTATAGTTTTTACTTTGATATAATTTTATTGCAGAGGAAATTTCTTTGCATCAGGACAAAGAACTCATATGGGATTCCGATCCCATGTAATTTTGTGGGATTGGAAAACTAAGAAAGAAATAGCTAGACATGATCTTCACAAGGTAAATTTTTTGTAGAGTAAGTCAGTAAATTCCATATTTTCCCATATTTCCACACTTGCTCTAAAACTGTTTCGGGTGAAGGAAAGTGGTTTTGGTTTTTAAGGTTTGATTTCATTGATAGAAGGAAGTTTCAACCAGAAGAAATCAATAAAAGGTAGGTGTATTTTGTAACATCCCTTCAAACCTAAGGTAGAATCAGAAGTGCAGAAGTATCATTTGTACAGTGAGTAGAGGAGCGAACATAGAATTTATCACTGTGGGACTCCAGCACTCATCATTTCATTCTCACTATCGCTGCTTCCCACTTTCGTTGTCTTGCTTGCAGATAATTATTTAGTAACTGGTTTGCCTTTCCTCTAATTCCCATTTTGGCTAATATTTAAGGGTTTCATGGTTTTATCTTTGATATTTCGTCTTACTCTTTTCTATCTAATCTTGGTGCTGTGTTCTCTCTTATCTGAGATAATACTCCTTCTAGATCAGCATTAATTACCGGCCAGATAAATACACAGTTTAATCTTGTTACATTTCTAGTTGGCTCACAAGGATGACTGCACTTGGTCTTCAGTTTTTTACTAGTGAGGAGCCAACATTCATATTACCGTTACAAACAGTGTAATATGAAGTACAAGTTATTAAATAGTAGTGTTTATACAAAATTTGTAATGTCTACATTTCTGATTCAAGAGAAAAGAAATCGCTTCGTAATTCGTGCCATATATGTATATACATTATACAATGTATTATTGGTCCGCAGGCAATACTAGTATTGTAGTTGCAGTCAATCGTTGCCTTGCATTTTTTTTTGGAATCTTATTTGCGCTATTGATGGCCTAGAAAACAACAGTAGGTACGAGAACAATGTAATGTAAAATTTATGGGCAACAGGTTGGTTACCAGCTCTACTCTGTTTATAGACCATCTCATGACACTACCAGCTATATCTGATTATGTTTTATCTGTATATAGATTAGAGGTTATTACTTATTAAGTGAAGAAAGAAGGAAGTACTTAACATGCCAAGTCCGTCCTTCGAACAATTTTTTGCTTATATCAAATCCAGCCAGCTACATTCTGTTGCGAAAGAAGTATCGAAATGTCTCTGATTTCTGAAAAGGTGTAAGAAATATTTCACCGCGTTAAATCTAGCGCTTCTGTCCTATATCAGACCTAGAATGGAATACAATTCCCAAATCTGGGCCTTAGCTTCTTGGTTATTATCCAAAAGAGAGTCTTCCAGCTAATTCGCGATTTGGTAATAACTTGTCATATCGACTCACTTGAGTACCGCCGCAATGTTGAATGCCTTTCGCTCCTTTATCGCTACATTCATGGTCAATGTTCCGATGAAATATCTAGTCATCCCTTGTAGAATGATTCCTGCAGGCAATACTCGCGCCTTTGGCCGTATAGTAAAATTCCGTGATGCTTTTTTATCCCGAACTGATGCGAATGTGGAACAGTCTAGTTAATAATATACATAAAAAAAAAGGTGCAATTTTTGGAATTTCGAGTGAGTCTTCTACTTTAAATAGGATCCGAAGCATATTCATGGAATTTTTGGTAGTTCGAGTGATAGCCTTCTACTAATAAATGAACAAAAGAAGTAAGCTATTGAGTAGCTATTTCTTTTCAAGTCTGGGGGAGCTGCAAAACAAGTTATTCAGATATATCCTGAGTTTTCTGAGAGAAGCAGGATGGATCTATAGGTAAAGAGTCTTGGAGATATCTTGAGTTTCCTAAGGGAAGCAGGAAGGATGGATCTGGGGTGGCTTGAAAAGGTTATCCCATGGGGCCCAGGGACACCAGTCTGTGAGAGCTGCAAAACAAATTATTCAGATGTATCCTGAGTTTTCTGAGAGAAGCAGGATGGATCTAGGTAAAGAGTCTTGGAGATATCTTGAGTTCCCTTAGGGAAGCAGGATGGACCTGGGGTGGCTTGAAAAGGTTATCCCATGGGGCGCCCAGGGGCACAATGGACCCACTAGAGGTCTAAATGATGCAGGCTAGTTATCCTGCGGTACTCCGCTTACCTAACCTAACCTAGCCTTCTACTTTAAACAGAGTCGGAGAGATAACCTTTTACTTTAAAGATTATGACTCAAACTTCCAAAAATGATACAAAAATATACCTGTAATATTATCGCCCTATTTAAAGGACAAGGTCATCTCTCGGACTAGCAAAAATTGCATGTGTTACATTCGCACCCTGTTTAAAGTAGAAGGCTATCACTCAAATTTTCAAAAATTGTACCTATAACATTCGCACCCTGTTTAAATAAGAAGGCTAGTACTCACACTTCCGATAATTATACCTGTAATATTACCACCATATTTAAAGTACAAGGTCATCTCTCGAACTGCCAAAAATTACATATGTAAGATGCGCACCCTGTTCAAAGACGAAGGCTATCACTGGAATTTTAAAAATTTTTCCTGTAAAATTCGTACCCTGTTTAAAGTAGAAAGCTATCACACGAATTTCCCAAAATTGTACCCTGTTTAAAGTAGTACTCGAATTTTCCAAAATTGTCCCCTTTAACATTACCACCCTGTTTAAATAAGAAGGCTACTACTCAACTTCCCTAAATTGTGCATGTAACATTAGTACCCTATTTAAAGTACAAGGTTATATCTCGCACTGCCAAAAATTGCATATATAAGATTCGCACCCTATTTAAAGTTGAAGGTAATCACTCGAATTTTAAAAATTGTACATGTAACATTCACAACCTTTTTTAATGTGCAAGATTATCGCTAGCATTTCCAAAAATTGCATGTATAAGACTCGCACCCTGCTAAAAGGTGACGACTCTCACTGGAACTTCCATCTGTGACATTCGTATACCCTGTTTAATTTATAGTGCTGTTATTCGTTCTTCTAATAATTGCACCTGTAATATCCGCACCCTGTTTTAAATGCAAAGCCATAACTCATACCATAAAAAATTTACTCTTGAAAAATTCGCACAGAGGTTAAGCTTCTCGATTATAAGTTGAACTGCTTGATCTTGAAGTTATAGCTACTTACAAAATAAAATTCTGCTTATATGAACGTGCTTTAAGGTACAGAACTCCCGCCGGATCTCTAAAAATCATATTTTGTAATATTTCTTTACGCTAAATTATAAATTTTATAAACTAGTGATTTCTGTGATAAAATTTACGTCGGTGCGATTTTATCCTATAGGGGCGGATTTTTTTATACTATATGTGCATTTTCAGTTAAAAAAAAAAACTGATTGTGCGAATTTCGCCCCTATATGATGAAATTCGCTCGGGTGCGAATTTCCCCTACACGGTTCCTGCGCTTTCATCACTAAAGCTCTTTGCGCATGGAGATTCAGTCCCAAAAAATGTAAACCGAAAACGTAATATTTTCATTTCAGATGCGGTTTTTATGTCATGTAAATTATAAAAAATAGATCTGAACCACGTGAGCAATCAGTTTTATTCATAGTTTGAAAAAGATGTGAATTTTTTATTCATATCACTTTTTCAGACAGAAATCAGGGTTTCCACCCGACAAACTTAGTTTTTTTTTTCAGTTTGTATTTTATAGAACAAAATTTTGATGTACAAAGACTTCAACCTCCCACTACCCAGATGTATGTTTCCAGCTGTAATACTTAAAGAATGGACCTTCATCAAGTGGTAATATGGATAATGTATGCTATGTTTCGAATATGGTGACGCCAAGTCAAATATCAGAGCACTTCGTTCGGTTGAGAGGTTTTTGTAGAATCCCCATATAGCATGGGCTGTCGACGAAAAGAAGACCTGGATACACAGAATCCAGTATATTTATACGTACAAATTATATATAGAAGCAAATATAGGCACCATACTCAAAGAGATATGCAAAATACGATATTTAATTACACTTCTTATTTCCAGGGGAATATACAATCAATTTGTTTTACTGCCAAAGATATATATCTGGTTAGCCTGGGATCTCAGGATGATGATACAATTATAGTGTATGACATTGAAGCTCGGTAAGTGAGATCTTGGACTATTTAAAACTAACTGATTAACTTTTATTCCTTAGAACTCCCATATGTAGAGCGACAGCATCGAAAGCAACGTCTGGTTATCCATATAAGCTGTGCAGTTTACACAATACCAGTACAGGATTTATTGTTTGTGGAGACAGTTAAATCATATAAAATATTATTAATTTCAAATAATAAGCAATTCTTCATTATTTTAGGACTGATAAGAGTTTGGACTGTAGAAAGGGAACAGAAGAAATTGTCTGTACACGAAGTATCGGTGGGAAAACTGCAAAGACGTTATAGATCAATGCAAGTTGACTCTAGAGATGAGAATTTATACCTTGGTTCAATGTCTGGAGATATAATTAAAGTTCATCTTGGTTTCTTTGATCCTGGTGGTGCTCTCAAAGAAGGAAGCAGTGCCATTCTTATAGGCTCATATGGGCGACATGTTCCAAAGAAACCCAAGGGAAAAGATTGCGAAAAATTTGTAAATGGTGTACGTGAACTTTATATCATTGATGACAAACGCCTTTTAATTGGAGATGGTGAAGGAACTGTAGAACTTGTCGAAGAGCGAGATGTTTCATTTAAGGGTTACAATGCTCCAACGTGGCCTAAACTGAAAACGGTTTAAAATAATTATGTTAATATACGACATTAAATTAATAAACAAAAATTTCATTATAGCTTCAGCGCACAAAAGTCAATGGAGCTATATCATCTATTGCAGCAATTAAAAAAGGTGTTTTTCTGATAGGAACAGATAAAAGTGAAATATATTCATTAAATCTAACACGAGGTTTCGACTTAAAACTTTTAAAGACATGCCATAAATCAAGCGTATACGATATTACATTTCCAAAGTACTCTAATCCATTTTATTTTGGAATTTCATGTCATATTATTTCTTTTTAGAGACTTTTCACTTGTATTCGCAACTGCAGGGTACGAAAGTATTCGGATTTGGTCTACCAGAAGAAGTAAGGAATTACTTCGAATCATGGTGTATAATTTTTCATGTGCTTCCATTATGTTTGCTCATGATGGCACGAATATAGTCTCTGCTTGGAATGATGGCATTATACGTGCATTTACTCCAATAACAGGTCGCCTCATTTATGCTATTCCCAATGCTCATAACAAAGGTAATAAATATCTATAATGATTGTGCTTATATTATTTTCAAATAAAATTTTTTTTAGGATGTAGCGCCGTAACAATATCATCAACAGGAAAAGTATTAGTGAGCGGTGGAGTAGAAGGTCAAGTACGCGTCTGGAAGATTGAACCTTTCCGTCAGAGTTTAGTAGGAGTTTTGAAAGAACATTCAGCTCCTATAGCTACGGTTGAATTCAACAAGTTTGATACTGAAGTTGTTTCTGCTAGTAATGATGGTTCGTGTGTTGTCTGGGATATAAAGTAAGTGGAATATTTTTTTTAAACTTTTTCTTCGGTTTCTGTATCGTAAGACTCATCACTTTCCAACAATAAGTTATAATTTTCTCAATACAGCATGTCATGGATATGTGTTCAAATTTGATAAATTTTTTAGCATCCAAATTTTGTGGAAATAATTGAAAGAATATGTAAATTATAAAACGTTGAAACGTTTGTTAAAACATGAGCCTTTGCCCATTAATTTTTAACAATATTTTCACGTATGTATTGCTTACTCCACAGTGCATATTAATGGTTAGAATGGGCAGATGAGCCGTTAGTGAAAGGAAGTTTATTAGGTCCTTGGTGTATAACCGAAAAATTTAGAACGGTAAGTCGGACAGTAAAAATAGTTATAACCAATTTCATAGAATTTAATATTCTGAAGAATTTTTTTAGTACAATAAAAACGTCTAGTACTGATCGTTTTCACAGTATACGCGAAAAACTAAATTTTTATATGGCAGCACCGAGAAAGCTTGCCCGATTTAGCCCATTTTTAAAATTATATTTAGAATATAGTGAAAAACAAAATGTATAGCATGAAGGAGTTACCAGATTTTTCCCATTTTCGAACTTAAATTTATTTTTTTTAAATCGAGTGTGCAAAGGGCAAGGCCCACTTTTCCTACAACTTTAGGCCCTACATGAACATGTCACGGAATTAGGTCGAGTGAGTGGCGTTGGAAGTTAAGTCCAGACTGCCAGCATGAGCTGACAACGCGTTGTGTCATTGCAGGGCGGCACGCTAGCTCACCTTGACTATTGGCGGAGAGTGTAGGGTGGGTACCACAAAATATCTGCTGATGTCACGTAACCGCATTAACAAAAAGATATCGTGCCGTCAACAAAATAAAACATCGCAACACATCCGGCCCTGAAGGGACCCTTACCAAAGTTAGCTTAATAATAAGTTAGGACACAGAAGAGTTTTCCGACTGTTTTACATTTAAAATACATACGGCAAGAAAAAGAAGAAAGAATAAAAAAATCTTTAAAACTTTTATGAATAAAGATAAAAAATGTGAAAGCGCAAATTGCATGCAACGAAACAGAATGGAAAATGATTCATTTTCGTAAATAAATGAGAAGGGCGGAGTTTTTAGGTTTTACTCTCATAAAATGCTCCCGCGCTTTTGTGAAGCCCGGTTTTTCCTGAAACATTGTGAGAAATATCTAATGTTCTTTATAGCATAACCAACCTTTGTTAGCGTAATTCCTATTGTATTTAAACAGCACGTGCTTCTGTTTACATTCGTTTTTCTCTGAAGAGATTAAGTGGGAGAAACTCATGCTGTAATTCTCTGATATTTTCGGGAAAATGTGAATTTCATTTGAGAGGAATTTTACATCTCCTTTCAGCAAATTGGCCAAGCGAAATTTATCTTTTTCCTAAAATAGTGAGGTAGTTTGATAGGATTTTGAGGGATTCAATAAGATTTTGTCATTCGGGTAATCCTACGTTCTCTCGGACCTTATGCAACCTTTGTCAAGAGAGGGCTCCAGAAGAGTGGAGGAAGAGAAAGAGAATTTATGACATCCTCGCTAACAAGTTTCTTTATTTACACAAATTCAGTTTAGTTTATGTTTCATACATCTAGGCCTCGTTTTTTGCTTTAGAGACTAAAAAAGACTCAACCCTGACTAACAGAAGAGTTACTACAATGCAGAAAAATTTTCCTTTGCCTTGGCACTTTTATTTTCTTCACCTCATGGAGTGACTATCTAGCTACCCTGCTAAGTTATCTTGATTCCTTCGGATTACAATAATGAAACAAATAAAATTTGTCCATTTCAACAACTTTAGTTTTTCTCATTTAGTGTCAAAAATTTTAATTAGGGTTACTGGTGAAACAGCATAAAATGGATGACTATCGAGAGCCTGTCAGTACAGAGCCGTGTGTAGACTTTAATTCCGAATTGCATACTTTTCAAATAAAATCGATGTATTCTTATACAAAAAACTTCCATTATCGTTTGTCAAACTTAAATAGTCATATCAAGGTGGGATTTCATCATACCAAAATGCTATACATATTGAAACGAATTCCCTATATATATATATAGCACAAAATAGAGCTTTAGCCTCCCATCAAAATCAAAATTAAAATAAATTGCATATAGCCTTATACCAGACTATAGACTTTATCATATTGAAATATCCTTATATCCTATTAAATTCGACGTAGCATAGTATCAAGCTATATAGGCTCCTTTCACAAACTAAATATTTAAATAAAATCAACATATCAATACCTGTAGTATAATACTGCTATAGATCTTAGCAAAATTAATTATTCGATTAAATTCAACTTGGGATAGTATCAAATTATAGCCTTTGGTCAGACCCAATTATCTTCTTGAATCAGTAACATTAAATAACTCGCCTAAAAGTTTTTTACCACAAATATATAAAAATGACACAAGATATTATATGGCATCCAATCCCTCGAAGAAGCTCCCTAGAGATGGCTGCTTGTGTCCTTAAAAACTGCATCAATGAAAGTGTTGATTAAAATAAACTCTATAACTTTACGTTTTATACTTCTTTATTCCACAAAGTTTAAAGTATAACTGAACTAAAAAATGCTAATCCAAGCACATAATCTTTACAGCTAACACCGCTACAAGTAAAACATAATTCATTAGTAGCACTAATGCATATAGTGGTAGTAGAGGCATTGCCATATTTAACACTTCCCCTCAATGTAAACTACTTAGTAACTATATAAGTAGAAAGTCCGGTTAATTTAGTATGACTTCCTTTATTTAAATTTTTTGTGAAGATATCAGCAATCATTTCACCAGTCGGAACATACTTTATGTCCATTCACTTCTATTGATAGATTTCTCGAACCAAATGAACTTTTATGTCGATGTGTTTGCTTCTTGAATGAAACACTGGATTTCGAACTAATCGCTGCGCACTCAAGTTGTCTCCATTTAGCACTGTGGGGCATTCCACAACTTCTGAAAATCCCAGGTCACTTGTAAGATGACGTAAGTACACTATCTCCTTGGATGCAGCAGAAATAGCCATATACTCCGCCTCTGTACTGCTAAGCACCACTGATATTTGTTTTTGGAATTGCCAACTTACAGCACTACCTCCAGCTATAAAAACGTAGCCGGTATATGACTTTCGATCCTCGAGACTTCCAACCCAATCGGCATCTGCATATCCCATCAAAGTCATTCCTGTCTTTCTGTAAATAAGTTTTGCATCAATTGTATTTTTCAAGTACCTCAGGATATGTTTAGCTGATTTCAGGTTCTCCAGATGTGGGTTTTTATTAAACTGAGCCAACTTGTTTACTGAATAAGTAATATCAGGCCTTGTTGATATTGAAATATAGGTGAGTGATCCAATTAGCGATTGGTATACCTTGGGGTCAACCTTGTGACAATCCGTACAGTTGTTGCACTTCCTCATCTTTAAGCCAGAGTCTAGTGGTGTACTACATTTTCTGCATTCCGCCATTCCATTGTTTTCCAGTAAATCGTTGATGAATTGTTTCTGTGAAATACTAATTTCACCTCTATCTCCGTTTTTTTCAATTTCCATCCCAAGATAATAATCAATAGGACCCTTATCCATCGTGTAAAATTTCAAATTAATTTCCCGTTTAATCTTATTTAATGTCTCTTCTTTTGAACTTGCGAGGACAATATCATCTACATAAACGACAATGATGTTATATTCACTAGATCTATTCATGATATAGACACAGTTATCTGTGTCGCATCGAGAAAACCCAATTTGCTTCAAGGCTGTATCTAGCTTGTGATTCCATTTGAACTTCTTGCAATATATCTTTCCTATAGAATTATTAGAGTAATATATTACTTTTAGCCATAATAACTAAAGATACATAAAAGTTAAGTATGCTATCACATAGCTTAAGGAACTAAATTTAAAATTTTTCTATTATTTTGAATTGGATGATTGAATTTGAAACTGCGTTAATACTTATATAGCCTAGCTCTTTCCTAATTTTTTTGTGGTGTTCAACCATATAGCCACGAACTAAGTCAGTATTAATTGATATATTTACCTCAGGTAGACGTCTGTTGATGGTCAGATTGTTGAGTGACCTTTACCTTAACATTACTAATAGTAGGGTCATTAGATGGACTCGAAGTGCCAGGCCGAATCTGAAATAAATTATAAAGTTATGATGAACTAACCATCTTATATTTTTCCCTTCATTCTCCTGGAGCCCTCTGAACATGAAGGCTGACTAGGTCCGCTACTTCTCTTTTCAGGTCAACACAAGGGACTCTGTAAATATCTTCCCTCAGAGTCAGTTGGGTGGTTGGAGCATGCAGGAAGGCAGACCATCTGCGCCTTCAATGTAGATGTAGGTAGGTGACGTAAAGGTCCCTTCAGGACTGAATGTGTGCCGGCGTTTTTTGATTTAAAGGCACGAGATTTTTTTTTTTTTGTATATGGCAGGCGGCAGCGGCAGGTTTTTCGTGGAACCTCCCCACACTCTCCGCCAATAGCCGAGGCGAACTAGCGTGCCGCCCTGCAGTCAACGCTGTCCGCCGAGTGATCTGTCAGCTCATGCTGGCAGTCGGGACTTAACGTCCAGTCGTCAATCACTCAACATAGTTCCATAACATTTAATATAAGCAATGAAAGACTAAAAGAAATTTGCAAATCAATGTGATAAAAAAGATTTTAATGGCATCAATAATAAAATAATATTAGATAAGTAATTGGAATGTGTTAGAGAAAATTATAAATAAAAGCTTAAGTGAAGGAAAGTGCCCTGACACGTGGAAAGAATCAATAATAGTACCTGTAACAAAAATAAAAAATACTAGGAAATGTGAAGAACTCAGACCAATCAACACGCTAAAATGAAAAATTGATGGAGAAAGTAGTTCAAATACAACTCGAAAAATATTTTGGAAGATAACGAACTAATAATGACACAACAATCGGATTTCAGAAAACAGCAGAGCTGCGAAACCTCATTAAATTTAATAGTGAATGAGTGGAAAGAGACAATAGATGAAAAGAAGTTCATAATAGCAGTATTTTTAGATTTCAAAAAAATTAAGTATAAATTCGGAATAGTTACCTGGTTGACTGGTTTGAAAGCTACTTATATGGGAGGACACAGAAAACGAGGATACAGGCTGTCAAATCAACAGTTAAGCAAACTACATTAGGTGTACCACAAGGTTCAGTACTGGGGACACTTTTATTTCTCATTTATATATGATTGATTTATTTAACTGGCTGTGATTTCCCCCAAGTGAAATTGGAACTTAAAGAAGATCTAGATATGTTATGTGAGTGGCTAAAAATTAATAAGCTTTTGTTAAATGTGGCAAAAACAAAATTAATGGTGATGAACTCGAACTGTGATACTGAAATTGAAATTAATGGTGAGACAATAGAGAGTGTAGACGAAATTAAATACTTAGGTGTGATTTTAGACAAAAAACTGAGTTTTAATGCACATTTGAACTATATTTGTAAAAAAAATAGGGGAAAACTTGGATTCTTTAAGCGAATGCGTAATAAGTTATCTACAATGACTGCTATTCATATATATAATGTCATAATTAGACCTCGTTTTTAATATTGTTCGACGATTCTATTCTTATGTACCCAAACAGCAATAGAAAGGCTTCAAAAATTGCAAAATAAGGCCATGCGATGTATACTCAAGTGCAATAGATTTGCTTCGATAAGATGGATGTTGGAGGCATTGCAATGGATGAGTATCAAAGAAAGGACAGAGTTAAACGTCCTAACTTTTATATTCAACATAAAGATAAAGAGACTTCCGAAATATTTGACTCAACAATTGAACCTGGTGACGGATATGCAACCATATACAATTAGAGGTGCTGATGTAACATATCGACTGTATCGAGGTAGAACAACAAGAGCGCAAAATTTATTACTTTATAAAGGTCTGCAGAAACTTAATGAGTTTCTCATTGAGCTTAAGCGAGAGACAAATTTTAATAGATTTAAAAGTGGATGTGTGCAATTCATTAGAAGCAGGTCATGAATAATTTGGAATTTTTTTTTTTAATGAAATTGTGATATTAGGAGCACAAGAAAACAATTAATATTTATGAACTTTTTGTGAATTTAAAGTTTGTTAAACTAATAAAGTTATATTATTATTATTAGGTTAGTTAGTGCCTATTTTCTTTTTTAAGGAATTTTGAAAAGAGACAAAGAGCCAAGAAATAAAGAGCTTATAATACATAAAACAAAAATTATTTTAAGAAGGGGGCAGTGTTACGCGCCACAAAGTGATACAAGCGACATCTGTTGGAAATGGAAACAACTTTAAGTTAGTGACATCCTAGTAAACTTTGGGTTCGGAGAACGGAATATTCAGGAAGGTTCTAGGATAATTTGTAGAGTAACCTAAAGATAATAGTTATTCGAACTATTAAAGTGTATCAAAGACTAAGTGAAACCTAGGCCAAAATTAAAGCCTGTACGTAAATATTGTCAAATATTATCGGATATCGGTTTGCTTTATAATTTCGCCATAATTCGTTTTGTTTCGTAGATCGGAGGAGAGTCTTATTTCAGACAGTGAAATGAACGAAGTAAACTATTTAGATTGCGATATTTAGAATAAAGTACTAGCGATAAATAAAGAGTTGATTTCATTGTTTGTGAATTTATGAAATTGAAGAGCAGAGTTAAATAAACAGAACTTGTGAATTATAATTTAAATATTGTATTTTAAATAACGAACTAAGGTCACGCTCATAGCACTATTTTATTAGTTTACCCTATTTTCCATGATATTATTAAGAATAGACGTGTGGGTACTTGCGGCAACAACTAGTGCTAATCGTCAGTTTCATTATATTATAATTCTTTTGATTTTTTCGGCATTTATGGGGAGGAGTGTAATCCTATACCCCCGTATATACGGCCTTGCCTCAAGACCATCTCTGTTCTCTTTTTATTAAAAACTGCCCACATTTGTCGTACCGTACCACAAGTGATACTATATTTCCACCTGTAACCAGCCTTTTTGTAGACATCGCTAATGATGTTCAATACTCTTATCGATCGGAACCTTCAAATACAGTAAGTTTACATGAATACTTGAAGTATACTTCAAGTAGAGATCAAGTAATCAAAATATTATGTAAACACGCATTAACTTCAAGTATACTTGAGTCAAATAAATCACTAAATTTTGTTCGATTTACGTAAAAAAATTCCTATATACGAAACTTCAGTACTTGAAATTCTTTCATTTATGCGAGATATGAAAATGGCAAAGAAGAACAAGAAGAAGATTATTGTTGATGATTCAGGCTGTGATTTTTAGCACTTTTCTCAAGATATTTATATCTAAAATCCGCAATTCTGTATTGAACTTAATGCAGTGTTTTCAGAGGTGAAATGTCCCTTCAGGTAAATTTCAATTCAAGGAATTGGAATTAATTCAACCAAAAACCCTACTTGAGTTTCAAGTGGATTTCAAGTCAAGTACTCAAGATTTCATGTAAACTTACTGATAGTCGGTTACTTTAGTGGCAACCATCTCAGACCCTTTTTTGACCAGTTCATCTGCTCTTTCGTTTCAAACTATGTTCTTATGTCCTGATAACCAACAAAGAGTCAACCTATAATATCTACAAATCTTCGTTTTTGTAAAAAAAAAAAATTTAGTGTCATTATTATTTTGTGTTACCTGCATTAACTAAATTTTAATGATTGCTATATAGATCTTTAAGAAATTCTTAATTATATTAGTCAAAGTTTCTCCAGACTCTTGTCATCTTTTCTCACTTGCTTCACTTATACTTCTGTAGGAATTATTTCATAAATTTTCATTTGGTATAATGCTATTAAAAAAAAAACAAAAAATCTTCAGCCGCCTATCCAGAAAGTACGTTTTGTATGCAAACACTCAATTTATGTGCGCACAATATTATCCAACTGGAGTTCAAATATTAACTTGTGGCTCTGACCGAAGAATAAGTTTCTGGGAAGTAAGTAATATTTTTCAAAATCTGCTTAATATGGTCTTATTGAAGTTTCCTCTTTTATTCTAGACCTACGATGGCAGTCTTGTAAGAGAACTGGAAGGTTCTACTGTGGCTTCAGTTAACGCAGTTTCAATAAATGCATCCGGAGAATATTTTATTTCTGTTGGTAATGATCAAGTAATTAAGGTAAAATAATAAATAAGCTCTAAATTCGTACTGCTTTCTAAACATTCTTCATTTATTATTTATAGCTTTGGGATTATCAAAAAGGGATACCGATTTTCTATGGCACAACACATACTTCACCAGTTTTAAGTTGCCAGTATGCTCCAAATGGCAAATTTTTCGTTACTGCCAGCGCTGTAGGAGCAGTCATGGTTTGGGATGTTCCAAAGGTAAGAAATGATACAAAAACAAAAAATTTAATTAAACCACTCGGTAATTCTTGATGAAATTCCATTTTTAATAAATAAATAGTGCCGAAAATATGTAAATGCTTTAATCTATTCCACTATGTGTAGTTACCTTATAGAAGACCACGGTTTCGCCGTATTCCCAACTGCTGCAGTCACCTGCAAGGTAACTATAGTGGAATAGATTAAAGCATTAACACGTTTTCGGTTATTTTTTACTGAAAAAAACTCGCTTAGATGAAAAAACTTGATAATATGATTATGTTTTCTATGCTAATGGCTTAAATATAGCGCAATTTAAGGTTGAGCTCTTGATTGCAATCAACATTAAGCCCTTACACTACATATACTACATTTCACAACACTGCATAAATAGGAATCAGTTAATGTGCGCAGAAAACATAATGAGAAGTTTTTCAAATAGAGACGTATGCAGTGCCGCTCTTCTTTTTGTTTTTTTAATCAACAACCAAGTCATCAAAACTACTGAAAACTGCTTCATCTGTGCCGTTCCTTGAAATGAATTGTGTATATGATCAAATCACTGACTTATTACATTGGACTGAGCGATTTGCTATTTCATGTGACACAAATATTGTGTTTCTGTATATCACCGTTAGAGCACCCTTTAAAACGTTTACTACAGAAAAAAAAAGTAAAATTCAACCAATCAGATGAAATTTTACACCCTTAAATCGAATTAAATTAAAAAAAGTTATTTCCTTGTGCCCAAGTGAAATTTTAATCGCTTATGAGGAATTAAACTCATTCCGACTTTAATTTTCAAAAGTTCTTCTTACCTAAATCCTGCGTATGGGCAAGAGAGACGGAGCATGGTAAACACTACCTTTACCTTATTTTTTCTGCGGTGATTGCATCTGTAACCAACATAAAAACATCAAAAGGCATAAGAAAACGTTCAGTAAGCAATATTTTGGGTTGGTAGCTCCAACTCTGTCATAGGGCGAAAGAGGAAACTATAAAACTTGTCCCATTGTTTCCTATAGGAAAATGGCAATACCCTCAGTCCATTTTATAAGTCAGTGGAGCGAATACAATGAGATGATAAGTCTTGCATCAAAAATTACACATGAAATATCAAATTTTATCTGGTATCTCTCCGGCTATGATGCATTCTTAAATTTATACCTACTCTGATTAGCCCATATACAAATACTGTGGAGAAAATATACAGGGTGTTTCCACCTTGGTGGTTCATAGAGTCGGAGGTGATGGTACTCACCTAGGCAAACAAAAAATTGTATGACAGGTTATTATGAGCTGATAACTGTTTAACGGTTAGAGTTAGGACATAGACGTAATAGGTCAAAGTAAAGAGGAGAGCCCTTAGTTTACTGTTTTTACAAAAAAAAAGTTATCTTAATACGTTAAACGCACAAAAGACAAAAATATGTTTCTCTTTGGGCCACCTCAAAATATTTTCGACAAAAATTATTTTACTATTTTATTATACTACTATGTTAAGAAGCAAAAAAAAATCATGAACCATTTCAATATTTGTCCCAGCGGGCCACGCTTTTATAACTACTCTGTGCACCAATACGGATGCTACGAGCTCTTAAGTATTACGTGTGCATTATCGTGTGTGTATTCGAGAGGATACATTGTGCATCCATACGGATTATTTATGACGCTTACGTGTTAACTACCTTTTTATATAAAAAAAAGGTAAGAAAATTCAAAACTTTTAGTTTGGACCACCATAACTCCTTAAAGGAAAAGGGTACCGGAGGAGTCGGTTGAAAGGCCATGAAGTTCTGCAAATAATAGCTCTGGACGTGACAGTACACGCTGTACTTTTTAAGATAGAGGGTGTTTTGTGAAAATCTAGCAGTTTCCCAATCAACCTCTAACTCCGAAACTGTTGACATAATCGCTATCATGTAAACGAGTTAATAGTACTAACAGTAAAAACTTTTTATATTTTTTTTTAGGAATACTGGCCCAAAAATATTGATGCATTAGCGATCACTCCAGTTGAGCCTAAAAAACCTCCATCACGGGCTGAGAGTAGGATAAGCTCAGAAGGAAAGAAAAGTCTTAAGAGTGAAAAAATCGAAGAATTAGAGACGAGCAGAATAAATAAAGATGTTCTCTGTGCAGAATGCCCTGCTGTAGATAAAACTGCTATGCCCGATATCAATGAAATTTGTAACATGATTCCTGAACAAACTTGATTTGAATATTGTTAAAATCTTTTATATGAGTGAAATATTAAAAATATTCTATATTTACTTAATATTCCACATCCTTGATTCGTTATTAGTACTTCCAAAATGTGTGCCTTTATAAGATTGGATTCGTTGGTTCAGTTTGTACTCGAAAGATACCGTAATGTGACACATAAGCCAGTATAAACCAAACTTCGAATAATAAAGCATTCGTGATTGCTTTGCATGCATGACATGTTACAGTTAAAACTACTTGATGTCAAGAAATAAAGGAATGTTTCATGTAAAAACCCTTAAATGAGACCTGTGGACATTATCAATATTATGAAATCGAAGGCTTACAAGACAACATGTCCAGATTCATAGAGTAGTAAAACAGCTCTGCCAAAACTGGCATATGAGTAGGATGCTTCTACTATAATGTGACTATTCTTTCAAAAATTTCATCTAACATACAACTGACTTATAACAATGGACTGAGTGATTTGCTATTTCACGCGGCACAAATATTGTTTCTGTATATCAGGGTTTAAGCACCCTTTAAAACGTTTATTATATAAAAAGACATTTAAAGCTCAGCAATAATCAGATGAAAATTGAATTAAATTAAAAAAATATTTTTCTTGCTATCAAGTGATAATCGTTTATAAGCACTCTTCTAAGAAAGTGAACGCATTCAGACTTTAATTTTCAAGTTTATTTTTATGTGAATCATGCGTATGGGCAAGAGATGGAACATGGTAAACATCTACAAGGTATTCCAAAACCTAAGCTATGAAACAAATCTATGTGTACGTTGCGAGTAAGTTCTCTAAAATGTTCTATATTGATGCTTATTGAAAACTGTCAAACATTGACTACTACTATCCATCCTAGTAATTTAAAGCTTGGTTCCTTACCTTTCCAAAGCCAAGTTAAGTCATCGCATCAAAAGTTGTTCCATTGAAAACATTTTTCTTTGATTGGCGTGCACTTTTCTTAAAATATCAATGGAAATCGGCATAAGCTACGACAAATAGGTCAGAATCACCCCCAGAGCAGCTCAATTAATGTCGATTTCGATTTCCATTAACATTTTAAGAAAAGTGCACGAGAAATGAGTTCAATGGAACAAATTTTCTAGGAAAAATAACATTCCGAATAACGTAAAAATTATGAAAAGTATAATTTAAAAGATTTTATCGTGATTGCGGATAATATGGTGGAATAATAGTTTAAGATTGATATATGATGCTCAATAACATTCAGTTGTGACATTTTGGTAATTAAAACTATAATATTTAAGGAATTTCTTATTGCCGGCGCAAAATAAAATTATTTTCATTAATTACAATTAAAAGTCTACTTTTTAGGCAATAGCTGAATACTCAAATCGTCGTGCAGGTATACTAGAAGTATGCCAGTAACCAGCGCTGAAGGAGAAAGCTCAGCACATGTTGAGTACAAAGGTAAAGTGTTTAAAACGCCAAATGGTGAGCTTTTTAAAACATGTTACACAACACACAGGCAGGCAAAGTACCGCAAAAAGCGGTGAAGCTAATAGCAAGGTTGTTTGGCTTGAGAGCCAAAGTAAATTACTAATTGCTGCATACATATATGGAATTGAAGCCAAAGTTGGGAAAAACAATGCACGACTGTGGATAATGGTGCACCACCATGTCGTACAACGCTTCGTCATCATATCCAAAATACACATTGAATAGTGATGACACCAACCATGCACTTGCGTAAATTTTGCAAAATTTTCCGAAAAGTATAATCTCACAAAAACAAAGATTTTACACCCTTCCAAATCAAATTTTAACAGGTCTAGCTACAGCGCCAGCTACGAGCTACAGCGCCACATAATATGGACTGCTTAAAGGCCGAAACACAGTGTAGCTTTTCCAACCTCGACCTCAGTATAACTTTAAGGCGGAATTACAATGGACGCAACGGACCGCAACTGAACGGAGAGAAATGTCAAATTTACGCAGTAAAACGGACGTAAAGTTATGCTGCTTACAATGGACGCATGGTTAATTGAAAGTGACAGTGACGTTTGACCCAAAATTTATAAACAAATATGGGTAAAATCAAAAAACTCTTTTCATTCCATTTCCTCTCTGCTTATTACACACTTACCACAGCACAGTTTCACTTGACGGAACAAAATAAACAATCCCAAAGCTAATTTGAGGTTATGTTTATCCGTCAGTTGCGTTAATTTCAGATTTTATTAAACTTGCTGCGTACGACTGCGTTTACGTCCGTCCACTGTGCGCAACTCCATTTGAAAAGCATACAAAGAAAACCGGTTTGACATTTCTCTCCGTTCAGTTGCGGTCCGTTGCGTCCATTGTAATTCCGCCTTTAAGAACCCAACCTGATGAGCCTTGAAACTTTTGCAACTCACAACCGCTCACAACAATACGAACTTTGACAACTTCTGTCAAAGTTGGTTAGGCCGGGATTTCTTCTGTGTATCTAATGAATATATTGTCTTTGTTAAAACACTTTATCAGACAACCCTAAATAATTAATTTAAAAGCATTTATTTCGACGAACCCACTTTTTTATTTGTTGTTTACAGTTCTCTCTCAGTTGGTACTTGGTGCTTAGACTGAAAGAGAACGCTATATAGAAGTGAGCCCACTTAAATTCACTCCATATTATAAATATATGTCAGTTGGGCCGACGTACTCGTAGCTATCACGCAACACGCGCAAATTGCTGAACTTGTACCTAGACATGTCTTCACTTCACAATAATTTCGGTCCGTAATTCTGTGACGAAATGTACATACATTTTTATAGGATAGACAGAGAAAGGAGAAAGGTACCGTACTTTCCTATACATTTCACGATATTACGTCACTAATGGCGGAACGTGGTTCGTAATGGGACTAACTTGTGTCTATATACCTTGGGCGGCTCAGCCTCAGCCCCTGCTTTTTTTACTCATACAAAAAATAGTGCACATCAGCTGTTAAGTTGACAGAAAAAAGGACAGCTCTTATCATCTTCATGAAAGTGATTCAAAATATAAAAATAAACACAACGACTAAAAATGTGCCGGCTGAACTTTATTTTTCATCCCAGCACGCTTTTAAAAAGACGTTCAATTAAATTAAATCATTACAAGTCTTTCGCGTACAAAGTTAAATCAACTATGGGCTTGGCTGAGGATAAGAAAGTTACTCCATTCGGATGGTTATTATTGGTATCTAATTCTTAAAATGCATTCGTGGAGTAGTTTTTTTTAATTAATAGTAGACAATTCCAGCCACAAGTTTTGGACTTGGCTGTTGGCAAGTCCAACGTAAAGCTTGGAAGGAAAGTCTTATAAAAGAACTCGAACGGAGCACAAATGCAGAGCCAGTGTGTCTTCCAGATAAGTATGTATTTAAAGGTCTGTATAAGTCATTACTTATTTATTTAAAGCCTAGATGATTTATCAACTATGGAGTACCGACCTGTGATATTACATGGTACATTCTTGCACGATAAAGAGCTCTATTTGGGGCCAAGGTCCTTAATTCGTCCGAATGGAGCTGAATCGCAAGGGGGATTGTTTTCTCAAAGAAATGAATCAAATGGATATCTTATTATTACACCTTTAAAATTAACTGGAAAAGAGTATGAACCTAATGTAGCAGAAAATTTAAATCATTTATCCTAATTCTTCTCTGCAGAGAAACAATATTAGTTAATAGAGGCTGGGTACCTCGCCGTATGTTAAAACCTGAAACTAGACAAAAAGGCCAAATTGAAGGTGAAGTTGAATTAATTGGTGTTGTCAGAAAGGGAGAGAATCGACCGCAATTTACTCCTGATCATAAAGGCTCTACTTATTTATACAGGTATATTTGCTTAATCTTTTATTAATATATGATTAAAAATATTTTTTTATAGAGATTTACAAAAGATGTGCGCTGAAACTGGAGCTGATCCTATATTTGTGGACGCTAAATACGAATCATCAGTGCAAGGAGGTCCTGTAGGTGGACAGACAAGAGTGCTTATTCGCAATGAACACCTTTCGTATATAATTACTTGGTACAGTTTATCAGTTGCCACCGCATATATGTGGTACAGGCAAATTGTCAAAAGGAAAGCATTTTAGAAAGTTGTACATAAATGTTATGAATACTTATCGGAGCGCTCATTATTTTGTGAATATAAGTAAGGATCGACTCGTCAAAAATTTGTCAGGTGCTGTTCGCTTATAATAGAATTACGCGCCAAAATACATTTGGACAATTTCCATATAACTGCTAGGTAATAATTGCTGGTATCATGTACACAGGGAAAAAGAAAAGACAGTACAATTTACAAACCTAGCTCCCCACCAATTACAATAAGATGGAACTGAGTTCCTTTGTTTCCTATAAATTATTATTATAATAATAATATATGTATGCATTTATGGTAATTGTATACAAGTGCTCATCTTTTCTTGTACGTTAAATAAAGCGGTGCTAGAAAAGTAACTATACTTAAAATAAGAAGTAAAAAGGTAAAGGAGATTCAAGCAAATTCCTATTAATTAAAGAAGAAGATACATTCAGTTGAAAATATTGTACTACAGAGAAGACTAGCAATTGACAGTGCCAGCACTCTGAACATTTAACGAAAGATTATTCCATAAACAAAATAAGAATATTTCATGCAGGACTTAATAGGAATATATTGATTCCATGTTGTGACGTTGCAAATTGAAATAATTCTCATAAGTACCCTGTTTTAAGCAAGTGGAATTGCGTACCAGCTCTCGATTCCAAGATTTTAGAATCCATGTTTACTAGGATATCCGGGTACAATCGGCTCTTAACCTTTTAGTACTTCGGTACATTACTGAATTCAGCCATAATGAAAGAACTTAATCCTGCTGCCCGAATCGCGCTATGCTTGATTTTCCATATTAATTAGCCAAATTAATTTTTCAGTACCAGATTCCAAGGAGTCGATTCCTCACTACCCGATTCCAAAGAATCGTGCTCACGGGTTTCTCGACTCCAATTGCGCTATTCCTACCCTGGGGTCGCAAACGACCCCAACCGTAACCCCGGGAATATACAAGCCATGAACAAAGTCGAAAAAAGAGAGCAGGCGGGCCGGTCAGCAGGCGATATGCACAGTCTTCTTGCCTTGTCTTACCGCAAGAGTTTTTCATATAAAAGTTGCTTGTATTTTGTACAAACCCTATAATTTCCATAAACATGCTATTTCTTTCTTTTTTAAACTATTAGGAAGAAAACATATTTGGCTGCAATTTTTTAACTTCATTTTGTTGTGGGAGCGACAGTTTTGGGACCTGTTTAGATAAAATTTTAGTTTTTCCTCCATGACCAGTATACAAAAGCAGTGAGAGTGAGCTCTCACTGCATGCTGTATCCGGCACGTTAAAGTCTTCTAATGTGTCGGTGCCTTCGACGACTTCATGGCTTGTATTATATTCCGGGAGTTACGCCCCAGTCTTTTTATATTTCTCAGAAAAAGGCGTCGATTTTTTTTATATTGGCGCCGAATGAATTTCAGTTATCCTTAGCACGCTTTTAAAACAATGAGTGATGAGAATTTTCAATATTTTTTAGAGAAAACAAATGAATTATTTTTGGGGTCGTTTTCGACCCCGGGTAGTATTAAAGGGTTAAATTAGACCTCATATTTGCGAATGAGAACCGTTTCGAGTGGTGGCTGGAAGCCACTGCTACTCCCTCTGAGCCTATAAATTGTCAATCAGGATTTCGACCTCAGAAAATGTTTTGGAGTTCAGAGTTAAGCACTTTCACATCAAAACCGAAAAACTCAATTTATTCCACTTTAAAAAAAGATTTTTGCTCCAATTAATAAAATCATGGGAAATAGGATAAACTAATAAAATAGAATATTTATCTCAGATTTTGAAGAAAAACGAAATTTCGGTTGCATCTGTCAATTTCTTTTCAGTTTCCACATGTGGAACGTTTCGGGACGAACATTTTTTTCGGTCGTACTAAACCTCATTTTTGTGTTTACATTGAAAATTATATTATTTTATTTTATTATTTGTTATATTATTATAATATGGATAGGGATTTCGAAGTAAAATTAAAATACGTTTTTTGTATGAGCTCTCACCATAAAACTTTTATGATAATTAAATGTTACTTCTATTTAATCGAAAAAAAAGTTTTCGGTTTTTGATGTGAAAGCAAAAGCGAATTTCCGGTGTAGAACTTATCGGTTTTCGGTTTCGATGTGAAAGTGCCTTTACTTTAAAGTTCTTTAATTTTTCTTTGGAGCGGAAGTTGTGCCATAAAGGAATCACCATCCGTTTCGATAACATCGATCCAAACGTGACCAATTGGGTACGGAGAATACAAGCAGTCTGCTCTCGTCGGAAATTGCAGTCGACTTTAGTCAATTTAACTCAGAAATAGTCGTTCAGGGGGCCTATTTTTGAATAACGAAGGCACATTCCGTATTCGTTATACTGTCAAAACCGTCGTAATCAGAAGGTCTTTGATGAGCTACCCTAGTTATTCGAGAACAGGAAATCGTGCTTAATATAATACAGTGCACTGCGCTAAAGTACCCTAAAGTGAACTAAACTGTGTTTAATGATGAGTCTGTTTTAAAGTGAACTGTAGTAGGCAAACTAGAGCAAGATTTTCTGCTCTACCTTTTTCGAAAGAGTAACTTAGGGCCTTCCCACACGAGAAGTTTTAGGGAAGGAAGCCGAAGCTAATTTGCTAACTGCCCGCACTCCCGATCGAAACTTGGGAGCACGGCTGGAGTGTACATGGCCACGGTTCTTTTAATTGATTGTGTAGGCGGACGGGCATTTTAGGGGGTGTTCATACAAACCAAATGCGTTCACGTCGTCAAGCCATTTGGACTGCAGTCGACTTCAGTCATTTAACTTTGTGCTCCTAAGGTGGAAGTAAGTTAACTCGTGTGGGAAAGAGGAAAGTCTTTGACGTTTACTCACACATTCTCCAGGCCGAGTTAATTTAACTGCAGTCACCTACAGTTTACAACGATGGCAGACCCAAGGTATTCTCATTCAAATTTTGACACATTGCAGCTGATGTGCTGTGACGTAATTTCGAGAACTAATGTATATACATTTCTATTGAAAAGACAGAGAGAGGAGATAGAGTATTGCGTTCTCTGTACCGTACTTTCCTATATAATTCACGATATTTCGTCACCTAATTGTGGAACGTGGTTCGTAATGAGAATAGCTTGTGTACTCTGTAAACTTTCTTGAGATAAAGTTTTTTATTTAAAATTCGTCGGAATTTTACTTCGGCCTCAGAGCGCCAACCTACACATATCACACTAAGTACGTGCATTTTGCTACACTTGTCCTAAGACGTTTCATCACAATAATTTTGCTACGCTGTAGTTCCTTATACATATATATAATAATTATGTGCGTGTTCAATCAAGTTACAGTTATTGATATAAATAATAATTGTTTCAATCAAGTTACAGTTATTGATAAAAATAATTATTGTATCAAAACACACAGCACATAATGAGAATTAAAATTAAATCCCAGGTATTTATATAGGCGTCCAATGAGAAATTTCAAAATAGCCGAAACTATTTACTTGCATTAGGATTGGTATGATGTCCGTGCTTCAGCTTAGAAAAGTGTCGAAAGGAATTTTTCCTCTCCCCTATATCTTCATCAATCAAGAGTGTAGCATGCTTCAGCATGTGGGCCCTGATCTAAAACTATCTGAATGATTTAATGGGCACCTTGCACGTTGCAGCATTTTTTAGTGCAGTGTACTGCAACGTGTTAGCCTTAGCAATCAAGCTATAAAAAATATCCTGAACACTCTCTTTTTTTCGCTTTTAGCCTAAAGTTTTATCCAGCAAATTATTTGACACGCATTTGACTGACATTAAAAATGTTCTGAGTTTACCGAGTTTACAACAGAATTTGTTTGTGGTGAATATGGTAAAAGAATTGGACGGTCGTGTATTATTCTTTGAGAATATTTTTTTTTGTAATGTTTCGGGATTTGCTTGCAATAGTTTTTCCGATTGAATGATTGACATTCGTGTTATAATCTTATTTAAATTAAATTCTAAGAACTTGTTTATATTGTATCGGCTTTTAGAAAGGCAGCATTGCAATCAGATAAAATTATCAAAAGTAAAGTGAAAATGCCTATTTCAAAAATATGTTGTATAGGTGCAGGATATGTTGGCGGACCAACGTGCAGTGTAATGGCACTAAAATGTCCAAATATTAAAGTAACTGTAGTCGACAAAAGTGCAGAGCGGATAGGTCAATGGAATTCTGAAAAATTACCAATTTATGAGGTAAGATTTTTTTTTATAGGTTAATACTTCCTGTACACAAATTTGTAGATTTTATATTAATTTTTGTATTCTCTGATTAATAAGCCAAACTTAAACTGTGTAATACCAAGTAATACCACTTCTGTCTGAAATTTAAATAATTTTAATTAATATTTCTGATGTGATTTGATTTTGATCCTCCATTTATTTTTTTTTACCCATTGTAACCCTAAATGGCTTGCTGAAATAAAATATAATTTATTTCGTGGCTAAAAGTATTCGGAACAAGTTTACATTGACCAGATTTTTAATAAATTATTTTTTTGCATTTAGATTTCAATATTGTACAAAAGCCAAAAGCCAATATTGTACCAAAAGCTTTATTAAAAGACTCTGTCCGAAGCAATGTCTATAAACGGTGGGTACATAAATCCACAATAGTTAATTAAAAGAGGATCAACATTAACAAAAGATTAGAAGAGAAGTACATTAAATAAAATTCACAAAATACTAGTAGAAAAAGTATTTGCAACTAATAATTTTAATTCCTAACAAAAGAAGATAATATGACAGAACTTTAAAACTAAATGCATCTATTTATCCGACAATGTAACGAGGCGTTTAGGCTGGCTATTGTAATATTTTTTTTGATTTGATTGATTGATTAGTTTTGCCTCTGTGGCTTTTAACTATTGTTGTAGTCATTGACAAACAAAAAAAAAACTTGCCGATTACCTCATCTCATATTATTCTGGAGGTTACATACTTAAGATATCTTCTGCTAGTAAAATTTCACGATAATTCAAGAAAAAAAGAAATCTAATACGGCTTGTGACAGTTGAATACATCCGGCTATAACATTTTATCAAACTCGTTTGGCACAATAAACATTCTTCTTATTTCTGATAAGCTTCATTGAACAAATATGCTCTTGGTTGTATTTGTTTTATCATTTTTAATATAGATTTTGTACAGCGGCAGATTCCTTAGCATGTAAAAGTAGATATTTCCATAATAATATGCAACTTTTAATCTTCGATAACTAATAGTCCAGTTTTGGCTATCTTTTGTTTGACATGGTATAATTAACGAACGAATTGTTTAGATATATGGATTATGTACGTACTTGTGCCAAGGAGTTGATACGAATCTCTATCCATGTATTACACACATTTAATTTATATAAGCATGAAATTGAAAATGACTTGTGCTTCTTTTTGCATGTGTACTACTTTAAATTAATAACAAATGCACATCGTTCACGCTGAGTGCTGACAATTCAGTTCAAGTGATTCAATCCTCATTAGAAATTGTAAAATTTCTGATCGAACGCCTGTGTAATTCTTTACCTCCGATTTAGGTAATACAGAATGTCCCTTACATATTTGGGTAATGTTTTCATAGATCACTCTGTAACTTCTGAACTTTACAACCTATGAACTTTGGTAGATAGATAACCTTTGGACATTCACATAAAGTTATTGCTCAAATTTCGGAATTTTAACTCGTTTTTTTTTTTATTTAACTATTTGTATAAAAAAACACATCATCAACACCAATATCTTATATTGGATTAAGGGACCCAATCCTAATTTTAAAGCTATCACACTCTGTACCCAAAATGTAACACTTCCAACACCACAGGTGACTGGGTGGTGAGTGGCGGGTCGTCAAAAGCGGAGCGTTTTCGTAAAATTTTTGAGAGCGGGTCGGAATAATACGACCCGCCATATAAAACTTTTCAGTATACGAGATGTGTATTCTTTCTGTTAGATGTTCTTTGCTAAAATTTAGTGCGCATATAGATTATGTTACCAACAAAAAAAAAAAAACTATCTAAGAAGTTTTCGTTACTTAAAATTTAACAACTGAAAGTGCAATTAACATTTATAATGTCATTGTGAATTCACATTTTGAACATTGTCCTACGACTGCTGTAAGAAAGAGTTAGGATTAGAGCACACTTAAAATAAAATGAAAATTTAATTTGTGTTATAATAACCGTCTCTAACGGGAGTACTAAAACACAAACGAAATTAAATTTCAATTAAATGCTTGGTGAATATGGCCCCAAGTATTTAATAATAATAATAATACTATTTATTAGCATATTCATAGCTATTTACATAAATCTATAATATTTAGTTAATTGCTAGTGCTGATTACTTAGATTCAGAACTTTTCTTTGACATAATTAACAATTTCAGTTCTAAAAACCCTAAAGTTTGTTTCGGTTTTTAATCTTAATGGCAACTCATTAAACTTTTAGAATCCTCTAAATATTATGCTATTTTGCGTCGCCGCACAACAAGGCAATCTAAAATCATGCGCTGACCTCAACACATACGGTTGAACATCTCTGGTATAGCTGACGTGCACAGTTAAGTAATAAGGCACCATGTTAAACTTAATTTTATAGATGAAGATAAAATCATTCATCATTATTCTCTGTTTCATGCACTGCAGAGTATCTATCATGCATCTTACGGGAGTATATCTATCACATCTTACTATAGTTCGCATTGCTTTATTTTGTAACTTCTGAACATTATTCATTATTTGTTGATTACTTAAGAATAAGACTGTTGAACAGTATTCAAAATGTGGCTTGACAATTGTATTATATACAATAATTGCTGTATAGGTTGATACATTTCTTCTGACTCTCCTCATAAAGTCTATTTTCTTCGAAATTTTTGCACTCGTAGTATTGCCGTGTGCTGTGAACTTTAGCCTATAGTCAATCACAACCCCCAGGTATTTGAATTCCTTTAACACTTCTATCATTACTCCATCCATACTCAGTCTGAGCTCCTCCTCCCCATTTACCAACAGTGCTTTTGTTTTCCTGGTATTAAGTTTTAGTTTGTTTGCTTTAACCAGTAACTAAACTATCCAGATGTTCTTGTAACTTAAATTGAATTTCACTGATATTATTGCCTGCTATATAAACTAGCGTATCATCTGCAAACAAAACGGATCCTTGTGGTACTCCCAAATAGACATTTGCAGCTGGTGATATAGCCTGACCTTTGTTCTCTGGCTTCTTTCGCATAGGAAACTTTGAAACCATTCCAGTTCTGTGTTTTTTACTCCATTCTTTTCCATTTTTCCGCAGAAGCAGTTGCCTATCTATCGCTCGAAAGCTCTCAGGAGATTTAAAAACACACGCTATTCTTTTTTTATGCTATTTCTTCCTTCCATGTTGTTAATACTATGTTAATCGCTGTTCCACACGTGTGTTTTTGTCTAAACCCCGATTGATTCTCAATAAGTACTGAGTTCACCTCCAGATACTGCAACAATTGCCTGTACGCGATCTTCTCCAATACCTTTCCCGCGATCGGTAAACTATTAACCGGCCGAAAATCCTCAACGAATTTTTGACTTTCACAATTGGTGTGACCAAAGATTACTTCCACATGCAAATAATAAATCATAACAGTCATCATATTTTGGAACAAAAATAATGTCACAAGCATAATCCTATATAGGAACATTAGTTTCATTGAGAAAAATTGTACTCAGTCTAATCACAATAATGCCAACTACTTTTCTATTGTTAGTTCAAAGCCAAGCATTAAACGTGGTATCACTTACCATACTGTCGCATGTCCGAAAAACTTTCTTTCTTGCATGCATGGCAATATCAAACAAGTTCTACTGAGATTTTTGTCCACTTTCCTTTTCTTTACCTTTATGAGTCTCAGATTCTGTTTTTTTTAAAAAACCTTAATTCAATAATTTTCTTGTTTGTTCCTCTGTGGTCAGTTTTTGGTGTTATCTATTTTGGTTTCTTGTAACAGGATAGTGTGATGTGGGTAGGAGATTTTCTCTGTATATCTCTCTGATTCTCAAGTATATACAAACTAAAAACTTCACGTCGTTATGGGTTAGGTAGGTAATAAGGCCCACGGTCTACTCTAGTGGTCTTTATTAGTCCTATGACAAGACCTTACAAAATTACTCATTAATGAAATAAGCAAAATTCTGGACGAAAATAAACGCCGAAATCATAAACTACATTCCCTAAACTTTTAAACTAAAGATTAGTATATGTGGAAATAGTAATTAAATAACAAAACTTATGCCGTACTGCTCTCGTTGACATACCATTCTATTGACAAGATGGGGGCTAGCTGCCGGGTAAATTGCTGTGGATCAGTTTAGTACGAATTTTAACTGTGGGCTTTATTACCCTCCAGGTCTTATTTGTGGCAGTTTACAATTTCAAAAATAAACTAAATCGAGCAATATACAAAAATTGAAGTTTTTTACGTATATTGTGACACGATGTTTTTATTGTACTGAAAAGTACTTAAGAATATTAAAATCCTATGCAAATGGTTATATAATCATTTTTATTATCCGACGAACTGTTTTAGAAGCGAAAACCACTTTAACAATCAAGTTTGCACAGAGGAAAAACCATGCGAAATTACTTACGGGCAGTAATGGTAATGGTAAGTCGTATAAATTCAGCACGAGAAAAATGTTCACAACAGAGTTATAATGGATGTGAAACAAAGAACGGAAGAAATATATGAAAAATAAATGAACTGGGGTGTATATGATCCAAGTGCAAAAAATCCGTTTTTCGGTGGTAAAAAGTCAGTTATGACGTTAAAATGATCAAAAGCAAACTACACCACTCGATTACCCGCTCCTCCCTTTTTAATTTGATACCAAAAATTACGTATTTTGAACAACCACCAATGAGAGGTGGTACGACCCCCAATAACCAAAAGCCCCCGCCAGAAATTGTTCACCTATCTTATTGTACTCTAGACCTAAATCCGTTGGAAAAAACCCAAATTCTCTACCACCCTCCCACACAGAGTTAGCCGTTCTTCAATATTGCGACCCTTCTCTCACGTTTTCAGTAACTCTCCAAGTATGTTAGATAATCGCGGATGGAGAGTTAGGCTATTTTTATCGGGGAAAACGGAAATTCTCATCTCCCAAACTCCCCAACTCTCCGTGTTACAGAGTCCGAACCCTAGGCATCATTGCATTGACACTCTCACCAAAATATAGGCAAGGTATTTGGTAGTGTGTTTCTGCTGCAATCACTACAGTTTATAGGAATTGGGCTTAAATCAGTTCTAATTTTTTTCCAATAATCTTTTCATCTTTTTGGCACATACCTATTATTGCCAGGTGTTTGATAATATTGTCTTGGCGTTCTTTTGTGTTTCTCTAGCTCTGTAACTTGCGGACACATTAAATCACAGCACGCATTTAGTTTGAAGCAAGAAACATTACAATTACCTGCTAAATTTTAATTTTTTCTTTACAGCCTGGCTTAGATGATGTTGTAAGAAAGTGCCGAAATATAAATTTATTTTTTTCGACTGATATTGAAACTGCCATAAGAGAAGCTGAATTAATATTTATATCCGTAAATACTCCAACTAAAACTTTTGGCAATGGAAAAGGTTTCACTATAAAATCTCTCAGCAATTATAAAAAGAAATATCTAATCAAAAAGAAATTTTATACAGGACGAGCAGCAGATTTGAAATATGTTGAAAATGCGGCTCGGATGATTGCAGAACTAGCACAAAGTAATAAGATTGTCGTTGAGAAAAGTACTGTTCCAGTTAGAGCGGCTGAAAGTATCATGCATATTTTGAGAGCCAATCAAAAGTCTGGTGAGGTTTATTCATGATGAAAATCAATCAAAATACCGTTTCATTTTAATATTCCAACACAAGGAGTACGATATGATATCCTTTCCAATCCGGAATTCTTGGCTGAAGGCTCTGCTATTGATGATTTATTACATGCTGATCGAGTTTTAATAGGAGGTGAAGAGACATCAGAAGGACAGCAGGCCATCGAAACTCTATCATGGATTTATCAGCATTGGATACCGAAAAAAAATATTCTAACTACGAATACATGGAGCTCTGAATTATCAAAATTGGTAATGATGGAATTGTCCTTGTCATTATAGTTAAAAATTTATTTTATTATATTTAAGGCCGCCAACGCATTTTTAGCTCAACGCATTTCCAGTATAAATTCACTTTCGGCGGTGTGTGAAGCAACAGGCGCTGATGTAGCTGAAGTTGCTAGAGCAGTAGGTCTTGACTCACGCATAGGTTCGAAGTTTCTTCAAGCCTCGGTAGGCTTTGGTGGAAGCTGTTTTCAAAAGGATATTCTCAATCTAGTGTATATTTGCGAAGGATTAAATTTACCAGAAGTAGCTGCATATTGGCAGCAAGTCATCGATATGAATGAATATCAAAAATCTCGTTTTTCACAAAAGGTTGTTGTTTGCAAATTTAAAATCAATTTTGTGCACTATTCAAGTAGCAAATTTGTTTTCAGATAATTGAAAGTCTATTTAATACTGTCTCCGATAAAAGAATCTCAATTTTTGGTTTTGCATTTAAGAAAAATACAGGGGATACAAGAGAAACACCAGCCATAGCTGTCTGTAAGACACTCTTGGAGGAAGGAGCCAAATTAGATGTATATGATCCAAAAGTAGAGCCAGAACAAATCATAGATGACCTAACTCATCCATGTGTCACTGATTCACCAGAAGATGTGAAAAAAGCAGTGCAAATACATAGCGATCCCTATAGTGCCGTTAGAGGAACACATGCGATAGTTTTGTGTACAGAATGGGATGAATTTGTTGTAATTATATCCATCGATATTTCTCAAGAGAATTTATTAATTTGTTCAATCAATATTTTTTCTTTAAGGGACTGGACTACAAACGTATATATCAATCAATGATGAAGCCTGCATATATTTTTGATGGTAGAAAAATCCTTGATCATGATCGACTGCAACAAATCGGTTTTCATGTGCAGACGATAGGAAAAAAACTAAGCCGATCAGGAGTTATGCGATCTTGGGGAAGCATTCCTCAACTTTAAAATTCCTCCATACTCAAATGTGAATGACTAATAATTGTCGTCAGTATTAAAAATTGAATATACCGGTCGAAAGCAATGAATTGAATGCAATATTTGTTCTCCTACATGTTAAGAAAAAACAAAAATCATTGATTATTTTAGTATTATTATATTATTATACATTACTTAGATTCTTATGTTATGCCCTGTTCGAAAATGCAATTTGCTTGTAAGCCTTAAGCTTTAATTAGCAGCGCTTTATGCAATGCATAAGGATAATGTATTTTTGAATAGGCCCTTCTATTCCGTATTATGAAACGCAATGTTATTTTTTGTATTTCAAATTTTATTTTGTATCCTTTAGGATCGTAAATAAATATATAATTTAAACGAAATTTTCAATATTTCTGTACATATATTTGATTTCTTACTCTGCTCGCCCAAATAGAAACGATAGTGTTATTCAGTAGCGAGAGAGTAAAAAACCGTTACAGTACTCATTTGGTGAAAATTAAGGTTGGTAACTATATCCCAATTTTAATAATCCTGGCTATCGAAATCTCGATTATCAAAAGAAAAAAAAAAACGGTTGTAGTAAAATCCCAACAAATTAAGAGAAAAATGATATCTCTTTCGACGGTCGGCCGGATATCACTTTTCTCTTAATTTTGTTTGTTAATGCATTTGTTCATAAATACCATCTGCAGTGATATTGAACAATCAATATACAGAAAGTTAATAAAAAATTGACGTTCATGGATGGCCTTCTGAACTGACCTTCCCTTTAAATACGCGTGCTGATGTTGTGATAATCTGGAGCACCTCAATTCCAAGTCGCACTTGCACTTGTTTTGAGTAGGAAAGAAGTCAAGCTTAGAAATCTTTTGAGCTTTGCATTTCGTTAATATCTACATTCTTACAGAATGTTCTTTTAATTCTGCTGATCGATAAGCCGATTACTCGTTTGCGCCATTTGACCTTGTCTACGCACAATTTTTTTTTCGGACCGGATATGCACTCTAAAGGACTCGATCAACGCAGCGTTAATTTCTTTGACTCCTCTATCTATATTCGTTCCCGAAGATAAGTGTGTAACAGATATTGGTAAGCCTCTCAGTGAACAAGTGAATGAAAGTTGTTTCTGATAGGATTTCTGTAGATCTCCGATCTCTCAGCCGTCATATCTAACTTGAGGTTGAAGTTGGAAAAGCCATAAAAGATAAAATCGCTGAGGGAGCTATCAAGAGGCAGGATGTTTACATAGTGAGAAAGGTAAGATTATGAGCGCTTATCAATATTCTGTTAATATCATATATTTTTCTGCACAGCTTTGGTGTAATTTCCATGATCCAAAAAGAGTGGGATATGCCTGTCGTAAATTTCTAAAGAATGTCGGCTTAGAATATGTAGGCGTTTACTTAATTCACTGGCTTTATGGGTATGTATATGAAGGGGATGATGTGATATTTCCTACAACTGCAAGAGACGAAGTTGCTTTACGGTAAAATATTTTATTATATTTCTTGTTCTAAGCTCTAAGTAGACGCTTACAGCGATGTAGACTATGTTAATACCTGGAAAGGTATGGAGAGACTAGTTGATTTGGGTCTTACAAAAAGTATTGGTGTCTCCAACTTTAATCCAAAGCAACTCGAGCAACTTTTATCTGTTGCTAGAATTACAATCAGGTAACTTAATAGAAATTTAATTATGGATACACACTAAGTAAGTAAATAAATTTCTAGGTCGAATGCCATCCAGGATTGAATCAGAAAAAATTGATAACATTTTGTAAAGAGAAGAACATTGTTGTGACGGCTTATTATCCACTCGGTAGACTTGAACCAACAAAAAAACGTCCGAAGTATTTGTTTGATTCTAAAGTGAAAGCGGTTGCTGTTAAATATAAAAAAAATCAGCACAAATTGTTTTGCGGTATTTGGTAGGGAGCATATAAAATTTGTACATTCTTAAAAAGTCTCATAATAATGTATTTAATGTCAATTATAGGTGGAAATCGGTGCTGTTCCTATTCCAAAATCAGTGACTAAAGAACGTATTCAGCAGAATATAAAAATTTTTGACTTCAAATTAAATGAGGAAGAGCTCGAGCTTTTGTAATCTTATAATCCTGGTGATAGGCTCATCCCTATGGATCACGCAAGCAACAGTAAATTTTATCCGTTTCGAGCTCAATAATGAGACTTTGTTAAGACTGATTGTAAGCTGCCGAAATAAGTTTCTTTTTTATATCTGATTCTAGTCTAACATTTTTTGAAAACCTCGGTTTGGTCTACATGGTTTGGTTTTTCTGAAGTGGTGTAGTGTAACCGCTATACATAACTATTTTTTCTTTTTGTACGAACACCGAATGGAGAAGAGCCTTTTACTCTAATAAAAATCAAGAGTTCGACATTCCATTACAACACGTGTATGTATGTACGCAAAGTTTCGTTGGCGAAGTACACGAAATCGCTTCCCAAATGTGCAGTAACGAGCACGCAATCACCCATGCAACAGGATTATTTGGCTACACCAAAGAACGCTTGAAATGGCTTTCGATACATCAAGACATGTATGGGCAGCGCAAAATTGCGCTTCAAGCATTATATTTGCATGGAGCGTGCAGTGCATCGCTTGGCGAAAGAAATAACGAACAATACTTGTGAAACTGTGGTGTGTATTGGTTCCACCAAAATTGCCGCAACTTCGCCAATACGCGGCTACGTGCGGACGCCACACACGAAATTGTTGCGGGCGCTTCAATCCCATTGCTCTGTCCTTGAAGTGGATGAGTTCCGCACAATGAAGCTGTGCAGCATATGTTTTCAGCCAGCGAAGACGTCTCTGTCTCCACACAGGAGCCAGTTTTGCACAAACTGCCGTATCCCGTGGAACTGAGACGTCAACGCCGGCAAGAACATCTTGCAAATTGGCCTGGCCCGACTCCAGGGCAGGCCATTGCACCAAAACTTCAGTAGAAGTACCACCCTCCCTTGCAGGGATAGCCCATTGGTGTTTCGGCTGTAAATAGTCCAAACGCATAATGCTGCCATGACTCCATCTGGAGTTTACCGTCGTGTATAATGACAGTCACCTGAAGCTTGCGAGAAACATGAGATAAAAAAAATTGTTAATGATCACTGCCAAGTCCGTTGGCATAGAATCTTAAAGAAATCGCCCAGATTATTACCGAGAGAATGTCGTGTATTTTTGTGGCAAAACAAAAAATTAAGAAAGTCGGTGACAAAATTAATAATCTGAAGGAACCCACTTCATTTATTTCACGATCGGTACATGATTGGAAAGGAACTTTTCGGCACTGCTACAAACACAAAGAAACAAAATCCTTACGAGTGCTCACCATCTTTTTCATCTGTGAGCAAATGAACAAATTGAAAATAACTTACCAAGAACACAAAATAATGCAGAAGCATATTAGAGTATATAATTAATATGAACAAGGTAAGAACATAAGTAGTGAAAAATAGAGTTGACAAATTTGTAGCTGGTGAACAGACAAAAAGGAAGAAAATGTACTTAAACAAGGAAAAAAGCTTGAATTGGGCTGAGACAAATTTTCATGACATTTTAGATGAATACCCGTCCTTATGTAATTTCGTATAGTAACCCCTTGTGCTAATTTGATTGTTAGTTAAAAAATCGTTCACAGTAAAACCAACTTCATAGGATTTTGTATTCTGAAGAGGTTTTCAGTACAATAAAAACGTCTAGGACTGATCGTCCTCACGGTATAAGTAATAAATCTCAATTTTTTTGGACTTCTATGAACGGGTTGCCCGATTTTATCAATTTTTTTTTCAATTACTATTTTCATGAAAATGTCGTGTACAAAACTTCAGTTCTCTACGTCGAGCGCTCTCAGGCAGTTTTCAAATATGTATACAGTAAAAAATCAATTTTTTACGAAGAAGTTACCCGATTTGTCGTTTTGCCAATTGGTCCCATTTTCGAACTTAATCTGATTTTTGTTTAAAAAGGCGTGTGCAAAATTTAGAGAATTAAAATTTTGCATACGGCCTTTAAAAAAAAAATCAGATTTAAGTTCGAAAATGGGACCGGGCAACTCCTTCGTAGAGTTGCCCTTGCCATACATAAAATGTTTGGGCACTGCGTCAACGTAGAGAACTGAAATTTTGGGCACGGTGTTTTCATAGAAATTATAAATAAAATTTCAGAAATCCGCTAAATAGGGCAACCCGTTCTTGATGTTGTCATATAATAATTTAGGTTTTTTACGTATACTGTGAGAAGGATCAGAGACGTTTTTATTGTACTGAAAATTTCGTCAGAATATGAAATTCTATGAATTTGGTTATAATCATTTTTACTATACGACGAACCATTCCAATTCATTCATACCAAGACTTCAGTTTCAACTCAAGTTCCGACTTTCGTTACATACGCTCATGTAAATCGTGCGACTTAGCCATGTGAGTGTGTAGCTGCCTTAAGATTTTAAGTTTTCTATAATTTTTCTCGTGTGGCTACTAAACCACTTTCGGGCTATGCTAGAAAGATTTTTAGTGGCAACACTGCAGGACATGAAGACATCAAGGGCAACGAAATTCAGGACCGCCTGATCCTGCTTTTGGTCATCCAAAGAGCCACCTACCTATTGGCACAAGTTAGACTTTGGGAGGACAGAATTAAATTGGTACACTCGGAAAATACCTTGACGTTGATACAAACGAAGAAATCTTTACGCAACAGATGACAAAAATATTCCTCACGCTCAGCAGGAAAGAACTCAATCTCATGACGGGGCTATTTAATGGGCATCGCCCACTTAGATATCATCTCAAGTTCGATAACGAGAAATGTTGCGAAAACGACGAAACTGTTGAACACATCCTCTGCGACTGTAAATATCCTGGCCTAATAAGGCTAAAACATCTAGAAAAGGCATTTCCATTGGCATAGGATGCTACAAAAATAGCTCGAAGTACGTCATAGGCTATGTAAAAGTTCAAGTTGGAATGGGTGCCCTAGGGCACTTATTCTTAATGTCACAAAAGATCTGACAAGTCGCAGTGCCTAGATACCAGGCGGATTCTCTACCTCCCTCCACCCAATTTTAATAATGATAATTATTATTATATACTTTCACAATCTTCAACTGAGGTGAAGAGCTTTGAATACGATAGGTTTGTTTAATGAGTTGCTCTAAGGTACTCTAACGTGAACTTACTGTAATTTATACTTAGTAGATAGTGATACAAATGAGAATTTCCAAAAGGTTTGTTAACATTTTCTATAAAATACAATTCAATTTTCTTAATGTAGCGATTCTCGATCATGGGAATAAGATCACTTTAGATAGATGGTCAATGATTCTTTACTAAATTTCGCTCTATTTTGAACAACTTTTGGTATTTTTGCAGTAAAAAAAAAAACAAATGCAAAGTTCCTGGTGAAATACAGAAACACTTAATTTAAGTGTTAGTCTAAAGTGAACTTTTCTCATAAAACAGATCTATTGTCGTTCTCTGTCCAGTCTCCTGTACTGATTATACTAAAGTCCGACATCGAAATCATCCCAAATTCTCAACCTAATGGTATACTTCCTTAAAATGAATCATGTCCTTCTACGGCCCTCTAGGATATCTAAGGGTGGTTACTGATGGCTCGTGTTCCCTGAATCGGTACCTTAAGTCACTTGCATCCTACAAAACGGAGTCTTACCGAGGAACAGCACTTTACTACTCTACTCTCTACTAATTCCTGTGGTACCTTGATGCAAATGTACACAACTTGACTTATTGAATTCCACAGATGAGCCATTTCACGTCATTTTGCAATTAAATCCAGTTATTCCTTCATCTCATGAATTTAGGCACCTTAGAAGATGAAGGTTTATAAAAACTGTTGCTGGAAAATATGCTCGTTCGATCGTCAAGTTGTTTTTCGTATTTCTTCAATATACTGTAAAAATTTCGAAACTAATCTTCAGAGGTTTTTCAAAGTACTTACTAATCAGTACAATCTTCCACAGAACGGGATTGTGTATGTGAGGCCTAAGTGAACTTCTATTGTTTGTTTTGGTAATTTCTAATTTATTTTTATTATTTTCAACAAATGACCCTTTCACAGTGTCACACAACTTTGCGGTACGAAAGGAATTCGAATCAATTCAAATTTGAGCTCACGAGATGCTTTTTCTGCTTTCTTCCCCTAAGCACAATTTGCACAAGATTTCAGCAGTTTTTTTTTTTGAAAATACATTGCTGCTGGCTGGTTCTCCATTATAGAACTCGAAATCAAGAAAATAAGACAATATTTTACACAGAAATTTCCATTTAAGAATGCGTCTCGATTGGAAGCTCGTTTCATTTATGTTGTCCATAATAGAGCCTCTGATTGTAGCTGAACGTTGGTGCTCAAGAGGTTCAAATATTTTAATGCAACCAGATACTGTTCGCAAACTGGCAATAGTACTACACCCTAATGTGAACGCAGATTAAGTGGTGGAATGATAGTATCTGAGCACTGACCCTTAGCGTTACTTAATAATAAGGGGATGAATGGAAGAACTTTGTGTAATGGGTCCTAAAGTCGGCAGTATTTTGCGCTTTTTCAAAATAAGTTTGTTTTAAAATTCAGAGTTACCCCTGTGGTTACTATTATGCATAGTTTTTTTTTTCTATTTAAAATTTAAATTATTAGTTTCGATATCTGGATATTACAGATCCGCGGTTTTCCAGCAAGTCTTGCTGGGATCAAAATTAGTATTCATATCACCAATCCAAACTAGAGCTGAAAATTGGATCCGGATTTGCTAATATCCGGATACTCGGATCTGCGAACTATTCGATTCCTGAGATCCGGATCCAGACTAAGCAAAAAAGCTTCAAAATTGTGTTGTTTCATTGAGAAAATGAGAATATCATGAAATTTATATGTTCACAATGAAACACTGCAATCTGAAGGAAATTTTGACCTTTTTTTGCTTAGTCTGGATCCGCATCCGGATAGTTTGGTTCCGGATCCGGAAAGTTGGGATTCGAACACTAGGATCCGGATTATCCGGATTTGAGGAATCGGATCCTAATTATCGCGGATAATCCGGATAGTAAATTATCCGGATACTTTCAGCTCTAATCCAAACGACATCCTGCTCTTTTACTGAAAATCCTGGACTTGTACTGTCTATTTATTTGGTTTGATGTTATTACAGGTTATTGCTCTTCTTCCGTAGTTTCAGTCCTATTGTAGTATGTCTGTCTCTTTCTTTCTTTCCAGTGAGTGGCTTATGATATTATTGTAATCTTTGTTTTACAGGCTTGATCCCTCTGTTGAGACGATTTTAATAGTATGTATATTTCATTGTGGGTCTTCCCTCCCACTACAAAAGACCACCAAGATAGTCAGTCTATGAGTTCTCCACTAAACACAACGCTAGCAAAATTCAGTAGGCTATCAACACTTCAGGCAGAACGGCCAAAGGAGCTTTATGCACCTCCCCAATACATAGCCTTCTTATAAAAGCGGGTTTCCCCGCATTCACTGCTAGAAGAGGCCAGCTCACGGCCAGGCTATTCCTGAAAAATCTTACAACCCGCAAGCGCCCCTTCACGATCTAGTTGTGAATAGTTTGTCGACCCGACACCGTGCTACACGAACAAAATCGGACCTACACAAAGCAGTGGAAATCGTCCCCGCATCCCTCTTGATCGCAACTCCACGAACCCAGTACATCTCCCGACTAGGAGGATCAAGACAGACTGCATCATCGACAGCGAACGATTTTAGAAGGACAAAAAATAACGACACTAAAAGAAGACTACACACAGAGCTCAAAGCAGGACTGAGCGCAGACAATACACTATATACCGACGCCTCCAAAGCAAACTCCGCTGTAACCATGGCAGTCGTCGCACACAGTTCGGACCAAAATATGCAAATCTGCAATATCCTTCCCGACTGGCACAATGCCTACAGGGCCGAACTAACAGTCATCTGGGAGGCAGCCAAGTGGGCACCACAGTGATATTTTTAAACTGTTTGTCAGCGATCAAAGCGATCAAAAACACCAAGAATAAGAACACTTTGACATCTAATGTCAGAGCGACGGCTCAACACGGAAAAATCTGGATCGCCTTGCGTCCTGGCATACCAGGCAACGAAAGAGCGGACTGCCTGGCAAAAAGCACAGCTGAGAGTGAAGAAAGCCTTATCACTCCTCCAGTGTACAAAGCGGTCACCTCGTATTACAAACGCCTTCGAGACGCCTCGCAAGCAACTCGGGTGGGCGGCTTACGGCTCTTTCTTGGCAGCCATCACAATACAATAAACCGTCCGAACATGCTCGATCAGCCCAGAAGATCGATGATAGAGATAGCCAGAATAAGGCTGGCGCACTTCCTAGCAATAAAGTACCACCTGTTTAGAAGACAACCAAGACCATCCTGCACCGCTCACTCCGCAATACATTTTTAACGAGTGTGGGGAACTACCTAGACTACTTTACGAACGAGGCATAACGAGAAAATCAACTGAACTCCTGAAGTATTCCAGAGAGACTACGAACCGACTTATCCCTGCACTCAAACAATACTTAACTGCAAACGGACTAACTACGAGACTCTAACGCACGAAATACGGAATTAAGATCTGGTTTTAACGAAATCCTAGCTACCTGCACAATTAAGCTACACCTTTTATATCAAATTAGGTTAGAATAAATATAGGTTTTTAACTATTATGAATTTAACGAAATTGGAACTATAACACACATAAATGGTTAGATCTAAACATCACGAATTAAACTGAATTGGATTATAATACCCCTAAGCTAAGTCTAAACTAAGGTAATAATAGCAGTAGCAACTATAATCAAAAGTAATTTTTTTTTTATGTTCGAAAAATGAACCAGCTGCAAATACGCCCTGTGTAAAAAGCTATAATAGATCAAGCTTAGACATTGTACGAACAAAAATCATTACATTAGTTTATAGCCAACACTATATGTAACTCTAGTAGTGAAAACTTTCTACTGATGTTCTACAACATCTATCAAATATGTTATAGCATTAGTCAAGTAGTACAAAACTTTGTAAAATCAGAAGACACATCACCTGCAGTGCCCAGATGCCCTAGTAGCCGTTGGTCAATCAACTTTATTGTACAATAAAGAATTCTTTGAATTTGAATTTCATTGTGGACTTTTATACTCTTTATTAATTATCTCAAATTACTCCAAAACACACACACACACACACACGCACAACTTAAAATTCAAAACTCCGTGAGCAGGAATACTGTAAAACTATAGTTTTATGCGTTCTCATTTCTGATGACTAAAATCCCGAATGCACCAGAAATTAACTAGTACGCCCTTTGGAGGATTTAGACGTTATGCATATAGTAAAATGTAACTGTAAAATGTACTCCTGGTTTTTTTTTTACAATTTAATAGTCTCTCGATATATTTATATGAATTTCCCTTATAACAAGAAAAATGAAGTATAAAACTATACAAGACTACGAATTCCTTTTATTATTTTTTATTTCTTACAATTACATTTTTACTGAAAAACAAAAGAATTTGTATGCATGTATATTGTCAACAATCCACAATTGATTTTGAAACGGAGAAAGTAGAAATGGATGTTGGCTATTTTCATACCCTTTGCTTGCTCGCTGTGCAATATTAATTTCATTCTCAACGCTAGTATTATGCTTTTATATGAAATGTCTGACTACATTCTGTATGATAAATACTCTAATTATATATAAGTATTTGTTTTAAACATATGCATTATAGTAACCCTACAATTATAATTTTTATTCAATATTTTCATATTTTGTATTTGTTTTTTTTTTAATTTGTTTTTTATAATTTTTTTTTTTCCATGTTAAATTGAATGTTACATTGCAGTAAAAGATCGAATCTTACAATTTAAAAGTCTATAGCTTTTGCCTTCTTGTAATCACTATAACATTCTAATGCGATTTGAAATAAAAGTGGGGAAGGGGTGGCAGACAATAAAGTGCACCAAAACTGCCCGCCGTATCAATCAAAAGAAAATGACGTTGTTAATTGTGTCATCAATGTTAACAAAATTATTCAGCTTTTTGCTCCGGCTGTTGCATTAGATCTTCTAATGCAAAAAATGTCTCTCCAGTCGAGGTAGGCAGGGATTGCGTTGTTGTAACTGTTTGGCTCGACGTTGATGGAGTTACATTATCTTGGCTGGTATTATCTGTTCTTCCTTGATCACTTTCTATTTCTGATTCTTTTTGCTGTTGTTGCTGTTGCTGTGCTTCTTGATCTATATTTTCATTTTGATCTTGCGAATGAACGTCTTCAGCATGAATTGAAACATGTTCACCTTGTTGATCGGTATAAGCTACTGATACAGGTATTCTTACGCCATCTTCACCAATTGCATGCGCCCCCTCAGACAAATCTCCGTCTTGTGCTTGTTGAATTACAATATGCCCATCTGAGTTTAAGAGCGAAGCATCGATCAATTGAGCCTCATTGTCACCTTGTTGAACGATTATCATTTGATTATTGTCTCCAATCATTTGTAATGTTTCACCATCGAGACTATCTCCGGTATGTAATACACCTACACTCTGCAGCAGTTGCTGTATTTGCTCAGAATCTGTGCCCTGCACTAAAATTTGATTTCCATCAGCGTCTGTTGTTATTATATGATTATCCAGCTGTAATATTTGGCCGTTTTCATTTAAAATGAATTTTATTTGATTTCCTTCCACTGAATTTTGCATATCTTCTAAATCCATTGGAACTTGATCTGTATTTGATGGTTGACTTTGTGAATCGCCATCATCATCTAAACTTGGCATACTAACAGGTGCAGTTGGCTGTTGCTGTTGAGATTGCTGACCATCATCGCATTTTTGTTGTAATTTATCTTCCAGTCTGGATTGATTTTGTGAATTTGATTCATCTGGTTGATCTAAAACTGGCATATCAATGCCAACAGAGACTGGATCTGTTGCTGTTGGAATTCCTTGATTTCCTTGTTGCTGTTGCTGATGTTGTTGTTGTTCTTGTACGTTCTAAAATATAAAAAATATAATTGTTTATAAAAAATTCTAATTTTTTTTAATCAATTTTTTTTTGGTTTAGAGTAAATAAGAGATGATAATCCAGTTATCATGACAACATCATATCGAATCTCAAAGGAATACTAATATACACTAGCTCCGGTTATCTCACTTGAAGTGGTGCGCACAATAAAGGAACAACTGCAAAGATGTCATAGCAGCTGAAGATCTCTTAATGATATCAGACTCAATTAAGGATCCTCACTTATGGATTTTTAAGACAAGAAGTTATCTTGATTGCCTTCAAAAAACCAGAGAGAAACAACCCAATTACAGGTCAATTGCGTTAACTAGTGTACCATGTTTGAACACCTCTGTACCTACTACCCTTCAGTATAGCTCTCATAGCTTTGTTTTGCAACCTTTAAAGCTCGTGAACTCACTTTCATCATACATATAGAACACAGTTAAAAAATATTCAAAATGGGGCTTTATAATTACATTGTAAACATTTATTGCTTGTAATGTATCTCATCTATTTCTTATTCTTTAAAAAAAAAAACTATTTTTTTCGTAACGTAATTCACATGAAGATTAAATTTAAGTCTATAATCCAAATTTGCACCAAGATAATTGATTTCTTCCACTTGTTCAATACGTTCACTGTTTATGCGTAAGTAATATCGCCATACACTTAGATTTTTTTATATTAAGCTTTAATTTATTATATTTACTCAATCTAACCAGATCTCCTTGAACTTTTTCTTCGTTCGCATAAATGTCATTACCAGATAGAAACAAACAAGGCATCATCGACAAAGAAGACTATCTTGCAATGTTCAAGAACTTTGTTAATATCATTTGTATATATATAATAAATAATAATGGGCTCAATGTAGAACCCTGCGGAATGCCTAAAGTCGTAGTCTTGCTCTCTGACATGCTTTCGATGATAGCAGTCCTCTGTGATCTACCTTGTAGGTATGACTTAAACCAATGATATTCCGTAGATCGGACTCCATAACTATGAAGTTTCTCCAAAAAAACACTTCTATCAATAGTTTCAAATGCCCTCTTTCAAGTCGAGGAACACACTATTTCTTGAAGATATTTTCTCCTTCCAATCAATGATTACTTGATTCAGCGCACTTTCACAAAAGTTTTGACTCCTAAAGCCTGACTGGCTCTCAATGAAAAGATTGTGATCATTGAAGTATTCTTCAAACTGACTATTTTTTCAATACTTTTTTATACGTTGGTAGAGCATTAATTGGACGGAAGTCTTCACAGCTATCTGCTCCAGTGACCTTCACTATTGGTGTAACTACTCACTCCTTCCATTTATCTGGAAAGCAACCTGATCTCAGTGACGTATTTATCAAGTGAACAAGTGCCGGGCTACATACTTCAAAACAGTCCACAAGCATCTTGGCATCAACAAAATTAAAGTCTTTTTTTTTTTGGCTTAAGATCTCAAAGTTTTTCTTATATGCAATTGCTCTATAAGTCTGAATTAAAAGATCGATTGTACATTTTCTATTAAGTTCACACACTTGCAATGGCTTGATTCATTGCTTCAATACTGTATTCAAAAAAGTCGTGCACTGA
Organism: Dioctria rufipes; assembly: GCA_963924295.1. NCBI lineage: Eukaryota > Metazoa > Arthropoda > Insecta > Diptera > Asilidae > Dioctria > Dioctria rufipes. The sequence continues at coordinate 78,956,453 of OZ002743.1, read as the reverse complement.
TGTTATTTCTGACGCGTTGGCAATATTCTGCCGGTGTATTTGAATTTAGAACGTGTAGCGGGAAGCATTGTCAATGTTCAGTAAAAGTTTTATTCCGAACGAGCTAACACTCTATTTGTAATGTTCTTTTTAGTGTACCAAGTATTCACGCTTTGTCGGGACTTTTTAAAAATGCGACACGGTCTATTGAAAGAGTACAGAAGAAATGTGAAATTTCTCATAAGACTTGGAAAGAACGGTCCAGAATGATGAGTGCCGATGGGATGAAGAAACGTTCTGTGTTTAAAAGGGTGAAACGTTTTAGGTAGGGTTGTGATAACGCGAAAAGCTAAATCCAAAATCATATAACAGTGATCATTGTTTTTTTTTTTTATATATATATATTCATGAATTTTGCTCCAGTAGGCTGCACTGTTAATACAGTAGTCTACGTGGAGGTTCTCCAGAGTCTAGTTGGGGGCGGGAAACAACTGGATCCTGCATCAATTTGCCTGCGCATACAGCGCTTATCGTGCGCAAAAACCCCGCTTATTCTTCGGATTTAGCTCCGTGTGAATTGTGTTGTTTCCTAAAATCATAGCTATCCGGGAAAATATTCTGGGGATGTGAAGACCATCAAGCTTGCATCTCCAGCAGTGCTTCAAGCAGTGGAAATCGCGTTGACAAGAGTGCTTTACGACAAAAGAAGAGTACTTTATAGGAGGGAAAATTGTTGTACCAGAGTAATAAATAATAAAATTTCTATGAATTAAGTGCACGAACTTTTTGTATACATCTCGTACAGAAAAATAACACAAAAACTGATAAATAAACGATTCAAGAAATTTATACTGAATTCCAAAGGATTTGATAAAAATTAATTCGGATTTCCGGTCAATAGTATTGAATATATCTTCAGCCAGCTTGCAATTGGGTCAGTCAAGGAGCTTGTGGGTTTGTCTGTTATTTCCCCGATTTCCCCGTGATAAATATCAACTTTGGGTCGGGGAGGGGGCCCCTTCACTCCAATCACCTTGATTTTGCATGCTATGCTTCGATTGCTGCGATTAGAGCTAGGGATTTCTGTGCCGGACATAGATTAAGTAGTAATGCGCCCACTTACTTCAATATCTTTCATTCTAGTAAGTCCTTATTGGACTGCTTCCTTGTGAGTTCTGCTAAGCGTGTTACCCAGTTCTGTTCGTGTTGCCAGGCATCTTAAGACACGCCCTTTCTCAGGTCACTGAAAAATTCAAGAATTCTCTTACCGTGATTACAAAAACGTTAATATGGAGGTCCTCCACAGCAGTGCAGTCAATTGACTTCTCTGATAAAAAATCATACATAAAATCAACTTACAATTTATTTATAATTTTACATAATTTTTTGTTCAAGGACTATTGAAGAATTAACAAATAAATGCATTACTACAGTCCGTACTAAAAATGTTTCCTCTTTTATTGATGAAATTATGCAAGAGACGGCAATGGATTAAGTCAAGCTCAGGGGATACCCTATGATGTAAAGCACAGCATGACAGGAAGGAAAAAGGAAGGAATTAGAGCATGATGAGAGTGGTGGAGGTGCCGATATACATATGTCACTATTAAACCTTCACAGATTGTGACAGAAGATGATAGATGTGAGCGGTTTGCAGCGCGAGAATTGCGAACAGGAATCATTCTACAAGAGATCAGACTAAATATTTCTTTGACCATGCATGTAGCGATAAAGGAGCGAAAGGCATCTAACATTGCTGTTCTTAAGCGAGGCGATATGATAAGCTATTGCCACATCAGCAATGAACCTGAAGGCTCCCTTATGACAATATCCAATTAAGCTAAAGCTGTGCGAACAGCTTTGGCCCAGATACGAGAATTGTATACCATTCTAGGTCTGATGTATGACTTGTAGAGGAGCGCTACATTCGATGGGCTGTACCAAACTAACACTGCTTTCTAAAAGACTAATCCTGTCAAATTGGCATCATGCTCCTACCATCAAAAGAGCGATGTGCCCTTGCATTTACGGCTTGTTGTAATCTCAAGTACATATTTCAATGCTATCATCTCACTATATTGGGCTGAGTAAGCAAGTCACAAAAACATATCAATTAATCTTTTTTAACTTTATTCACATATATATATTATTTATATCTTCACATCTCGTGTATAATAAACCGTAACTTGATACCTCTCATCGAATCCAAAAGACTAAACTTTCTTAGCTTTTTCAGCCACCATGTCACCGCGCAATCCTTGCTTTTTATTTATTTTTTATTTGACGCGCTTTCACAACAAACCCAATCATTCTGAGTTTGTTATGAAATGCGATGCATTGCAACTTTAAACAGTGCCACCGTTTAGGCAAGACCTGTTTGCATTTATTGTGTAAGGTCTTGCTTTTCGCCACACAACAATGACCTAGTCAAGAAGCTATGTCAACCAATTCTTGTTTCACACAGATTAATTGATTTATTTATATTGACAACAAGAATTGATTGATCTTCTATTCACAACAGGCTCACTCAGAACTATGTACGCTTGAGATGGCAACCTTTTACGAAGTATCGGAATAGATATTGCAAGGAGGTCAATAATGTGGCTAAAGATGAGGTCTAATATCCTTTTCTAATGTTGATATTTTTGAAGTTTCTTATGCTTTACATGTGCTAAATCTAAAGCTGTTCGTCTTAACATCTTTATAAAACTTTTAAAGCTAGTTTATTCTGCTTTGTCTTGCCATATTCTTCATCTCTTTAATACTATCATTACCATTTCAACCTTCTCTACTGCTTGGAAGTGTAATTACCATTCCCAAGAGCTCTAATCCATCGCAGTCTTCGGATTTCAGGCCCATTTTATTTACATTGTTAATAAATAATCTCCATCTGCATTTAGGTACCCTGATGTCCATATTTTTGCAGATATATGCAATTACTTTTTTCTACGCCACTGCTATCTATACAGAATGAACATAGTCAGAGCTACCACGCAGGCAAACATCACTTAGGAGTAAGTTAGAAGGCCGTTAAGTGATCGCAGAAGTTGGTTGGTTTTAAGTTTACAGCAATTACCACACTTTGACATTTGACAGCTGATTAATATTTTCTTTGTTTGTTTTAAAATTTTGTATGCTGAGTTTTGAAGAACATTTAGTTATGGTGGTGAAAAAACTAAAAAATAATAACTTTGTGATCTTAATGACGGGACGGACTTTGCTGGATAGCTTAAAAGAGTCACGCGTAACACCAATCTTTAAAGTGAAAAACACGAAGTGATTGCGAAACGAAGTTTGACTTAGTACCTTGTTATACTGTAGAGGCGCTGCTACTGCACACGTAACCAATATAAAATCAGCGATGCCTCCTGATGTAAGGGAGACAGCAATATTTTTTTACTGTAATTTTTTTTCCTTAGAATTGGAAGCCGACGACGGCACACATTATCTATGTTAAGACTGTTGTTTCAGTTTAGCTCTGCATCAGTTCGGCTTACCATGTCAAATTAGTTTATACCGAGAATGCGCTTGTAGTACCAAACTTATGCTACACTCGTAGCAAAATTTGACAGCGGTTGTCATTTCCATTATAATTTTGTGAACTGGTAAGAAAATTAATGGTGAATTCTTTTCAACAAAACCGAACAGGCACTGAACTGAACCAGAATCTGTCAGATCTACACCGAACCTTAGAAAATATAGCAAATAGGAATGGCTGAATCGTGTAGAATTCCTGTACATGAGCGTAATTTGTCAAGAGCGGGACATTATGCATAGGAGTAAGTGAGATGCCGGAAGGAACATTTGTCAAAGCTGAGTGCATGATTGTCAAATGTGATTTTGTTTTGTGAACAGACTTAATCAGGTTAAAATTCTTTTGTGAAATTTAAGAAAAGTATGGGATCAATTCTTTTCGAAACTATTTATTTTTGAAGTTTATAGTGCCACTAGTTCCTGTTAAAATCTTCATATTAATTAAAAAACAGAAATGAAGTGTTCGGTCAGTGCTTGCAAATATAAATCGGATTAAACTAGGGAAATCGTGTTTCACTTTCAGGCAAGTGCATTATCTAAATTATCTTTTTTGTTAATAGAAGCAAATTTATATAAATTAAATATGTGAATTATTTCAAAATAAAGTAGAAAAAGAACATTTTTTACCATAGATGATCCGCAAAAAACTTACTTTTAGAAAATTGACAAGTGGCTTAGAATAGGGGCAGCGTGTAAATACGTAAATACATCTAAAACATAGCTAACAACCCAACCAGAATTTATTACGCAAAATCTGGATTATCAGCATTCCTGTTTGCTATATATTCTAAGCACGGAACTTAGCCCTGTCCCGAACGGGGAAAAACTGATAAGAATGCAAGAAAGAACAATATCCCAAAATGTTCGCCATTTATGATTTTAATAAAAAAAAAAATAAACTACTACAAAAAAATAATTGTATTTTCACAAAATGTCTACACTTCTCCACTTTAAATACAAATACTACCGATTTGACGTTTAGCTCCGAACCATAACCACAAATTTTCATGGAACAAGCATTGAATAAATAACTAATAACGAAACGGCATATCGAGTTAAAACCTAAGCCATTCGGCGAAATGTATTAGTGTGCTGTGTTTGTATTCGTTTCGTCATTGTAGTAGTGAAACCGTGAAATTTTGAAAGGGGACATTTTTTATAATCCAAATTGCTATGTAAAATACACAAATTTTTGACGCCCCCTTATCTTCAGACAATATTCCTGGGCGTTGCCTATGATAATTTAAGTGACTTGTCACCAGAATTTTCAAATAAGTGACCAGCCCTCTTGTCATTTCTCCCCCCGCTCCATGGGTTTGACTTTCATTGAATTGCCTACTCACGTAAACTATATTCGCACGAATGGGAACAAGAAAGTTCAAAACCGGAGCAGAAACCGAAAATAGAACCGCTGTGAAAATAATATACGTTCTGCTCCAGGTTCTGTGTCAGGGCGGTGAAGAAAACACTTTAAGCGTGAAATACAATTACGGCTGATCTGTCGACTGCGACTTATTTTAAGTCGACGCTGAGGTGAAATTTGTAATTAAATTAAAGCTTCAACTCCTTGAACAAACCAGAAGTCCCGACTTCTGCGTTTGAACTGAAGTTGGCTGCAGCGAACACCAACTTTGCACTTTGAGCAAAGTTTAATTTCAGTCGGAGTCGAAGTTGCAATTGTATCTTGCGACATGTATTTACCATTTGAGCAAAGTCGAAGCCGAAGTCGTAATTGTAATTCGCGCTTTAGGCTTACCCCACGGTTACACCTGCAAGTACAGCTTGCATGCAAGCCTCCCTTCCAACACGATTTTTAACTTGACAGCGGAAGGCAGTTCGGTTGATGTCTTATCAGCTTGCATGCAAGTTCATTTAAAAAATGGCATTGAGACGTAAACTCTTGCGTATATTGGAAAATTATGGCAATAAAGGAAGCATCACAATGATAAAAACCCAAGAAAAAAGGAAAATGAAGGTGTTGGTAAATGATGTATTGCAAATAATCCCAGAAAATTTCATTTTCCCGGTATAAATTTATGAATTTCTCTCAAGCATTTCGTTTCCGCCATTTTGAAAATTGTATAAATGTCAAATTACTATCTCCCAGCTGCCATGGTTTTTCAGCATGCAAGTTCGCTGAAAGCTGTACTGCCAGCATGGCAGTAGAGGTTACACGTGCAAGAAGTATGGCAGTGCAAGTTGCATGCAAGCTGTACTTGCAGGTGTAACCTCGGGGTTAGAACCGAACGAGTTACGGTTCAGTTCAGGTGAAAAGAATTCACCAAAAAAATGTTATGTATGATATTTCTTACGCATTCTATATACTTTCTTAATTACAAAAATGTATTTAAATCTTTTAGACGAAAATAGGGATGGCCAATACTTGGAAAAATATCGATACACCGATATTTCCATTTTTTTTCTATCCAAATATCGAAAAAAAAATATTGTTCTTAAAATATCGATATCCTTAGTATCGTTGATACGAAATTTGTTATTATTATACATATAAATCACTAATACCCTAGACAGACTGTCTCCATAATGACTCAATTTTTAATTAAATGGTGTAATATGTGCAGTGTGTCACACAAATGAAGTCCATCAAGGACCCAATTGCAACATTTTGCTTCATTTTCAAATGAACGAAATTTTACTCCATTTAGTGAAATTACAGTAAAAGTGCCATCTACCGTCATTAAAATGAGTTGAATTTATTGGAAAGTGGAAAGTTTTTCCAATAAGTTTAGCAGTGACAGCCATCAGCTGATCATAAAAGAAATTTCTTTGCCGCTTTTTTCTCTTTTTGGTCTCTTTCAATAACAAAAATTGTCTTCTACTAAATGCTTTGCAACTACAGTAAGTACTCGCAAAATTACTTGATAGCATTTATTTAAATTATTGAACTCTGCCATGATCTTTACTCACATCAAGGAACTGTCAATGACATTCCAAATGAAATAATTTTCGTCCATAGTCTGTCAACTCTTCATTTCCTTGAAATGACTGAATTTCAAATTAAGTCATTATGGACACAGTCTGTCTAGGGTATAACGTATATATAAATGGACTAACTGATCTCCTATTTCATGTGGCACCAGTTTTGATTTCAGTAAGTATGCTTTCAATGTCAATGCTACCAACTGTCGTAAACTGGCGCTATATTTAAATTATTTGGGAATTTACTTAGATGCATGTCAGTGGGATTTAGGGAATTTACCACAAAAGTATTCGGGACTATTTGTATTGTTAAATTTTATTATGAGCTGAAGAGAATGTTTTTCACAAGGCTGTTTTGATTACCAAGTTTCCAGTTCTGGAAATACAGCTGAACTTCAAGCAATTTCTCGTTCCCAATCGTTACAGTGGAGTGGGAAAGTATGTTCTCACGGAAAGAGACAGGAATATGAAAGTGTTGCCATTTTCTTTCATGCATTTTTGGTTCAACGAGCAGTCCATTTATATAAATGTCAGTGGTATCAATATAGTACTTTGCAATGCATGCTATGTTGTTGCACATCAAATTAAAGGTCTCGCAGAGTACTATCGAGTGGTGTAATCTTTTCCTGATTCAGAAAACTTTCACGGCACGTTTTTGTCACCGGAAAACTTGGGTAACATACCCCAGTTACTACATTTACCATATATTTTTTCCGTTCTTTCTTTCAGGGACATTAGTGGTCTGCTGTGAACATTTTTCTCAGAGGAAGTCATTTCCCACGAGGCACCAATTTCGCACAATCACGCGAGGAAGAAAGTCCACTTTTTACCCAAGAAAGTAGCTCAAAATACATCCGATCGGCACAATTTTCCCCTACTTAATAGAAAAAAAAATTGTTAATAAAATATGCTCAGAGTATCATAATGAGTCGCTTAAGACATCTCTCATGTCGGGCCTAAAATTGTATATTTTTTTTTTTGCGATACCGCTATGATACATCGATATTTAAAGTATAAAAATATTGATACGAATTACCTGTATCGTAAGGGGATAAAGATCGATACATCGAATATCGTATCGGTAGCGGCCATCCCACTAGTTGAGGTTATAAATTAGCATAGCTTTTGAAAGGTGTTTAGACTGCTTTTAAATGCTTTCTATTCTGTATAGAAACGATCATGGATCACTATAATGTCGATTTCGATGGAACCATTTCAGTTTTGCACTTTTTCTGGCAGCGGAGAACTGCGAGAACTAAAGTCCATCGAACATATTTCTGTCATATTCCTTGTATTTGTGGGCACACGAATTATATACACGAAACTGTCAAACGTAATAAATGTTCTTTATTGATATATAGAAACAAATATTTTCATAACTTAAAGCCAATTACCCAAATAAAAATGTTTAATTCATTTAACTCCAAAATTTCACAAATAATCGCGACAGTACACTTTGACAGAGCAGATGACAATTCGACCTCAATATGTATTTGTAACACCAAGAAAATATCCGGTGCAAAGTAGGGGAAGTGAGTGCAAAGCTTGTGTTGCACTTCTGCTATAAAAATTGTCCCATCGAACATTTTGAGTGTTGCACTGCTGGAAAAAATGCAATACTGGTGTTGCACCAAAGTCCCATCGAAATCGACATAAATATTGTCCCAGAACTTCAAAAGTATAAACCAAAAATCTTATGCTGCATAAAGGCCGAAACACAATGGTGGCATTGGACATTGGCATTGAAGTGGTCCCAGTTTTGGCATTGATGCCTACTATCACGATATACAGAGTAACAAGGTATGATTGTCCGGGCTGTCAAGTGCGTGTTTCTTACCATAAATTTAAAGCTCATTTCGGGGAAATAAGCTAGAATCAAAACAAAGTGTCACGAAAGTTTTATCGATAAAAAAAGCAAAATAAAACAAATACCTATAATTTTCACTCTTAATTGATTATTTAAGATCTTTTAATTATTTCTATAGTGAAATTTGTTAGTGATAATGGTAAATTCCTCAAATAGAAGGCAAATTTGCAATGTATCATAACGAAGTGTAAAATGTGGAGTGAGTGGCAAATTAAAATGTAGAATACAATTCTAGTAATCTTCCTTCAATTTATCTTTAGAAAGTAAAATGGTACTTATTTTAAGATTTTAAATGGATCCAGTAGAATAAATTTGCATAAATATTAAACTTTATATTTTTCGCCTTTTAAGAAACGCGTCATGCGAATCGACTAACACAGAAAATGTCTCATCTATGGTGCCGGATAGTCATACCTTGTTACTCTGTCTGTATATCGTGACCTACTATGACACCAAGGTCTTCTATATACCTTGCTATGACACAATACATTGACATTGGGAAATACCCACTAACTTATAATAACAATGGACTGAGCGTATTGCCATTTTACTATAGGAAAGTTTTATAATTCTCTCTTTCGCCCTATTTCAGAGTTGGAGCTACCAACACAAAATATTGTTTATTGAACGTTTATGCCATTTGATGTTTTTATTTTGGCTGCAGATGCAATCATCGCAGAAAGAATAAGGTAAAGATAGTGTTTACCATGCTCCATCTCTCTTGCCCATACGCAGGATTCAGTTAAGAATAACTTTTGAAGATTAAAGTAGGAATTAGTTTAATTTCTTATAAGAGTGCTTATAAGCGATTGAAATATCACTTGGACACAAGAAAATAATATTTTGATTTACGGGTGTAAAATTGTTTGTGCCACATGAAATAGCAAATCGCTCAGTCCATTGTTATAAGTCAGTGGAAATACCACATTCAAATGTACCTGAATTGTCAAAAACAAAGATTTTAGTGAATGAAATTTATTGTGGAAAACACATGGGACATCGGCAAAAAGTAGCAAATGGATGAGAAACTGCAGCAATGTTAATAGGGACAGGTTAGCGTAAATAAACAGATGGAAATTAAAAAAAAAAAACTACTCTTTATTTTTCTATATTTCCATACTTTATCCTTTTTTATTAAACTTTTATATTCCTTACTTTTTATTTTGTATAAGCGCGGATTTTCCCTCACAAATTCCAACAACTCTTCTTCAAATGATATTACAGCTACTACTTGATGCCGCCTAGAATATCAAATATCAACTGATGCCGGCATCGGCGAAAGAATCAAACCGATGCCAATACCTCCATTGCATTGTTTCAAATATCATTACCATACTCGCGGTTTGATTTTGAAAATTTTCCTCCCCAAACTGTCTCTTTTAGTACAAAATGTTTGTATGTTTTTGTATGAAAGCTTTTTAAATTAGCTAATAAAGAACTACTACTACTGTTTAATCTAGTTATTCCTATCATGCACCCAGACCCATTGCTTTCTTCGTGTAGTCCCCTTTGGGACAGTTTTTCAATTGGAAGTCTTAACAGGCCGAGCTGGCCTCGGTCTTCGTTAGACCAAATCCTCTAATATCATTTTTATCTTCTTCGGATTACCCACTCACACACAGGTACACTTATCTCGCACTGTTCGGCGTGATGATAGCAGTGCACCTGCACCTTCAGTTCTCATTTATGTATATAAGATCTTTTTTCGCGATATAATCTTTTTGGACAGCAGGAGATGGATTTCGTCAGCATAATTAGAATTTTAATATTACCCCTTAGTTTAATCTTAGTATATTTTTTAGTTCTAGGATCTCTTAAATGGTAAATGGATGGATCTAAAATGACAGGTAGAGCCAACGTGGACATATTTGGGCCGAATTAACGATTCGCTAAGGCACTTGGGGCCTTACCTATCATTTTCCAGGCAGAAATCCACATTATAGAACTCTGCGCTCGCAAAAACTATATATATAATATCAGACAGCCAAGCAGCACTTAAAGCGTTAGTTTCGTTTACCTTAGAATCTAAGGTAGCGAAAATACAGACCCCATTAAACAGGAAGGAGACAAATCTTTGTTTATCGGACCTGGAAAAAAACCCGGAGGTTGAGAAAAGCGAAGAAATTTATTACGTATTCGCAACAGATAAGAAAAAAATTCCTCGCTCCCACCAATAAAGAACTAAGGCTCATACTTACTGGGCATTGCACACTCAGATATCATCTCAAAAAAATGAGTAAGGTCGATTCTGTACGGAAAATAAATAAAGTACTGAATACGTCCTCTGCGACTGTAAAATTCTTGGTCACATAACATTAAAACATATAGAAAAGGTATTCCCATTGCCAGAGGATGCTACAAGAATGCCCCTAAGTATAGTTTTAAAAATACGGCTCTTTTAGATTCAACCCTTGGTAACAATATCTATGAGAATTTTCTCCAAGTATTTTCGGTCTCTATGGACTTATTTAATCGATGACTTCAATAAATTCAATATAGCAATGTTGCGTATACGCATATAGTCTTATACTCGCACCGCGAAAGTAAAAAAGTGAAGTTGCACTGTTATTGCAACCGGCGAATGGCGGGGAAACGAAATAGTATACAGCGGCATACTGAGCTTCCTGCGGCTACGACGGCTATGAATGTATAACATTAAGAACTGGTAGCGGCTTCAGGCTTCACTGTCTAGTCAAAAACTTTGCAATTTTACCGGTTCTATGTATATGTATATAAGAAAACTTAATGTTTATCTAGAAATCATAGAATCGTACGAATTCAACTCTGTACAACATATTATCAGTCAACACTAGCACCACCATAACCAATAGTGTATACAAATTCTGAAGAAAAATAGAGTGATTTTGCGCAAGCTTGTGTCACTTTGTCAACTTTTTGACTGCATGGAACTAGTGTTATGCTGCCAGTTCTTGTTGTTAAATAAGTCCTTAGATTAGTCATTAGAATATAGTTGCGATGGTGATATGTATAAAATTCGTGTACATGAGCGTAAATTGTTTCGTGGTGTTTAAAGCAAGACATAATACATTCAACCAAGGGCGATATATAGATCACAGATTATTAACCGTAGGCAAACATACAATCAAAGAAATAATTATAACTCGTTTGAAAAATGTGCAGTGAAAAACACAACAAATTAAATTTAATAGGTACCTACTGTCTGTTTAGATTCAAATGTCTCATTTTAAACATTTATCTCAGCTATGTAATGGAAAAAAGTTAACTCACCCAAATGTTTGGTAGCTTTATTACAAAATTTCCTAGGTATGTCACTATATACATGATCTTAGAGCGCGAAACTAAATAGAGTGGTCTTTACGGCATACAAATAATTTCTGACCTTTGTTTTTCACTTTTCGCATTGTGTTTCATACTCAGTTAATTACAACACATTTTGAACTAAGTCTTTTCGAATAATGAGCCATTTTGTGATATTGTTACCAAAAACAAGAAATAATATACAGAACAAAAGTGCTAAGATAATGTAACTTTCCAAAGCTTAAAAAGTCGAATATATATTTAAGGATTTAATGTGTGACATAAAAGATTGGCAATGTAATATAATTTAAATAAATTTAAAAAAAAAGCTTACCTTTTTTACCTGTTCATTTTCTTGTTGAGGAATTGTGATGTTAAATGTGATTCCACCGACAGCATTCTCCTGACTTGTAATTACAAGATTTTCATTAGCATTACCACTAGCAGCTGCTTCATTCTCCGACTTATCTGAATGCATTTTCTCAAATATACTTTCAATATCAGCTTCCGATATTGAATTTGTTTGTGTTGTTGTTGCCAATGTGTTGGCATTCGTATTTCTTACTTCTTGTCGAATAAGGCTTTGGGAAGAGGTTGTATTTACCATACTCGTCTTTTTGCTTTCTCGTTTATGCGTCTCCATATGTTGGTTGTAATAGTTCTCTTGAATAAATGTTAGAGAACAAATATTGCATGAGAAGAAATGTATTCCCTTCGTATCTAAGCCATCAGAAGACTCTCTTAGAGCCTCATCGATAGTATCCTGCAATAGTTTTTGCGTTGTTAAAACATGGGAGGGTTGAGCCTGCTGCTGAACTTTATTTGAACTATGCGTCTTGAAATGTTCAACTAGCATTTCTCTTTGCGAAAATGAAGCCGAGCAAGTGCCGCATTTGAAGTAGTTAGGTTGATGTGATTTTGCGTGAATACTTGCCTGCTCTCTAGTTTCAAAACGGTTTGAGCAGAGTCTACATTTAAACGGTTTTACCTTTATGTGCTTTTTCATATGATCCTCATAGTTCCCTTTATCCGTTGTCTTATACGGACACATCGTACATGAATATAATTGTGAAACATTCTCTGTAATTCTCATTTCCGGATGATTTAGGTCTATATGCTTTTTCAAAGTAGTCTCATTTACAAAATTTGTGTTGCAAGTATTGCAAACATGATCAGTTGAATGCTTTTCAGTGATGTGCTGCTTAAGTGCTTGCATGCTAGCAAACATTTTTTTGCACGTCTTACACTGATATCCATTCTGTTGTTTGCAAGTCTCGTAATGAGGTTGGAATTGTTTTAAATCTGTTGTTTTGAAATCGCATGACATACACTTGTATATTTTAATAGGACCTTTTCTTGGTGCCTGTTGTAGCGTTGTACTGCTCTGTGATAAGAACTTTGTTTGAGTCGCTACAGGCGCCCCTTGTTTATCTCCAGCCTCAAATATATTTGACAACTGATTATCGATTGGATCTCTACTTTGAACAGTAATTTTTCTAGTCATGTTATCTTGTTCGTCATCGCCAATGACTTTGCGACTAACTAAATTGCCGCTATTCATTTTCTGCATTTTTACAGGGGGCGATGAAGGCACTGTTGATTGCCGATCGTCGTCGGATAAATTATACTTTTTATATAAAAAATTGATAATATGTGTTCTGACTCGCTCTCCGTCCATCTCAAGCCGGTCCAAATGATTCAGCATAGTTACACAACGTTTGCAAATTACATCGTCTACACTAATTATTACCATGAAACCCTCTCCTATTATTTGACCTATTTTGTTGGGCAGTTTCGTATTTGAATGTGTTGTAGTGGACTCACTCAAAACAGTACTTTGACTTCCAGCCAGATCATCGCAAATATAGCATTTGTTTGATGTAATTTGAGATTGCTGTAGAACATGAGTTTGGCTGTTATGTATCCCGCCCTGGCTTATACTTGTATTTGGAATTGTTGCAGCTTTTTGTTTTAAAATCCGTGGCTGCGTCGGACCCGTCACAGTGACAGCACCACTTGACAGTAAATTGTGTATTTTCCTCACAGCATTCATTTGGCTCTCTTGTTGCTGATTGGTTGCACCGTACACCTAAAACAAACCAAATATCGAATTACATCAATTGAAGATTGCTGTTTAATTGCACAATAGACGAAAAAATTTCAATCAACTAAGCTAACGCGCGTCCTCAATGACTATGCTGGTGTGCCTACGCTTGATCTGTGATTGTATAGAAAACTCATTCACTTTGTTAGCGCCAAAATAAATTACAATTTTTTCACCTAAAAGCACTTCACTAATTGATTTTTCTTATTATTTACCTTCCGAACATTTGGCTGTAGCATTTTTTTCATAATCACAATTAAAAATGCGCCAGAAGCGCTCTACCAAACTTCAAAAGATAAATAACTCGCGGACCACTGAAACAAAACTAAAGAACATGGCGGCCGTGCGCTGTGCCCTGAAATTAGTGCACTGCACGAAAAATTTTAATTTCAGTTTAAAATAATTATTGCAATATATTAACACTTAATTAATTATTAATTTAATAATAGCATTAAATGTGATAACTTTATTTAAAAGTAAATTATTTTCGAAATTCTGGCTTCTATCAATTTTGGTAGCGATTTGACTTATTGTCATGGTACTTCCGGCACGGTCTACAAAAAATAATGGTTGTACTGCAGCAAGAACTGTCAGTAATATGAGACGTCGTCTGGTGCAAAAAATTTAATATTTGTATGGGAGCATATGCATAATTTTTTCATTGTTATAAATGGAAATATTTAAGAAAATCGATTATAAAAAAAAGATACAAAAAGTTTAAGGGGTTTTCAATCAATATGATAAAATTAGTATAGTAGTATTAGTATATAGATATACTTAGGTACTTTCTTCACAAATAGATTATCATATCTACATTTTCTTCTTTTTTTTGTCATGCCATTCCCTTTATTTTGTTTTTAGATAATATGTACTAAATGTTTATTCTCAGATATTCCTTATGCTGTTTAAGCGGCTTTTAAACAATTTATTAATGAATTTAGAGATTCCATTTTGACAATTGTAAAAAATGATAATCGAAAACCTTTTATTGGAGTAATACATGCAGAACGGAAAAACAGAATTAATGAGTTGAAAAACCATCTTAATCAGGACAGGACCAAGGTTGAGAATTCGTTTAAACTAACAATAAGTGGTTAAATTGCCACTTTGTTCTAGAAAGCACAACTCAAACCGAATTCTAGTAAGAATAGAATAGTAATAGGAGTATATTTAGAAGGCATCTAGATAACAGCTTTGTGAAGGCAAGGCGCAATTTTCAATGGATTTTTTTTAAGGAATATTCAAGATGACGCATATTATATCCTGCAATCTTCTTGATTCTCATTAAAATATTTTACCCACTGGCAAGTTTCACAAAGCAAAAACAGTTACCTATTTAATTCAAATATTTCGAGAATATTTTCTCAGTAAAAAATCAAGCTATTTTTGGGTTTTGAACTTTTGTGTATAAGATTTATAAGGATATTATTCTATTTAATAGCTGTGTTCTTTTGTGTACCTTGTTCTAGAACTCCTATATACTGGAGAGAACAAATATTGTTTTGTCGATTGAAACGATCTATTTGTATTGTTCGCTTAATTTATACATCTTCTAAGAAAATATATGAGGCGTTCTTTTGTGTATCTTTTGTTTTGGCCAGTTCTGCGGACACAAATGAACACAACTATTATATACCATTCGTATTCGATTGTGATTATATACGAATTTAGTGCTTTGAAAACAGCTGTTGTTTCTGCGTAAAAGTTACCCAGTTCCACAATCAAGGATAAGAGGCATTTATAGGTGCGGTGTGATCAAAAACTTCATGCTACACTTTTCAACATAACAAAGCTATAATTTCGAACATTTCATGCTTCAAATTTTTTTTTTATAATTTTTACCTATAACTTGTTCCCTGATATGTCTGAGCAATAATGTAGTTAAAATCAACGCAGTTCATGCCAACCACGCCTGGAATGGCTTTTTAAGTACTTTGCTAAATAATATGTAAGTATTTAACTAGAATAATTCTATTTGGAAATTTGGGACACAAAAGAGAGTATTTAGGAGTGTCAAACATACAACCAGTACCGAGATTCAGCTAATTTGCGAGTGATTCACTTCAGTCACTTCTTTCACTCACTTTTGAAAATAAAATGATTCCTTTAAAAAAGTGAAGTGAGTATTTTCGAATATTAACTTCGAATGTCATTTTCACAGCCTTTTGGGTTTTTTATGGGTGAAAATGAACACGGCTGCGAAATATTATCCTCTAAACATTTTATGCAGATAATAAGGAGGAATATAATATAACATATTCTAAGAATTTAATTTTTCAGCTCTGTTCTCCCGTGCATTAGGGTCCATGTGCACTAACAAGCATCCTCTCTAATACATTATAACTTTATTGTAGTCCATCAATTAGAGCTTTCTAGTATGCAAATGGCAAGTTGCAATTTATTAGTGATAATTAATTACTATACGTACTTACCATTTCTAAAATAAAATCGCTGCTCGATGATTTCACTCCCAACTCACCGCCAAATTGAAGGTGAGTGAAGTGAGTGAGTGAATTTCTTAGCAGAATCAAATTTGCAGAAAAGTGACTCACTTCACTCACTTTCTGCCAATTTCGACGTAGCTGAATCTCGGTGCAGGTAAGTATGTGTTATCGAAAGTAAACTCTCAAAGTTTTGGCACCAAAAGTAAACAATATGGCGCATATCGAAATTATTACAAAGCTTTTCCGGTTGATCAGTGTCATTTCATCAGAAAATGGTGGATTTGTAATCACACATGCATATGGCATGGCGCACACATGGATTAAAACTGGATTTGGAAATGCTTATACATATACGTTTATGATATGCCTTCACCTTCCCCTTCCTACATCGCGTTTCTACGGTGATATGACGTTTGCCGACGGGTAAACAAACGCAAAGCAATTGCTATTATAGTAGAGATGTGAGATGTCCAATTTTAGAGAGAAAGGCATTATTTTATAAATGAGAAATTAAGTTATTTTCAATTTTTACTTGAAAATGAGAGGGGCATTAAAATGGGTTGAAAAAATTCATGAACCCAGCGAAAAATCTGATTATGCAAGGTATGTGTACTGACTATTTAACTTTTTCATTATCACAAATTACAATATATTTTCAAGTAAGGAAAATAAGAAAAAAGGTTAAATGCGATTACAGCAGAGAATTTTGCTAAGTGGGACTCCACTCTATACTACGTAGATCACCCATTAACTTATTTTATTGAAATATCTGTGGCTGGTTCTTAGTTTTGAATGAAAAACGAGCTGGAGCAGAAAATGTAGCTGTACCTTGAATCGAGTGTTATCTAGTATGTGCAAAATTGGTATGACCATGCAATATGCGCGTGTTAAAAGCTTTACAATGACTAGATTGAGGTAAACCAAAAGCGAAACAGTAAGATGCGCTTAGGATGTATAGCCTTATCACCATACTAGTTGGCAAATACTAACGAAAGATTAGGACAAAATTGAAATTATTTTTAGAACAACTTTGACTGACGTTGCATTGATTAATGTTGACAATGAATAATGTTAAATTTCACGAGACTGAAAGAAAAATATCTAATTTGGAAGTCAAAATTTCTAATTCTGAAAACATTACTATTTTATAGTCATACTGGTATCAGTTTATTGTGGAACATCGCGCCCAAGAAAGATAAAAAAAATTTCAACCGATTTTGTAGATAAACCACTTCAATTAACTGCTTGCTGAGCCGACAAATTCAGAATGCAGCCAATCAATTTAATTTATTTAGCGATTAAACTTTGCCATTCAACATTTATAGATTCATTTTTGATTCGCTGACGGGTATTTGATTTTATACACTAAGCCGACGTTTTATTAAAAATTTCTTTCATATATACCTACTCTACTGATAAATACTAACTACATACCAAATCTGCGACTATTCATTGGATACATAATATATATTTTACTAAATAACTAAATTAATATTTTCTAAAATGTATTGAATCTTTTTCTTTTGAAGAATTAGTATGCTCACGTCATCAATTATGCAGACGTAATACCAGGTTTTTTAGGCGCTAAACCCGAATATTATAGTTACCGGACAAGGGAGTAATGCATTATTTTGCCAATGAATTTAAGTAAACTATTTGCATTAAATGAAGTATGTACTACAAATTAATTAGCCTTGTAAATTGAAATGCCAACGTATATTTTTTCATTAGCATTTCAAAATTTCAATGAAATCAATTTGCATTACCATTAAGTAATGCCAATGAGGAGAGTGATAAAATTGACATTGAAAAATTGTTCTATTCAGATGACTGACATAACATAACCAACCAATCTATGAGTCGCTATTAGTTTTACTTTAGGTGCAAACAAATTTGGAATAACTGCAATCGGTTAAAAACAGCTGAAGAATTGGAAGAGATTCTGGGGGAAGTGGCTGAGAACTCATGTGGTAAACTGATGGAATTCTTTATAGTACGCCACAAATCAACTATCATATTCGGATAAACTAACCGAAGTAACTAACACTCTTTATTTACAAAATTTAAGCTTGTCGGAAATTCAGTAATTGCAGGAATATTATACATTCATTCAACCGGAATATGGAGACAGCTCGACCACTTCATTTAATTGCTATCCACTCACTGATGAAGGATTTATTTTTAAAAATCAATACGGCTTTATCTACCGTCTTCAGTTCCAATGGAAAGCAATTTATCCTTCGTTAGAATTTTCAACCATCACTTGCGTTAAAATTTAACTGACTGCGAAAAACTAATTTTAGCTAAAGCTAACAAAATTGTTCAAAAAATAAAAATTATAACTGTTTTAATGCTTTAATAATCAATGGAAATAAGTTCAAAATTTAATTATTATTTTTTGCCAATGACTTTTTTTTAAAAATTCTTCAGAATACGAAATCTTATAAAATTGGTTATAATCATTTTTTCTGTCCGACGAACTGTTCTAGAAATACAATGTACCTATGTATATGCGAAAAACCTCTTCAAAAATCAAACTTGCACAGATGGGTGACCATACGAAATTTCATACGGGCATCCATCTAGGGTGTCATAAGAATTGGTCAAGATCAGTTCTAGTTTTTTTACTTGTTTCCATTGGAATTGATACTACTTATCCGCAGGAAGGTAGCTTAATCTCGTCAATGCGCAAAAAAAGTGTCTTTGTTTAGAGCTTCGTAAATAGCACTCGGCTAAGTTAGCGCCGAAGTGCGTGAAGGCGTTCCGCTCGGCAATATTGGTCTCTATGAGGTGTTGCCCTCCAAAAATATGTATACTAG
Source organism: Dioctria rufipes (assembly GCA_963924295.1). Taxonomy (NCBI): domain Eukaryota; kingdom Metazoa; phylum Arthropoda; class Insecta; order Diptera; family Asilidae; genus Dioctria; species Dioctria rufipes. The sequence goes on along the minus strand of OZ002743.1, from coordinate 78,937,487 downwards.
GCACAAGATTCCAGAATTGAATAGGCATTAAATACACATCGGCAGGGGATTTAAATAATCCTGCTCACTAAATTTATGATGTTTTCGAAGAGAGGTTCTGGGTAGTAGTTCATGTAGGCGCATGAGTCCAATAGTAGGACCAACAGCATTCGTAAACGTATAAATAAGTTAATACAATCTCTTCTTCTCAAGAAACTAATTTTCTTTGCTATTTTCCACATTTGTATAGACATATATATATATTTAGTAGGTATGCTTGTAAAATTACATTTATTATTTAAATTTTTCTACTTTCATAACAAAGGTATACATTTTCTGGATTGATGGCTTTGTTTTCTCACACTAAATTTAAGCTCTCAAGATCTTCCTTAACGTTACATTCGCCCCCATATATACACATTTATATTAAAGTGTCTTCTGAAAATAATGCCAAGAGACTATTTTATTAGTGATTCGATATCATTATGCACAAAAGGAACACCATAATAACCTTAGTCAACTTAAAATTTTACATTATTTTTTTTATGATGTTTCAGGGAATACTCTATGATGTCGTAGCACAACCTTAGCAGGGTTTGGGAATCGAGGACTATTGGATTGAACCAAGGGGGTGACTGTGTATATTACGTTTGAATATTTCCGTCTTATGCCGGGGGGGGGGGGGCAGAGAATGGCAAACTGTTCCACATTCATTCTGCTCTGATTATGAAGGATTCGTCGAATTTCACGGTACAGCAGAATCTGACTTTGAAGGTGTGTTGGTGAGCTCGGGTTACAGCTTGTGTGGTGCTCATAGAAAGAATTCTATAAGGGATCAGGCTGGAGATTTCGTCAGAGCAATAACCATGGAATTAGCGATAAAAGAGAGATATTCATCCGACATTACCTCGATTCTTTAGAGAATCTTAACCCGGGTATTGCTTCGTTGTTGGGCACCACTGATGGTGATTGTCCTATTGCTGCTGATAATGTTGCTACAAATGGTAATAAAATAGTATCACCTTCCAGTGATCTTGAACACATTGGGGTCAGAGCTAAAGGTAATGATAGGCGGCAGCCTAAGATAGTTGGTACCTTTGCTTGCCGTGAGATCTCTGCTGTCAACAAGCGTAGGTGTGTTCGATTATCTTCTGCTGATGTAAGTGTTTTTTCTTTGTCTCATATGTCCCGCCAAACTCAAATGTGGAGACTTATGAGAAGATCTTAGATATTGGATCGATCTTGGAGAATATGGTTCAGGACAACGATCACATTGTTGTACTTGGTGACTTCAATGCCGGCAATATCCAATGGTTATGGAGTGACGATGACATGGCTTATTCCTCTTAATATTCTGAAGGATGTCGAACGCTGTTTGGTAGACGGGGCTCTGTCAATGGCTCTTCTCAGATTAAAGCAGTGGCGAACTCTATAGGTAGATTTCTAGATTTAGTATTTGTTTGCGAAAACTTAGTTTCTACTGTTAATTCTGCATCCTTTAACTTCTCTAAAGATACTGTTAACTATTTGCACTAGAAATTGAAATTGGTTTTATAGCTCATAGTAGTACTTTTAGTAATCCTAATTTGCGTGATTCATTATATTTTATAACTTCAAAAAAGCCAATTATGCGGCTATAAATGATGAGTTGAATCTAATTGACTAGCATGGTTTGCTTTCTGAATGCGATTTAACGCAGGCGTTTACTAAACTTGCTTCAATTTTTGATAACATTATTTCTGCTCATGTGCCCTTAGCATCGAGAAGAATCAATTCTTCTCAATTCATGGAGAAATCATAGACTAGCTAAATTAAAAAAATGCTCGAAATGCGGCTCATAAGAACTATAGAGAGATGTGTGATGTAAATGATGGTATTCTTTTTAAAAGACTTCGAAAATAGTATGAGTTTTTGAACAAGTTCTTATACAGGCAATATTTGAACTCTATTGAAACTGACATTAAGCATAATGCCAAAACATTTTGGTCCTTTCTTAATGGTAAAAGGAATTTTTATGGTTTTGCTTCCTGTGCCCATTATAATTTTATGGTAGCTGACAACACTAGTGATGTTTGGTTTGCTGACTACTTTGAGTCTGTTTACGTCGAGGATACTGGACAACTATTAGATGATGACCTTTTGAATAGCGTACCCTCATCGGTTGATTTGGGGGCATTATTTATATCGATTGGTGATGTTACTTATGCCCTTAACAAGCTTGGTACGTCGTGTTCCTCGGGTCCTGATGGTATTCCAGCTGCCCTTGTCTTTTGTTGTCATGAGGCATTATCTTAATCCCTGTATCTCATCTTAAATCTTTCTCTTTCATTAGGATTGTTTCTTGATCAATGGAAGCTCTCTGTGTTGCGCCCTATCCATAAAGCTGGTGCTAAAATCGATCTCATGAACTACTGTCCAATCTGTAAGCTCTTTGTTATTCCTAAGCTGTTTGAGAGTATTGTAACCAATAAAATATCCTTCTTTGTCAAGGAGCACATTTCTCCTCTTCAACATGGTTTCATTAAAGGAAGATCTACTGAGGCCAATCTTGTATCGTTTGTTAATTATTTCCTAAGTGTTATTGAGGACTCTGGTCAAGTTGACGTCCTGCTACTTGCTAATCTTAGTAACTTCGACTTTCATTCCTCATTGCTCAGCTGGATTTCTGCTTATCTGTTTGATCGTAGGCAAATGGTTGTGGTAAATGATGTAACATCTCGTTTTATTCGCGTTCCATCTGGTGTTTCACAGGGCAGCCATTTAGGCCTCATTCATTTTATAATTTTTATTGATGTTTTTAAGATTTTCAATTTTTCATCATGCCTTGGGTTTACCGATGATTTAAAAATATTTATCAAGATTGGTAATGCTTGCGATGTTGCCAACCTTAAACAGGATGTTGATAGATTCGCTCGTTGGTGCTACCTAAATGGTTTATCTCTGAATTTATCTGAATGTAATACCTAACGTTATCTAGAAGGACTTCACCGGTTTTATTTGACTTTTTCATTAATGGTTCTCCTGTTTCTAAATGTAATTTCGCTCGGGGTTATAGTAGATTCTCGTATGACTCTCTCCCAGCACATTGATTTTATTGTGAGTAAGGCAAATTCTCGTCTTGGCTTTGTTAGGCGTCGTGCTGCTGAATTTTCTGATCCCATTACTCTTGAAAGCCTATATATCTCCTTGGTCAGACCTATCCTTGAATATTGTTCCGTTCTTTGGGATCTCTACTATGCTGTTCATAGTAACAGAGTGGAAACTGTTCAGAGCAGATTTACTAGGGTTGCTTTGAGAAAGCTTAGCCGGAGGGATGATCTACCTCCGTACCAAGCAAGATGCCAATTAATTGACTTGCTAAAATTATCTACTAGACGGAAGACCCGTAATGTCATGTTTATAAAGGATCTGCTAGATTATAGAATTGTCTTTCCTTCCCTGTTTGAGCATATTTACTTTTACACTCCCTCTAGAAATTTGAGGTTTTTCTCCATTTTACATGAATCGCTTCATAGATCAAATTACTGCCTTAATGGTCCAATTGCTCGTTCTGTTCGACAGTTTAATTTTTGTAGTTGAATTATTGACTTTAATGAAAATAGATACTCAATTAAGAAATCTGTGAGCTGTTTCATCGCTTTTTTTTCTTAGCTGTTTTGTATCATTGTATATTTTTATTATGATTATCGCGTTATTGCTAATTATTTTATAGTTGTTTAAACTTTGTTATTTGTTTTTGTTTGATTACCTCATTTACTTATTATTTTCATCTATAATTCGTCCTTTAGTTATTATTTTTATCTATAATTCAACTTTTATTATTATTATTTAGTGTGCACTACGTTAATTAACTATTTGGTATCTATATATTCCATAAAAATACCTTCATTCGCTGATGTTTTATACATTATTGTCTAGCTTGTATATTCTTCCAGATGACGCATTTATTTGTGAGTTTATTTTCATTCTCTTTTTATGCCAAAAGTTTGTCTCTTTAATAGGCTAGCTCATAGTTTTTAAAATTCATTTACATTTATTGATTATGTTTTTAGTAGATGCAAAATGGGCTTTTCCAATTACGCATGTATTTTTTGTATATTATAGGCTTAGTGCATGTTTATTTTTAAGAACTATTTTTCCTATTGTTGGTCTGTGAGATTTTGTAAATCGGTAGGCGGAAAAAACAAATAAATAAATAAATAAAATATTTTTTGCGTCTTTGCAAGACGCCCAGATATTTCATCGCGTTTTTTGGCAATACCAAAAATATGATCGGACCAACTAAGATTGTTGGATATTTCAATGCCTAAGATATTAAGATATGGCGAGTTCGAGATACCTTCTCCATTGACGGAAATCAGTTGAGCGGATTTTGTAGGACGTTTGAGGGATAATAGACAACATTGCGTTTTGGAAGTGCAGTGAAGACCCGATTCGCTCTGCCCCAATTGAATATTTGGTCATAGTTTAGTGAACTGAACATGTAGCTTCGTTTGTCGAACCAGTACACGAAATTAAGGGTGCTGTCGTCTACAAAACTCTGAATAGGATTGAAAGTGAGAGCTAGACGATCATTTATAAAAATGAGGAAGAGAATAGGAGAGAGTGCAGAGCCTTACGGTAGACCATGGATTGTGGCATGGATTAAAAACGCTCAGAAGTAACTCGGTATTGAAGGGAGCGAGAGAAAACTTTCAATCCACTTTAAGAAAAAGGGTCTAGACCTAATGTCTGAAGTTTAGCTAAAAGAGCAGGATGCCAGACTCTATCGGAGACTTTCGAGATATCTAATGCGATGATTTTAGATTCACCAAAATTATGGAGAAATCGATTCCATTGCTCGGTAAGGAACGTTAGTAAAGCACGAAAGCCGTGTTGGCGATCGCTAATAAGGTGATTAGATTCTATATATTTCATCAATTGGGTGTTTGAATGTTTTGAAAACCTTTGAAAGAATAGAAGTAAGGGCAATTGGTTTATAATTTGAGTTAACGCTTGCCTCTGCCTATTTTGGGTATTGGCTGAACATGTGCAAGTTTCCATGTCAAAGGAAAGATTCCTGTGGAATACTATAGGTAAAATAGTTTGCATAGGTGTTCAGCTAAATGAGAGGCACAGCATTTGAGTACCAAGGGCGAAATACAATTAGGCAGCCCTACCCACGATGATTCCGTGAACACATCCCGTTGTGAATTAGGGGTGAACTGGTGAAGTTATTCTTGACTGTTTTAACATGAGACTAGAAACTCTTACTACCCTTTCGACTAGTAAAGAAGTTCTGTCTAATGCTTTGGTCGAACTGGAACTTAGCTCGCTGAATAACAGATTTACAGGTGTTACGTGCTTGTCTATAGATCTGTCTCCTGAATTACACAGCTAATATGCCTGAAATGCTTCCTTGTCTTTTAGTCATTGTTAAATCAAGATATATGGTTAGGTTTAATATTTTTGTATATGTGCGGAAGAATGAAGCTGCGCATCCCAAAACATAAGATGTTGATAATGGATTCAGAGCAGCACTCTCGACGAAAAACAATCACTACATCCATTGAAATTATACTATTCACCCTCGTCTTTAGAGTTCTGTCAGAAAGAAAAGAGGTGAGCCACTGAAGCTCTATTCCTTTTATTTCATATGTCAAGATTCTTAAGTAAAATATTCCTTTATTTACAGTTTCAAATGCTCGTTTGAGTCTATAAAAACGTATTATTTTTTAACCAGCATCCAATCCCTATTTTCATATAAATATGATCCAATTTAATGCTGTTTCGCATCAATGTTTGCTGATTAAGAAATACTGCTCTTCTAATAATAAATTGTTCCCTTCTACATATTCATCCAAATGATCCGTTGCTATTCTTTTTAGAACCTTTTTATAGCAATGTAACATATTGATTGTGTTGGGAACCTTTTCGGTTCTAAATAACCACAAATTCTTTTCAACGTGGAATTGTTCATTTTGGAGGCTTATATTTACCAATTTTATTAATTGTTTGCATCTATTTAGTAGTGTGTCAAAAAATGTACTTCAATAGCAAAAACTTAATTTGAATTTGATTACTCCATAACTGGAGGACTTCATCAATGAATTTCTTTTTAAAATAACTTTCAAAGGCCACATTCCACTTATATTTCTTCTTTGTATGTAGATGTTTTATTAATGCCCAGTCGTTTTCAATGTGAGTCGCATCTGGTGACTGTGATGACCCACCATCGTCCCGACTCGTTTTTCTCATTCTATTTGGTACTACAGAGCCGACTTCTGTTCTTTAGATTATTATCCTCTAGTAGCATTCAATAATGGTTCTGCTGTCCGTAGAGCATTTCAGCTCAATAAACCCTTTTTGTACTGCCTAATCATCCTTGAAGCATTAAAATTTTCCGTGAGTGATGAGTTTGCCGAAAACGTTTGCTGAGAAGTACTCATCGACCTTTTATGTAGGAATCACTTGATATATATGTTACAGTCAAAACAAGAAATTCGTCAAAACCCGATTCTACTAGGAAATCCTAGTTCTAACAAAGCGCTCTCGGTAATTCTAGTTTTAACTAATATAACACAGCAGCGCGCGCGGATGTGTGTGTGTGTGTATGCGCGATCGGATGTGTGTGTGTGTGTGTGTGTGTGGCTACGTGTGCGGGGGGCGTGTGTGTCGCTCTATTGTACCCCACCTCCCCTCACCTACTGCGTATACATACTGTATGTATAAATAGTCACATCCTTAATAAACATCAAGGTTTAATGGCGAGAGAATTCAAATGTAACGCAAATTTACTAATAGCAACCAGTCAGTTCTAGATTTAACTAAGAGCTACGCAAGAATTCAGCCACAACCAGAATTAACTAAATATTCTCTATTTAATACTAGTAGTATCAACTGCATTCCGTTAATTCTAGCTTTAACTGTGTTATATTAGTTAAAACTAGAATTACCGAGAGCGCTTTGTTAGAACTAGGATTTCCTAGTAAAATCGGGTTTTGACGATTTTCTTGTTTTGACTGTAACATATACATATATTATTAATGAATTTTTCGATAAAAGTAATTTGTATGTATGTAAGAATTTTCATCTGTCATCTTTGGTTTTGGACACAACCGTTATAATTAGTAGCTTAACATATTTTTTGATAAAATTATCAAAGTAAAAACAGAATATTTTTTTTTATTATTTCAGCATTCATTCGGTCTGTCTTCACCCTGAAGGAACTCAACTTATTGTGGCTGCAGGCGATAAGGTTCTTATTTACGATCCTTCAAATGGAACACATATTGAGACACTAAAAGCGCATAAGGATGTTGTGTATTGCGTTACTTATGCTAAAGATGGCAAAAAATTTGCATCAGGAGGAGCTGATAAATCAGTTATTATATGGACAAATAAATTTGAAGGCCTCCTCAAATATTCGTATGATTATTAACCTAAACTTCAGATTTACCTTCTAATGTTTTTTTATAGGCACGGTGAAACAATACAGTGTCTTACTTTCAATCCTATATCACACCAATTAGCCTCATGCTCAACTTCAGATTTTGCCTTTTGGTCGCCTGAACAGAAAGCGGTGCAAAAATATAAAATCGTTTCTAAAGTGAATTCCTGTTGTTGGACGAATGATGGACAATACTTGATTTTAGGACTCGCAAATGGATCAATGTCTATTCGAAATAAAGTATATGAAATGTATATGTATATGCACATATATTATTTAAAAATACTGTATATTTAAGGCAGGTGAAGAAAAAGGAAAAATCGATCGTCCTGGTGGACCTAGCAGTCCAATTTTCGCAGTGCAGTGTAGTCCTATAACTTCAGCTAATACCGATACCATCGCTGTAGCTGATTGGGCACAAACTTTATCATTTCACACATTAGGTGGACAAATGATTGGAAAGGAACGAACTTTGGGCTTTGATCCATTATGCATGACTTATTTTATGAATGGGGAGTTTATACTTATAAGTGGATGTAATAAAATTGTCCAGCTATTTACAAAAGATGGTGTAAAGCTGGGAAATCTTGGTGAAGCATTCGATTCGTGGGTTTGGACTCTTACACTACATCCAACATCTCTTTGTTACTATGTTGGATGTCAGGATGGAACATTGGCATGTTATAATATAATTTCATCGACTGTTCATGCGCTTTATCGTGAAAGATATGCATTTCGTGAGAATATGTGTGATGTAATCATACAACATCTTATTTCTGGCCAAAAGGTTCGAATAAAATGTCGTGATCTTGTTCATAAGATAGCTATCTATAGAAATAGGTTGGCAGTACAATTACCTGAACGTGTTGTACTCTATGAATTAAGCTCACCCGAAAATCAACCAATGCATTACAAAGTTAAAGAGAAGATTACGAAAAAATTTGAATGTAGCCTGTTGGTAAGTTTTTCTTGTTTTTATACTGTTTTCAGATTTTTGCACAAATATAATATGGTAAGACACGAATCTTCTTGTCTATAAAGTTTGTTTTTACTCGTTCCTAGTCATTATTGAACGATATTTTTTCAATATTCCAATTTCCTACTAAATTACTTATTAGCATTAAATTAAATTAGGTTAGTACCTTTACTTGGCTAAATTTAAAATGTCATCTTCTAATTTTGATGATGTCGCTTTGGTGGTGTTGTGGCAATGTATGGCAGATTGACATGCTTTTTTATATATATATACTAACTTAATATACCGCCATCTCATCTATGTAAAGGTATCTATGGCTATCTGTAAAATAATTGTAAAGGAAATTAAGGTTGTTTCTGACTATCTAAACAAGTATCATAATTCCTGGTTTGGTTATCACTTAGAATATGCTTCTCCAATTGATGGACGTAATTGTTTTTATTATATTTACCTTAATCTTGTTACATGTGCATCCCATATCTATTAAAAGCCACAAATTATCTGATAATATTGAATTCGACGGAACTTTGACTGTAGACTCGAAGAATTAAAATTTTCACGGGACTTCATTGCCTAGTGTTCGTTCAGACTGTTGCCATATAATGGTCCCATACTAGATAGATTTCCCATATTGGATAGATTCCTGAATTGGCATGTATTTAGATACCATATCCGTGATCCTATCGTAAGTGTCCGCCATATTGTTGCTCAATTTACCAGTTTCCGTTTCTAGTTTGTCGGCCTTATTCCGCACTGTTTCTGCAAGTATCTGTGGACGTTTTGTTAAACAAACCATGCATCTGAATATAATCTGGATCATATCCTACTTCTGTCTATTTGAAAAGCGGGCCAAAACAAGGTTATCGTCATTGAATTTCATTCCTGGTGTTGTGCAACCCCACCCGGAGTAACCACGCATAAGCCATGCTCTTACGAATTGAAGTCTGCAATGAAATTTCATAATTTGTGTGAATGTGGAACAATCTACCATTTACTCTTTTTCCTCCTTCTTACAGGCCACGGGTGTTTGGGCGAAACTTTCACCGGCACTTATCTTCTAGATAGGAAACATGTTTACTTAATAAATTAGGAATATGAAAACGTTTCAGGTTGTTTGTGCCCAGCACATCGTACTTTGTCAAGAAAAGAAGCTGCAAAGTTTCGATTTCAGTGGTATTCTACAAAGGGAATGGATAATGGACAGTTTTATTCGCTACATTAAAGTTACTGGAGGTCCTTCTGGTAAAGAGGGATTGTTATTGGGACTTAAAAATGGTCAGGTAAGCAATGCTTATTTTCATAATAACGAATGTTTTTTTTTTATATATAAAATTCTTCATGTCCTTATTAGGTATGGCGAATATTTTTAGACAATGCATTACCTATTTTGATCACCACGGTTATGTCATCGGTCCGATGTCTTGATTTAAATTCAGCTAGAAATAAAATTGCTGTTGTTGATGATGCAGGAAGACTAGTAGTACGAGATATCTTAAATGATTCAATGCTGTATCAAGTATAGTTTTATTAATTTTTACATATAAAAACTATGTTCTTGAACGGAATTGTTTTAGGACTCTGGCGTTAATTCAGTGGCTTGGAATACGCACTTAGAAACTATGCTGTGCTACTCTCACACGACAGGTGGACTTAGCGTGAGAGTAGGAAACCTACCACCAAGAAGTCCACAAAGTATGATCGGAGTTGTAGTTGGTTTGTGCGGATCCACGGCATTCTGTTTGCGTGGAAATATTATGCATAACGTTCCGCTTGCATTAAGTGCAACTATGTGGCAATTTATTGAGGCCGGATTTTTCCAGTAAATATGACTTTTTGTTTTTTATAATTATAAAATTCTAACAATTTGTATGAATTTAAAAATAGGGAAGCATATCAGGTGGCATGTCTTGGTGTTACTACTACTGATTGGGAAGGATTAGCTCAATCAGCTTTAGAATCCTTACATCTGAATATTGCAAGAGATGCTTTTGTTAAAGTACGGAATTTACCATGGCTTCAACTTGTTAGTGATTTAACTGAAAAGCAAAAACGTGGTGAAGTTCCTAAAGAAGTACTTCAAGCTGAGAGCTTTGCTTTTGCGGGGAAATTTAAAGAAGCTGCCCGATTATACCAAAAGTGTGGACAAAATAATCGAGCTTTAGCGATGTATAGTGATTTACGAATGTTTGATTTAGCACAAGAATTTTTGAAAGAGGATGATATTGCTGATAAACGTGAATTAATTCGTAGAAGAGCTGAATGGGCATGCTCAGTTCATGAACCGAGAGCAGCTGCGGAGCTATTGCTTACAGCAGGCGAACACGAACGTGCAATCGAAATTGTAGCTGAACAAGGATGGGCTGATGTGTAAGGATACAATTTTACTATAAGAGTATTAAATCTTAGTTTTTATTTTAGGCTCTATGATATCGGTAGACGTCTTAGTCATAATGATCGAACAGCCTTAGAACAAGTTGCTTTGCATTTAAAACGTTTGAAAGCATTGCCTTTAGCTGCAGAGATATTTAAGAAATTAGGCGAAGAAACTCAAGTATTTTTATTTATATTCAGTTGAAAGCTTTTTTTCTGTTTCCATGTACGTATGTACATAATATTATATATTTATTTATTTATTTAGGTTGTTCAATTGCATGTTGAAGCGCGTGATTGGACTGAAGCTTTCAGATTAGCTGAACATATTCCAGAGCTTCTCACATCTGTACATTTTCAGCATGCTCAATGGCTAGCTGAATCAGATCAATTTATTGCAGCACATGAAGGTTTGAACTTTTTCTTTTTAAATATTGAAGCTACAAACGAAAAGTAAAAATTAATGCTTCTTGCTTTGTATCTGATAAGGATACGTACAAATGTTTTTGATAACAAGAAATAGCTCAGTAGATATTAGGGTTTAAATCGAAGTAAAAGTAATTGATATACGATTTTCATAACGGTGAAATACAATTTCACACACTTTCTTTTTGCGAAATCTTGGGAATCGTCTATTTTTTTTTCAATTATAAAATTTATTTATGAAAACCAAGACATTTTAAGACATCTATGAGTATTTTTCTTGCGCAACTTATACGAACCGAAGCCGAAGCTCATCCACATAGCCATGGAAATCAAATTCAGCCGTACCGCTGAATTTCATGAATCCTTTGTAAATAAAACAGTCCCGATGTGCTGATTTATCTTACAATTATGACCCACAATCGAGACGTATATACATCTTCATCTCTAAAACATAACCCAATAATCTCAATTTCCAATTTTTCTGTGATACTACTACCGCGAGGTTTGGAATCATTATGTGCCCCATGTCACACGAAGAATTAACGGAGTTGAAAAATGAATAGAAGAATAAATCTTCAAGTGAATAGAAAAACTATCGTGCTCCTATTTTTTTACCTTATTTGTAGGACATTTTGTTGTTCTACGTGGTAGCTAATTCACCAGGACAAATAATAGGGTAGGAAGAGAGGACTCATGAAATGAGTTTTCTTGATTCTTTATTTGAATTTTTATTTATAGTATTTTTACCGCAGCTTTCTAAGTCGAGAATCGTATCCGTGCCTAATCAATTGCACAAATTTTGGGGCTGTTTCATAATGAACTGGCTTATTTTAGTTCTAATGATTGAAATTTAAGATTTTTTCAAGCTCATGACCTTAACAATTCTGCAATGTTGCGTATTATGAATCTTTATTCCGAGATAAGCGTGTTGGCTTTTATTTAAAATTCAAATTCTAAGAAGCGAATTAGAATTAAATTAAATTGAATTAAATTTATCTACTTTTGAAAAACAAAATATTTGAATGTATAAATATATACATAATACGCAAGTAAGTATCAACAACGTCATTAGCCATCCAATATATCAGGCTAGAGTTAGTACGTCCAAACTTTTGATGGGATGACTTGAACTTGAATAATTTTCTTTAAGGCCCTGAGTTCACCTAATGCTGGATTTATGTTGCTCATATGTTAATAAAGTGAAAAAAATTAAGCTTCATCATGTAAAAAAAAAACAACTTAGTGTAAAAACTGAGCAAAAACTTGATCGATCATAATTCATGTTTGCTATTGTAAAATGACAAATCAAGCTCTCTTTATGTGTTTACTTTATATTGCACCTCATCCTTGGGCTAAGCCTCTACACAAACTATTCTACTTGTGTTATTCGACAGGAAAATTTCCAACTGCTTGAAACCAGCTGAGAGGGTAGTGATCCCTCAAATTATCGACCAATTGCAATCACTTCGATTTTTTCAAAGTTTTTTGAATACTCCAAATTAATGAAGTATCTAGAAACCAATCAACTCATCAATGATCGCTAATATGGCTTCCTGACGGGATGCTCATCTGGAGACTTGATGAATTTTCTTACCGAACGTTGGAACTGTAGTCCTTACAATATTGGTGAGTCCAAAATCGTTGCCTTAGATATTTCAAGAGCCCTTGCTAGAGTCTGGCATCCAGCCCTTTTAACCAAATTTAAAGCACTTCGTCTCTCCTTTTCTATTATGGATTGTAAGTTTTTTATTCGATCCCCTACTACGGGTTGTACTAGATGGCGTTTCATCAGAATCTCATTCTGTAAATGCCGATATAACCCAGAGCTCTGTTATCCTTACCTTAAAACCCATCTATAGTTTTGCCGATCCACATTTGTTAATCGAGATTACATAATTAGACCATTGAGTAACAACAATAAAGCGAATCGCGTGGAATTCAATGCATCTAAGTCCCAAAGCTGTCTCATCTCTTTAAAACAATATCATATTTGTCCACTCCCGTTTCTTTGATGGATCACTGATTTACGATACATCGTATTTATACATTCTTGGCAATAATTTTCCGGTAAGTTAAGCTGGGCAGATCACATCTTCTGTGTTGCCAAATAAGCATCGAAATGTCTTGCATTTCTGTAAAGTGTTAATATTTCAGCCCATCGAATCTAACTCTAAAAGTCCTACATCAGACCATAGAGAAAACAGTATCAGAGTAGAAAACTGTATGTTGAGAATTTTGCCACAGAGCTTTTGCTCAAATGCCCCTAATCTACTTCTAATAGCACATATTTAGTTTGAAAGTTCATTCGATGGTGGTAAGCGATCAGCAGGCAGTATACACAATATAATACCATCGGCCGGCCTACATCGAACAGCATAAAGTCGTCTTCGCTGAGATATATGCACGCACACTCCACTGTGTGTGACATGCATAGGAGCCGAGCAGAGTAAAGTGGCAATATCATCATAGTCAATTCAAAAGCTCTTTTAAAGTGAGCTTTTAAAATCGAGGGAATATTGCTGCTATATATTTTTCAACTCTGTTATTGCTTCTCTATGATCAGACCTAGAATGGAATACAATTCCTAAATCTTCCAGCTAATTGGCGATTTGGTTATAACTTGTCATATCAACTCACTCGAGCACCGTTGCATGTTGGATGCCCTTTCACTCCAGCACCGTTGCATGTTGGATGCCTTTCTTCGCTCCATTACCGCTACATGTATGTTCTGATGAAATATCTATCTTGATTCCTAAACGCAATACTCGAACATATCCTTTTACCCTTCAAATTACTTTCAGTCGTACAGTAAAATTCCGTGATGCTTTTTTATCCCGAACTGTTGTTATGGAACTATGACGAGTGAATGAGGCTGGACGTGAAGTCCCAACTGCCAGCATGAGCTGACAGATCACTCGGTGGACAGCGTTGTAATGCAGGGCGGCACGCTATTTCACCTCAGCTATTGGCGGAGAGTGTCGGGGGTTCCACAAAAGCCTGCCGCTGTCACCTGCCATATACAAAAATTGTTGTGCCTATACCAAAACGAAGCAGCACACATTCGGTCCTGAAGGGACCCTTACACCACTTACCCTTACATATATGGAGGACACAGATGGCCCGTCCTCTTTCGCCGTCGCCCCAATCACCCTATGATATTGCGAGCGAGATGATACAGTATCCCTGTGTTGACCTGAAAGAATATCGGAGTAGCTAACCTAGTCCACCTCCGTAGTGAGAGGACTCCAGGAGAGAGAGAGAGGAGAAAGAATAGAAACTTGACCGATGCATGTTCACGTTACCATGTATTCATCAATATATTCCTTAACTAACTCTAACCATAAAGCAAAAAAATATTCAAATACAGAAGAATGCCTGCAGTAATAGTCTATCCTAATATACTAATCATGGGAGACAAATTCCATAAAAGTGTTGGTTTAATACAATAAATAAAGTAATTAACTCTTTCTTTCCAGTTAAGGGGGGTTACCACCAAAAAAAAGCTCACGATTTCTGTTCCCAAAGTCTTAGTGAACATAAACGCATAAAAGTATGCAATTTGAAAATTGAAACAAATCACTATATTTAGTACCTACATGCAAAGCTGTATGGTGCTGTGATATGTCTGTATTGTACTCCAAAGCATGTCGGGCGTCTACACAGCAGTAGGGTAGAATCACTGACTTATAAGTCAGTGGGTAGAATTGCATAGGCATGGCGAGATTTTAAATTTGGCTGTTGGATTTTTCTTAGAATTTTGTTGATGAGCAGGCACGGAGCGAACGAAATGTATGCGCTCTGTGCTGTTGATCAGACACTATTCCGTGTAATTTGTCTGGCACTATTTATTGCTTGGGCAATTTTATTTTACTGAAGCCGGTCAACAAATAAAACTCTACCGAGAATTCTGACTTGTAATATACCATATAATTGTTGCAATGTTCACACGTCGTCAGATTACCATTTTACTAGATAGCCCAAGAACTACTTTAGAGAGTTAGATTTGAATTTACCAACAACACAATTTTCAGGTTGAGCTATGTCTGGTAGATTTCTATAGAATTTTATCTCTATCTCTATCTTCAATTTTGTTCGCATAAAATTTTGCATGTTTCAAGAAACGCAATTCAGCAAATAGTGAATTCTTTTCTGCGACTCGATGTTAACAATCAAATCTGCCATTCTCGTGCTCTTTTCTGCCATACTGACCTCGTTTCTCGTTGTCTTTTCTTCCCTACTGGTGTGGTGGTGGCGGTGGTTATACCGAGTCGATGAAAAGAATTCACTAAAAGATAAGAGTATACAACGATTTCAATAAAAAAGAAATATTTAAAAAAATGTAAAGAAGGTAACAGCCAGCATTCGTTTTGTTTAGAGGGATGTCGGCAGTAGCCCTAATCCCCTTATATACTGAATAAATAAAATAAATATACTAAATAAATAAAGTATTTAGTTTATAAGTGGATTAGAGCTACAGGCGACATCCCTCTAAAAAAACGAGTGGTGGCAGTAACCTCTGCGGTCACTTGGAAATACTGCTTTACATTTTTTTAAATATTTTTTTACCTATAACCATAATAGAACTGGGAAAAAATTTCTTGCCTCAAAAGCAAAAACGAACAAATTACCAATGATAAAAATTAAAATATTCCGGGAAATCTATACACATTCATATACCTAATGCAGGAAATCACGGCACACACTCTCCAAGCATGCAGCTATAGCCCGCTGAGCTTTCAAAACAAATGAAAGCCTTCCAAAAGCACATTACTCCATCTGACGATGATAGAATGAATTGAAAACGCCAAATTGTATGCAAAATATAATAAAACAAGAAATTTTTGCCATTACCATCATTAACATTATTGACTTTATTTCCTTTATCATTGCACAAAAAAATTTGAGTTTTTCAAAATAAACAGAAAAAGGTTCGATCTTTGTTACAAATTGAACTTTCTTTGAAATAATATCATAATTGTGATAGTTATTTGTCTCGGAAAATAGCAACTTTCAAACGAAAATATATTATTAACCAACATTTTTTGACTGGTTTTCTTTCCGTCACTGCCTCTTCCAGTCCAAGATCTTCCATACCCAAGTACAAATTTATCTAATTAATGTACCATTATTACGTTTTGATGTACTAAACTTTGCAAATTTCTTGAATTCGAGAGTTTTCTAAAGCTGATTAAATACATATAAAACCCCGAAATCTTTATTTTTGATACGTAATTACCTCAGTTTATGCATTTTCTCTAACTACATGCAATTTTTATCATGAGAGTACGCACAGATTTGCAGCAAATTTGTATTAACTTTTCGTGTTTTTTAAGATTTCAGTGGTAACCCCCCTTAACCCAATTTCACAAAATTGTAATTCCATGTCAAAAATTTAAGCTCAGGACTGTATTCCTTGCGCTATACTAGTATGACATTAGTAACGTACGGTATCAATAATTTTCTTCATACATTTGTAAACAAAACAAAAAATGGCCGTACTCGGTTCCAACCAGGTTAGAATCGTGTAGTCAAGCTCTAGTGCAGCACTTGCACCGTGTGGCATACTTGCGTGCTGCTACTAGCTGTCATGTAGCATACTGCTACATGCAGTATGCTACTACCACAACATTGTGCGAATGTGGAACAGTCTACCATCTTCTGTCTTTCCTCCGGCATACAATCTGTGAAGATTTAAGATTGACATACATCGGCACCTCTGCCACTCTCCTCATGCTCCCTTTTTCCTTCCTGCCACACTGTGCTTTGTATCATAGGGTCTCCCCTGAAGGGCAGGGTAAGGTTAATTCGTACAAAAAAAGGCATGTTTTTGTGAATTTTTTGTGACCACACAGTTAAAATCTTATTATTAAAATTAATGGTACATTAAAGTATAACATTCGAAGAATATTGTATAAAATTTTCACGAAGAAATATTTAAAAATACGGCAATGGCAGCAATTGTTTTAACGTGTCTCGAAAAAAAGTAGAATTGCGGTGCCCCTCATAACTTGGTGCTGGATCATATGAACTCAAAAAATCAAAGTTCTTTCGTTAGATAATAGTTTTCTCCAGGTAACGCTGGGAGGGTTTTTCGAAATTTCAATTTTTCACTTTTTTGGAACACTTTGAAGGGAAAAACGCGATTTTTTGCGAAAAAATCGTCTAATTTGTTGTTGTAAAATAAAAATTATTAACAAATTTGAAAAAAACTCTCCAGCGTTACCTCGTAAATTATGTACAGAAATAGTGTTCAAAATTTCAAAAGGATCGGTGCAGTACTTTTGCAGTTATGAGGGGCACCGACTTTGAAAACGTGAGTTGTGGGGAAATCGCTTTAAAGTTTCCAACACTAAAAAATCTGGTATAAAAACGCGCGTGTACGTCTGCTCGATAGAACATTCACTGCTAGACTCAATTTTATACTCTTCGCTGACAAAATATACAGTACAGGTATAAGCACGTTTGTACTTGTGTTGAAATTTCTAGAAATAAAATTGGAGGGTAAGATAGGGTATTGTATAGAGAGCGAACCATCTGCCAGGTTACAATAGCGCGCTCGGGTTGGGTAGGTATAAAAATCCGTCAGGTATAAAAATACTCACAATTTCGTCAATTTTGCTCCAATCGACTTGAAATTTTGACACAATATTCTTGAGATATTATGCATTCAGTTAAAAATATAAAAAAAAAAGCAATAAAAAAATTTTTAATACCTTACCCTGCCCTTAATAACAATACAAAAAAAAATATTGAATTTGTATATTTTATAGAATTCCTAATTAGACTTTGTAACATCACTACAGTTATTGCTTTTTTCATATATAGAGAACTCAAGGACGTAATAACTCGCTTTTATAATTTACACCAGACATCTGATGTGATGATGTGGTGTGTTGATCTGATGTGAGTTTTGCTTTGCGCGACACCTCATCCATAAAACCTGGATGGAAAGTTGTCCCTCTTTTCTTCTTCATTTTTCCAGCTTTGACTTATTGAACTCAGGGAAAAGTCTATAAGAAATTGAAAGCAGAAAGCAATAATATAAGCAGAATTTTTTCTGAAATTTAATTGTTTAGACACATCGCGTTCTTACGGAATGAGCGATTCTTAGCGCACTACACTTACGGAAAATTGGATATTTAAACTTAATGAAAGTTCCCCTCACACGAATTAAAGTTAATTTGTGTACGCCTGTTAAATTAAAGGGCGCGTTCGCTTTACGTAAGTAAATGTACTTACGTATACTTCTATTGTAGTTCAGCCTTTAAAGTACAAGACATGAATGCACTTTTAGAATAAATAGGCATCTTAAGTGAAATTTTATGACCCGACAATAAAAAAAAAACTGAAACAATATTTATAACAAAATCGGGCAAAAATAATAATTTTTCTTACGGGCTTCAGGGTGAATCACTAACTGGGCCTTGCCAGATTATGTTTCTAGACACTAATAATACCTATAGATAATAAAAAAAAAAATTGTCTCAAACAATGTCTGACCTGCAAGAGAATAAGAAGTATTGGTTTGAGTATGATGATATCCAGTGGGTACCTACGCTACATATACAAACTTTTTCGTTCAGTTCTGGATCAAAAATCGAACAGACCCTTAAGATCGATCCACCACTCACACACAATAATGGAATAATTCAACGCTATTATACAATTGAGCCAGATTTGTCTTACGAGAACGAGTATGGACCAGGATCATTCAACAATAGCGGCATGAGTCAATGCTATTTTCAAATATATGATTGTGTCTTGTCGAATCGAGCGCGGACCAGCATCGGAAAATTGACGGACGAAAGGGAGTGCTTTAATTATTCCGTATAAGACCATGGATAATCAAGAGCACTCCCGTTTTTCTCCATTCACACTATTTTTACTAGCCTACTACTATGAACATACAATTTTCAGCACATTTATTCCTATGAATTTTAATTTTCAATCGAACTGATCACTGATTACTGTTACTTACTGTATATGATATAAATGTATTCTGAAATAGGAATCGAATACTTACATGCATTTCACAATTTTTTCTTTAAGAAACCCTGGTTAAAATGGGATCGCTAAGTCGTCGTCGTTATTTTGTCTAATCTAATCTAACTGGTCACTCACTAAATTTGCATCCAATTTGATATCCAAACATCAAATTAGCTGTAAAAGTAGTTTAACAGTTTTAAACTGAATTTACCATCAGTAATATAATTAAAAACTGCAATAACAAAAAAGATGCGAGTGGTTTGAGATGTGATATAATTTATAAGTCGATAGAGATAATAGGCCCTATCCTAATGAGAATCATAAACCTCTCTATACAACAGGGATTTTTCCTAGATGTTGGAAAAAGTCGACAGTTATTCCAATTGGGAAAGTGAATAATACAATTTGCTGCGAAGAGTTTCGACCAATTAATATGCTTCCTGTGGATGAAAAGATTAGGAACGTCATGTGGCAAATCAGCTCGTTGAATACATAGAAGCTAACAAATTTCTGATAGAAGACCAGTCGGGATTCAGGGGTAGATATTCATGCGAAACTGCGTTAAATTGGCTAATATTTGCATGAAAAAAAAAGATAATGCTGTGGTGGCTATATTTTTATTTTTAAACGCGCTTTTGAAATTGTGAACAGAGGAATTTTTGGTTGAAAAAACTACCTACGATGTATGAGGAGCTTAAATGGTTTAGATCATATTTGGATGAAAGATCGCAGAGAACAAAAGTTAATAACATAGTACGACAAGGATCAGTGTTGGGAGTCATTCTCTTTCTAATATACATTAATGATATTAAAATTGCAATTCAGTTCAGTTAAATTGTTGAAAGCAAACAAATGTAAATTAAATCTATCTAAGACCAAATGTATGAAGTTCAACTCCATGGACAATACATATATCAGTGTGTGTTGATGGCACAAGTATTGAGTGCCAATGATTTCTGTCGTCGAGACATAAAAAACTGTATGGCAAGAGGGCAAAATTGTTACCCTGTCGAGTTACAGGGTGATTAATAAAATATGCTATTTTTTCATTAAACACCCTATATCTTTAAAAGTACTGTGTGTACGGTCTATTTTAAGAAGGTATTATATGCAGAACTTCATGGCCTTTCCAACGACTGCTCAACCATCCCCGCACCTCTTCCCACTCCAGAGTTATGCCACTTCAAATTTAAAATTTCGTGTTTTTTCCTTTCGTTTTTTTTTTAATATCCCCACTAACATACACTTATTTTTACAAAATTTCGAACCAGATTCTCGTCTTTAATTTAACTTATTACACTTTTGTTGTATCTGTGACGGTTAAGGAGCTATTAACTCTTAACCTATTCAAGTCACAGATAATTTGTTCCCTTAGTAACTGAAAATACATCATTTTAAAAAATATCGTCTAATTTCGGTACGACCTAAATATGTTAAGAGTTAATAATTCCTTAACCGTCATAGATACAACATAAGTGTAATAGGTTAAATTAGAGACTCTGGGCTTTGGAAATTTTGTAAAAAAAGTGTATGTTAGTGGAGGTATTTAAAAAAAAACCGAAATTTTGAATTTGAAGTGTCATAACTTTGGAGTGGGGCTGAGGTGTAAATACACTTCTTAAAATCTCCTGTTGTCGCTTTTAAATAAAATAAATTTATGTTAGGTACGTATAATTAAATGTTTTTCGATTCACATGAGCAGAGGATGTGCAGTAATTGTACTTATAACCAAAGAACGTATAACTTAACAAGAAGCTTAATCTAGCCTCTCAAATTAAAATACACAAGCTGTATGCTTAATTGCGGAAGCGGTCTGGAGGTAACAGACGGGAGGAAGCAAAGATTTGAGACTGAGAGAATATTGCTCTGCTCTCCGCCACCCAAGACCCAACACCCAAAACAACAGTACTCACGCCGACGCCAGCGGCCTATGTTCCTGAACATTTTTGCATAAGCATAAACATCGAATCAATGCAACTGACTGTGACTAGACTGCTTGTCGGCCACCAATTCTTATCCCCATCCGCTCATCTTACTATTCTCTCTCCATTCTAAGCAATGCAATATAAATGAAAATTCCCCCAAACTGTTATGGCAAAGGGGCCATCCCACCCAGACGAGTATTCTTGATGCAGTATGCAGAATTGCAAACCGGTTTTCTGGGGAAGAGGTAAAAGAAGCAAAGAGAACGCGCAATGCCATACATGAGCATGATGCGGGTCGTCATCGTCAAAGCGCTGGCTCTGTGGAGCTGCTGGGGCTTTGACGATGACGACACGCCGCTCACTACTGGTATAAAACTTTTCAATATACGAGATGCGCATTCTTTCTGTTATATGTTCTTTGTTATACCTTATAAATGTTCGACGATATATGCATTATACATATACATATGTATGTAATTATAATAATATTTGATTTTCTTTTGTCCGTGCAGCATTCTTAAAAGCTGGCAAAACAATGGATGCTGAACGATTATTAAAGGATCTGAGCGAGTGTGCAATAGCTGAAGAAAGATTTTTAGATGCAAGCTATTTTTGCTGGTTAATGGCTAAACAATGTTTAGACATGTACTACTTGAAGGAGTAATTTAAATAAATCAAGAAAATATAATTATTATAAAAGATTTTTTTTTATACAAAGCGAGAAGAATCCAACTGACCATCAATGGAAACAGTTTAAGTCTCTGTTTCGAGTCGCTAAAATTTATTACGCCTACAGTATTATCAAGGGTTATTTAAAAGAACCATTTACAAGTAATTCCGCCATGACTCTATTCAATACGAGCAGATATATTGTAAACGAAATTCAAAATAAGAGGCCACCGAAAGGAGTGAGTTTATTGTAAGAAAGATAACAACATTAAATCTAAAGTTGTGCAATTTACTTAATACATTTTTTCTTTATATATAAAGCTCTGTCCTTTACACTCTGTCCAAACAAGCAAAAATTCTCGAAGCGAACAAGTTATATTTGCAAGTAAATAAAAAGATGCAAAACCTTAAGCCACCGACAGGTATTCAGGAACAAATTGATGTTCGTTACTGGTTTTGAATGTCTGAAAATGTAAGATTTAATTAATTTTCTTTCTTTAGATAAACTACTTAAATAGTAAAGCATCTAAAGGCGGATTTAATGATCCAGAAGAGCTATTGCCTCTGTGTTATAAATGTTCTAACTATAGTTCTCATTTGAATGGAAATGCTTGCCCTAGTTGTCTCCAGGAATTTACATTTTCTTTTGTTTCGTTTGGTAAGTTTTTATATTTTATTTTAATTATTATTTATTTTACTTTATTATGTTTTAATTATTAATATTTTTTTCCTTTAGAGATATTACCGCTAGTTGAATTCCATGCAGAGATTGATATAAGTGACATGGAAACAGAACGCATACTTTTAGCTCCTCCAAAATCGAACGAAGAGCATTTAGATCCCTTTTCTGAAAATGTCAATGAGGTTTGATCTTGTTATATATTTTTTTTTAAATTAATTTTATATTCTAATTCTTTCTATTTAATTGCAGGAAATGACAAGCTCGTTGCCTTTGAGGTTTGATAGAAGTTCTTTGAGAGCTATCGATCCAAGCCATATTTTAATAATTAAACGTCGGCAGAAACATTTTAAGAATATATACTACAGGAATCTCTTGCCTGATTTGCAAATAACTTTTTGTCCAGAATGTTTATTGGTAACTTTTAATGAAATTAAAATTCAAGGAATAAATTTTAATTTTGTTTTTTATTTTTAGATTTTTTATTCTGAAGACTTTGAGCTGCAGGTCTTACAGAAGGGTTATTGCCCTTTTTGTCGAACTCCGTCCGAAAAATTATATGATTGCTAGAAGTAAAATCTCAAATAAAAATATGTAAAGTTGATTTGGAAATGAAGTTTTTTAATGGATTCTAATAGAACCTTGGCTGTCAGAAAAATAAATATTATGTGTGATATATATATATATGTATTGGCGCCGTACACATAGAATCATACGATCGAACGAGCGAGTTGTTTTTTGTTGAAAAAGGAAAAAAGAAGGGGGGCAAATAGGAAATCAGCCGACAGAGACTGGACAATAGATTGTGAGCAGGGAAAATATTCGTTCGGTAAGAAAGAGATATGCGTAGCGCGTTATTATTAAAGAAAAGTAATAGATATTTAGAATTATATTTGGCAAAAATCAAATAAACCAATAACATATAGTGAGTTGAGTTCTGCTGAGGAGTGGACATTTTTAGGGTTCCATACTTCAAAAAAAAAAAAAAAAAACGAAACCCTTATAAGATCAGCGTCCGTCTGTCTGTGACGTGGGAGTTGAATATTTGGCGGCATATTAGGTCTTCGTGCGCGCACATATTTCGATAGTAAAATTTATGAAATACTTTTTTTTTTTATTTTTAGGGTGGGTGAGTTCGGCTACCTCAAAACAATTTTTTTTTTTAACGTGATGAGTATCGCTTGAAAGGCTACTTTAAGTATGAGATTTTTTTTAAATGAATTTTCTAAATGCAAAAAGAAAAAAAGGAAAAAAATTGAACTTTTCGATTCAGCGATCACCAAGCTAGTAGATGTTGTGACTCAGAGCCCAATGCCCTGAATCACATGACAAGCATACTTACCTACATACAGTGTCTTCCTTTTTCGTATGTACACTATACATATGTACATACATTATTTAATTCCTCTAATCTAATTGTATGTACATACGCCCTCTTAAAATAATATCTTAAGATGGTCACAACCGCATATCATATTTCAGTTTCCTTGATGCTATCGTATTGCATCTAAGTTTTTTGCATTTTCTCATGTATGATTTTCAAGTCGTGAGAAAGTAAAAAGTAATAAAAAAAGCTTCCATGGATACCTGGGGGCAGCAGGCCCAATCCTTACGGAATTTCTTTTAAAAACCGTCTCGAGATATTCGCGCAAAAAAGTTTAGATTAAAATAAAATATTGTTCAAGGAAGAAAAGTGGATTTTAAAAAAATAAAGAAGGAAATATTCTTCATAGAAGGAAAATTTATTTATTTTACTATTAACCTAAAAGCTGTGTGCTCTCCCTCCGGAGAACGGCACACATATATGTACACAACACAGATTAATCTGCAGTGTTTATACAATAATCAAGATAAATGCGAAAAATTAAGGTTAAAATTAAGTTAGTTAGTTAAGGTGAGCAAAATGCTTCAAGTTAATACAATATTGATGAATCAACAATAGGGGAAATGTACAATGGATATTGTTATTATATTAATAGTTATATAATGGTTATAAAGATTACAAAGTGGGGAAGTTTCAATCTCGCTACTAATAACTCTTCTAAAGGTGTAAAAGGTAAGACTGCAGATGTCATTGTGATTTTTTTGAATACTCTAAGAAGGAGATTTATATCGTAGGCAGTAGGGATCTGGAAAATTAATGGTCGGATTATCGAAACTAATGCTGCTTGATTATTCTGGGTAATGAATTAAGATATGTATTATTTTAAATAAAAACATTTCATCAAGAAAAAGGCGACGCTTTTCGAGAGAAGGAATACAAAAATTATCGAGTCGTGAAAAGTAGTTTAGATAACATCCCCCCATTTTGTATTCAAAAATTCTTCTTGTCTCGGAATTATACAGGGTAATGAAGGAGGATCACGATTTAAATGATTTACAAGCCCGAAATAATAACCATAGAGATATAAAAGCTTTGGAAATAATCCAGTTGATATGTGAATGAAATAGTAGTTTATAAGTTTTTCAATTCAGTAACACGGTTAAAAAGACATGTATAACCAATTTTGTAATCATAATGTATAGGATTAGTTTTTCTGGAAAAAGGTATGGTTTTACATTTGGAGGTATTCAACGGTAAAAAAATATACTTGCTTCAGTTCTCTAAAGCGAGTATATTCTTCTATCATGATATGCAGTCCAGTCCTCGTGTGTTTCAATAACTCTAAGAATTTTTTGCATCATCTGCGTATAAGAGTAATTCGGTTGTTAGTTGAATGGGTAGAACAATAATGTAGATGAGGAATATAATGTATAGATTAAAGTAGACTAGAATTTAATATGCATATATAGGCTTTAGCAAATAGTATTTCCGAATATATAAGATTAGATTTTATGGAGATTGAAAATATATTGGTAATAATAAAGATGTTGCATCGAAAAAAATCATTATATCATATATATAATCATTATCAAAAAATTTTATGAATTTATTTATAAAATGAAGAAAATAAAAACTTCAGTACTTTTCCATAATTTAGTTCAAATTCATGTGAAAGCAGTTATTTTCTAAAAAACGTAATTTCTCATATTTTTATACCCTAGATGAAATCTATAGGGTGTACTAGGCTTGTCATTTCCTTTGTAATACCTCGAAATAATGATGGTAGAGCAAAATGGATTGGACACCCGTCTGTGCGCACGATAACTCGAGAACGCGTATACTGTTCGAAAATGAGACAAATAGGGCAACTCGTTCGTGGGGTTGCCATACAAAAATTTCGCTTTCCACTATATATTTGGACACTACCTGAGAACGCGTCGATGTAGAGAGCTGAAATTTGGTACATGGTGTTTTTATTATACTAGCAAATAAAATTTTAAAACTGGACTAAATCGGGCAACTCCTTCTTGGTGTTGTCATATAAAAATTTAGGTTTTTTACTTATATTGTGAAAACGATCAGTCCAAGACATTTTTATTGTATACTAAAAATTTCTTCAGAATACGAAATCCTGAGAGTGTTATTCTTTTCTGCTGCGTTCCTTTTCTCGGTCTGAATGAATCTGTATGAATCGACAGAACGATGTCATAATTCAATTCTGTGCTCATAGAAAAGGAACGAAACAGAACCATTTCTAGTGATTGACATTTTTTCCATTTGATAAAAGCAAGTAAAAATTGTTGTTTATGAAAAATAAACCCATTTTCCAACAAAAGCAACTTAAACTCAACTATTCAACTATTACCACCTCGTACTAATTGTAAACAACCCATTCACGAATACAAATTAAAATCGTTCGGCTTAAATCCGGCAAAAACTCAGGTGCATTCAGAACGATTCGGAGTCCGAAAAAAGCGATGACAGATTGAAACTATATCGTTCGGCCCGAGAAAAAGAACGAGATGGATTGAAAAAATTCATTCTGAACGAGAAAAGGAACGCATCATTTATGTATGAGAACAAAAGTGTACGTATGAAGCTTTGTTATGGTCGTAGCGTATTGCCTATAGCAATATGCTACACGTTCTGAAGCGTGTAGGCCGGCTGCGTCAACCATAAAAAAATGAACGCACCCCGACCGAGAGTAATGCTTCCTCACGCTCAGGTGCCATGGTGACATGACTGAAAGGTAAGAAGAAGGCAATCGATCTGCCATTTCGTAAAAGTGCAAGAATGGGAAAAGTCCCAGACAATTTTTATCGAAAGTTCTAGCCGGCATCCAGTCCAAAAAGAAATTTCCGAAGGAGAGCGAAAGGAAAAGAAAAATCATTACACGCTCGTCGAAAATTCGCCGTACACCACGAGAAAATTTCCAGGAGTAAAGAGAAAATAAACTAAATCCACCGCGGAAGCAAAATAAGGAAGAGAGTCCTACGTGGTGCTGTGCGAGCCTTTGTAACATGCATCATCAAAGCCCAGAAGAGAGCGCTGCTTACTTCTAGCTGGAATTCAAACTCTATAAGTAGCTGAAATTACTAATCGTGCTTAACGATCCTTTCGTCGGCAATAGAGAGGAAAGCTACAAGTATATAGATAGTTCATCAGGTACAAACAGTAAGTACATTCCTCGATTAAATGTTCTTAACCGACCGCCTGAATCAAGTACAACACCACCACCGGAAGAATTACTACCAGAAACATGGAGTGTGTATGATGTCGCCATAAAATTAATGGCAAACGTATATTACAACTTTCTGAGGATGAACGTATAACATTACTTGTTTTACGCAAGGATATTAGATGTTCCTGGTTTCCATCTCAGCCCGTTCAATCACAACTAGGAGCTTGAATGTTCTGTATGTCAGATAGCAAGGCTTATAAACGTGAAAATATCCAATTTATATTAAATGCTAAGTAACAGGGACTGACAAGTAAGATTCTAGAACAATGTTTGAGTATTAACTTGCTTTTTCTTAAAAGAAAAAGCTTTAGCCCTAACTTTTAATAACGTCTTACTTCAAATCTGCCTTAGCTTAATTTTGTAATGTCATTGCCTTTTCGTAGTTAAGATATTGGGCCCTATTCTGTCGGTAAAATTTTATCATTTTATGTTATGTTATGCCTTAAAATAAAATATTTCCCTAAAATCCTATTCTGTACCAGAAATTTTATTTTATTTTACGCATCGTAACATAAAATATTTCCTGTTATGGAGCATAACATAAAAGAACCTCAGCGGCACATTTTAAAGGTATTTTGACATATTTTATGAAATGACATTCGTCAATTGACATTTGTGGTGTGAAAGTAGTTTTAATTAAAAACTAAAATGTCCACCGCCATACATAAAGATTACAATTTTGTCAGAAATTGTAGAAATTTGCACTTGGTGCAGTATGGTAAAATATAAAAAGTTGATTATATTTAAATAGGTTTTAATTTTATGCAGAAGATATCACAGGATACGATATCTTCACGATTTCTACGATCCATGTGAATTGCCCAACCTTAGGCTTCAAAAGTTTATCCGACTGGATAATTAATAAATTTGTTATATTATGATTTGTAAACTAATTTTGCAAACTTATGAATAATTCTAATTTATACCCAAAACTAACTAACTAACTAGAGCCTCATACTGGAAAGGCATCCATTCCGTTCACTTTGAGTTAGGAATCTCAAAGTGAACAGAATGGATGTCTTTCTCCTGCTTTGCATTTCTACGGACATGGTTCGTATCAAACTCGTCAGGAGTTGTCATGTTTTAGAACTTTTACACCCAAAGTATCTCAAGAGCTATTAAGAAAACAGCTGCTTTCATAAATATTATTTAGTGGGTGATTTGATAGAGTATCACGCAAATGTCAATTGACCAGCTGTTCAAAAAGTAATAGAAAGCATAGCGGAATGTACTAAATATTTTATGTTACGTGTTCATAAAAGAATTCATAAAATAATTTTATGGAACCACGACAGAATACGAATTTTTAAAATATTTTATTTTCATTTTATGAAGAAGGGATTTTTTCGCCATAAAATAACATAAAATATTATTTTATGAAAAATTACAGAATAGGGCCCATTATTAGGTTTTCGTAGATTTATTTTTTTTGGGTACATGATAATCCTGTTGGAGTTAGTTTGATTAATACCTTATGGAAGATTTGAGCAAAAGAATTTTACGTCACGCTACTAATCAAGTTTAGTTGCAACAAAAAAAAAAAAAACAGAAACGAAAACAAAAGGAAAAACTCAGGTTAGGTTTTGTAATAAGTCTATATTTCTTCATGAAGTATATTACCAAGATGAGGTAACAATCGAAGAATCCCAATGAATTCCGTATCAGAGTTGCAGTGGGAAACATTGTTTTTTTTTAAATATAACATATATGAGTGCCACTGGGCCTCCTTAATTTTTTTTAAACAGCGGGTGTTGAAGCGCTTCATCAGGCCGTGGAGAAATGTGAGTATTTTTTTGATGTGCAAAAATTTTTTCTTATATATATATAACTCAGTTCATTGAGATCGTGGAGATATTCGATTGATCGTAATGATTAAACGCCATACGTCTTTGTTTGCATTGTGGTAAATAACGATAGACCATTTAGTAAAACCATGAACTTCACATTTTCGTTTTGCCTCCTTTAATAAAACAAGGACTCGAGATTTAGGTATTTAACACTCAGTTAAAGATGCACTAAGGCAATGTTAATGAAAGGATTAATTTAGTTAGTTTGGATTCTGAAGGCATATAATAAAAGAAAATTATTTTGGTACTCTTGAACTTAGCACATCTCTTTTTTATTAAATTTTTTTGTATATGTAAACTAAAAGAAAAAAAGGAAAAGAAACAAAACAAAAGTCTAGAAATTATATGCACTTATACGCAATTTAGTAATAACTCATTACCATACGTATATATAGTTTTGCTGATAGGCTTAATTGGAGCCTTTAGTTCATATATGCCATGCTCATTTTGTTGTAATGATAGGCTTACCGTAGTTCAATTACTATATACATGTATACTCCGCTTAATACTAGTTTACTACTACCTAAACACTTTTATAGTTCTCTGATTTCTTGAGATACTAACCCGTGTATCTTCTTAATGTACCTCCCGCGAAATGAAGCGAATTGTGTTGTACGAAATTATAACGTAAAAATGGAGATCTAGAACTGTTTATTTCTTCCTTCACATCCTGGAGCCCTCTCATCCGAAGGTCGTATAGGTCCGCTTTAATCTTTTCAACAGGTCAACAAGGGACTTTGGACGATTGTGCCACCCAAAGTCAATGGGAGGATGGGGCTTGGCCAAGAAGGCATGCCATCTGCGCCTTCATGGGGATGCAGGTAAGTGACGTAAAGGTCCCTTCAGGACTGAGTGAGTGCGAGGCTTTCGTATGTAGGCACGAAAATCTTTCTTTTGATTATGGTTGGTGACAAGCGGCAGGTTATTTCGGGAACTCCCCCACACTCTCCGCCACCC
The DNA here is from genome assembly GCA_963924295.1 of Dioctria rufipes. NCBI lineage: Eukaryota > Metazoa > Arthropoda > Insecta > Diptera > Asilidae > Dioctria > Dioctria rufipes. The sequence continues at coordinate 78,907,679 of OZ002743.1, read as the reverse complement.
TTAGCCAAGGTGCTAGCGTGCCGCCCTGTACTAACGCTGTCATCGAGTGATCTGTCAGCTCATGCTGGCAGTTTGGACTTCACGTCCTGACCATTCACTCTCAACATACTTCCATAACAGCTTTAATTTTTTTTTATGAGAGTCAAACTATACATAACTCTTGTAAGAGAGCTTGAGCAAATGCTGTTTACTCTCATTTCACAACGAATTGGAAAGACACACAATTACTTTTTTTTAAGTAAACATTTTGACCTAATAAGCGTTAGAATTATCGTCACCAGAAGCGTTGTATATTTTATATAAATTTTTAAATATGAAACGTGTTTGTTTTTCTATATTGCGCAATTCTAAAAGCTTTCAAAGGGCACGTTTCTCATACATATGCATTTTATAACGTCGTGGCCTGTAGTAAAAAAAGTATAATGCTTGAGCATGTATTCAGGCGAATAGAAACAACTTCGAGCAGTTATTTATAATTTAAATTGATTGCATTTTAAGAGTAAATAATTTATGTAATTAAAAAATAAACTTGTCTGAATAAAAATATTACAATATCATTAAATTATAAACGTTTTCTTTTGAAAGACGGCTACTTATCTAGAAGACAGTGAAAGATCTGCTACCTGACATGTAATCAAAAGGCAAAAGTTCCAAGGAAATCATTTAATATCCCCCATAAACAAAAGACTGATAATTTAATAACGCGTTGGAAAGCCAGTATCAGTACATTAAAGAAAATTCTTTAAATATTATCCTTGAAAAGTAAGATTTCAGTAATTTCATCATCTTCATAATAAAAATAAATAAATTGTATTTTGCACGTGTATTTATACAGTACATTTTTAGTTTAGGATTTTTGAAAAAATATATTATGCAAAATGAGAAAAATAAATAAATAATGTGATTTTTGCTTTAATATATTAAATATAAGATCAGACAGTTATTTGGTGGTCAATCTTCAAAGTACAGGGTTTTGCAATTTTGCTTACATCTTTAAAACTTCGCAACATTGAATATATGGGTCTAACACGCATTTTAAAGCAGACAAATAAATCTTGAATTGAGGTAGTTTTGAAGACTTTGTTATGGTCGTAGCATATTGCATATAGCAATATGCCACCACGGACTGAAGCGTGTATGCCCGGCTTGTTGTCGACTACAGCATGAAACCAAAACGCGCCCCGACCGAGAGAAATGCTTTCTCAAGCTCGGTGTCATGTTCAGTGACAGAAAGAAGAAGAAGACCATCGATATCGGTCTGTCATAGTTTGCTAGCAGGAAAGTAAGGTCGTTAAGATTAAAATCCCGCAAGATCAAATATTTCTCGCCGCAATCCGACGAAGAAAAAAAAAACCCTCACGTAAGTTCGAAGAATACTTATAGTTATTAATAAATTTACATCCCCACCTGGTACATTATTCGCACAGTAACCAAAGATTAATCCGCCAACGGCACCCCATAAAACTTGGCGTCTCCCTCCGGAGCCCCATTTATGAAATAAGAAAAAGGATCTGTTGGAATTCGAATCTGGTGTGGCGTACGTCAGAAAAAACCTCGAAAAGGTAGTTAAAAGAACTAATTTATATTTCGTTTTGTGTTAAATAATATCTCTTATTAGAGAGACGTATGAAAAGCAAATGTTTGAGGGATATTTTCATAATAAGGCATATTATTTCCACTTGCTGGGCAAGTTCTAATTTGATAAAGTTTTGAGCTTGGTACCGGACCTGGTGCATTTACATTTTCTAAAAGAGGGAAAAGAAGTAGGAGGGCACATTCCTCCCATATTGGAGGCCCCCGAACTCGAGCTAACCTTCAACCCGCGCAGCAGGAGATTCATTCCTACGGCACGCAGAAAAAGCGGGGAAAATTTTATTGAAACAATATTAACTTCACCAGGATCCATCTGATCACCGAGAAATATGTTTTAGTATAAGGAAAAAATTTTTCATATAACAAGCGACATAACCCTAGTACCATCCCCCAAAAAGTGTTCTGGCGATAGAGCAGGGTAATCAAATTATTAAAATTCCAGTTAATTCTTATCCAGGAGGCAATGCTGAAGCGCTTCATCGTGCCGAGGATTCACATGTGAGTAATTTTGAAATATTACACTTTGGTTTTTAACATACATATGTATTACACTTCGGTTCCGGCAGTGACTTGCACTGCAGAACCTTTTTGATATGGTTAGTTAATTTTTGCACGTTTTATATATATCTATCTTAAACTTAAGATTATAAGTACATACATATACGTATAGCATTGCAGAACCTTTTTGATATGGTTAGTTAATTTTTGCACGTTTTATATATATCTATCTTAAACTTAAGATTATAAGTACATACATATACGTATAGCATTGCAGAACCTTTTTGATATGGTCAAGTTTTGTGCGTTTTATATATATATATCATTGAGCGTAGTAAGCCATACGGTGCATAAAAGGTTGTGTCCATAAAATCTACTATGTACATAAGGTCAGAAAATTTTTGTGAATTTAGAAAAGAAATAATCAAGTACGCTGTGGACGATCACTTTAGTAACCCAAAGTATGTACTTATGGAATTGAATTAATAATAGAGAATGTATCTATTTGTAGGTTGATAACAATGTTTATATATGAGCCTATTTTGATCATTATAACGTAAATATGGATTGAATATTTTCTTTCTTCCTTCACATCCTGGAGCCTTTTCAATTCGGGGTCGCATAGGTCCGCTCTAATTTCTTCCACAGGTCAGCCAAAGGGACTTTGCAGATAGTGCCGAGCAGAGTCATAGGGAGGATGGGGCAAGGCCATGAAGGCAGAACATCTGCGCCTTCCACAGTAAGTAGGTAAGTGACGTAAGGGTCCCTTCAGGACCGAGTGTGTGTCGGCTCTTTTGTATGCAGGCATGAAATTTTTTTGATTATGGATGATGACAGCGGCAGGTATTTTCGGGAACTCCCCCACACTCTCCGCCACCCTTAGCCGAGGTGCTAGCATGCCGCCCTGTGCTATCGTTGTCATCAGGCGATCTGTCAGCCCATGCTGGCAGTTTGGACTTAACGTCCTGGTCAAGTCGCCTTCAACATACTTCCATAACAAAATGGCGCCCAACGTGGGGCCACCTCAGTTAGACTTCGGTGGTCTAAATATAAATTTTACTGGGGACTGAGACTTTGAGAGAGATGATCATCTGGTGTCTGCCAGTTGATTGACCTCAGGTCTCACATCCAGTAGAAGATATGGGTGGACCTGAGTCTAATTGGTTTTGTTGAAAATTTTTTTTTGTAAAGTAACGTAATATTTTGAAAGTTTTATTGGAAGTCTTTGATATTTTGAATTTTTTGGTTTTTTGATTAAAGTAAAGTAAAGTTTTTAATGAAATTTTTTGAAAGTTGAAATCCGGCTTTAGGTTTGACTTCGGTCAAGCCTCAAGCCTGAACAGTTGTTGAATTTTTTTTGAATTTTTTGAAATTGATCTTTCCCGCTGGCCTTCAGCCATGGAAATGGAAGGTGGCCTCACGAAAGTTTTTTATTTCGATTCTCATTGAGCCTGTCCATTTTGATCGTGCGACTGGACAGGGCCATGAGCCTGTGAGACAACTTCTTGGCCTATAGCTAATTAGTTGACCTCGTTCATGGCTGTGCCCAGATGTGTGACTAGGTAGACGGAGCAATCGGAGGAGAGGAAGGGGGGAGGAAATGTCTGTCTCGTGGAGCTGACCCGGGATTGTTTTGGTCGGTTCGACGGGGGAATGGTGGCTGCGTCGGCATCTCTTTAGCCTGGTGGCCCCGCGGTATGGCTAGTTCATACCAAGAGGAGGATGTCGATTCACCATTCCTTAGTTTGGTAACCGACTTGAAGCGACCAATACAATACTCGGTGAGGTCTCGTGGGATGGGACTGGAATGGTTGCTTGATACCCTCGGAGCCCGGAAGCTGGCATGTGCTAACTGTCTGACTGAGGGATATCATTCAACTTTTCCAGCCCCCAATTTCTCCAGCTGGCTTTCTCCAAAGATTCCCATAGAGAATCGTGAATATGTAGTTTTTTCATGCACCACTCACGTCACTTGCTTGTATAGATATTCTGACCTGGAAAGGGAGGGAGCGACCTGGATACCTCTTATGTTGAGAGTTCGCTCTTGGAGTGTGGGAGGAGGAAGCATCGTTTACTAGATCCCCCTTTGTATCAATTCTTTTAGGAATTGTTTTTTTTTTTTTTTGGCTTAATGCCACGATACCTTTTGGTAGATTTTTATGTTTGGAGTTTTCGTTCATGTTATGAGAATTTTTTTTCCGAATTTTCATTAGTCTTTTTGTGATACTTCATTCAGCTGTGATATTAGGTATATACACTCGTGATGTCCATATATACACTCGTGATGTCCATATATACACTTGTGCTGTCTATATATATACATTTATTTATTTCAATGTTCGCACCTGTTGAATCTTTTATTGCTGGGACCCTTTTATTTGCGCAACGATTAACTTCAGGGATGTGTCTTCGACGTGTCATCGGAAGTAGAGTCTGAGGATGAGGAAAGCATAGGGTCGTGGGTCGTGACACACATTGAGCGCCCGCAGTGATGAGGCCTATATGTAAGACCGGCTAGCTCAGTCGACCATTTTTCAGCGTCGTCTGAACCACGGGTGGCGCAGACCACTCTGCCCTGTTATGGTCGTAGCATATTGCATATAGCAATATGCCACCACGGACTGAAGCGTGTATGCCCGGCTTGTTGTCGACTACAGCATGAAACCAAAACGCGCCCCGACCGAGAGAAATGCTTTCTCAAGCTCGGTGTCATGTTCAGTGACAGAAAGAAGAAGAAGACCATCGATATCGGTCTGTCATAGTTTGCTAGCAGGAAAGTAAGGTCGTTAAGATTAAAATCCCGCAAGATCAAATATTTCTCGCCGCAATCCGACGAAGAAAAAAAAAACCCTCACGTAAGTTCGAAGAATACTTATAGTTATTAATAAATTTACATCCCCACCTGGTACATTATTCGCACAGTAACCAAAGATTAATCCGCCAACGGCACCCCATAAAACTTGGCGTCTCCCTCCGGAGCCCCATTTATGAAATAAGAAAAAGGATCTGTTGGAATTCGAATCTGGTGTGGCGTACGTCAGAAAAAACCTCGAAAAGGTAGTTAAAAGAACTAATTTATATTTCGTTTTGTGTTAAATAATATCTCTTATTAGAGAGACGTATGAAAAGCAAATGTTTGAGGGATATTTTCATAATAAGGCATATTATTTCCACTTGCTGGGCAAGTTCTAATTTGATAAAGTTTTGAGCTTGGTACCGGACCTGGTGCATTTACATTTTCTAAAAGAGGGAAAAGAAGTAGGAGGGCACATTCCTCCCATATTGGAGGCCCCCGAACTCGAGCTAACCTTCAACCCGCGCAGCAGGAGATTCATTCCTACGGCACGCAGAAAAAGCGGGGAAAATTTTATTGAAACAATATTAACTTCACCAGGATCCATCTGATCACCGAGAAATATGTTTTAGTATAAGGAAAAAATTTTTCATATAACAAGCGACATAACCCTAGTACCATCCCCCAAAAAGTGTTCTGGCGATAGAGCAGGGTAATCAAATTATTAAAATTCCAGTTAATTCTTATCCAGGAGGCAATGCTGAAGCGCTTCATCGTGCCGAGGATTCACATGTGAGTAATTTTGAAATATTACACTTTGGTTTTTAACATACATATGTATTACACTTCGGTTCCGGCAGTGACTTGCACTGCAGAACCTTTTTGATATGGTTAGTTAATTTTTGCACGTTTTATATATATCTATCTTAAACTTAAGATTATAAGTACATACATATACGTATAGCATTGCAGAACCTTTTTGATATGGTTAGTTAATTTTTGCACGTTTTATATATATCTATCTTAAACTTAAGATTATAAGTACATACATATACGTATAGCATTGCAGAACCTTTTTGATATGGTCAAGTTTTGTGCGTTTTATATATATATATCATTGAGCGTAGTAAGCCATACGGTGCATAAAAGGTTGTGTCCATAAAATCTACTATGTACATAAGGTCAGAAAATTTTTGTGAATTTAGAAAAGAAATAATCAAGTACGCTGTGGACGATCACTTTAGTAACCCAAAGTATGTACTTATGGAATTGAATTAATAATAGAGAATGTATCTATTTGTAGGTTGATAACAATGTTTATATATGAGCCTATTTTGATCATTATAACGTAAATATGGATTGAATATTTTCTTTCTTCCTTCACATCCTGGAGCCTTTTCAATTCGGGGTCGCATAGGTCCGCTCTAATTTCTTCCACAGGTCAGCCAAAGGGACTTTGCAGATAGTGCCGAGCAGAGTCATAGGGAGGATGGGGCAAGGCCATGAAGGCAGAACATCTGCGCCTTCCACAGTAAGTAGGTAAGTGACGTAAGGGTCCCTTCAGGACCGAGTGTGTGTCGGCTCTTTTGTATGCAGGCATGAAATTTTTTTGATTATGGATGATGACAGCGGCAGGTATTTTCGGGAACTCCCCCACACTCTCCGCCACCCTTAGCCGAGGTGCTAGCATGCCGCCCTGTGCTATCGTTGTCATCAGGCGATCTGTCAGCCCATGCTGGCAGTTTGGACTTAACGTCCTGGTCAAGTCGCCTTCAACATACTTCCATAACAACTTTACATGAGATAGTTGTCGAAATATCAAATCTTAAACTCAGACTTTCATCTCTGATCCTACCCGCATTTTAAATGGAGACGAGACTAGTTTTGGTATGTGTCCTAAGATAGGAAAAGTGATTGCTTACCAAATCTCTCGTGCAAATGAGGAAAATAGAATTACCGTACTTCAAGTATTTTCTGCCGCTGGTGAACTACTTACTTCCATGGTAGTATTTCCATACGTCAGACCTCCAATGTATAAGCAGGTCAGTACAAAACTCTTAGTGAGATGAATTTGTCTCCTGCTATTAAAAACGGCTTTAGGAAGTGCAGCTTATATAGCCTAAATCCAAGTGCGGTGGATTTCTCTAAGTATTTAATAGATATGATATCAAACTCAAGTACTACCCGAAATCTCTCTGAGACCCCCCCCCCCCCCAATCAAAAAAGCGGGTAGCAGAATTTTTTCATCATACAGAAAAAATTATAAAGTTCATCTCACCGAGTTTGGGGCAATATAGCATTGATCTAAATATTATTCTTATAGGAAGATTCAAAAAGGTAAATGTATGAAAGATGTAAAGCAGAAGGATTTCTCTCACATGGATCTGCTCTGGATTGCTTGTCAGATCTTCCTACTGAAATATATGATCTTATTTCGAATGCTGCTCAAACTTCAATGGTTTTTGATGATTTTCTTCATAGGACCTACAATCGGATGGAGATGTTGTGCCAGCTACTTCGAGTGAAGATAACCCAAAAACTGTACATGGAGATTTATCAGCAGATGCATCAGTTGCGCTTGCGGTGCTTCAACAACTTAAATATAGCGCAACTTCTGCCCAAAATTTAGTGCTTTCTATATACCTGCCAATGGATAGAACAGATTTTGCTTCAAAAACTGTCAGTACTTCCCAGTGTTTGGAAAGAATCAGCAGGAAGAAATCGTAAAGAGAAAGGAAGAAAGACTGAAAAGAAAAGACGAGAGTCTGAAAATAAAATAGGAAACTTGCACGAAAGGCGAAAAAAACTTAAGACCTGAATTACAATTACGACTGATCTGTCGAGTGCGACTTGAATTTAAGGCGAAGTCTACGCTTAGGTGAAATTTGTAATTAAATTAAAGCTTCAACTACTTGAACCAACCAGAAGTACCGATTTCTGTGATTGAACTGAAGTTGGGCGCAGCCAACACCAACTTTGCACTTTGAGCAAAGTTTTGTTTCAGTCGCAGTCATAGTCGAAGTCGAAGTTACAATTGTATCTTGCCACATGCATTTAACATTTGGGCAAAGTTGAAGTCGACAGATCAATCGTAATTGTAGTTCACGCTGAATATTGGCTGAGTGATAAGTGTTGCTATTCGCTAAGCAATTGTGGCCTTCATATGACAGGAAAAAGACAAGAGAACTTCTTAATGGCAGAAGAACAAATACTAGGAATCTAGTAGGGATCTTACCGGACACTGGGCCATAGGAGACCACGCAAGAAGACTGGAAATAGCGGGCGAATGATTTCTGCAGTAGGTGTAGGGATTCGGAGGAAATCGAATCTGTCCAACAGGTACTTTGCGAGTGCCCCACTTTGTTGAATAGGTACGCATTAGGTAGCTATTTTTTTCCAAGTCTGGGGAAGCTGCAAAGTAAAGGGATCAGATGTATCCTGACATTCTTAAGAGAAACAGGACTGATCTAGGGATGTTTTAAAAGTTATCTCATGAGGTCAAGGAGCAAAATGGCCCACTGGAGGTCTAAATAATGCAGGCTAGTCTTCTAGCGGCACCCCTCTTACCTAACTTAACACGTTCACTTCGGCGTCGATATTCATGTTTTTCACTATAAGACGGCGCTCGAATTCATGTTTCCATTCATCTGGCGTCGCGGTACTATTGCACCGCACCATCACCGATTTGTATGAATTTTGCATAGTTTGAACGGAATACCAAGAAAGCTCACCTTTTTTTTGTTTCCCCATATCACGCCCCCCCCCCCCCCCCCCCCCCCCAAATATGGGATTTGGAAATTTTCGCGATTTTACGACGAAACGTAATTTTCCAATAATTATACCTCGAGAACGAAGCAACTAATTTTTCTAACACAAATGCCAAATATATATATATGTATATATATGTTATGTAAGGAGAAGACCTTACTTCCATCTCTTGTATTAAGAAAGAAAATCACCTGTTTTTTCAAGAGGCAATTAGAAAGTTTCCCAGGTGGAGACATTTCTGTGGTAAACTCTAAACTGATTGAGATTCCACGCCTGATAAATGAAGTGGAAATGAAAAGGAAGGGCAATCACTAAAAATAGCGCTGACAAAATAAACCCGCGGTGGTAGTATGAAGTATATTTCGACCTGGTGGAATCGCGAAACATTCCTTGGAGAAAATTAACGCACTGCGAGTTAGGCCAGCTGACCTAAGTCTAAGTGGTATTGAAGATCTTGTTAAATTTGTTGACAAATCAAGGAACTAAGTACACGAGAAAAATCTTTAACTCAACAAATACAGGAGGATAGTCCTGCGAACAAAACTTGGTGGTCTCTCTCTTCGCTAGGATGTGACGGCTGTTGAGGTTAGGAGATAGGGGACAGGCAAACTGAGCAAATTAACAGAAAGGTTATGTGCCTAGGTGTAGCATAATACTAATGTAAAATGAAGTTAAACTTACGTAACATGAATTTAAGCTTTTACACAGTGGCATAGCGGATCATCCCGGAGGAGCCTGCGGTGGATCCTCAACACACAAGGTTTGTAAGTTGCTGCCTTGCTTGTTTTGATGTCATATTACGTCTTTTTATATTCATTTGGAATCTTTGTACATAAGTAATGAGTAAAATTTAATTTTTAGCAACCTTTGCAAGTAGTTATATAGATACAATTTTGAAGAACAAAGTTTCATATAAATGATTATTCGTAGCCTAGAGAACTGCTTAAACGATTCAGATGAATATGTACCAATTTAAGTATTCAGATAATTGCGTCCGATTCACGGAACTATTTGCTATATTGATTAAGGATTCATATATAATTTAAATAATCGCATCCGCTTCACGGAGCTATTGGCCATATCGATGGAGTATTTATATATAATTTAAAGGATTGCATCCGATATCGATTGCGCATTTACCGATCTTGAGAACAAAACATGAAGTTAAATAGTTTTGATAGCTGCTAGAGTGTTCAGTCGGGTAAAATAAGTATGTACCCATTTTTGTGTTGATATACAGTTCCGAAATTGGCTTTATCAGTCCTCAGTTGAGATACTTATACATAGAAGTTGAAACGAAAGTTAATTGCCACTTTGGATAAGGATATGTAAGCGAATAGCGATATACTATTTCGACAGTTATTTGTCAAAGTCCACTTAGGACAACTAGGTTAGCTTAATTAGACATCGACTTAAACAAAAGCAGTAGTCCCCGCTTTAGAGAAGCGTATTCACGTATAGGACTGTATACTCAACATACTTCCATAACACTTCTACGTAGATTGCTGGGTTGTCCACAGCGAAAAAGTTCATGGCATGGATTCGTTAGCATTAAAAGAGGTTCTTGTGAAAAAAAATATTTTTTATTCAATGGTTATAAAAATGTTGTCATGTTGTATCTGATAACAACAGTTTTTATGATCGTTGAGTAATAATTTTTTTTCATAAGAAATGTATTAAAATGTATCAATGTTTCCTAACTTTTCTTTTATGGAGGTAATCAATTTGTGCAGCTCATATATGCATGACAGAGCCATCCTAAGAACATTCCGGAGCAGGTATACCACGCCTAAGATTTTTGGAGATTGTTACATGCAGTCATGCATTCAGGTACCTAAAAGTTTACTACTCTATTCATATACGATCCTAAAGGTACCTCTATTCAACCTATTACAAAATATTTTCTTTTCGGCGTACATACACACATGCATTAATTATATAGTATCTGCACATCTGATATCTTATCGTTGAAAACTAATGCGTTCTTATTCGGGTTAGAGTAATAAAAATCTTTAGTTCGTCAATAGGTGAATAATGTTTTACTAAGAAGTGCTGATGGTGTGAATTTCTACCGTTGGCTTACCTCCAACACATACAAGAGCACAGTGTCCTGTTAATTTAGAACACTTAAAAATGAGTTTCTTGTTAATTTAGACAGTCATTCTCTGTTCTTGTAAGCGAAAGTACTGAAGTGAATTGAAAATACACCGGAAATCCGTTCATTTGATATCAAAAATTCCCACAGTAAGTTCTCATTCTTTTCAATATTTTTACTGATTTCATTATATAATCTGTTTATATTTCTATTAATTTTCAAGGTATAGAATAATAATGCGGCTAAAGGAGGAACGGCTTTCACTACAAGAAAAGATTAAAGTCATTGAACATTACGATAAATTTCACAGCGTAAGTAAAACGGCGTTTGTCTACCTGTGCAGTATGTCATACATAAGGAATATCATATGCTGGAAAGAGGAATACTTAGCCGTATGGAAGAACACTCGATATGTGCGTTTAATTCTTAGAGAATGGGTTTCTCGTTGGAAACTAAGGGGAGATAATTTATCCAAAACTCAAATCGATACGACAGGAGAAATAATTATCAAGAAATTAAAACTGCCCGAGGTTAGTACTATGTGTTGGCTGAGACAAGAGAGACCCAGATCATTTAATAAATATGGAAGATCTACAAGAAAAATAAAGAAGCAGAAATCTCTTGAAATCGATGAAATTATTCAGGACTTACGAGGTACTTTACATGACATGGGATATCGTGAACCAGTTACAGTTGAAAGCCAAATTCTTAAACCCGACGAAATCAAACAAGAGTTAGACTCGGAGAAATTAGCAGAGGTGGATGCTAATCAGATATGTTCCATTCCTGATGGTAGCTGCGAGGTCGAAGAAACTATGAATAACCTCAAAGTTATTAAAACTGAAACTATTGATGACGTGGAGGTTGTTGATAGGCCAATTCACCCAAATGACAATACTATCAGCGAGCTAGAATTGAATCAGTCTTTTTTTGATGAAATACGTAATGAAAAAGGAACTAACGTAGCTGCAAGGATTTATTTGGACGCATATGATAAACTTAGTTGCTTAGAGATTAATCTTTTACATGAGGATGATTTACACGGGCTTAAATTAATCAACGACTTAAAGAAACATTTGTTGACAAAAATAGTTGATATAAAAAAGAATAAATAAATTAAATCATTTTGAATAAATTTAGTTTGTTTTCCTTTAGAAATCTAGTTAGACATATTATCTCTATCTATATACTTTTCAAAGTCCTACGCTTTCCTATTCAACGTGGTTAAGTCAGGAGCCATGCATTCAGTTTCTAATTAACGCATATTTTCCTATGTAAGGCACCAGTAAGTATTACGACTTACGATTACCTTTTGTTTCAATTGAAAGGATGAAGGAAGGTCACGAACGTCGCGCTTGAGGACAAAGCTATTTAGTCAGGAGTTTGTAAGTAAATAAAAGTTATTTAAAGATGAAAAAAAGCTAGAATTGGCGCAAGACAAATTCTTATGATACCCTAATCGAATGGCCATATGTAATTTCGTATGGTCACCCATATGTGCAAGTTTGATTTTTGAAGTGGTTTTTCGTGTATATTTCTAGAACGTTTTGTTGGACAGAAAAAATAAATGCAATAAAAACGTCTTACTAAGTTATTATATGGGAACATCAAGAAGGGGTTGTCTGATATTACTATGAAAACACAGTGTACAAAATTTCTGATCTCTACGTAGACGCGTTCTCAGGTAATGCCCAAACATATAGTAAAAAAGGAAATTTTTGTATGGCAACCCTACTAAGGAGTTGCCCGATTCGTCGACGCGTTCTCAGGCAGAGTAAGAATTTAAATTTACTTTTTATTTTTAAGAAGCCCGTGCGCGAAATTTCAGCTTCCTAAGTGAACGCGTTTTCGAGTTATCGTGAGAACGGACGGACGGACATGAAAAAATCAAAATACATTTAATATTATACGTGGGCGTTCAACCCATTTTTCTCTACCAGCATTATTTCTGTGCGTTACAAACGGAATGACAAACTTAGTACCTATACTCTATGATTTCGGTAGGTAGGCTGTAAGGAAGAAAAACTTAGGCATTTCTATTTATGTTGTTATGGCCGTACGAACACGGCCTTAGTACATTTTGTGACACCACTGCAATCTGTCAGTAAAAAGGCAGAAGGCAGATAGGAGTGAGGATGGCAGACTTTTTTGGGGTGGTCTGGACAAGAGGCAGGCGAAAGAGAATCGTGAGTCGAGTAAGCGAGGTTAAAAAGTTTTATTGTATTTTTTTAAAAGAAAGAACAAAATTTAAGTAAGTTCCGTCCTGGAATCCATAGCTACTACAATTTAAAAAAAATCGCTTTACTCATTAGCTCTTAACAAACCTTGTAAACCATATACATATACTATTAAACATGTAAATCGCTTTACCCAACGTCATTGACGTGGCGCTCATGCCGGGGTATGTAATAAATAAACTTTGAATTGAATTGAATTGAAAAAATAATAGAAAAGAAATTCCTCTGATACGGGCACTCTTCGAATCATCACTGAGCTAAGGAAAAATACTGGAGAAGAAGCGTCGCAGATTAGGCCGAGATAAGTTACAAAGAATAGTTGAGGCGTACTAGATAGAGCCAAGCTCCGCTCGTCTTTTAATAATTGCAACACAGCTAGCTGGGAAACCATTTTAATGGCCGCCTGTACGCTCCCGTTCTAGAACATAAAACTCCAAAATGCCACCCCACTAGAACGCCAGTGCGAATGAACATCTTTGACTACATTTAATTTTGGGATTAATCATTATTTTGAATCTTATCTTCTGCTGACACAAGGAAACCCATCCGACGATGTTGTATTTTCATACGAGTACCTAATTGTAACTGTTGAATCTTCTCTTACTCTCTCTCTTGCTTACCAATCCCCCGTTCAGGTATGTCCGCCAAATCTCCATGGACATAGCGTTTCTAGTCCTTAAAGCGTATGCATGTGCTCCTGTGAAGATCGTGATCATATGGAATAATCGAAGAAGTCTCGCAGAAGTCCGTTTGATGCCCCGGAAGACACTGGAAGAACGTCAATAAATTGTGAAGAGAGTCGGAAGTCAAATGCTGCTCAAGGAGTTTCTTTCCTTCAACCGACTCCAGATAAAATGCAATTTGGTGTGAAAAAACTAGTTTTTGGTCCAGGGATAGCAGATTTTGATTAGGTGCAGTCATAGTTGCAGGGTACCTGATAATTTTTATTTCATCCGTTAGATTGACAGTGGTACGGCGGAACATTTTGGAGGCGCCTCTACAGTTTACCGACCACAATGAAAATTTCATGAAGTTGTTGCCTTAAATATTTGCTTTTTCTTACCAAAATATTGTTTTTCTATATAACTACATTATATTCGTATTACGTCGTAATTACTATTTATTATACTAAGTACTTTCACTAGCTCCAGACTCAGCCTTCGATTATTTTGTACGTTTCGGAACCTTAGATTTCGCTGACTTACATTTTTACAATTTTTTTAAACCAAAATTGCCTTTTTATATATACATGCATATACCTTATATGTATTCGTATTACTTCATAGTTACTACCAGTTCGAGACCCAACTTTCGATTTTTTTGTTTGTATGTAAGAATCTTAGATTCCGCAATGTTATTTCTAGGAAATACTTAAGTTTTTGAGAAATTGCGGTCTGATAGCAACCTAATTCAAATTTGAAAATGTTTCTAATGTGATTTAAGAGTTTATTCTCGCGTATATTGATTACTGCTTAACGTTCGCCAGAGATTACTTTCTCTATTTAGCGAAACGAGATTGATGGAACTGAGTTGAATAAAGATATAGGTCTTTACTGCACATATGATAGGGCTCAGAATTAATAAAGCCAAACTTTTTACAACGTAATGACGCACTAAAAGTGTTTTTCCTTTCCTCACTCTCCCGGTGCCCTCTATCAGGTATGATGGTCGAATAGGTCCGCTCCTTCACTATCCTCTTATTACAGGGCATATAGAGACATTGTAGAATCATGCCCACAATGTCACAAGGTTAATGGTGTAATGGCACGATGGCATGTCATCGGCGCCTTCAGTAAGTTAAAGGTAAGTGGTGTAAAGGCATCTGCAGGGCTTGTTTGCGACAGGCACAATTTTTTTTTGAATTTTCATTCGTGACCGGCGGCAGGTTTTGGTTAACCCCCCCTGCAACTCTCCCGCAATAGTCGTGGTACTAGCGTGCTGCCCTGTGCTATCGCTGATCACAGGTGTAAGCTGTCAGCTCATGCTGACAATCCGATTAATAGATAAGATTTTCTAGTAACTAAATAAGCATCTATTTAAAATTCCAGAGAATGTTCACCAGCAGTACTAGTACCATTTCCAATAACTAATAATCAAGCGACAGATCAAAAATCTTAAAATCGATTTATCCGCCAACAAAATTTAATTCATTCATGAAATGTCTAAATGCGGACATAATCACATAATTTCTGATATTAGCATTAAAACGGACGTAAGACGCACATACAACCTTAACTAAATTTCAAGGGCAACGGACTCTTATTAAAGGTAAAAAACTTTCTACCAAGTTTATTAAAGCCTTAATAGTCGTCTCTGTTTTCATTTATGAAGTTAAGATCATTATCAGCTTCAGTTAGAATATAATTCAGAAAGAGAACACTTTCTAAGGTACTCTCCAACTGGTATTAATAAAGATTATCGAATTTCTAAAGCACTGCTATGGCTGATAGTAGCTGGTCACACGCATTAAAATCAAGATTAAACAGGCCGACTTTTTTTCAAAATAAATTTAAATAAATTAAATCGGAATGCTATAAATCACTTTCTTCCGTTTAGCAGCAGACTCAAATCTCGCCCATCTTGGGATGGGCGCCCACCTACTACAATTGGAACGATATTATCAATTCAAATAATTTATTAATCTCAAGGAAAATGCATGCTGAGAGAATCATCAATCTATCAAAACTTGTTCAGCCCGTGCTACCTTGAATATAATTTTTAATTCTCTTTATTAACTGTAGAAAATATGTAGCTGCCGACGGTTATGAAGGTGTTGAGCGCTAGATCTATGGATAAATACTTCAAGTGACATAATTGGATCTTCCGAAATACCATGATGTTCAAATGTTTCGTAATTATTTCAGTAACCTTAACAGGTTGAATAAAACATGTTAATTACTGATAGGTGGTGCACGTGTTCCTTCAATTCAGATATAAAGAGCGGATAACACTGTAATTGGCATTAGTATATCCAAAGCAGTCTATAGAAAGCCATCAAGATGAAATTTGTAAGTTGAAGTGTTCTAGTGGAATATGAATTATCTAAAGGATTGCATTTTTTCAGGCCATTTTTGTTGTTCTTTTGGGATTAACAATTGCTGATCACATTGATAAAGATGCCGAAATTAGAAGCTTATCGAATGATATAGGCAATGATGGAAATTATCATTATCAATTTGATACATCAAATGGAATTTCTGTACAACAATCTGGAAATGATGGATTATCGGTGACTGGCTCTGCCCAATGGGTTGCTCCTGATGGAACTCCAGTTCAACTATCATATGTTGCTGATGAGAATGGATACCAACCGGAAGGCTCGCATATTCCAACACCACATCCAATTCCAGAATACATTGCAAGATCTCTTGAATGGATTAGAGCCCATCCTCCGAGAGAAGAGACATTTCAACCACAACAAAGGCGTCTTTAATTATATTTTAATGTAATTTACTCAATTTTGTATGTATATAATGTCCAGTTTCATAATAAGCCTTTTTTGAATTAGTGAATTTTTGGAAATAAAAAAAAAAAAGCCGAATGTAATGTAAAATTTAATTATCGTTTTTTTGTTGTGTATGCTTTACCTAAAGTGTCATAATGTACTAGATTGGATCAGTCAGGATGAATTTATCCTGGTGAATTTGAGCCTCAATATTGGCATCATTCAACGATTCCGATTTCCAGTATACATGTATGCTGAGGCTGCTATCCCGGCTTATGTTGGCCAGAAAGACGAATTTAGTAGATAGTACTCTGAAAAGATATAATTTTCTAGCCCACTGAATAAACCCATTTAATATTTTACGGATTTCTTAAGATGAAAAAGAATATGTGGATTTAAAATACGTTTACACAAAATCTCAGAGACTAGATACAACTTTTAACAATTTTTTTTTTCTTCTTTTGTACAGACAAATTTGTTCAAACCAAGAAACCCATTTAATTATAAATAAATTAATATTGGAGCAACTTTGCAAAGTTTGAACATACTACATACATACTTTCATAAATGGTTTGTCTATGTAGGACGATTGTTATTCAGAAACTGACACTGAACTTCTGAGTGAAAGGGCTTGACCGCGGCCTCATTTTACACTGATGTGTTTCAGGTAAGACGTAATTGCTTAAATATTTTCAAATTTCCTTGGATTTTCAAAACATAAATAAGCATTCTACAACAAGTGTAGTTTTAGTCAGTATAATGACGATATTATATACATTAATACAGCACTGCTTGTGGAAACCCGTATGATAGCGTTATCATTACCATAATCTCTTTTACATATCCCATGGAACATAGTGATAGGTGAATGAATTCATCTGCTTCTTCGGAACTCTTATAATTGGCGTTAATTATGCAATTTTAGTTTGATTTAAAGACACTCAGCAGCGAAATAACAGTCAGTTACAGTATTTTGTTATCCGCAGAATCTCTAGACTATTAGTGTAGGTACAGATCAAGGGAATTTGGAGACCGAGAGCTATGGAATCTTGAGTCAATGTGTTAACCACAATAAATATTCCTTATGTCTGTTGACAGTACTGTTAGTCTAATCGAGTCTTCAACTTCAATGTGTAAACAGTGCAGTATTGCTATAAGTTACGAAATTCATAATATTTAAGTTGAGTGTAAAACTGTAAATCCTTGTAAATTGGTGTTTTGGCGAATACTCAAAATTCGCTGAATTCCCCTATCTACAAACGTAGTATTATTTTGTTCCTCAAGGAAAGTTTAAAAATCATTTCTCAAACAAATCAACTACGCCTAAGTGGGCTCCCGAAAGTGTTTAGGACTATAATAATATTACCTTCAGCAAATGGCAAAAATTGCCATTCTCTGCACCGTGGGCTTTCGTTAGGTTCGTTGTGAAAGACAGTGGAATTTTTATCTTTTAAAGTACATTTTAAATGGAATATTGCTAGAAGCTCTGTATTATCAAAGTTAGAGAATTTTTTTTTATTGACTTTAATCTCTTTGAAAATGAGCTTAGTGGCATCCATTTACCTAAATACATTATATTTCTCTTCTTTTTTTTATTTTTTTTATAGGCAGGGGACGAGAGATCCCAAGCACGGAGGCCAGGGCGAACCATTATGCTAACCTGCAAGAAACCCTCTCACCAAAACCTTCCTGTCCTCTTAATGAAGCGCATCAGGTCTTGGTGAGTAAGTGTATCTAGCCTGCACCGGGCAAAAGCAGGACAATCACACAGACTCTCGTTTCAGGCAGGACAGACACTCAGGGCTGTCAATAACTCCCTTCCTTCTTAGATGAGCCTGAAGAGAGCTGTGAGTCGCTGATGATGCCAACACCAGCTCTGCATTGTTTCCTCCCGAGCCCCAAGAGAAAATCTGAGAAATTACTATTAGACCCATCAAGAAAAGTTTTGTACACCTGCAACCTCTGAGGTTTGCCCATCTCTGCTTGTGCTTCATACGAACATCCGCTTTGATGAGAGACCCTATTACCGAGGTGGCAATGCCTACGACCGGTTCCAGTCCAAAGAAGAGAGAACCAGAGCCAGGACTGGCTCATGATCTCCATTTGATCAGAAACCCACTTATCCACGCACGACATGCAGTCCCCCAGTAATATAGATGTTATCCGAGATCCACTCAGAGCCATCAGGCTGCCTGACTATCCGAAAGGAAACCCAAAAGAAAAAAACAACTCCCTGCCGCGCTTACTTCTAATTGCTATAATTTCGGAGATAATTTGAATTTTGAAATGGTTAAATGCTTAAAATATTTTTCAAAGTATAAACAGGCAAAAAAATAGATTTCTTGGAAATCTCAAAGTGGTGTAATAAGCAACAAACATTATTTTTTTTTTAGAAATTTACAGAAAATATTCCTGCAGAATTTTTATTCACTCTTGAGGTGGTCGACAGAAGTTATTTTCGGATTCTGTGCCGGTCCACAATAATATGCATAAAAATTCTACAGAAAAAAATTCCAGGAAATTTCTAAGAAAATATTGAGGACTTCTCTACGTCAGATCGAAGTACTGTTAACTTTATATTGGAATTGGAGTATACATTCATGCATATACTATACCTACTTCATTCACCTATACTTCATACATATTATATCAACCACGAAACAATGCAACAAATTTTGTTTTCCTTATTTCAGCATACCTTAAAGAAAATAAAACAAAATCCTCGGAGATGTGTGCAGTGGCGTTGTCAATGCCTGATAACGGGTCGTACGAGTTCTGTTAACAAGTTCCAGGAAGCAATTTACTGGTACAACAAGCATGGTCATGCGATATCCTTGTTATAACTATTTTTAGTAAAATGCTGGAATTCTTTGAAAATTCTAGTTACCAGTTTAGAGCCCCCAGCCTGGGGGATGTGGGTGCTTTATCTACGCCACTGGACTTACCCTAGAACATCGTCTGAGGCATCTTTGCATAGCTAATTTTGGCCTACGTATTTTTATATCCTAGATGAAATCATAGGGGGTATACATACTAAGCTTGTCATTCAGTTTGTAACGTATAGATCTAATACTGGTATAGCAAAATAGATTAGACACCCACGCATAATATTACAAGTTATTTTGATTTTTGCATATCCGTCCGTTTGCCTGTCCTCACGATAACTCGATAACGCATTCGCTTAGAGTGCTGAAATTATGTACAAGGGCTTTTTTTAGAAAAAGTAAATTTTAGTTCGAAATTGGGGCCAGTTGGGCAACTCCTTCGTAGGGTTGCCATACACAATTTCGTTTTTCTGCATATTTGGACACTGCCTGAGAGCGCGTCAACGTAGAGAGCTGAAAATTTGGTACATAGAGATTTCATAGTAATAGCACTAATAGTACATAAATAAAATTTCAAAAATGGACCAAATCAGGCAATCCTTTCTTCCATATAATTTTTTTTTTAATTGTAAAAACCATCAGTCCTATACTTTTTTATTGTACTGAAAAGTTCTTCACAATATAAAATCCTATGAAATTGGTTACCTATACCATTTTTACTGTCCGACGATCCGTTGTAGAAATATATGCGAAAACCATAACAATTAAAATAGCCTGGCGCCATCTAATGTCACTAGAGTTTGGATACTACAATAGCCTGGCGCCATCTAATGTCATGAGAGTTTTGATAGTTTTGATACTACAATAGCCTGGCGCCCTCATTCGGACTCAATTCAATTCATTTTAAATTTAATATATCGAAGAAGAAATATCGATGGTATTATCGATTAATTAGTTGTTGATACGAAAAATCGCAAATCTGTAATTTTGACATCTTCATCTTCGCCGTTTTTTTATATATAAACTTCAGCTGCTGAGCGTGAACTGTGATGCATCGACTCGACGGTATAAAAGCCCGAAGTTGACATCATAAAAGGACCTTTGGTCGGGTAGTAAATTTACTGTGGTAAAAGTTTAGTAGTTCCGTATTCGAGTTATATCTGAAATCTCCACTATCTTTTTATGCTTTATTCATTAGCCGGTAAGTTTCGAACTTGTGATGTGAACCCATATACAGCTAAAGTATAGAGAATCTAGTGATAATATATTTAATCTATTACTACTATTGTAAATTCGAACTTGAGAATTGACCTTCCTGCCTCGTGTGGTACCTATGTGTTTTATACTTTGATCCTCATATCTTTAATAACTATATAAAAATATGAAGAAATTGCAAGTCAGAGTCAGATAATTGTAAGTCAACTAGTTTTATCTCTGCTCCACTAAAGAAAATTGCTGTGTTTTATACACTACTCCAGTTCTTTGCAGAAAGTGCAGTGTAAGTATCTCGTGAAAGTGATTAAAAGTAGTCATAATGCAAACTTATTTGTAAATGGTTAAAGTTAAACATATTTATTCTTTCTTCAACAATTTCCTGGTGGAAGCTTTTTTCATAATCATTATTCAAAAGACCAACTGTGGCCTAGTTTTTCTCATTGTTAGTCAAACTGAAAGACTAGGAGTTATTGACTTATGAATGATGTAAGATTAATGGATTTTGGGGGTAATTTAACAGTAGAAAATTTTCGTGAATTTTATATTTTGACTTTATATATAGGCCTAGGTAACTGACTGTTTTTCGTAATACTCCTAATATTTGTCAAATGTGATTATCGTTTTTTTTTTGGGTGCTCTATACGGTCACAGTATATATCATACAGTAGAATAGCTTAGAACTAACTACTGAAAAGTGAATTTTAGAATTTCAATTAAAAAAACATAACCTTAAAATTTCTCTCACAAGAGGGAACTATTAAGTATGATACGGACATAAATGGGCGAACAGTAGCTAGCTGCACGACCGTTGACGGAAGTATTAGTTTTATGTATGTACATATATCGGCAATCGGCGACAAATGTATTGTTCCATTACTAAACAGCTGTTTGACGGTAAAGTGGTGTCATTTTGCCTCTTTCCCTCTAGTAAAAGTTTAAGAATGCCATCACTTCTCTTTCTTCCACTTTAGATTTACATAGGAATCCATGTATTAAAAATTGACTAGTGTGTTAGTTAAAACTGTTGAAAGAGAAAGTATAGTCTCTTTATAGAAGCATCCTACTCACTTGACAGTTTTGACAGAGCTGGGCTACTGTATGATATATACTGTGATACGGTTCTATATCTAAAGCCTAGTACTAAGGTCCGCGCTAAGCTAAATTTTAGCGGGTCTCCAATATCGGGCCGTTCTTTAGCAGCTAAATTATGACAGCGGAGACTCACAGAAAAGATATATTAAAAACAAGAAGAAGAAGAATTTTGCAATTTGTTTACGGAAATACAACGCGCGGTGATAATATTTCTAAAAACAGGTAGGTAAAATTATTTCGAAATACCTATTAAAAATATAAACATAATATGCATTATGTATACAATAAAAAAAAATTAACAATTGATATTGAAAATACGGCCACCAAAAGAAATCTAATTCATCCGTACTTACAGCAAAGATGTACAAAACTACGTTAACTACAAAAATCCGGTCAATAAATTTATTAAATATCAGAACTCTGAAAATAAATATTTTTAGCGTGCTAAAGAACGGCCCGGGCGGATAAATTCAAGCTAAATTTTTTGGAGACTTACCGGTGGTGCCATCTATAATCAAAACCCAAAAGCAAATTTAGCGCGTTGACCTTAGTACCGCTTTCGCTAAAATTCAAGATAAATTTTCGCCAATATCTTTTAGCTTGCTAAATTTTCATACAAAATTTAGCTTAGCGCGGACCTTAGTACTAGGCTTAAGTCTTGATCAATATTTAGCCCAAGGCTACTAAAGTACAAACAAATTATGACTAGATCAGGGTCCAGGTCCAGGGCCTGAACTTCGATTTAAGTTTGGCTATAGTTTTTAGCGCTAATAGGTTATTAGTGAAGAATATTGTAATATCATGTGTCATCTGGATCTGGTTGCTTTTAAAATCTATTAGCAAGGACAAAGGTGACTGACTATTTTAATTGTGTAATCAAATTTCATTTATTTTAAAACCCCTGCTTAAACCAACGTACTATATAACTCTGGGTTCCACGATGATACATAGTTTAGTACACTCCCGCTAGAAATTTGAGGTTCTTCTCCATCTTGTTTGAATCGCTTCAAAGGTCAAATTACTGCCTTAATGGTCCAATTCCTCGTTCTGTTCGACAGTTTAATCTTTGTAGCAGCATGATTGACTTCAATGAAAGTAGATGTTCTATTAAGAAATCGGTCAGTAACTTTATTGCTTCTTTCTCTTAATTGCTCTTATTTTTTATTTTATCATTACTTGATTTTTATTATGATTAATGTTATAGTTGCTGCATTTTGTTATTTTCTTTTTTTATTATATTCATTTTTAGTTCCAAATTTATTAGTTTTATTATTTTGTATGTAATATGTTAATCAACTATACCTATATTCGTCTTTATATTATTCTCTCTATATGGTTTTAGTTAAGGCATTTTTTGTGATAGTTTATATTCATCCTCTTCTCATCCCTATTATTTATCTTTTTTATAGGCTTGCTTATATTATTTAATTCCTTAATATGTGAATATATATTGTGTTTTTGTTAGTTGCATAATGCTTTATCTTCTTTCTTCTTACGCAGGTATATTTCATAGGCTTAGTGCATGCCTACTTATAATATTATAACTAATATTTTTTTTCTTTTTTTTTACTGTTTTGGTCTGTAAGATTTGTGAATCGGTAGACGGAATGAATAAATAAATAAATAAATAATTAGTTTACATAAATAAATAAATAGCAAAACAAACAATATCAAATTAAAGAGAATTAAATCGAATTAGCTTACATTAGTATGTTAGCAAGTTAAACAGTCACATACAGTCTTATCCTCTAAATCCTTATTATAGCAGTTCAATTACATTGAGTCATTAACAAAGATTAAGATTAAACCTGAGTAGTGGTTAGATTAGTGGTTAGATTAATCCCAATATCGATATCAGTATCAACCCCAATACAGGCAACAGTCCCCATAAATCAATCTAACATATCGACACATCAGTACAACACTCAATATCAATACATCAATACAGCCTCAAGATTCAAACAGCTCGTTCTAGTTCGGGACATTAGATGTTAAAAGAGTACAAAAGAATATAAAAGATTGTTGAGTAAACGTATCTAATATACTTAAAGGCAGAAACACATCCAAGCAAGCCTCAGGCCTGGCCTCTCTCAGGCTTCCTCGCAGCTCGCCTCAAGGCTTGCCTCAGAGAAATGAAAACAAAATGATACCACCGGGCTCTGTACAATATACTGTGGCTCGGTGCTGTCATTTTAATTTTGTTAGTACATCTGTTGATAGAAGTAGGCCTGAGAGAGAAAAATCTCGAACATTGAGCAAAGCGAGCTTTGCGGCTAGGCCTTGAGGCTAGCTGCTGGCTTGGTTTTGTGTTGCATCATTTAAAAAGCCGTGTTGGAAATTTTGACAACACCTCGAGGAAGCCTCGAGGCCTGGATGTGTTTCTGCCATAATATACTCAACATCATAGTTGACCCAATGCAGACTATTGGCCATGTGATCAGTAGGACCCAAAGTTATAGGTTTTGTAAGAGAGCTCAAGTTCGAATAGGAGTGCCCATAGCACTTAGGCATAATGTTACATACAGATTTCACAGGTTGCAGTTACTACATAGATCAGAGGCGGAAATCTGTCTTCATCCAGTGAAAGTGAAGCGAAAACTATTCAACTATAACTTCAACAGTAGAAAGCAGTTGAATTTTTTTCTGTAAATTAATTGACATCTCTTGTAGAACAAATATAATTGAGAAAATATTTAAATTTGAAACCTCCTCGGCTGTTTAGACGTCAGCATTTTGTTTTTTTCATTAATTTATTATTTTTCTTCTTTCTATCACCTTCGTCAAATCGTTCATTTACTTAAGCATATCTAACCGAATTCATATATAAAAAGATTACAAAAAATTGTTATTTGCTTTAAGGAATGGGCACCAGATTTCTTTCTCATCGGATATTGAGAAACCTTAGAATGGATAATAAAGCACCGCTGGTCAGATTTACACATGTGGTTGACCCTGAACCAAACGATGTCAAACAAGCTGTAAGAGTATATTTTTATTTCTATTGCTCATAGTAGTTCTGCTATTAACGATTTACAGTTCGAAGAAGTTCAAATACCGGTTCCATGGGGCCACCTGGCTGGAAAATGGTATGGACCTAAAAACATTCGACCAATAGTCGGATTACATGGATGGCAAGATAACGCTGGAACATTTGATACGTTAGCTCCTCTTTTACCATCGCACATTGGATTTTTATCTCTAGATTTGCCAGGACATGGTCTATCCTCCAGGCTGCCTGATGGAATATACTACAATGCATTGGATTACTTACACGTTCTCAGAATCGTGATGAAAGAATATAATTGGGAGAAAATTTCACTCATGGGACATTCCATGAGTTCGATTGTTTGCTTTCTCTTTGCGTCAGTTTTTCCCGATAAGACTGATATGTTAATCTGTTTAGATGCATTGAAGCCTCATGTCAGACCACTTCATAAAATACCCGAATCAGTTGCAAGTCGTATGGAGAATTTTATTATTGCCGATGAAAGGAACCGAGACAAGACATCAGAACCTCCAAGTTATACTTATGATAAATTAATTGAGAAACTTCATTTGGGCACTTTTGCCTCTCTTGACAAGGACAAGTGTCATTATCTACTTGCTCGCAGTATTCAGAAATCAACAAAATATCCAGATCAATATTTTTTTACCAGAGATAGTAGGCTTAAATCTTATAATTATTACATGGGCTCCCAAGAGTTAAATGTGGAATTCGCAAAAAGAATAGTGGCCCCTCATTTGTTTATTAAGGCTTCAGAGTCTTCCTATTTTGAAGAGAAGAAATATTTTTACGAGGTTCTTGAAATATTAAAACAAAATCCAAAATTTGAATTTTATAAAGTGACGGGTACTCACCATGTTCACTTAAATAGTCCCGAAAGGATTAGTGAAATTATCAATCCATTTATAAATAAGTACCGCCCGCCGGAACTGAGTAGTAAGTTATAAAAATTTTAATGGTACACAATTTGCTGTTGTATTAAGTTGTATTGTAAATAGTTACCATATGCGATTTTGTTAATAAAATTTGTTTTTATTTAGATCTTTGTTATCTATAGGGACATTGATATAATTGTTATTAAAGATTATGCTCAACATGATGAACTAATTTGGTGTATTAATTGGTCGCCATGTTACTGATTCCCAAAATTAGAATTGGGAAAAGTCTTATATTAAATTTAATTTTTTTTCACTACGATGTCATTATGGATGGATTTGATAATAAATTGTGCGGCAAATAAAGGGTAAAACTGATGAATTATCTAGTGTCTAATTGGGCTGAGACTTAATCCAGTGAAAATTAAATATAAATACTGAGTATCGCCAGCTACGCAACTCAAATAAGAAACGGAAGAGTGGAAGCAGCGAAAGGCATCTGTTAACTCGATTCTGAATGGGCAGTAAAGATGTGATTTACCCAATTTTTCTTAAATGTGGCGGATCTGAAACTAGTCAAATATCAGCTAGAAAAAAAACTGCGATTGCTTAACTCCAATGTGATACCAGAGCTGTGAGACGTGGAATGTTAGCCAATTCATAATCCGCTGTATGCAAACTTTTGTAAATATGTAGGTGTTTACGTTGTATAAAAAAATACGCTTATTTGATCTGCTCTCAACCGTAGACATTCTGGGACAGGATCGATGACGAATAAAATGAATTAAGTGGAATTGGGATTGTTAAACGTTGCAACACGACGACAGAGGCACACTCGTCTGAAACCTCGAAAGAATCCATTGACCAGGAAAATGGAAAAGAGCAGATTATTTTTGACAGAAGCGATTGATTTTGGAGTGTGCGAAGACCATCGTAAAAAACAGGATCCGTTGAAGAGCTTCTGAATTCGCCCCATGCTTCACGAGATATTAGAGGAGTTCATGATAATGTTGAATCTGAAACTAATTTTCCTGAAGGACGAGCTAACCCCCAAAATTGTGAAGAATTTTTTTCAAGTAAATATCCAGGAAAAAGTTCAACTCTAATCCATGTGTTTCGGATGGCTGTGGTAGCATTTTCCAAAGGTAGATTTTTATCTTCCCATTTGAAGTAATCTGGGTTGTAGATATCTGAAATTTTGTGTACATATATGTAGATTTCCTGGATGAAAAGTAAGCTCAAGTTCAATGTAGGTAAGGCATTTTCAGTAAAATACCTTTATTACTAAAAATAACAGTTCCATGAGAATATTTTAATTAAAAAAATATATATAAAAGAATGTGGTTAATGTGATAGAATCAATATATCTCATAAAAAAAACTCGAAATAAGTTACCGGACTAATGTGATACAGTTATGTGTCTAATGAAATTTTAAAAGGCACTGGTTTTATGCATTACAAATATCTAATTAAGAAATATTTTTAGTTCTAACTGGCACAAATCATTATTTCATAAAGTCTTGAGAATTTTCACATTTCACCGTATTCACACCAAAATTTGTACATTCCTCAAAGCTTATAACACTTACACCACTATAATATTGAAAAAACCATAATACTTGCTTGGAAGTTTAAGGGTTTTTAGTCTGTCGCTCAATACCGTAAAGAAAAGATAAACTATTTTCGATTAATTAATTTTTGGTTTTTTGGTTTAACTAAAACTTTTAAGGCTAATGAACTGAATGAGTATATCCAGGGCAGAAAGCAGATCGCTCTAATGAGATCGCTTTTAATAATTTTAATCAGGAAAAAAAAAATTCACAAGTAAATGAAATTTTTCAATTATCATTTGTTTGAAGGCATGGACTCCAGATTTCTTTGGCATGAGTTATAGAGAATTTTTAAAATGAAAAATACAACACCACTGATCGGGCTTACGCATGTTGACCATCAATCAATCAAAGATGTCTCGAAAGCTGTAAGAGTACTTTTTCAATGCTATTGCTTCAAAATATTTCAATATATATTATCCGTTTGCAGTTCGATGAAATTCAAATACGAGTACCATGGGGTTACTTAGCTGGAAAATGGTATGGACCTAAAAACATACGACCAATAGTCGGGTTACATGGATGGCAAGATAACGCTGGAACATTTGACACTTTAGCTCCTCTGTTACCATCTCATATTGGATTTTTGTCTCTTGATCTTCCAGGACATGGTCTATCGTCACGATTACCTGATGGAATATTTTACGACTCATTGAATAACTTACATGTTCTAAGAATCGTGATGAAAGAATACAACTGGGAAAAAATTTCACTCATTGGACATTCCATTAGTTCGGCAACAGGCTTTCTTTTTGCTGCAGTTTTCCCTGATAAAATTGATATGTTTATTGCTTTAGACTTGTTGACGCCCCCTACCAAATCAGTTCTTGAAATGCCTGAATTAATTGCGAGGCAAGAGGAAAATTTCATTATAGCCGATGGAAGGAATCGCGACGAGACATCGGAGCCACCAAGCTATACCTATGATAAATTAATTGAGAAACTTCATTTTGGTACTGCTATCTCTATTGACAAGGACAAATGCCATTATCTACTTGCTAGGAGTATTCAAAAATCTAAAAACTATCCAGATCAGTATTTCTTCACAAGAGACAGTAGGCTTAAATCTTTTAATTATCACTTTGATTTTCAAGAGCTAAGGGTTGAATTTGCAAAATGTGTTATCGCTCCTCATTTGTTTATTAAGGCCTGCGATTCCCCTTATTTTGAAGAGAAGAAATATTTTTACGAGGCTTTAGAAATTTTAAAGCAAAATCCAAAATTTGAATTTTATGAAGTGAAGGGCACGCATCATGTTCATTTAAATAATCCCGAGAGGATTAGTGAAATTATCAATGCCTTTATAAATAAATACCGCCCTCCAGAAGTTAGTTGTAAGCTATGAGAATGATGATTGCGCAAAATTTGTTGTTGACTAGGGTTTAGAATTAGTTTTCCATTAGATTTAATTGTTTACCAAATAACATACTTTGCACTTTGTTACTTATTGCCAAATTTTATTCTATACGAGGCGAACAGTATAAATAACCAATTTTCTAGGTAAATAATTGGAAACTAATCGATGACTTGGTGATGGCATATTGGAATTGGTTATAAAAACTAGAACTAATATTGTGAATAAATACTTAAAACATATCTCTAGATAATCTGGGCAATAAAATATCATATAAAAAATAGGAATTTTTGTTTTATATGAGGAAACCTAAATTTCTCCACCAGCGCGTCTTGCAGTTATGTAGTTTCCCTGATGAGATCAACCTAACTGTTGATCAAAACATGTAGTTACATACTTTTTGCAGTTACTGTATTTCTAAGTTTATTAAGACCTGCTAACTTATGTGATTAGCATTTTGTTTGTAATAACTTATCGCTGATGATTTCATAATAAAATATATGAATTGTATGAAGATTGAATGCTTGTATGTGCACAATCAAAAATTGTATAAACTTAAAGATACACAATCACGTGTACCGTTGACTCAACAAGAAAGCCTTGACATATTGCAGGAATGAAATTGAAATGTTGCAATATATGATCAGCAATCAAAGCAAGCGGTGATATTAAGACCAGGGGTTTGGTCAAACGGCAAGGCGAAGAAACAAAATCTATACTGCATCCACGCTGCTGGATTCTTTTGATTGTTTCTCGTACA
Organism: Dioctria rufipes; assembly: GCA_963924295.1. Taxonomy (NCBI): domain Eukaryota; kingdom Metazoa; phylum Arthropoda; class Insecta; order Diptera; family Asilidae; genus Dioctria; species Dioctria rufipes. Next base: position 78,878,514 of record OZ002743.1, on the reverse strand, counting down.
GAGTAAAATACGAGAAATAATAAGAAAAGAACCATATCAACATTACATAAGCGGATGCTACTACTAGCTGCTAGAAAAATTGGGTTGCCGTACTCGGTCGGTAGAGTTATTGAGTAGATGTTGAGTGGGCATCGTGTTTCTCTGTCGTATTTTTATATTCTAGATGAAATCTATAGAGTATACCAAGTTTGTCATTAGATCAAATTGGATTGATTAAATAAAAAAAAAAAAAAAAAAAAAAAAAAAAAAAAAGATTAAATAGATATTCTTCTTAATTTCCTTTCGTTCGTATGAATTTAAGACAATCTTGTTACTTAAAGTGAGGTGATGATCACAATAAGGGTGACAGTATCGTCAACAAATGGCAATTTTATTGTATTGAAGTACAATTTTTATATCATCGACATACAGCAGAAACACCATAGCACCGAGAATGGAATCCTGTGACACTCCGAGATTGATTACTCTTGATTGCAAAATCCTACCATTTTCTTACAACTACTATAATATAACCGGAATGTTGATACCCTAATTACAATTTTTTGGCTCAACACGAGAATACGTGCTACGAACATTTTTATATCACAGACCAGCAGCATATATTTCCGGGACTGACAGGGAAGCTATTAACTATCATAAATCAGTTCAGTAACTATACTTACTAAACCATTTAGAAAAAAGAAACACAATAAGAACTCTTTTTTGTATTTATTTTTCAACATAAATTCATTCTTGCATGCACTCCTTTTCATCGATATCACAAGAAACAATGCATTCTTCATATGTCCATTTGGGGAAAACTCGTTTATATAAATACATGAAGACTGTATCAATTGATTTTAGTTGCCCATCGAAAACACATTTCATATGACCGTGTGTACCCAAAGAATCTTTAATGTGACCAACACGCCCACATTTCGTACGTAGTTTAATAGGTTGAAAGTAGTGTATATCTTCCTTGTTGAAGAACATGTATCGCACCGTGGCAGATTTTTTAGATATTCTCATCGGATGGCCGCTAAGGACTAGTCTCTTTGTAATTATGCGATTCGGATTGCAAGAAAGAAGACACCCACGTGCAACAAGAGCTAAAGTAGAATTTGGATTTTCCTTGAAGCAAAGAACTGGTGCTGGAGGAAATTGAATTGGAGCGTAAAATGTTGCTACTACTGTTGTATGTGGACGAAAATATCGCTCATACTATGGAAAATAAATATGTAAAAAATTTAAATCTGAGAGCTTATATTAAAAAAAAAGAAATTTACCTTATGTTTATCTCCATTTGTATGCTGACTGAAAATTGGATTCACGATAAATCGCCGATAACCACATTGAATAATTAATTTCTCCTTCGATTTAATCGGAACTTCAGAGTCTGGATGCCGTTTTAAAATTACATTTACAACCGACATTTGATGTTCGTGCGGTAGAATACCATAAACAACTAAGCCCTCTTTAGTTTGTGCAGATTTATACATTTTCCACTTCGAAATTGGAACATTAATTATGTGAATTGTTACATACCAACCCGGCTGCAATTAGATATTTTCATAAAAAAAAAAAAACTTAAATGAATTTTATCAATTCCCTACCATAGCCCCATCAACTTCAGCAGCTTCTGAGATGATTCTCCTTTTGGTCCTATCAAAATTCTTAAATTGATATATTCGTGCGTAATCACTTGGTAAATTTTCCTTCGGATCCCATGGAGATGTTCTTTTCAAATTAAAGATTAGTCTTATTTCGTATATTTTATGATAACATTTACCTGAAAGATTCTAGACCTCTAAATTTCTGAAATCGTTCTCTTGCTGGAATATCTATTGGTGTGTCTATTTCATCCGGCCATAATTCATCTACTCGAGCTTTTTGAATTTTTTCTAGTGTTTCTCTTTCCTCTTGGAGATCCATTGCTATTAAAGAAAGAATAATTTAATTTTGCTGATCAAAATTAATAGAGTTTTTCAATCTTAATCTTAGTTAAAGCAGCAAACAAAATTTGGTTTACTATAATCTATCTATCTCACGTCAAGATGTATCGCAGATGCAACTTTTATAAAGATTTAAGAGGTAGGTACCCAGTGACGAAGTGTACAGCTTTGACAAACAGGAACTTAGCTAAGGAAATATAAGGCGAGTGAAGAAGGTAGCCACCAACACCTACAGGGAGGACGAACCAAAAACAATAGAACAAATACTGCTCGCAATCTGCACAGTTCGAGCTATAAGTAATCACGAAATATTACGGTGCTGCGGGTAGGGTTATGCAAGGTTAAAGCGAAAGAACAAGGGAGCACGACTAACATAAAATCTTCTGACATTATTGACTCAACCTTATTCATTTAGATTAAGCACATGCTGCTATAACTTGAATGTAAGCGATTCAATATGTGGCAGATAATGGGTTACACTGTATGGGCGGCTCCAAAAATTCAAAGGGGCCCTAACCAGACAACCTTCCCAACTACTGCTTATTTTCTGCTACTTGTAGAAATTGGTTTTATATCCTTTTTTGAATTTTATGATGGTAACTCTCTCGTTGAAATCTGCTAAGCCCAGAGAAATCTACAAAGTTTCAAGTAATAGATGAGAGCCTGCTCATGCGATATAGCTTTTACTGAGGTGCGGAACTGGAAGCTCCTCCTCGTCAAAGAGTATTTATTGGACTGCTCCATATCTTATTTAATTTTTTTTATCGACATCAGACATATTGCATGCATGCTCATAAAATCTTACCTAAATCGTATTTATCATCATTTACGGGGCCCTCAGACACTGAAATCGTATCATAGTCTTCGGGTACTTCGCTGGAAGCATCTACCATTCCTTCGTCAGAATCTGCAGAGTCGCATGACATGAAATCCTAGATAAATGACCAATGATAGGATTATAATAAATTTTGCCATATGGATAACTTACATCATCACTATCACATTCACTTTCATCGTCATCTTCATCAAGTTCCTCTACGTCAGGAATCCAACAAGCCTGATAATCGCTCGTACCTTTCGGTACCCGTTTTACAAGCTTCGTTTTTTTAGTTTCCTCGTTAGCTGCTGCAATTTCTTCTTCAGTAGGCCAAGTCTGTTCCGCATCCATTTCATCCGGAATATTTTCACGTTGTAAACTAATCTGCTTGGTAGAATCTGCTGTTGCGATGATCCTTACTTCAGACATTTCTCCCAATCCAGACTGACTACAGTCTTTACTTTTCTCAAATTTATATGGATCCAATGGAGCATCTATTTGACTCATTTGGAAATCTCCCATACCTGGTATGTGTACTAATCCATTAACATCTAAAGCAGTTCCTCTTAAAAATCCTGTTACTTTTAAGATTCCAGTCTCTTCATTTGAATCAGGGATAAAGTCAGCGTTTTCTGCGTACAAATGTGGCCGATTTGCTTTATTGTGTAAAATGTTTTGCTTCTGGTTTCCTATTTTACGAATTAAATTCAGCCCATCTGCATTTGTGTCTAATTGTACGACCTTTTCATCGGGCAGTAACTTAGAAATAAATTTCTGCACTGCAGTCTTACTTTGCGCACGTCTTTTGGGCGATATTGATTCTAAGTCCATCAATGTGACAATAGGAGTAGGTATTCCCTGGGCACTTACCATGTTAAATATATTATGACCCCATTTATCAAAGATATCGTCATCACCAGTTATTGCAGAAGTTACAAGGATTGTTGTATCACAAGCTTTAAGGTAATCCAAAACAGCAAGGTCGGAACCATGTCCTACTGGTGGTATTATAAATGAAAATCTTTGTTTAAAGCGGGGAATCGTTATATAAGTGATTCCATCTTGAATCTTATTTACGATGGCTTCATCATCGCAATTTTCTAGGATTGAAAGGACAGAAAGTGGGTCAATGTGCAAATGCATGGGCAAGATGCATACTAAAAAAGGCGCTGTACTATTTCCACCTAACTGCCGCTTTAACGCCATTGCTTCTGCCCGTTTGTTCTTGCGAATCTAAAGCAAAAGAAAAATATAATACAAAATTACAACAAAATATTCAAGAATTACTTGGTTAGCTTGATTTCTGCGTTGGTCTCTTCTTTGTTGCTGTTTATGCTTGTGAGTAGCAACTTTAAGAGAAACTCTTCCTGTAAATTAAATGCGGGCTGTAGTATTATTAAAATTAATGAAATTAACAAAAAATTTGGTTACCTTTAAGAGCATTCTCAATCGCCCCTTTCGAGCGATGCCTCCCAGTTTTGTGGGGCTTATTTGTCTGCTTTAACGGACCGGGTCGATGAGATTGTTGATCTACTGCCATTTTACTTTGTTATGATACTCAATAAACAACTTGATTTATATTGTATTTTAACTCTTTGCCACTACGGGCCACGAGCACATGTTTTCTAAAAAGAAAGGAAACTACTGTCAGTAAAACGTCATTTAAAAATCATCAGCAGTCAATCTTCTTCTAGGCTGAGTTCGGTATTCGGAATACTTTTATTAAGACCGCACTTTCAGTTCGGCTAAGTGTGGTGTGTGCAGTCGTGTTTAGCATTTGCGCTTTGTTTCTGTTTTTAGTTTGTTTATTATATATTTTTTGGGTGTAATTTTATGTTTTTAGTGCTCTAACCTCACTTTCTGTGTATACATTTTTACCACCGCGTCGGTATTTAATTATAATTTCCTTAATTATGGAATGCTGTGGTTTTTGTCGCACCGAATTTGATGGCTCCTCCGAATTTATAGCTTGCGATGGTGTCTGTGGTAAAGCGTTCCACACCCCTTGCGTAAAACTCAAGAATACGGCCAAGGTATATAGAAGACAAGGTATTCCCGACTCGAACCACGTTCCGCCATTTTTGTTAAAACTCTTTTTCCCTTTTTCTTCATTCACTGAAGTACGTCACAGGGCATCAGCTGTAATGTGTCAAAATTCTTTGCGCTTGTACTGCCACCAAGGTATATAGAAGAAACAAGGTATGCCCATTAAAATTTTGACATATCACAGCTGATCAAACAGCTGATAGTCTGTGACGTACTTCAGTGAATGAATAAAAAAGAAAAAGGAAATCTGACAGTGGCAGTACAAGCGCAAAGCTGTTTGATCAGCTGTGATATGTCAAAATTTTAATGGGCCTTGTTTCTTCTATATACCTTGGGTATATGGTATATGTTACAAAAAAAACCTAAAAAACAGTTTGTTGTGTTTTCAGGGTTCAAGCAATTAATTAACTCTTATTTTAATGGAAACTATACTTATATATTTAACAAACTAATGTCGTTTTCGTTTGAACATCCAGGTTCGCTCTGGAGGCAACCCCGTTCAATCGAACGGTTTCAGAGTGCACCTGAAAAAATTTGCTTGTATATGTATACTAACGTCAAAGTAGCTATGAACTTTTTGCGAAAACTGGTTGGTAATTAGTTTGCGGAAAAATTTTGAGGATAATATAATAATAGTAGAGGTCTTAATAATAATTGTTGACTTTAAAATTAATTAAATAATATCAAATAACAACTAGAGTTTGTTTGTGTGAGTGAACTCATAGTGTACCCGAGTAAATTTTCAGAGTGAAACTGATGCTTTTTGGGTTGCCACCAGAGGCAACCCATGACGTCATTTTTGCTTCAAACGAACGCTTTGACAGCACTTAGGTTGCCTCCAGAGCGAAACTGATGTTCAAACGAAAACGACATAAGTAGGTACTTCACATTCGAGATTATATTATAAGTGATGTTGCTTAATTGGAATCTATCGCAGTACTGATGTTCTGTGGCATCGATTACTCTTCTACGGTTAAGCTTGCCTTATCAGTATGAAAAGAGTGGATCCGACACCATCCACGATTTATTTAAATTTAATCTCTAACATTTTATAGTTTAGGTAGATATGATGGTGAATGGCCCGCAGAATATGACAATTCCTCTTAGTCAGGGCTCTTCTTTGGCTACCACTCTAGCTCTTGCTTCTGAATCCACAGTAGCAAATATTATTACTTCTGCGTCCACATTAGAGAATGGTAATGGTATCTCTTTGAGGACAGTACGAAAAACTTTGATTGGTTTAGTTAATCGGTTCTATCTTAAAATGTTGTGTGAAGGCATATTGAAGCATCTGAAATATAAAAACAGCAACAGAGTATTTCTTGTCGTAAAATTAATAAATCCTCGATACCGGTTGCATCTTTGTCTTAACTGTTTCAGCAGATGTGCACAACAAATTTTTTTTAGCACTCCGGCGCTTTTACTAAATTATTTGTGCCTTTTGGGCTAAAATAAACAACGTTTTTCCAAAAAACTCAAGCCGCTTACGATGACTATCTTCGTCTTAATAACTTGTCAACAAAGGAATCCCTATACTTGGACAGTATCTCATCTCTTGGTCTCAGCCAAATCAGTCATCTAAAGAATGACTTGGGCAAGAACTTGTACCTGGGTTTCTCTACTGACGCGGGTAACTTATTAGTCCAATCTTGACAAATATTACCCCCTCTACTAATTACATATTTCTTTGAAACCGAAAACATTACTAACTGTGACGAAATAATACTTCAATATTAGAAAGGCTAACTTTTCGGATCTTTCCAGTAGACTTACCTTTATTGATTGCAACACATTACTGTCGCACAATAGTGTTGACGAAGACGTTTCTAAATTTTACGTTATTCTTTTCAATTTATTTTCCTGTCACGTTCCCCGCGAGCGACAGTGGTCTTCTAAAACATCTCCGCCATGGAACTAAAACTTCTTAAAAATAGAAAAAATAAATAGTGTAAAAGTTATATGAGGGACAAAGACATTATATAAGTCACAACAACTTTATCATATCCTATACTGAGCTCAAAGAACCTTCCTCTTCACTTTATGATGAGTATATTCAAAGCATGCGTGCGAGATTATTTAGTGACCCACGTATCTCTTTTAAGTTTATTCATATGAAGAAAAAACTGAAAACTGTAGCGTTCTACATATAATTGTAAAAAAATAAAAAAATAAATTATAGTAAAATATACCAAAGCTTTAAGATTTTAATTAAGTAGTAGCATAAACGAGAACACTGTAATAATTAAATGTCATAAATATTAAAATGTATTATGGATCTAAGTACACAAAAAGCACTTAATTAGAATTGCCTGTATAGACATTTTTCAGATCTAGTTCTGTGCTCTTAAATATAAAAACAAAAAAATAGATTTCATCTCAAAAAAGAACATATGTTATAAAAATAGAACTTAAAATAAAAAATTAAATAAATTAAAAAGATAAAAATAATAATAATAAAAATAGATTTTTTAAACAATAATTAGCAATATTTCTTTAATTTTTATTATATTCGTTTATATAGAAAAAACAATAATTTCCTTTTTCTTTTTATATAAATATTTATATGAAAAAAATTTCATTTTGAAGAAACGATTTCATTTGGATGTGTTTGATGAGTTACTATCAAAAATCCGCACCACGTGTAGATCGATAACAACTACCCCAATACCATGAGGTACAAGGATTCTGCTAGTCGTCTGAAATTTGAAATATGTTTGCTTCATTTTTTGACAATGCATTTGCTTTGTCAAATTTGCTTCGTCGAAATAGCAACCTCACTCATATGAACGATTCCCATAACGTTTCATTAACTATCCCTTCAATTGCACAAAAGGATATACTTGATCATATTAATGGGCTTACTAATGACTTCACACGGATCCTGACGGCATCCCTCCAGCTCCACTAAGAATTATTTTCCAAAAATCACTCGATAGTGGTTGTTTCCCTCAGCTATGGAAAAACTCTTATCATACGTATCCACAAAAAAGGTAGTAAAAGTGAAATTTCTAACTATAGGCCTATTGCAAAATTGGTTACCCAAATTATCCGAATCTATCAGCTATCAATTTCCTGTAAGAATTTGCTCTCTTCAAACCAACATGGGTTTATTTCGGGCCGATCTACAACCACTAACTTGTTGGAATTTGTCTCGGATGCCATTATTTATACACACTTTAGTAAAACGTTCGATAAGTTATTTTACTCCGTGATACTTTTTAAAATGGAAAAGTATGGGCCTCATCTAACGTTTCTTAAATGGATGGGGTCTTAACTAGATAACAGAACATATCAAATCTTATTTCGACATTCCATCCGTAGAGTCTTGAAGGCTTCATCTAGCGTATCTTAAGGGAGTCACTTGGGCCCGCCGTTTTTTTTCTATCTATTGATGACATTGTCTCTTTTGTGAGGCACTATAAAGTCTTGATTTATGCTGACGACATTAAACTTTTCACCCAGATTAAATATTTTAGCGATTGTGAATAGGTACTAGGTGACCTTCACAAATTTTAGGTGCAAAAAGACTAAGAGTTTCCACAGGAATCCTAAACCAATCACCTATGAGGATTGCTTGAAGCTTCTAAGACCAATTCTTATGACTGGCCTAGATGAATGCCCGTATGTATGTCGTAGGTATGGTCACCCCTCTGAGAAAGTTTGATTGTTAAAGTTGTTTTTCGCATGTATTTCCGATTCGTCGGACAATAAAAATGAATTTAACAATCTTAGGATTTAGTATTTTGAAGAACTTTTCAGTATAATAAAAACGTCGAGGACTGATCATTTTCATAGTATACGTAAAAAGCCTAAATTTTTAAATGGCAACACCAAGAGAATTTACTATTTTAATTTATTATTTCTATGAAAACGTCATGAACAAAATTTCAGATCTCTATCTTGACGTGCTCTCAGGCAGCTTTCAAATATATAGTGAAAAATAAAATTCTTATATTGCAACCCTACGAAGGAGTTACCCTATTGGTCCAATTTTCGAACTTAAATTTATTTTATTTTTTTTAAAAAGGCCGTGTGGAAAATTTCAGGCCGGATATACAGACGGACGGACATGCAAAAATCAAAATAATTTTTAATATTATGCGTGGGTGTCCAACCCATTTTTCTCTACTAGCATTATTTCTGTTAATTACAATGGAATTTAGTATACCCTATGATTTCATCGTTGTGCGAGACTTGTACTCTTTTAAAATCACAAGAAAAATCTATCATTAAGATCCATTACGACTATTTTGAGGAGAACACTATCTTCGACCACGCAATGGACAATTCGTGCATTGAAGTGAAAGCTTTCGCACTAAATAGAGTGCGATAGAGACCCGGCGTATCCACTCATCCTCTTGGTTAGTTAAGCCTTATCATTAATTCTCATTAGTATCAATTATGTAGTTTGTTTGATTTCTCCGTCCCTAAAACTGAAAAGAATATTTTAAAACAAACGAAATTCACAAATTTGTTTATATATATTGTCTCTTAATATACATACATACAATTTTTATGTTTATCCGATACAATTATGTTTATATATTCTTTATTCATCTGTTAATACATGTGTACAAAAATTCATACTTTTCTTGCTGGTATAATTAGAGTGTAAGTGTGGAAGGTTAGTGTGTGCAGAGCCCCGTATATTACTCTAATCTCTCAATTCTTTGTCTTTCGGAGGATAAAAATTAAACAAATTGCCTTGAAAACAATGCACGGTAGTCAGAGCTAATCAGCTCCCAAATCTTTCTATTCTAGAGAGTTCTTCCACTTCTAACATCATAGGTGGTGCCTGAATATTAAGAAAGGGGAATGCCCATCTTAGGCCCAACATCAACAGACATGAGAGATGTCTTAAACGATGCATTATGATACTCTAAACGGGTGGGTGGGGGGTAAAAGTTTGATCTAGTACATTTTGGAAAATCTGGTACAAAATCGAACTTCTTAGGTCCTGAGAAGAAGTTTGAGTACCCACACTCCTATACTCGGGAGCTTAAATATCCATCCCCATACTTACTTTTTTAGTATTTCCTTCTATTTTATTCGAACTGAGGTACTAGATTTTTCGCACCTTAGATCGACTACAACTCGGTAGGGTTATATCCGATCACTTTTCTCATAGAAAGTCATTTTCCATGACGCATCAATTCCGAACAATCACGAGAAGTAGAGAGTTTACATTTTCACCCAAGAAAGTCGCTCAAGCTATATCCGATCGCCAATCCTTTCTCCCGCTTAATTGAAATAAACATTGTAAATAAAATATGTTCAGAGTATCATAATGCATCGTTTAAGACATCTCTCATGTCTGCTGATTTCGGGCATAAAGTTGTATGAAAAGTGGGCATTCCCCTTTGAATTTGAATTAAAAGCTTTTTGATTTTTCTTTTACTTTCGAAGATAAATATATAAATATTGTTATGAAAATTTTTATAAAATATCAATTATATTGGTTTATTGGCTAGCTTAAAAGGCAAATAACTTCAACCCGAAAATTACAAATCAATTTGTCTACATGTAATATTGATCCGTCGTTGAAATATACGTCTCAATTAATTTATTTTAAATATAAAAAAAAAAAAACACAAGTTTATAAAAGTCCTTCCGAATTCTGAAATTCAAACCCCGTGCTTATACATGCACCCTTCTATATATATCGATGTTTGTTTGCTTGTTTGTTTTTGTTTTACTATCATACATAGTTGTACTTTGATTTGGTAGAATCAAAAAATCTAGAATTCGTAAAATGTTCTAATCAAATAATTTTTCTCCACCGAAAGTTTTGTGAGCTCATAAATTTGTTGAGTTGCAACAAAAAATTGATGGATAAGATAAGTACTACATATATAGCTCTGCGATTCACTTACTATTGTTCCTTGTAATGACATACTTCGTACTAAGTATGTATGTAAATATACAAATTACTGAGTCTTATCTATTGAGCCTATAGTTGTTAGGTTGCCAGATGACTGAAAACAGTTTTTTTGGGCCAGTAACGGAAACATAATTTCAGAAGAAAAAAAAAAAACATATTAATTACTTTGAAAAGAAGAAAGCCTATTAAAATTGAAGTATACTCTTTCGACTTCGTCTTTTAAAACACTTGTTGAAATTTCAAATATTTTTTTTTTTTTTTTTTTTTTTTTTTTTTTTTAATTCCTCCAACCACCACTCTCTCCATCACTCTAATTCTAGCATGACTCATCAAATATACTTATTATAATGTTTGAACCTCTTCTCAGTCAGCATCTAGCTGGTATTAGAGAAGGGTACTTATTATTATTATAATGACTTTATTTTAGAACTCGATTATTTTATAGAAGTCTTTTGTTCCTGTTTTTGTGTTTTTTGTGTGCGTTTTTAAATTTCCGATTATTCCTATCATTCATTATTCAAATTCAAAAGCAGATTTCAGATGTATGTTAAGTTCATTCAATCAACCTCGCAGTCAATGGGCAAATCCCTAACTAGGCCTTTTAGCTTAGAACTAAATACAGTAAAGCTTGAGCTTGCCTTGATACCTTCAGGAAGCTCGTTATAGATTTTGGTCGCCGTATATATAAGTCGTTTTCTGATCCTGTTTGTTTTAGGTTGCTGTACTCGTAGTTTTTTTCTATTCCTCGTTCGATGGCTATGTATACTTATGTGTGTGTCTATTCGTATATTTGTTTTGATGAGTCCACGTGCAACTTTATGAATAAATTTAGCTTTTTCAAGGTAAATCATTTGATTAATGCTTAGAGTTTTCGTATGTGCGTGTAATTCCGTCGAAGGTGTTCTCCAAGGCATACTGAACAGGATTTTTAAGGCTCTATTAATTAATCTCTTCACCCTAATTTTTTCAGATTGAATGCACTGACTCCACGCCAGTAATCCATATCTAATATGCGACGCTATATGTGCATTGTAAATTGCAAGAGCTGTATCATTATTTAACCTAGGGCCTCTTCGCAATACACCTAATATTGGGTTGATTTTGGAAGCTATTTCGTCGACATGCCTGCTCCAGTTGAGTTTCTCATCAATATTTATACCTAGATATTTCACCTCAGTTACTCTTTCTATTTGCTTGGAGTTAATACTCAATATTGGATAAATCTCAGCCTTGTTTCGTTGTTTAAGCACCATGTATTTTGTTTTATCCTCATTGAGAGAAAGTTTGTTACCATTTGTCCAATTTGTTAATCTTACCATATCGTCTTGTAGTTTGCTTTCCAACTCTTGCTCATTTTCGGCGTAGTAAATCAAATTTGTATCATCCGCATATATATGGTACTTCCCCATTAGACCGGCAGATGAAATGTTTTTTATATACAGCAAGTATAGTGTTGGTCCTATTATAGAACCTTGAGGTACACCCGTGCGAAATGGTAAGGAAGTGCTGAGTGTTCCATTTATCTTAGTTCTAACCTTTCTGCGTGATAAATAATCTTTGATTAGATCATTAGTTTTACCTCGCAGTCCTAGTTCATCCAAGATCTCCAGCAATATCTTATGGTCAACTGTATCGAAGGCTTTTCGTAGATCGATAAACACAACGCCCACATACATACCCGCGTCTAAGTATTCATTTATCATGTGCATTTTAAACCCAAAACCTAAACGAATATAATTTGCTTTAGCACGACGAAATTAAATCAATTGTTGAATTTTATAATTAGGTATATCATAGAGGAAAAAGAAGTTCAAAAATTTATGTTAAAAATGTTGCCAAAAACCTCTGATTTAATTCTAATAGCACATTATTATAGTAGTGTGGTAAAGTCATACCATACAACCATCGTTCCAAAAGCTTCAGGTTCCGATGTGTTCTAGCTCACCTGAGTACTGTAGTAATAGTAAGTAAATGGAAGAAGCCTGTCAAGTAAATTGTAATTGTCACTTGTAAGCGAAGAGTCATTGAGTTAATTGGTTAGAGAATTTGGTGTAAGAAAGATCTATATAGAAATTGTACGAGACGTTAGGTCTAATATATTATATTGCTCATATTGGCAATAATTAAAAGAATTCAATTAAAGCCACAATAATAGATCGTGAAGATTCATGTTTTGTTTCTTTCTGTGAAATAGTGAAATTACTATTAAATACGGCGAAACATAGTTTTGTGCAATCATCAAACCCCACAGTAGGTATAAAAGCAATAAGCAAAGAGGTCACACTTAAATGCCGGCCGTGCATGGCGCAACATTAAAAGCAGAAAGCAACGACAGAGAAAGAATCCGAAAATTCACCTTTCTAATCTGTTAAACATACTAGGTCTGCTACTTTACTTTAAGAAATTATAATTCCTTAGACATTCTAAATTTCTCCTTATTTATGTGGTGAAGATACAACTGTCAAACTAATTTGAGTTTTCTAAGTAAATAAGGAAAATGCTAAATGAAATTACTTTAAAGTTCTCAATTCTTCTTAAGCAGGCAGAGGAAGTTTTGCCATAAGGATAAATTGATGTTAAGTAATCAATCTAACATCCAATTTCTCCATACTACCTTTCGTTTTAAATTTAAATTTTCTACGAATGCATTATAAATCCTTAATTAAAGGAACAAAGCTTTCAGAGCCTCCGACACTTCGTAAAAAAATAGGAATGCAAATGGTTAAATGGTTTTTCGGAATCCCGTAAAGGGCATGGATGGATGAGATGGATTGAAGAGAGGTTGAGGCCCGACGACGCCAGGGTTCCTGGATTGTAGGCCACAACAAGGCGCATTGTTCACCCTCCAGACTGATGATCAATTGCTCATAAATCCCAACCGGACCTTCTTAAAATGTTCAATATTAGCTTCCAACCCTCCTTGCTTGCTTCATGCAGTTCGTATGACAAAGAAAATGTGTCACCGTTTCGGATTCCTGTCTGCATCCTCTGCATACAGGATCATCAACAAGTTCCATCCTGTGCACGTGACTGACCCCTGAGAAAGAAGTGCCCAGCTTATTCGATAGGCTTGGGCTAGGATTACACCACAGTTCCTTCGTAGTTCTGCCCGAAGGGTCATCTAACCAAAGACAACTGTGTTGGTTGTAGGCCCAAACCGAAATATTAGCGGCAAGGTGTTGTGGTGCAATTCCGATCGTAGAGGAAGATGCCTCCAAGGCTGTACCAAACCAAGCAAGCTCGTCCGCCTTGTTGTTCGCCGATATAGCTGTGACCTGACACCCAAAAACGAGTACCCTATCATTCCGAGAGAGGGAATTTAGGGTGGTTTTACACTTCCATACCAGTTTGGAAGTTGTAAAGGCACTTTCACATCAAAAACAAGAGCCGAGGATATGTAAAATGAAAACTCAATTTATTAAACTTTAAAACAAGATTTTTGCTCCAATGAATAATAAAATCATGGAAAATAAGATAAACTAATAATTTTACTAATAAAATAGTATGTTTATCTCAGATTTTATGTTTTATTGGCTGAAAAAGTATTTTGGCCGATAAAACATAAAAGTTGCGTCTTTCTTAAATATCTGAAATAAATATACTATTTTCTCAGTAAAATTCTTAGTTTATCCTATTTCTTTGGATTTGGAGCAAAAATCTTGTATTAAGTAGAATAAATTGAGTTTTTCGGTTTACTTTTTTCGGTTCTTGTTTTTGATGTGAAAGTTTTGACAAAGCGTAGACAGTTGCTTGGCTCTCCGAGCAGATGGCAATTACCTTGTTCTCAGTGTCTGAGTTGAGAAGATATCTTCCCGCTTTCAGGATGACCTTGAGTTCCGCCTGGAAGACAGTGATATGGCTTTCAAGGTGTATGGCAATTTCCATATGAGGCTCCTAGCACAGAATGTGCCTGCTCCGGTGTTTTCTTCAGATTTGGAATCGTCTATGTAGATAATAGAGTTTGTCAATGGTTGAAGCACCGAATGGATTCCCATTCTTGCCTAGATAGAGTTTCCGATTTAAATTTGCTTTTCAGCATAGTTTCGAGGAGGTGGTCGCTGTCTCTGTCAATGTCAGATGCGATAGACTATACAAATTCAAAGATGGATTCGTGGGAAATCCTTGTTCCAGCGTGAATCAAGTTCCAAGCCAATAGAGGGGAGCCTCAATCTGCGAATGTTCCTTTTCTTGGTAAAAAGCATAGATTAGTTTTAATTGGATTGATGCTCAGACCGAAATCCGTAGTCCAGTTTATGACTAGTCAGATCGGAAGAACTTACAGAAGGTTTTAGGAAAATGATAGATAGATTGAAATTAGCAAATATAATATTAAAAAGTATGTAAAACACACAACAGAAAAATAAACAAGTGTCATTGTTTAAAAACTGAAAAGAACTCGAAGATTTCATGTTTATAATTAAAACTACGTAAATAGACTATGTCTAATAAATTTTGTCATCTTGGAGCTTCACTATCATGATCAGGGTCGTTTTCTTCAATATAACCATCCATCATTATGAACACGCTTGATATTGAGTCAGCACACGAGATGGAGGACATTCTTCTACGTCACGACACTATTGTCGTTTTCATTGTGGTTCTCCCTGCCTAGTTGAACAAGATATTCATTAGTAAGTTCAGGTTCGCGAGAATCTAGTAACTTGGCGATGACGAATGGCATATCGATCTCTTGGAAGCCTAATTCTTCATGTTCCCCTTACACTTGTACATTGTATGATGTGTAAAATTATACATCTATAAAAAATATACGATGTCGCGTAAAACTGAGAAAAACACGTAACACGTAAAAAACTACTTAAAACAAAAATCGAGGTCACGTTAACCGAGAGATTGGATTACTGTATTCAAAATGAAATCCAAATTATATTTACGGAACCAAATTTAATTATAATTTAATTTTAGGTGTCCCAACGGGAGTACCAATAAAATAAAAATTACATTAAATTTGTGTTAAATGTTCTGGCGAATAAAGCCAGAACCGAGAAATACGTCCAAGAGAACTTCTCTGAGGTCCACGAAACAAGCTTTTACGCTCAGTAATTTAAACGAATTATGTAAAGCCTGACGTTTGGTTTTTAAACTAAATTTTCTAAAGTACTTGACAATATTCAATGTTGATAGCAATTGAAGAAAGAAAAATAAAATCTTCTGTTGACGGCTAACATTGAGCAAAACGAGCTTTGCGGCCAACTTTGGCATATTTGAAAGCATGTGCATGATTTTTAAAAACTTATGAAGAAATTGCGATTTGGATGCATTTTTGACTTAAATCGTTCTGGTAGTTCAAAAGGATTTCATAATGTTGCATTTCTTTTCATTCCCATTTAATTTTCAAGTCTGTCTCTGGTAATGCTTATGATTACGCGCCGCGCGTGTATGTGTGTGTATGCGTGTATATGTGTGTATGTGTGGTGTGTGGGTGTGTGTGTCGCAGGCCTGGGTGCGACCTCCCCCTCGACCACACAAAAAGCCTCAATCAGTATCTTAGAGATATAGATTGGTCGGTCTGTTTTGCTTCGAGGGATGCTGATGAATGCACATTAGAACTTAGTAACATACTAAGTCTAGGCATGCGTGAATATATTCCGTATTCTTACAGCAGATCTCAACAACAGCAAAATCGCTCTTGGTTTAACGATAAGTGCAACCAAGCTATAAAAGCGAAAGAGTCTGCTTTTCGCGCCTATCAAGTGCATCCTTGTCCAGAACTGAAAGGAATCTACAAGACTGCACGGAACACCTGCAAGTCCATTATCCAGAGAGAAAAATTTCTTTTTGACCAGAATGTTAGACAAAGAATCTTGGCAAGCCGCAAAGGTAGTAAAGGTTTCTGGTCCCTGGTCAAAACCATCAGGAACAACTTCAGCAGTTCCTCTATACCTTCACTACTTAATAATGGTGAAGTGGTTGTTGACTCCCTGGATAAAGCTAATATTTTGGCTGCTAGATTCGCATCAAATTCTTTTCTTCCACCCACTTCACAGGCACCTGTCGTGCATCCCCCGTGCGGATGTGTACAAGAGCCAATACACATCCGTACGAGGGATGTGTTCAAGGTCCTTAAAGGAATCAACGTCTCTAAAGCCGCAGGCCCTGATGGTTTCTCGCCCCTATTAATTAAAAGCTGTGCCTCATCCTTGGCTAAACCTCTGCGCAAACTATTCTACCTATCCTACTCGACAGGAAAATTTCCAACTGCTTGGAAACTAGCTCACGTTCAGCCTATTCCCAAGAAAGGAGAGGGTAGCGATCCCTCAAATTATCGCCCAATTGCAATCACTTCGATTCTTTCAAAGGTTTTTGAATCTATCATTAACTCCAAATTAATGAAGTATCTGGAAACCAATCAGCTAATCAACGATCGCCAATACGGCTTCCGGCACGGACGCTCATCTGGAGACTTGCTGACTTTTCTTACGGAACGTTGGAATCGTAGTCTTCACAATTTTGGTGAGTCCAAAATCGTTGCTCTAGATATTTCAAAGGCCTTTGATAGAGTCTGGCATTCAGCCCTTTTAGCCAAACTCAAAGCACTTGGTCTTTCCCCTCCTCTTCTATTATGGATTGAAAGTTTTTTATCTAGTCGCCAAATACGAGTTGTATTAGATGGCGTTATATCTGATCCTCATCCTATTAATGCCGGTGTCCCCCAGGGCTCTGTTATTTCTCCGACTCTATTTCTAATCTTCATTAATGATCTGCTTTCCCTTACTTTCAATCCTATCCATAGCTTTGCTGATGACAGTACCCTTGATTTCGCATACTCCTTTGACACCCTTGCGGATTCCAGAGGGAACGCCGCATGTGTTAAACGAGACTGCATGATTAGATCATTGAATAACGATCTTGACAATATTCTCGCTTGGGGCAAAGTGAATCGCGTCGAATTCAATGCATCTAAGACCCAAAGCTGTCTCATCTCATTAAAACAAGACCATCACTTAACCACTCCCGTTTCGTTTGATGGTGCATTAATTTCTGAATCACCGTCACTAAGAATTCTTGGCATTAATATTTCCAGTAAGTTAAACTGGACAGATCACATCTTCTCGGTTGCCAAAGAAGCATCCAAATGTCTTGGTTTCTTGAAAAGGTGTAAGAAATATTTCAGCCCATCAAATATAGCGCTCCTCTACAAGTCCTACATCAGACCCAGAATGGAATACAATTCCCATATCTGGGCCGGGGCTGGTCGCACAGCCTTAGCTTCATTGGATATTGTCCAAAAGAGAGCCTGCAAGCTCATTGGCGATGTGGCAATTACTCGTCATATCGACTCGCTCGAGCACCGTCGCAATGTTGGATGCCTTTCGCTCCTTTATCGCTATATGCATGGCCAATGTTCTGATGAAATATCTAGTCTGATCCCTTGTAGAATAGTTCCTGCACGCAATACCCGCGCTGCATCCCGCGCTCATCCTTTTACCCTTCAAATTACCTTCGGCCGTACACTTAAATTCCGTGATGCTTTCTTATCCCGAACTGTGCGAATGTGGAACAGTCTACCATCTTCTGTCTTTCCTCCGGCATACAACCTGCAAAAGTTTAAGGGCGACATACATCGGCACCTCCGCCACTCTCCTCATATCCCTTAATCCTTTCCCTATCTCCTTCCTGCCACGCTGTGCTTTGCATCATAGGGTATCCCCTGAGCTTGGCTTAATAATATAAAAAAAAAAAAAAAATCTCCCTCTACTAGTATTTGGTTATATTGGGTGGTATTACAGTATCGGCGTAAACGCTTTTAGCATTTGATGAAATGACTAAAAATTTCAGACACATAATGTAAAAAAAGGGCTAAGTCAAAACCGTTACATTATTTGACTACTTTCCATGAAGTGTCTAGACTTTTCGTGAAATGCTGAGTTACGTCAAATGTCTACGACATATACGAGGTATTATGAAAAAATACGGTGAATGAATTTTTATAGCAGCAACTGCTGACGTTACAGCCCCATTTGAAGTTATTCGTCTGATAGCCTGATTTTTTGAGAAAGTCCTTAAGTTGTGATTTGTCAGTCGGCTTTCAACCTAGGAAGAATGCCATGTTTACAATGTTTATCGCACATCATGAACTTCGAACAACGTGTTAATATTAAGTTTTGGTTTAAGTTGCAAAAAATTATCAAAGAAGCTCATAAATTGTTAAAATCAGAGTATATAATGTGGTAACACTGAAGACTATCAACAAATGATATGAGCGATGTAAAACCAGAAATGAGTTGGTTGAAGACGAGTAACAGTCGGGACGTCCTTCGTCCTCAAAAACATACGAAAACGTGCAAAAAGTTGCAAAACGGATTCGTTCAAAAAGACGATTGACTATTCGAGAGCTTAGGGAAGAACTGAACATCTCGCATAGGAAAAAACCAGAAAAATGATTCAATGGCTTCCTCTTTTATCACGACAACGCGCTGTGCCACACCTCGCTTCTGATGCACGAGTTTTTGGTTGAAAAAAAAAATCCTGTCTGTCTACATCCACCGTACTCTCAGGATTTAGCATCATGCGAGATGCGACTTCCGGCTCTTCCCAAAAATAAAAACTACACTAAAAGGAAATCGTATTGACACCATTTTCGGCATTTAGAGGGTCACGACAGAGCAGCTGAAGGACCTTCCGAAAGGAGTCTTCCAATGCTGGAATCAACGTTGAGATAAGTGCACCGCCAGCCAAGGACAGTACATTGAAAGAGATTAATTCAAATTTGATGTAAGATTATTACTTTGTTTGTAATAAAACCATTCACCGTATTTTTTATCACAGCTCGTATATATATATATATATATCTAGTTACATAATTATATATTGAACAGAGCTTTTCTTAAGAAACTATTTTCATGCCAAATAACCGTTACCTACAATATAGTAATAAAATAAAAGGAAGACTTGAAAATTTGCTGTTCGAAGAGAACAATATTTCGCCTGGCAGCCTTACTTTTAGTACTCTAGCTCATTTTTTTTTTCATATTTAAGTAAGTTTTTACTTCTTACAACAGTTATTCAATTTCTTATTTAAAACAAAATTTTCCTTAATGGATTGCTGATTGTGTTTGTAAATAATTATTCATTTCAATGTTAAATATTTAAATTAAATTCGTTTTTACTCTCTGCTTCTTCAGAGATCCGAGGTGTATTATTGATATGTCCAGAAAAGTTATGTTTATAATTGTTGTGTGATTGGACAATACATAAATTCAACATTTTTAAAACAGTTTTCAATACTAAATCATTATCGCATTCAGAAAGTGTTTATATAATAACATAAGTTAGCAACTATTTACAAGATATTTTATACATTTATAAATGTACTATTTATGCCAATTTGGTGCAGTTTAAAGAATTTGATTAGTGGTGATTTTATATTGTTTGTAGACAATCTTTTATTGTTATACAATACTTCAAATTTTTCTTGTATTACAGGATTGCAGATGTGGTGAAACTATTGAGGACATTTTTTTATTGTTGATCACTTCCACCAATAAAAATATTATAAGATGTGAAGACGATCTCTGTTTTACAGTTTTTTCCAATTTGATTACTCTAACATTTTAAAGATTATATTGGTCAGTTTCTATTCAAAAATATTTTTCTTGATTTTAAAATTACAATAATTTTTATTTTTTAATTGTCTTAAGCTAAATAAGTCAATAAGTTGTACATCTTGAGGATTCATTAAAGTGGGTTTGTTCTTTTCACATTTGTTACATTTTAATAATTGATCATTGCAGTTGAGGTGAGGGTAAATATTTGGGATAGTTTTTGAAAAGCGCCATTACTGCAGTAAATAATATGATCACTTTTTCATAGTATCACATTTACATTCATATTTTTATTTTATTACCGAATAATATACTACAGAGATATACAATTATCTTATAGTTGCACTAATTTTAATATTATCATTATTAACACGTACTACATACATAGATTCTTAGCATTTTTCAGCGTTGTATGCACAATATATATTGTGTTAGTTGTATTCATGTTTTAGGGCTCTTCATATCTATAAAAATGCATCTTTGCAATAGTAAAGAGAATTATAGAAAACGAAAAGTTCAGATTGTTTCGACAGAGTTTAAGCACGTATCGTTCTCGATATAAATATTTAAGAAATTAATTATTAAAAGTTTGAATTCAACTCGAGTGTTTTAAGATCCGAAAACATGGTATGACTGTACAGGGCACCTAAATTCAACAGTGGTGAAGCCATCATTAATAATTGTGAGTAATTTTACAGTGGTAGAATAATTTATTAATCCAGGATCATGGCTTTGTTGGAAACGTCGTTTCAAAAGATATCGATTTGTCTAAAGACTGGTTGGTGTCCTTGTGACATGAAGTGCATAAGTTAAGGGTGATCGAACGAAGTTTATCTTTTTAGAAAGATGTAAGGCAATCTGCACTTGAAACTTTCCCTCAAAATCAAATTCATTGTAATTTTTTCAGATTACAATAATTAAAAAGAGGCCAAAGCTTGCAATTAATATAATTTGTATTTAAAATTACCACCGCACTACATATAATTTCCGTAATAATTTCCATGGCGCGTGAAACAAAATTGGTGATATTCCATTTATTTTATCGCCAACGCATTTTCAATCCTTAACGAGAAATATGTATATAAAGTAAAATTACATATAAGTTGAGGAGCGGCCGGTAAGAAAATACAGATAGAGCCGTGCGAAGGCATACAATCTGCATTTGCTGTTCCTTTTTGGTTTGCAAATATAATTCCTTTTATCCGAGATCGGTAGGATATTCAGGTTGTTTATCAATCCTTAACAAGAAATATATAAAGTAAAATTACATATAAGTTGAGGAGCGGCCGGTAAGAAAATTCAGATAGAGCCGTGCGAAGGCATACAATCTGCATTTGCTGTTCCTTTTTGGTTTGCAAATATAATTCCTTTTATCCGAGATCGGTAGGATATTCAGGTTGTTTATCCAGTCTACGTGTATTTTGTCTGTGCAATAAGCCATAAAGTTACTATTTCTAAAGCTCTGTTTACGAGGTCTTGTATGAACATTTACGTTAGGTGTAGAGTGAATTTATAAATTAAAATTTTATATATTTTTATAGTTCACAATTAAATTAAATTGGGTAGAATATTATATTAGTTTATTGCTAAGGTTGATCTATGTATGTATATATCGACATTTAAACGTTCTTCCTACAATAAATGGAGCGGCAAGAAGAATCTATCCGGCACGTCACTAAAATTCAACTCTATTGCACGTTTAAGTTTAAAAAATATGATTTTCAAAATGCAAATTTTATTTGGTTGCATGAAAGATCCGAGACGTTTTTAGATTTACCGATCTCATCGGAGATGATGATTATAATACTAATGATAAAAGAGTTTATTAGTCCAGAAATTTTAGCAACTGATCTCAACAGCCATGCAACGAGCATTTATAATCTTTGGAAGTGTAGCGGAAAGAATACTGGCCAGTGATCTGCCACAGTATCTTCGGGTGATTCTTTGTCTGAATTTCACCGCCATCTTTTTTGCAAATATCTCACTTTCTAGCATTGAAGCTAGGGAACCGAGATTTTTACAAAAAAAATGATTTAGCACTTTTTACATTGTTTTATTTAGTTCAGAAACATTCAGTGCGTTTACCTGAATACTTGAGTACTTGACTTGAAATCTACTTGAAACTCAAGTAGAGTTTTTGGTTGAATTAATTTCAATTGCTTGACTTGAATTTTTTTTTGAAATTTACCAAAAATCACAATCTGAATTGTCAGCAATAATCTTTTTTATAACTCGCAGATATGAAAAATGTTCAAGTACTGCAGTTGCGTTTACATGAATTTTTTTCAAGTAAATTGAATAAGAATTTGAAGTCAATTTGTGCTTACATGATATTTTGATTACTTGAAATATATTCAAGTATTCATGTAAACATACTAATTTTCTCTCTGGGTCAAATATTGAAATTTGTTTTCTTGAAACTTGGCACACATGTGTTATTCCGATCATAATACAATATTTTCATGTTAAAGCGATTTGAGCGAGCATGAGGCGCGGGTCCTACCCTCCTACTGCAGGCTTTGTAAAAATCTAAATAAATTTTTGACCCACTTCTACCGAGCTGATTTTCTTTGAACTTAGGATGCATTTTGTAGTACTGATAATAATAAAATAGTTTTGGGTCAAAACAAGTAAAGGGCAGGTATAGAAAAAGCTCTAAGGGGTTTTCTTCTGAAAAATTTTGAATTTGACCCACTTCTACGCGAACCGATTTTCTCAGTAGAAGTGCGTCAAAATTTGATATATGTATGTAGTAGCATGGAATTACGCATTTATGCCAAATTTCAAGAAAAGCACAATTTATATTAAAAAACATGTGCCTTTTATAACGGATTTTTCATTAATTTAATTATCTTAGTTGCTATGATCGCCCATTGGTTTTTTTTTAGTCAAATAAGTCTTAAAATCTATAAATAACTGAAAAAATATTTTGATAAAACCCTTGTGTACAGAACTATTAGTGATTGCAAAACGAAGTTTGACTTAGTACCTTGTTGTATTGTAGAGACGCTACTAGTGCCGACGTAACCAAAGGGTGAGCAATGCTTCGCTCCATTATAAGCTGTGTTCTTTTGTTCCGCAGAACAGGGCAGAACAAAAGATACACAAAAGAGCGCCACATATTTGGCACAAGTTTTGTACATAGTTTTCTCTTTCGCGTTATTGCAGAGTTGGAGCTACCAACACAAAATATCGCTTACTGAAGGTTTCTTATGCCATTTGATGTTTTTATGTTGGCTGCAGATGCAATCACCGCAGGAAGAATACGGTAAAGATAGTGTTTAACATGCTCCGTCTCTCTTGTCCATACGTAGGATTCAGTCGGAATCAGTTTAATTTCTTTTAAGAGTGCTAATAAACGATTTAAATATCACTTGAACACAAGAAGGATATTTTTTTAATTTAATTCAATTTTCGGGTGTAAAGTTTCATCTGATTGGTTAAGTTTGACATGTTTTTATGTAGTAAACGTTTTAAAGGGTCCTAGGATTCTGATATACTTCTGTATATATATATGTTTCTACATAATAGCTTTTGTGCCACATGAAATAGCAATTCGCTCAGTCTGTTGTGATAGGTCAGTGGTCTACGCTCATAAAAATTGTTATTGAGCCAAACACCCATTTTCGGCCTCCAATAATGCATATAAATTCTAAGAAAAAAATTGCTGCTTTCCCTACAGGTAGAGGCATCGTTGATTTTATATTGTAACGAGGTTTTACTGGTTGTTCTATTTCCTTTGGATGTCATTACTAAGTTGGCTATGCTCTTACGGCTTATACTTTGAACCCCTTGTCTATACTTCAGTTGCAGAACTTTTAGCGACTGAGCGTTTAAAATGGTACAAGTGGAGCCATCTGACATTATAACAAGGAAACATTTTCGCAATCACTATATAGTTTTATACACAAGGATAAAACTATGTAATTTAAAATATTTATTTATTTATTTGTTTTTTCAAGATGGCGGCGAAATGTATACACGGAATCACTCAAAAATCGGATATTAAACTCACAAAGGCCATCCCGCAGAACACTATAAAGATTTCATGATCTTGAGCTAAAATGATTGGATTACACGAAGCGTCACATTTTTCTAGAGTCAACTTTTCGTAATGGTACAATTATTTTATATAAATTCTGAGGATATATACTAGTTGTACGTATATACCCTGACAGTATATTCGTATTCAAAATGTGTATATTGAGCAACATATTTAAAATCTCAAATAAGAATTAGTCGAGTGTGAATTTTAAGTGATGGAGCCTATTTCGACAGCATTTAGTTAAATAATTTTTAACATATCTTCTAATTGTTTTTATAATTTTGTCAGTAAATGTGCACAGTATTGATGTCTACAATTTTTCTCATATTACATATTTATGTAAATTTCTACGATGCATAATATTTGTATGTACAAATGTAATTTAGGAGGATTAAATATTTATACAGCCGAGTCGAGATGGCAGCACTGACATTGACAAGGAATGATTTTTAGTACTATAAGCTCTAAATGTTGTGTTTATATCAAATTGAATTCAGCTGTATGATTGCACAAATTACAAATCTTGGTGGCCCCTATATGAAATGATCTGATAATCAAGTTGATTTGCTATTAGTGTTGAAATAATCCAACCAACGTATTTGTTACATGTTGCAAGGTGGACATGTCGGCTTGTGAGTTTGTTCCCTAACGAAGTCTTGTACATTAAATTTGGCATCGTCGAGAGAGTCAGATCTCCTGCTTTTTAATTGTCTAGAAATAAAATCACTTTAATAAATACATGCTTTCATAGTAAAGATGGTATATTATGTTATATTACCGTGCTACTGCTAGAAAAGCTAGTTCTACATTCAATCCTGTTTTAGCTGATGTTTCCATAAAAGCGACATTATACTCCTTTGCTAGGCGTTCACCATCCTCTTTTCTCACCTGCCTGTCATGACCACAGTCAGCTTTGTTTCCTGTTTATGAAATTATTGGATGAAATAAATAAATCCATATTTGTGTGTATATATATATATATGTAGTTATATATCGAATAATTAGTTTACCTAAGAGCATTATAACCACATCCTCTTGTGCATATTCTCTAATTTCACCCAGCCAAGCTCTTATGTTATCAAAACTGGTCTTGTTTGTGACATCATATAGCAATAAAAGTGCTAGATAAAAGCATAAATTTCTTAATATACACAGTTAATGTGGGGTTGACAAAGTCGAAATTCTTACCATGAGCATCCCTGTAATACGCATGGGTAACACTTCTAAATCTCTCCTGCCCGGCTGTATCCCAAATTTGCAGTTTCACCCTTGTGTGGTCAACAACAACAATTTTATTCTGCAAGATATAAATTAAATTAAATTTATTGATTTTGTTCATGGAAGCAGGAATAATTGCATGATTAAAGTGGACTTCAGGTGGTCATTCATTTCACGTGTTTTCCGTTTTACAAAGGCATAGAGTTATATAATTGGAACATCGATAATATTTATAAGTATAAAGTCATGCAGAAAATTCAATTTGAATTTGATTTCATGTTCACACTTAGAGTTAGATTTGTGGTGATATACTCGTAGTACAAATTATATAAATGCCGCAAATTTAAATAAAATATTAGAGAAAACCAAAATTATTTAATTAAGATATTTTACAAGAATAAATACAATGCGGGATGTTTGTTGGACAATAAACCGCCACATTGCGGATTTAAATTTCGTAAGCAGATTTTATGAAATCTGTATTCGAGGAAGTACTCCAACTATTTACTGGTTGTATAGTTTCATATTCATGTACATAGGGTGATCATTATACAAATTATTACGGCATTAGAATAAAACGAAAAGAAGTTTGTATCAATTCGTCTGTATTCATTGATATTTTCAAGTTTTATTATCGTTTTTCGTGTTAAAAAATGTCATCTCCCAGCCAAATGGGATCACAATTACATGCATCCGAGAGGTCTCCTAAAGCAAGTATGGAGCGCTCTCTTTTGCCTCCCCTTCATTGTAATTTTACACGATGATGTCATTAGAAAGGAGAAATAAAATTTTTATTGGATTATTCTATTGTTCTCCTACTCCTTTTCAGATAAGCATTGTAATATTTTTGTTCTAAAATTATTGCTCTGTTCTGCCTCTCTCAGGCAGAGCTCAATATTTCCCGCTGAGCTATGAAAGCATATTGTACTAGTACCTATACATATATGCTCATAAGCTCGGTGCTTGGAGCGCAAGATCTTTAAGGGAGGCAGCAAAGTTCAAAAAATTTTAAAAAGAAATGGAAAAATGAAAATATTAATTCCAACTGCTAGATCATAACATTAATTATTGCACTGTGTCCCTCACTTCACGCGAGTTATTTACACCAAAGTTGCATCATGAAGTGTGACCAACTTGAGCCGTCTGGGGAAACTAGCAAATTCCAGATTTTGTAAGAAACAAATGTATTTCATTTAACCGTTTTTCTCTAAAGCTACGAAAATATTATATAAATTAAGGAGTTGAGTTCTTAAATTACCGTGACGTTCTGATTTATAGGTTTCTTTTAAAATAAAGTTGGTTTTGGGATCCAAATCTCCGTCTTTTCGGCTCTCCAATAACTTCCAGGGATTGGAATCTTGTTTCCAATATACTCAGTATCAGTACTTCTTTCAATTTCGGAATCTCTTTTGGATCTTTAAGTTCAGTTGTTTCAATTGTGTTTAAATTAATTTAATTTTTTATTAGAATTCGTTGATTCCTTATTTCGCGTATTGTGCGACTGCAAGTTTACCAATTTTGAGAGATTCCTATTTATGTATAATCTATAACTAAGGACCACCTTTCGGCACAAGTCAGACTTTGGGAAGACAGAATTAAATTGATACACTGGGAGAACACACCATTGCCGAGACAATGCAAAGAAATGCAAAAAATGATGGCCCCCCAAAGAACGTCATAGGTTTTGTAAAAGACCAAAAGTTCGAATGGGCGCTCTAGGACACTTACGAGTAATATTAAAAAAGATAGTGACGAAAAGATACGACACCTCTGAAATTCTTCCGATTTTCTGTACTAATGAACTTTTATTAAGAAATCTATATGAATGTTCCTTTTACCAACTGATTCATTTTTCCAAGAATTTTTCTACATTTATTGAAAAACTTGTGCGACAAAAATATACGACTTGGGAGGTAGCTGGTGCATTTAATAACATATGGTTTTTAAATAATTAACAGGTTTACAAGTGTTACCAGTATTCCTTCTGTGAATTATTGAATCTTTGCGCAGTGTTTTGAATATTAAGAATTCTTTTTGTGCTAAATTTTTGATTAAAATGGGTCACAGTAAAAAATTTACTGGCGGTGAAATACAAACTATTACAAAATTAAGAAGTGAAAATATAAGTATTGCTAAAATAACAAGAGTATTAAACAGAAGTAGGAGTGTTATCGCAGCTTTCAAATTCTGTAGGAATTGCGAGACAAATAGCAGAAAAAGCAGGTGTACAGACAAATGTACGTAACGTACAACGCGTCATACAAAACGCATAGCATCTTTAACTGAAAAAAACTAAAAAAAAAACGTCCGCTTACGTCTAGCAGTGAGCGGGGTTACCATTAAAAATATACAATGTTGACCATTTCGTATTCAAAAAAGGTCTAAAGTGTAAAAATAGGGACGAACAAATTTAAGTATGCCTAGTTGATTTTAAGTCTTTAAGTTAAAGAAGTATAACAATGTAATCCTTTGTAAATATTCATAAAATAAAAGGTCTCTATTATAACAAAAATAACTAAAACAGCTTCAAGCTTTGCAGATTTTTTAAAATCCAATTTACTTATAATACATCTATCTTTCTTTCAATGTATTAAAGAAGTCAACCAGTTTAAAAAGAGACTATTTGTAGAGATACGAATTTGCGTAAAGTGAGAAAGAACATGTCTTATTTGCCTTTTATAGCTAAAACAAAAAGGGCCCCCTTTAAAAACAAAGGACCGTGGACCAAGGAGGAAAAAAGTGGCAACACTGGCACTGAAGTTCGCGTTAAACAAAATTTTCATATAAAGCCTAGTACTAAGGTCCGCGCTAAGCTAAATTTTATATGAAAATTTAACAAGCTAAAAGATATTGGCGAAAATTTATCTTTGGATTTTGATTAGAGATGGCACCACCAGTAAGTCTCCAATAAATTTAGCTTGAATTTAGCAGCCCGGGCCGTTCTTTAGAGCGCTAAAATTATTTATTGACAGAGTTCTGAGATTTGATAAATTTATTGACCGGATTTTTGTAGTTAACGTAGTTTTGCACGTCTTTGCTGTAAGTGCGGATAAATTGGATTTTTTATCGTGGACGTATTTTCAATATCATTGTTAATTTTTTTTTATTGTTATGCATATTATTTTTATATTTGTAATATTTCGAAATAATTTTAACTACATGTTTTTAGAAATATTATGACCGCGCGTTGTGGTTCCGTAAAAAAATTGCAAAATTCTTCTTCTTGTTTTTTATACCCTAGATGAAATCTAAAGGGTATACTAAGTTTGTCATTCCGTTTGTAACACCTCGAAATAATGATCGTAGAGCAAAATGGATTGGACACCCACGCATAATATTAAAAGTTATTTTGATTTTTGCATGTCCATCTGTCCGTCCGCCCGTGCGCACAATAACTAGAGACCGCGTGTACTAAGAAAGCTGAAATTTTGTACACAAACTTTAAAAAAAAAAAGTAAAATTAAGTTCGAAAATGAGACAAATCGGGCAACTCCTTCGTGGGGTTACCATACAAAAATTTCGTTTTCCAATATATATTTGAACACTGCCAGAGAACGTGTCGACATAGAGAGCTGAAATTTGGTACGTAATGTTTTCATTGTACTAGCAAATAATGTTTCATAAATGAACTAAATCGGGCAACTCCTTCTTGGTGTTGCCATATAAAAATTTAGGTTTTTTACAAATACTGCGAAAACGATCATTCCAAGACATTTTTATTGTACTAAAAACTTCTTCAGAATACGAAATCCTATAAAATTGGTGATAATCATTTTTTCTGTCCGACGAACCGTTCTAGAAATATATGCGAAAGACAACTTCAAAAATCAAACTTGCACAAAAGGGTGACAATGCAAAATTTCCTAAGGGCATTCATCTAAGAGGGTATCATAAGAATTGGTCTTAGACCAATTCTAGCATTTTTTCTTGTTTTTAATATATCTTTTCTCTGAGTCTCCGCTGTCATAATTTAGCTGCTAAAGAACGGCCCGATATTGGAGATCCGCTAAAATTTAGCTTAGCGCGGACCTAGTACTAGGCTTAATGGTGAAAATTTATCTTGAATTTTAGCGAAATCAGTACTAAGGTCAACACGGTAAACTTGGCTTGTTGTTCTTAATTAGAGGTGGGACCACCAGTAAGTCTCCAACTAATTTAGCTTATCAGCTCGGGCCGTTCTTTAACACACTAAAAATATTTCTTGATAGAGTTCTGAGAAAAAATATGTAAAATCATCAACATATTGGAAAAGAATGAGGAAAGTAATAAAATTGCTTCAACTTTTCTTCTTTTTAGTATATTTCTCTGAGTCTCCGCTGTTATATTTTAGCTGCTATACAACGGCCTGATAATGGAGACTCTCTAAAATATAGTTTAGCGCGGATCTCAGTACTAGGCTATACAGGCTATACGGAGGAGAGGAAGAGAAATGTTGGATAAGAAAATTAGCAAAAACTAAATTAATAAAATATAATATAACGAATGGCTTTTTTCTGAGCTTTTTTTATTTGATTGAAATTTCAGTTTTAGTTTCAATTTTAATTAAATCAGATTCTCCTTATATTATTTAAAACATGATTTGAGTCCATTCAAGCAGTGAGTCCGCTCATGATTGAGTCCGCTCAAATTTCGAGCGATGAACCACCGCTCAACTGTTGAGCGGACTCATTGCTTGAGTTGAGCGATGAGTTGAGTCAAAATTTGAGTCATTTACATCTCTGGGTTGCGATGACTATAGATGAGAGGCATCACCAAGATTTCAGAATTTTTTTCAATTGTTTTTTTTTATGTTATCGTGTGATACCATGGCGCTCAAGATGGTTGACCGTCCGTGTTTCATAATAACAGTAATACTTGTCAATATACGTGAATAAGACTATTTGACAATAGCTTTGCTCAGAAGCATGGCTGGCAGCTCGCATTTGTTTATCAAGGCAGGTTTTGAAACATATTTCCTACAACTTATTACGCCAATAAAATGGTTTAAGATTCCCAAATGGATAGGATTTCCAATGGATAGGTCAGCACATAATTGTCACAGTTTCAAATGTCGTAGTCCTGGATGAAGAGATAGGTCTGCACATAATTGTCACAGTTTCAAATGTCGTAGTCCTTATTTTGTTGTAATATTAGGTTAGCTTATAGTTCTTAGAGCTTCTTAAACGAACTAAAACGTTACCACAGCCAAATAAGTAGTTCGAAGAAATAATTCGCATAAAATTGTGAAACTCAAATTTGGTTCTGAAACTCAATTAAGAAATTACCGCCTATTACATTACATTCACTGCGGCCACCGTATGGGCCTATTGTGATTACCTAATTTTTAAAGACATTGAGTGGTTATTTCGACGAACTCCATAGTATTTTATTGAATGAGCTGAACGTTATTTCTTTGGGGTTTCGGAAGTATTGCTCAAGGAATCTGGAGTCTTCTGTGTACCAACACTTCATCACAGTCGAAAGAAGGTGCTCTGCAGTTTACTCTTCGTTGTTTTCCCGCAATTTGCACTTGCTGTCTCTACAGATATTGATGGTATGCAAATACTTATTCAGCCGACAGTGCCCAGCCAGTGAACCAGTGAGGGGTGAGGTGATGTGCCCGGCTTCTAAAAGCTCGGCAGATCTTCCTTTGGAGTGATTTTTCAGGAATAGTTTTCATTGTCTGCAACCCTTACTTTCCCTCGTGAATTTTAATCTTTTTTCGGGCCATCTGATCTGCTTTGTCTTTGCATGGATTGTTGCTAACAAATTAGGGTAACTATGTTGAGTGCAGTAGTTTTATTATTAGCTTTTGTAGGCAATTCCATGCCATCATCGAATCAAATCACAACGGTTCTATGCGAGAGCCAATATTGTGGCTGTCAAAAATAATATATATGTAGATCCTGTGTTTCCTGTATCCTCTATTGATATTTTCCCTTATGTTAAGCTCAATGGTATGGATTTCTGCTTGAGAAACAGTATTGGTTGTGTTGTGTTACTCATATGCTTTTAAATATTTTAATCAAAAATTTTTCCTCTTCCAGGATAGTTAAGTTGAATTTTACTTAAGGATTTTGATTGCACCACAACAATAATTAGAAATATTAGAAATTTTACCATCCCTATTCAAAACTCCCGCTTTCAAGCATAATACGTAAGAAAAAACGTATAACATAATTTAAAGTTTTTTGGTGTGCCAAAAACAGCTTTCAAATTTCCAAACATTAATAATTTACTAAAGAAAAAATAAGAAAGATAAAGAGGAAATTGCTATGCGGAGTTCCAAACGCCTTACCATTCGTGTTAATTAAAAGTTAATACCAAGAAAATATACAAGCAAACTGAAGGCCAGGAAGGAATGCAGGAAGCTCTCAATAAATTCTTAAAAGTTTGAATGAATTGCTTTCTTCGCTCTGTTTGAATTATACACATAAATCGTAGGCATGAGGCAGGAAATCAGACGGAATATACCGCCCGAAGTCTATTTTTGTGAATCCTAATAAGGTAAATTCCTTCGCATGGAAGATCAAGAAATAAGGAACTCTTTCCAGCTGTTCCCTGTGTATTTCATACATCTTAGATTTGGGTGTCCTTCTTGAAGTTTCCAAATATTGGATTAGAATTTTCCTGTCGTTGATGAACGAATTTCTGTATAGAACCTTTGTGAAAATTTCCTTATGGTTGCTTGAAAATTTTAAGACGAAAGATGAAATGTGAAGTGAAAGAACATCATTAGAAAATTGTGTAAAAAACTTTTCGAAGATTGCTAAGGGTGTGCGCCTTTGTAGGCATACACGTTTTTTTTTCTTGATAGAATTGTAATTATAATTATCGGAAAATGTATACATATAAAAAGAACAAGTCTTTTGAATGTATTATATGAAAGTGAATTTTCTAATGGAAATATGATGGTGCTTGCAAACAATTTTATTATTTTATATAGAACCTAGACAATTTCTATAGTAAAACTTTTGTTTCTTAATGTATCTTAAGAAAAAAATATACGAAAAAAATGTCGCAATATATCGTGCGTGCGTAAAATTACTGTAGCCTAGCCAATTCGAGAGAACAAGGCGGCGGTATTTGTTATTAAAAAGTTGCTCGAAAGCAATATTTTTGGTGTTTGGTTTATTTATTTTTTCATTTACACCGAACCACTCCATGAATCGGTTATGCATTAAAATTGTTTTTTTTTTTTTTTTTTTTTATTATATTATAAGCCAAGCTCAGGGGATACATCCTATGATGCAAAGCACAGCATGGCAGGAAGGAGATGGGATGGATGGGATTGAAAGTAAAGGAAAACAGATCATTAATGAAAATTAAAAAGAGAGTTGATAACACCGGTACTTATGGGATGAGGTTCAGATGTAACGCCATCTAATACAACATGTATTTGGTTGGCGAATAGATAGGGATAGGTGAAGTGCTTTAAGTTTGGCTAACAGGGCAAGATGCCAGACTCTATCAAAGGCCTTTGAAATATTCAGCGCATGAAACGATTTCGGATTGACTAAAATTGTGGAGATTACGGTTCCAACGTTTCGTAAGAAAAGTCAGAGGTTTAGCCAAGAACGAGGTGCAGCTTTTAATTAACAGGGGCGAGAAACCATCAGGTCCTGCAGCTTTGGAGATATCGATTCCCTCAAGAACCTTGCATACATCTCTCGTACCGATGTGTATTGGCTCTTGTACACATCCGCACGGGAGATGGATTGGATGACTTTCTATTGATATCTCTTTATGATTTATGTAAGTAGTTTATTCCGCTGAACTCCAAATAATACTTACCTAAGTTTTATACGAAATCCACTGTGTTCAATGGATTTTCTATACAACAGAAATAGATGGAAATACAATATTTGTAGTCCTTTCTCTGTCTCACAACGCACTTTTTGGGATTAGGTAAACAAAAAGGGAATAATTTTATTTATTTCTTTAAAAATATATTTGATGCTATAGGAAATGAGTTTCCAATAAATTATTGCAATTTCAAATATTTTAAAAATTTTGGGACATTTGATATGAATATTAAAGAGAAAATCAAACTTTTAATATTAAGATAAGTTACATCCCAAGCAACGAAGTTGGACCATATTAAAGAGCTTGGGAATTCATCGTCATCTTCGTGAATTTCAATAATCCTCGTCATCTTCAGAAATTTGGATATCGTATTTTGTAATTTACGTCATGAATTAGCGGTCTCTGATTGTCAAGAAATATTACGTCGTAATTTTCAGGAAATTGGATATTTACTGTAAATTGTTAATATTATTCATGGTTCTCAGCTTGGTAGCACCACTTCTTCACAAGCTTAGCACAAGTACGAGGGTTGTAACCTTAATTTTGCGATTAAGCTATTTCCTGCTAAGTGTCCTGAAAATGTTATTGTATGACTTTTTAACTTTTTTAGGGTAAACGATATACTTATGAGAAGATCGCTCGTATGTCTGTCTGAAGTTTTTCTCGAAAACTTCGTGACGTGAGAGTTTTAAATTTACCAGAACGTTAGTCTTTGTGACATTTCGACAGCCAAAAATTATGAAATATATATTTTTTTTTAAATTTTAATGGGGTGGGTTGGGCGCACTCAAAAACATTGTGTTTTTGTATCGTGGGGGTACCGTTTGAAAGGGCTATACTTTCAAGGACATAAAAAAAAGAATTCAACATTTTGGTTGAATCGGTTATAAAAAGATATACCGTAGATGGGCGAAAAAAAACCATTGCCCCCTAATTTTCTAGGTTTCTAGAGCTAACATTTTTATATTATCAGCGTTAATAGGTATACTGAAGCATAGATATCAGGAAAACTGATACTTTTTTCGTCAGTCTCATGGTTGCTGAAAAAAGACAATTCTTACTAATAAGACCAATTCTTATAATTAAGATCACTATTGTGTCCGTCTGTTTGAATATTATTTAGTTGTCACAAGGAAATTAAAAAAAAAAAATATGTAATTTACACGCAAATATCTTCGAACCGTAAAAATTAAAACAGTTATTTGACCATGAAGTACCATCCTTAATTATTTAATAAGTTCCTACATGGGCGTAATTCGACCCACAAAAAGGACGTCCTACCACTGTCGTCGTCCAAGAGACCACTGAAGCTATACGGAACATGATGCTTGAGGACAATTGGTGCACCTACAGGGATATGGAATCATTACTAGGCATATCCAAAACAATCCTGAATATGAATATCTGCCCGTCCGAAAGATTTGTGTTCAACGGATATAGCATAATTTGACTGGGGCTGAGTTAACTGGAACTCGCAAAACTTTAAGAAATTTAACTAAGGCTCATAAAATCAATCTTCGACATTGTCAGAGGTGACTAAACCTAACAAAAGCTATAGAAAAACACTTGAAAGTAGAAAAATCTCCCTATGCTCCTTTTCGAATATTGAAGATGCGTTCGATATAACAGTTGAATCCTCTCAAACAGGACAATAAAAATACAACTGTTTGGTGTGACCCTTCTAACTTATACCATTACAGAATAATTTTCTGCTGAGTATTTGTCGACCTGTTAGTTCAATTAAATAATTAAGTATAATTGAGAAACAAGTTTACACAAATTTCTCGTTTTCTGGAAAACTACACGAGCCCCCAGGTTTTCTTCAAAATTGGTGTGTTATACATCAGCTATCAGCTCGTGATCTGGCGCAATCTAATGATTCTCGAGTCCAGAGCTTTCATTGCAGCTTGTTTGTCAATACAAATCTTGATAACTCGATCGCTATGTTACATAATAAGTTAATAGCCAGAACCTCCGCTTGGAATACACTGCAGTAGTTCATTCTCGAATCATCTATAAAGACACATGGGTACATATATCAGAGTCATTTGCCACATGATTATCATCCCACTACTCTCTACTGGGAATGATAGTTGAGAATACTTTCTCAAAGTCTCCAGGACAGATCTTCAGTATTTTGACTTACTCATTCAAATTTATCCTGCAATTTAATTTGGAGCCTATTATCACTTCTAGGTATTTGGCTTCTGTTTCAATTCACGTGTAATATTACCCAATTTTTGGGGGAGCAAAAGTCGAAATAAAGGCTGAACTACAATAGAAGTAAATAACTTTACGAAATTAAACGAGACTAAGGTTTACTTACGAAAAATTGATATTTTTAGCCTAAATATATACATATCACAATCCGTGAGTTATTATCTTGATATTTAATGTTTTCAATTTTAAAAAGTGGTAAAAGTGACAAAAATTGACAAATGGAAGTTGATGTAATTGAAGATTTGTGCTTTCTATTAATTCGCAGTATCATTTTAATTCCATTTTAATTTTTACATTGCACTTTTAATCATTTAGTAATAATTTAATTGTTTGGACACATCGCGTTCTTACGGAATGAGCGATTCTTAGCGCACTACACTTACGGAAAATTGGATATTTAAACTTAACGAAAGTTCCCCTCACACGAGTTAAATTTAATTTGTGTACGCCTGTTAAATTAAAGGGTGCGTTTGCTTTACGTAAGTAAATGTACTTACGTATACTTCTATTGTAGTTCAGCCTTAACTGTCCGCCGTGTAAAGAGGACTAACTCAATCTTTGCGAGGTTAAGCCCCAGACCACAAGTTATAGCCCAGTTATGAAGCTTTTGCAATGCTCTTTGAGTGATCTAGCTCTCGATAATCTTTAATGATTTAATAAGAATCTCAACTGTAATAAATATATGAATACATATAGCTAAATTGGGATAAAATGTTATTATTGGTTTAAAACCAGTTTCGACGATACGCTAGATGAATGACAGATAGTACATACAGTTACTCTGTTTTAAAAAATCAGAATTTTCGTATGATAACCCTAGAAAGGAGTTGCCAGATTTAGTCCATTATTAAAAATTACACAACTAGAATTTTAATGTATGTAGATAATTACTACACCCAACATTTGAGGACTCTGTGTCAGTCCTCAATATCCAAACATATCTAGATGAAAAATCGAAATTCCGTTTAGCAGTCCCAGAAGTTGCCTGATTTTTTACATTATACGAAGTTAGAACTAAAATTTTTACATAATTTCAGCAGTTAAAGTCTACACGTTCCAGACCATTATCTCCAAATATGTACAGAAAAACCAAAATTTCTTATTGCGACCCTCCGAAGGATTTGAAGAATTAGTGGTAGATATACATTGTGTAAAACCCAGATATCAAAGCTTAGGAATAAGGAATATAAAATTCAAATAGGTGTGACTGCTTAGGCGTACACATTGCGTATACTTCACTTTATGTTACTTTTCGTGGATAAGACACACTCGGGGTGAGGAAAGTTGGAAATATTTCCTACCCTGAGGGGAGAAAAGTGACATGAAGTGAAGTATACGGCAATGTGTATGTTGTCCCTATGAACAAAACCTTATGACGTGCGATGGCGCAGCTAGTTTAAGGACGAAAATTGCAAAAAAGCAGTCAAAATTTATCAGCTGACAGGATGATAAACGGAACTTCAACGAATGTTATTTAATTTTTAGTTTTAATTTTTGACACCACTCGTTTAGTTACGTTCCGGCTAAACAGCTGCAATTTCTTATCGATTAAAGTTCGGTGTAATCTCATCTTCCTTGCGTCTGAGGTCTCAATAAACCTATATAGGTATATCTTCTTCTAATCCAAATCTGATAGAATCTACTATGAAATAGTTTTGTTCTTGGTAAAAGAAATACAGACAGTTTGACAGGTATGTTGACATACATGCTTTAGAAAAAAAAAACACAAGTTATATAAAAACATCAAATTTAACAGCAAATGTATACATTAAAAATGACAACACAAAATACAATCGTTTGAAATAAATAAGCTTTACATAAGTAGGTCGGCGATAATTTAACCATAAACCATTCCAACAAAGTCAAAATATATATTCACACCCAAGTTACATTCATATACAATTTGACGACACGCTCACCCTAAAATCAATTCCAACTGTTGATATGAAATTCCCCGATAGAAAAGTGCCATCCCGAAATCTCACAAGGAGGCAGGTCTTGCCGACGCCTGAATCTCCAAGCAGCATCACCTGTTGATTTAAAGTAAAATGTCTCATCATAACAGGGTTAAGAGTTGGAAGGCAAAATTGAGATAAGATGAAAGTTCGGAAACACTTTGCCTATACATAAATGCCTTGTTGAGGACTTCATGTTTCTGTCTTTCGGCAGTTTAAGGAAATGTGATTACTTGACAAAATTTTTACTTTATTCGATTTTCATATTTACATAAATATCTTTATGTACATGTAACAAAGGATAAAAATACATTTATGTGGGTATATACAGTTTTGAATAAATAAATATATATAAAAGTGGATCTTTGAGAGAAATTTAAAATTTTCGAATTGATTTTTATACTTTAATTTGGTTTACACTTGGTGTGCACTTTAAATGTTATTTAACCTCAAAAAGCAATCGAAAATAGCGCGTTGGTGGTGACATCTCTTATCGCAAAATAACAAGTAGCTGCCACTTTTATTTTATATTTATTACATTCAAAGGTATATACATGCCATTTTAGTTGAAACAATAATTAAATTTTAAATTATAAAACAAGTTGACGTGCAGGAATTATGCATAATCTATTTTGATCTATTTTTTTCTTTATTTGATGTTTTTTTTTTTTTTTTTTTTTTTTTGAAGAGCTGAACAGAGATGTTTTAAGGTATTTTGAGGTTTCCAGCGTATTTAGACATTTATATTTTGTTAGAAAATGGCAGATAAGATAACTGATAATTTTAATAAGAAGGTATATCTGTAATACATAATTATATCTATAAATATAATTTTAATTTTCAATATCTATATTTTTTATTTCTTCCAACATTTTTCCAATAGTTCTATCGAATTCTTATAGCAGATTTCTGGATGGTTTTCAAAATAAAAACCCACAGCTGATTTCACTTCTTTGTTTAAACCAAAGCACTTTTGACTCAGAAATTATTTCAGATTTGGGAAGAGATAGTAGTCTGAGATATGTATATTAGTAAGGATATGGATGTTCAATCCTCAGCAGACTATGAATTTTGAATATTGCCAAAGCGCTCTGGTGAGACTTAGATAGGGTACGTGCACAATGAGGCGAGGCGAGGCGATTAGATGTTAGGTATGTAGTTGAGCGAGGCGAGCTGAAGATACATCTCGAGAAGAAGAAGAAGATTTATGACTAATCCTGGTAGATTCTTCCAATATATGAGAATGAGTATAGAAACCTTCGATTATATTAAGGAAAGATTTCAATATAAACTCAAAAAAAAAAAAAACCTCGAGGTATCTCGCCACATCGCATGTTGCCACAGTGTTGTTATGAACACTCTCATAGACGGCTTACAATCATTTTATTACTTTAATTCTTGATATAGCTCCGCCTCGCCTTGCCTCGCCTCGATGTGCACACGGCACGTACCCATAGTGCATTATCGTATTAACACAGAATTTAATAATCTTTTTTTTTGTTTTCATTTACCCCACGGTTACACCTGCAAGTACAGCTTGCATGCAAGCCTCCCTTCCAACACGATTTTTAACTTGACAGCGGAAGGCAGTACGGTTGATGTCTTATCAGCTTGCATGCAAGTTCATTGGCATTGAGACGTAAACTCTTGCGTATATTGGAAAATTATGGCAATAAAGGAAGCATCACAATGATAAAAACCCAAGAAAAAAGGAAAATGAAGGTGTTGGTAAATGATGTATTGCAAATAATCCCAGAAAATTGCATTTTCCCGGTATAAATTTATGAATTTCTCTCAAGCATTTCGTTTCCGCCATTTTGAAAACTGTATAAATGTCAAATTACTATCTCCCAGCTGCCATGGTTTTTCAGCATGCAAGTTCGCTGAAAGCTGTACTGCCAGCATGGCAGTAGAGGTTACACGTGCAAGAAGTTTGGCAGTGCAAGTTGCATGCAAGCTGTACTTGCAGGTGTAACCTCGGGGTTAGCAGATCCTGAAGATTTGTGTAGTATGTTCCTGTGATTGTTTTATAAACGTCAAGGTAAATAGTCAATCACTAGAATTCCTTTAGCGTCTCAGAATATCGACACCATCATCTTTCCGCTAAAATTGATTTCCACCATTCTTTGGACAAGAAAAAATCAACTTCAGCTCACTACTCTGTTTATTCTTGGGTCTCTCTTTCATCCATACGTACAAATCGACACATAAAATCCTACTTGTTTTTTTTTTTTAAATAGTTTCATAATTCTCTACGACCTGATCAAGGGCGGATCCAGACATTTGCTCTAGGGGGGGGGGCGATCGCCCCCTATAACCGCACTTGCCATCAGTTGTGGACCGCTCTGTATAGCTTTCTCTTCTCGTTTCAGCATGAAAATTTCATTAGCATTCAGATATCGCCGGAGTGTATAATATAAATTTTTGATCCCGTAAGCATAGTAAAATCTAGTCTGACATAAAATGAACATTATACACTTCTTGCTTGTCTTACTGATGGTTTTTTTCATATAATGGTCTCTTGGATTTCATTCAAACACCATAATTTACTGGGCTGGACTGCAATTTCTTGCAACTTAAGTGGTTAAAGAAATTTTCGAGGAAAGCTAATTAGGCAAGGTTAATATATGTATAAAATTAAATATTTGCAGGACAAATAAATCTGAGATTAATTACCCCGGCTATGATAATTTCCCCAATATACTACTTTTCATCAAAATACCCGGCTTTTGTGAGCTTTCGATCACAAAAAAGTGCAACAATTTTGTTTGTACTGAAAATTACTTAGTGATATAATTTCAAATTTTTTGAGAATAATTTATGACTAAAAAAGAAAAAAAATAATAAATATAACAAATAACTATCTAGAGTTTTCCATTTAATTAAATATTAAAATTATATTACATTTGTATATAAATTTTAAATTTTTCATGGTACACAAAGAAAACAATTTCAAATCAAAGTAATTTAATTAAGTATTTAGATAAAAATTAGGAGTTCCCAATTTCAATTTTCGGGAAATTGTTATTCACTGTAGTGTTTAAATTTGAACTGCCCAGATCTTTCTTTCTTTGTATACCTTGAAAATTTTAAAATTTATACACAAATGTAATATAATTTAAATATTTAATTAAATGCAAAATGAAGGGAAACTCTAGAGAACTGTAGTGATGTATTCATTAAGTGAAGGGAGAAATAATTTTCTATTTTTTTAATGCGGGTTTAGAAACAGTCTTTTAAAAAAAAAAATTTTATTTTGTATTTTCTATTTCATTTAATTACATAAATTTTGATTTATTGGAGCTCTAGGGGGGCGGTCGCCCCGATCGTTCCCCGCTGTATCCGCCCTTGTTTCTGATCAACGATTAACAAATGCGGCATCCATCTTGCACATAGATTTCTCATACTCAATTCGTATCTTATAATAAGGCAACTTCATTGATCTTAAATGCCTACGGTCTCAATTAATTCCGATACTTTGAGTCGTCGATCTGTCAGAATCATATTATGGGTTTTGTGAAACATTTCTGATGCTTTAATATTTTTTGGGTGACCTCTATAAGGGTCATCTTTGATACTTATTAGTTATATAATTTCAATTAAATTCCATCGTCCATTTTGACATATTCCAAAATGATAGTACAGATTTATTTTAACTGCTTTTCTTATATTTTTCATGAATTTTGGTAGCCGATAAATATTCCAAAACAAAAAATTTATTTATAATATAAATTCAAAATCTTTCCATTTTCCAAAATAACGCGTTTGATTAAGACTGCGTTCACTTCAGAGAATAAAACGAAATGAACACTCATTGTACAAAGATTAATTGTATCATAATGAAATCTGATACCTTTCATTTGAGAGATGAAACTTCAAAATACATGAACTAGCATGAGTGGCTCTACTAACATGTCATTCAGAGAACTTTTCATATGACCTATGTACGATCATGGCAATCGGAAAAAATATTTACATAGGTACAAATGCTCGAGGATTAAGCTCTGTTTTGTATATCTATGACCAAACTGAACCATCATCTCCGATTATGCATTTTTCATTTATAGAGGAGAAGACTCGATCCCATAACTTGACCATCCTAATAAACTGACATCGACGTACATAATTTTTACGTCTTTTAACTAGCGATGTGAGATTAAACTTATTGTTGAGTCTTTTAAATCCCAATTAAGCCCCCATATTGTTTGGGATCCAGAAAAAATATTTAATCATCGGCGATTGATATTCGAATCATGATACTTATAAGTACATTTGTAGCTACTTGTTTGGCTTGCCACCAGCATTTTGTCCGACTCTCCGTCACATAATAGCTCATACACCATATGCCACCCACACCCCAAAATATGTATGCCAAGTGTATGTATTTGATGAACTAAAATTAGAACTTCGAAATGAGCTCAGTCCTAAATGAGACTAAATTATGAATACGGAACAATTTAAAGTAAAAGGAACGGTATAGGCAAAAATTGCTATTACCTAAATTCAGTCTTGGGAGTAACTCTGGAAAAAATAATTTTATTAAAATTCGCAGACAAGACTTCATTATTAGCAAATATGCAAATTTGCTGTCGGTCGGTGTCGTTACGAATTAAAAGTGAACATACAGAAGAAATCCTGTAGAAATTTAGCAGGAGCTAGCTTATAAAAATCCCATCAGTTCTGCTATATATATATATCAAAAATGCATAAGAAACAAGGTAAATCGCCACAAAAACTGCATCAGTAAAAGGATACTTCATCTTCAAACTGTAGGATTTTACATTTTTTCTTATATCTTCAAAACTATGTCGAATGAAGATCTAGTATGCATGTTAAAGCAGTTAAATTATTCTTGATTTGAGATAGTTTTCAAGACTTTACATATACAGTAGTTGTCGATATATGAAAACTGAAATTCAGTTTTATTGCACGAAATATAATTTTATTTTTTTTATTGAAAGTCCAAAATCTCAAAAATTGTTCTTTTTTTTATTTTATTACCTTAAATAAAGCTTAATTTTGTCTTTTTGCTGCTGCTGGTATGAGACAAGATCCCTTTATCTTTGTCTAATCAAAAGTTAGATCTTT
Source organism: Dioctria rufipes (assembly GCA_963924295.1). NCBI lineage: Eukaryota > Metazoa > Arthropoda > Insecta > Diptera > Asilidae > Dioctria > Dioctria rufipes. The sequence continues at coordinate 78,835,965 of OZ002743.1, read as the reverse complement.
CTCCCGCGTTGCGTAGTTTTGAAGATATAAGAAAAAATGCAAAACCCTGCACATTGAACACATGAAATTCCTTTTAAGTCGAATTAATTGAAAACCATTAGGAAAATTGAAATTTTCCCATGTAATTTTTTTTTCATTTCTCGAGCTCTCCTAGCACCTCTTGCAAGTTATTAAAAATTTGTAGACACGTATCCGAATCTGGACTTATATTGTCGACCACGATAGTGCATAAGAAACTAAAAAAACAAAAACTAAAAAATATTCCAATAAATTTATAAGAAAAAGAAAAGAAACTCTCCAGTTATAAAAATTTGTAGCAGCAGAGTAAGACAAGCAGTATTAATTTTATAAACCTAAATTCGTTACACAACGTATTTCCACATAGATGGTCCATAGAGCAGAAGGTGATAGTACTCACCTAGAGAAAAAAAAATTTTATAGGAGGGGGTAGGGTCCATATCAACCGTTTTGTAGTTGCAAGGTGATTAAGAAAATATGCTAGGTTTTTACAAAATACCTTGTATCTTAAAAAGTACAGAATACACCATCAAGAGCATATTGTATGCAGAACTTCATGGCCTTTCCAACGAATCAGCCCCATACTCCTCTCCTCTCAGGAGTTATGGTGGTATTAACAAAAATTTCGGATTTTCTAACTTTGTTTTTAGTTTTAACTCTTTTTTTTTTTTTATAAAAAGATGGTTAACGTAACTTTTTTTAATAAAAAATGTAAACTGTGGACTCTCCTCTTTAATTTATAATGATTAAGATACAGTGTGTTTTGTGAAAACCTAGCATATTTTCTTAATCACACTGTAACTCCGAAACGGTTGATATGGACCTTCCCCCTGCCATACAATTTTTTATTTGTTTAGGTGAGTACTATCACCTCCTGCTTTATGAACCACTTTTGCAATATTTGCAAAAAAAAATAAAAAATGTAATTGTTGTTATTTTTTATTATATTTTAAGTTTGCGGACTTTGTCTAAAGTTGCAAACTTACCAAATTGTGAGAAACAACGATGTAAGCGTTATATTTAAATTTCAGAACTTTTGCATTTTTTTTTGCAAATTGACAGCCAAGTAAGCAATTGTTCTACCGTTTTGTTGCAAAGGATGATGCTAGTAAACGTATGAACTATGGTACCCACTCCAATCGAAATAAGTGATTTATCATTAGAAAGGTATTATAACATTTGGAACAAGAATTCCGATGGCGCTTGTCTTGATTCCTTGTCCGATCGTAGCAATTAGCATTTTTATGTATATATGTAGATGTAAGTCCTGTCGCATATTCTAAATGCTTTCGTGTTTTCATCGCCTCCACATATAGCTTTTGGTCAGACTTCGATCTATAATATCATTGATAAAGCATACTCGTGCTATAGTAATCAACTATTTAAATAAATAAAAAAAAAAACTTTTGCATTTTCTCTAGTTTAATTTATCACATACCTAACTATTTTCATTGTAAAATGAGTCTGAAAGGAAACATTGTTCAAATACTGCTTTTGGGTACCATTTTTTCAATATGGCGGCACGAGCGTCAAAGATCCGAAGTGGCAAAGTAAAAATTCGGAAAGAACATGTCGAAATCTTAAAAATAGCAATTTTCAAAACTCTCGGATAACTTTGCAGGTAAAACTACTATCAAATGACTGTAATATTAAGATTGCAGGTTTTTTTTATATTCCGGACTTTGGTGATGGCGGCAAAACTAAAATCATTGATCACATCCAACATTCCATCAAAGTTTAAAAACTTTTGGAATTAATGTTAAATTTGATACACTTTTAATTAGTTTTTTGCCACATACGTATGTTACAAACAGCGTATCTGCTTAACCAAATATTTACAATTTTTGTCACAACTTTTTTTTTTAGTGAAATTAACGCCCAAAACAATATTTTATTTCATCACTTTGCAAGTCGGGAAAAATCTAAGGTTAATGTTAACAAGAATTTGTTGATTTCCTCCTCCTTTCAAGATGTCTGTCTATCACATCTCCCATATTTCTTTCTGAAGATAGAGTGAATTGCAATTTTATCAAATAAGGGTGGGTAAAAATACAAATCAAAATTATGGCTTTTACTGGGAGCATTGAGCCCTAATCAAAACAAAAAGTATATGTCCATCAGGTATGGTATGAGACCAGACAGAAATTTAATTGGTTATTTGATTTCGAATGGAATTTTGATTTCTTAGTCTTACTCAGATTTCTTGGAATACATCTCAATCTGTAAATGACATCACATAGCAGATTTTCATGGTATGATACGCATGGCTGAAGAAGAGTTGAGGAGGGTTATAGCAAAGATACATACATATATGTATAATCACACAGAAGCTGCGTATAGAAATGTTATCATAAAATTTCTTGTGATTTCAATCAAGTCTCGTATTCACGTACTTTTTGGATAAAAACGTTACAGCAGGGACGAAGTTGTCAAATTTCAAAAGTCCATGAAAAACTTTCCTGGGAGAATTGATAGAAATCGAAAGTGACAACTGTCAACATCAAGAAAGTTTCATTTGCTATTTTGTACACAAGAAGATCCTCTGCTTTTCTGGAGTTTATAAATAACTTTGCACCCAAAATTTATGAAAGACAAGTTCAGAAAATTATTTTCAATTTTCTGAGTAGGTACGTTACGTCAACAGCTTTCGGCTTTATTTTTTGCTGAAAATGTGATAATCCGTCGTATTATAATATATATGTATATGATATGCAAAAAAAAATTAAATCTAGTAAGAAATGCTACATCAAATTGTAGACAAAATTATTTCCCATAATTCATTTATCTTATTTTACTAAAATATTTTTCTTTTATACAAGCTAAAGAAAATCTGATACGTCTGCATATTTCTCGTCTTATACGTACAACTTTGCGAGAAATAATTTTGTGCTGAAAACATTTTTCGAGTGGTGAATGTTAGATGATGAGCATGGAAAGATCTAACCCCTGTAGCAACATACACGTCATTGAATGGGTGCCTGAGAGTAAAAAAAAAGATTCCCGGACTAAGCCAGTCGACTAACTTAAACGGAAGGTTGCGAAGAATTTATCACAAAACAACCAAACCTCAACCACAGTCAAAAAATGTGGCAGTTACAGCGAAAAATTAATAGTTCGAGACAAAAAAGTTTTGTATCAGTAATTTTCCATTACCCAGTAAATTTTTCATTAGCAAAACCAAATCGAAGAAGGATTTGATCGAACTGGTAAAAAAGGAGAGTCGTCCAATTACATTGGCGTAATGCGAAAAAAAATTAAATCTAGTAAGAAATGCTACATCAAATTGTAGACAAAATTATTTCCCATAATTCATTTATCTTATTTTACTAAAATATTTTTCTTTTATACAAGCTAAAGAAAATCTGATACGTCTGCATATTTCTCGTCTTATACGTACAACTTTGCGAGAAATAATTTTGTGCTGAAAACATTTTTCGAGTGGTGAATGTTAGATGATGAGCATGGAAAGATCTAACCCCTGTAGCAACATACACGTCATTGAATGGGTGCCTGAGAGTAAAAAAAAAGATTCCCGGACTAAGCCAGTCGACTAACTTAAACGGAAGGTTGCGAAGAATTTATCACAAAACAACCAAACCTCAACCACAGTCAAAAAATGTGGCAGTTACAGCGAAAAATTAATAGTTCGAGACAAAAAAGTTTTGTATCAGTAATTTTCCATTACCCAGTAAATTTTTCATTAGCAAAACCAAATCGAAGAAGGATTTGATCGAACTGGTAAAAAAGGAGAGTCGTCCAATTACATTGGCGTAATAGAAGGAGATTTCGCTTTTTACTAAATTAGAAGATGCTGAAGAGAGAAGATCGCATGAAATACATTTGAAAATTGCGGTAAAAATACATAGGTTGATTGTTTACCTTAATGCGTATATGTAATAGCATAGATGGCACAACAGCTAGAAGTCGCATGCAGTACCAAAAAATGATACAAAATTTATATGGCTGGGTGGTCCACTTCGGAATGAAATGATGTATACGTCGAGGGTTTCATATTTTTTTGTATCTGAAGTGTTGAGGAAGTCGATCAAATGTATACCAAACTGGTATTATAAAAACATTTGCTTTCGGCACGCTCTAAAATATGTTATGGTCCATTCCAGAATGCACTACCTATTTCACAATATGTATACTCTGCTCTGGTATGGCATGTGACATCTAGTTTTTGTGCCATCTATGGTAATAGTCAATATGGTTAAAAGAAATTAAAGAGTATTCTATTTGTTTTTACATTTATTTCACAAACATTTTTTTTTCTCGTTATAAATTCACTGGCAGCTGTTTCAATCCCTATCGGATCATCCTCAAAGGAGTAAACAAGTGATAGGGATTGAAACAGCTCTCAGTGAATTTATAACGAGAAAATTTTTTATTGTGAAATAAATGTAAAAACAAATAGAATACTCTTTAATTTCTTTTAATAATGTTTCACAAATCGGTCACAAAAGATTCCATCAAATATAGTCAATATGGTTTTAGTAATAAAATAAGTACTTCATGAGCATTGTATGATATTACCTCTTATATTAATAGATAGGGGAGAGAAAGTAGTGGGGATTTCTCTGGACTTGAAAAAAGCCTGCCTTCGATACTGTCGATCATGAATTATTATTGGAAAAATTGAATAATATCGGAACAAGGGATAAAGAATTATCCCTTTTTCGTTCATACTTATCTGTAAGATCGCAATCGGTTATGGTTGATGACATTACTAGCAAAACAGTTGAGGAACAGTTCTAGGTCCCTTATTATTTATGTTCTATAAAACTAGCAGCTGTCAGCTTAATAGGGAACTCCATTCTGGGCACATCATGGCGTTTACTGATGATATGGTTGTAATCTAGTGGCAAATATATAAAACTACAATGGAGTTATCACAAAGGTATATATAAATGCTTTTTAAAGTTCTATGCAGACATAAACTAGCACTTAATTTCATAAAAACTTCCTATATGATATTTGGCGTAGTTGGTATTCCAAGAAATTCAGCGATCGCGAATGTGTTAAATATACCCCGCGAAATGTTATTTAAACCAAATAACTCGGTGCCATTGAAATGGGGTGTCCGGTTTACCATCGTACAAAATTTAACACTATGTACTTTTTATTTATTTCTTCAAATTAGAGTAGGCGTCATGTGAAAAAATAATGCTGTCATTTGAAAAAATAATGCTGTAATTTAGAAAAATAATAATAACGCTGTCATTTGAAAAAAAAATGCCTACTTATGATAATAATAATGAATGAGCATAAAACGAGAAAAAAACGCCGAAAAATTATGGGGGCACCCTTTAATTTTTAATTTTATTTTATTTTATTTTTATTATTTGGTGTTATATAGCCAATAGAAAAACACGGTTTGTGAAAATTTCAACTGTCTACCTATTACGGTTCATGAGATACAACCTAGTGACGGAAGGACAGCGAAGTCTTAGTAAAAGGTTCCCGTTGTTACCCTTTGGGTACGGAATCCTAAAAATGATAAAATTCTAAGGTTTTAAATATTAATCTTATGAAAACAGTGTATTTTGCTCTTGTTCACTTGGTTATCGAATACAGAATTCTAGTTTGAGGATCCACCTATAGTTCTGTTTTGAAACCACTAAATGTTTTACATACAAAGGAAAATGGTAAAAATATGTCAAAAGTCATAATTTTTCTCAACTACTAGCGCATTCCGTAATTTCATAATCATGATTGTAAACTTTTGTTTTACAGCTTTGAACATAACTAAAGGAAGCGAAATATCGTCTAAAACCCCTATCGGTGTGAGGGAGACTCGGTTATCAGGCGAAGGAATGCTAAGTCAAGAAGAATTTAACGTAGTTTAACCAAGTTAATTTGACATTAGTCATAATTGTGATAATTTAGTGATTAAGCCTTGGACTTAATAAACGGGAGAATATTTCAACAATAGATTGCACTATGCGGTGGTGTTGCAATAACCGCCGAAATAGTCGCGGGAAGACGTTTTTCAGGCAAGTTGAAGTCCTGAAATTAAACTAAAAATTTTCTTTTCCGGAAATATGTGCAAAAGAAGTGAAAAAATGGAAGGGAAACAAAAATATCAAGATAAGTGTTCAGGATATTTCTTTGTTTACGTTTTTCTGTTCCCAACTTTTTTATTTTTGTTCAATGTGTCAGTGGTAGCTCACAATTTTGTTTTATTTTAAATAATTATGCCAAACCCTCCTTCAAAAATATTTCAGATTTACTTCTTCCATGATCATAACGAATATGTATATTAAGAGAATTCCACCACATAGTGGGAAATGCCGCAATTTTTGTGGCTTATTCAAAACTCTCGAAAAATACTTCCCATGCCATAAACAGAAATCTATATGTGTGCGTGCTAGTCCGATTCTCTAAAATGTTTTATATTGATCCTTATGGAAAAGTGGCTAGGCATTGATTTCATATAAATGTCATGAAACCCAAACTACTATTCACACTCGTTGTAGTAATGTTTCAGTATATTCAAAACGGCCCAAAGGGCAAGCTATCGCATATTAATAGTTCTATAGTCAGTAATAGGAATGGCTCTGTTTACGTAAAAAAAAAACAGGATGGGCACCCAGTAAAAATATCGAATGTGGAGCAATTGCTTACTGGCCTCGACTAAAGGTTCCAAGTTATCATTATCCACGGATGGAGCTGATTAAATAGTATGCATTTTATTATTCTTCTATATCTTCTTTTACATTTTATTAATTTTCTTTGAATTATTTTTAACAACACTTCTTTTTTCTTTTCTTTTTTTTTTTAAGTATATACACTTTCTTGAATTATGATCAAACTATTAATTACCTCAGTTTACTTAGAAATTTCATGTAATTATTTATTAGTTAAGTTCTCCCTATTAGCCTCACTGCATGGATTGATATGGAATAGTACTCTTTTTTATATAGCAATTGAATTTGTTGGCTGGCTATGCATTTTCGGTTGTGCCCTTCTTGTGGTATACTATGGGTTCTCATAGCTTCGGTGGCCTGGACAGGGTGAGAACTCTGTTGAAGATTTTTTGTAACCAATCTGTGGGGTTGAACATATGCTCGATCAATGCGCGAAGCATTAGAAACAAAATTGGTGAATTCTGTGAGCTTTTTGCCGAGGTTGAGGTACACGTGATTTTAATAAGTGAAACCTGGTTAAATGGCAACATACCTTCGTCGCTGGTTAATATTGCTGGCTACAGATTATATCGGCATGATCGCAAAACACGTGTTGGGGGTGGAGTGGCAATCTATGTTAAGGAAACCCTTAAGGCGAAAATTATCTTTTCCTCTGTTAATAGTGACCTAGAGTTCATGGGTGTGGAAGTCTCTTCTGGATTGGAAAAATGTGTATTGGTTGCTGTGTATTGTCCTCCGACCAAATTTAGCTGTGAATGTGCATGTGAACTAGAAGAATGCCTATTAAGTGTCACGAAGCGTTGCACTAATGTACTGGTGGGAGGCGACTTTAACGTAAATATTCTACGCAAGGACTCCATCGCTAATCAGTTTCTACATTTCTTCCAAACAATTCACCTTAATGCAATTAACTCCCAGCCCACCTTCATTAACGCAACAAATCCATCACTGCTTGACATTATCTTTGCATCGGATATGGGAAAAGTATTATTCTTCAATCAGATTTCCCCATTCAGTTCTTTGGATCATGATATTCTTTTCTTGACCTATGATTTTGCATTACATCGTGACTCAGCGGTGGAGTATTTCTACCGAGACTATAAGAATATTGATGTACTGGCTTTGACTGAGGAATGCAGGATACTTCCTTGGGATCGAATATATGAACGTGTGACAGTGAACCAACAAGTTGATATCTTCTCCTCCTTGCTCAGGTACTTGGCGGATAAGTACGTTCCTACCAAAATCAGGCGTATACCTGGAGCAGGCTGCCCATGGTTCTCGCCACAGGTACGTTTACTTATTGCGGAGAGAGAATTTCTTTATCAACGCTTCAGACGTTTAAAAACTAATCAAGCTCGAGTACTGTATAAGGCTGCTCGCAATAAAGCAACGGTCGCCATTAGAAATTCCAAGAGACGTTATTTCAGCGCTAAGTTTAGCTTAGACCAAAAACCCAAAGTACTTTGGCGCAATCTGCGGAAGGCTGGTGTGTATGGCACTGATGGTGCATCTTGTAATTTAAACCCTGATGACCTGAATTCGCATTTTCTGGCTTCAAGTGTCTCACCTCTAAGCAACATTCCTAGCTCCGATGCTACTTGGGTCCCACAAATTAGCCATGACTGTTTTTACTTTCGAGGAATTGATTTAGAAGAGCTGATCTCTGCTATTTTCTCAGTTAAATCGGAGGCAACAGGACCTGATTCTCTACTACCACGCCTTATAAAACTACTACTTCCCTACATTGATAAGTACATTCTTCATATCATGAATACTTGTTTTACCTCTTCTACCTTTCCCAATGCCTGGAAAACTGCTATTGTCCTGCCAATCCCTAAGAAGGCTAAAGCTGAAACACCTAGTGACTTTCGTCCTATCAGTATCTTGTCATTCTTATCGAAAGTTCTAGAGAAGCTCATATATAGGCAAATACTAGGTTGGATTGATTGTAATCAGATGTTGTCTCCTTGGCAGTCTGGTTTCCGTCCGTTTCGCAGTTGTGAAACTGCTATATTAAAGATATCAACAGATATAAGAATGGCCATGAACGACAATAATTTCAGTACGCTTGTCCTTCTTGACTTCTCTAAGGCATTTGATAGCGTTAGCTATGAATTCCTGCTTTGTAAACTTGCATCCGAATACAGATTCAGTGCAACCGCCATTTCCTTGATTAAAGAGTTCCTCTATGATCGACATCAGCTAGTTAAGGTGGATAATAACTTTTCGGCCTTGAAGGCCGTCTCATGTGGTGTACCACAGGGTTCTGTACTTGGTCCTCTACTTTTTAGCCTGTTTATTAATGACCTTCCTGATGTTATTGAAGATGCTAAAATTCACCTATATGCTGATGATGTACAGCTATACTTAAGTAGGCCTATTGGCCTCATTGAGGACTGCATCGAGCGTATTAATCAGGATCTTGGGAGGATTCATGAATGGTCTAGGCTGAATGGGTTACTGCTTAACCCAGCAAAGTCGCAGTGTATCTGTTTCTTTAACCGACCACTGGACGAAATTGACATACCTGATATAAGTCTGAATGGTTTTATATTGCCTGTGTACAATAAAGTTACAAGCTTGGGAATAGTACTGAGCTCAGACATGAAATGTTGCGATAATACTAAAGTCTTACTTAGCAAAGTCTATGCAGGTTTAAGAAGGCTATGGCTCTCGGCGAGTATTTTAGACACATCCGTTAGGCAGAGATTGGTGAAGACATTAATTATGCCTTACTTCTCTTTTGGAAATGCTATCTTCCCCAAATTAGATAGTGAATGCGCCCGGAGAGTCCAAGTAGCTTTCAATGATTGCATTCGATTCATTTTCGGCTTAAGAAGGTTTGACCATGTTTCACCTTACAGTAGTGCCCTACTTGGCTGCTCTCTAGATAACTACTTAAAGCGTAGAATTTTAATTCTGCTCTTTGGCATATTAAACAGCAATGAGCCAGAGTATCTCCGAGAATTTTTCCAATTTATGGTATCCCCACGTAACCATAATATTATTATTCCCCGTTTCAGCAGAACAGTCATGGAGAGTTCTTTTCCTGTTCAGGCTGCCCGCTTTTGGAATCTGCTCCCTTCTAACTTGCAGGGGGCTCGCACCGTTAATGCATTCAAAGCTATTATTAAAACTCATGTTCTGTAATCTTGTGAATACTTTTGAGCGCTTTTCTGAGTTTCAATCTGTGCAGTTTATTGCTAGTGTAGTAGTCTATCTATTTTTATTGAATTCTTGAATTTTTCAATGTAGTTTCTCTTATTTTCTTAATTGCTTTTTCTCAGATTTTTGTAATTGTGTATTAATTATTAATTTTCTCTAATAGTTAAAATTGTTAATATTTGTTTAATCACCTCATTTATATATAACTATAACCCCTAGATTCCACTGTAATTTCTATATGTACGAACAAAAGATTTGTAAATCTTGTGTACCACTTCCTATAAATAAATTATTATTATTATTATTAATAGTTCAAGCACATCCTACTAGCGTAGCTTAACTATTTAAATAATCATTCAAGCAAATTTCATTAGCCTTAGCTTAAGTTGTTACACAGTGTAATACTAGTAGCCGTAGCGGTCCATTTGCTTCACGGAATGATACGGATACCTCATTAACTGTAATTATTCATTAATTAGCACTAAATTTCAACACATGAATTCAACTAAAATCTATAAAGTAGTTTCAGCTTAAATTTTACAGAAGTAGTCCTATTAGCGTACTTTTCGTTGGTTCCAGGGAACGGAATACCACAGATACAGATATTCATTACAGCAAGATAAGAATAAAGACAGACGAGAACCTGAAAAAGACTATACCAGTAGGATATAGTGAGTTATTTTGAGTAAATATATACTCGTATATATACATATTTAAACTAAACGCGTATGAAATTGAAAAGTGCCTTGGATTTCCTGGGGATGTCAGTACGCCGCACGGGAGATAGAGATATCAGAACATGGTAGTTTCGTGACTTTTATGCTATATTTATTAAAAGTTAATGCAATTTTTTAGAAACCAATACCACAACCTCGAGGGAGCTCCTTCACGGGGATTGGATGCCATGTAAGCACATTTTAAGGCGTTCTATATTATGTGATACCGGTTCAATTGTTGTAGAAATTTTTTATAAAATTCTATTGCTGTTCTATATCGAGATATTGGTTAAATTTTTTTTGCTGAAAACAATCGTGTTTTGCTGGTCATTAGAAGATACGACTTGCCCCCATATTCATTTTTCTTCTCAGCTTCTCAGTACGATTTATAAATTTGTTGGAATTAAGCGCCAAAGAATGAGTAAAATTATTAAAATTCGATGTAAATAAATGTAAGATAGCCAGAAGCCTTGATAGAGTGACAAACACTAAGCGGTAATGATAAGAAATAAAAGAAAGGGTCAATTTTTGTAGTGCTCAGTTTTGTAAGCTGCGGTGCAATAAGCTTTCCTTTTGTTGAATTTCCGATTTTGTTTTTTGTCATTTCTTAGAGAGACGAACGAAGCTTAATGTACAGGATTAGAATTAGCCTACACTAAAAATACTTGTAAGGATGTTGTAAATATTTTTTCTTCGCTTCCCTTCTCCTGGAGCTCTCCTCAGAATGAAGCTTGACTAAGGTTCGCTCCTCCACTTCTTCAGGTTTAAAAGGGACATTGTACAATTCGATGCCCACAATCTCACATGTATGGCTGGAGATTTGGCAACCGAGGACGGAACACCAAGTCCTCGTATAAATCTACAAGATAAGTGATGTGAAGAAGTCCTTTTAGGACTGCGCATGATGTTTGCGACGTCTCGTTTTGATACAGCACGATATCATTTTGGATATGGCGCGTGGCAGCGGAAGGTTTTCGTGTGACCCACCCCACACTCTCCGCCAATTGCCGAGGTGTGATTGCGTGCCGCTCTGCACTGTAAAAAATAATAGGACTATTCTCTGAAGTTAAGACACGTTTTCCCCTAATAATAAATATAATTTTCTCTGATATAAAGGGGAAATCAATTTAATTTCCCCACATCAATGGAACATTTAATGAATTTAAATGAATGTTAAACTCTCTCAGATATAAGGAAGAGAACATTCTTTAAATTAGGTATTATGCTACATTTTAAATGGAAATATATTTTCGTTTATATAATTCACACAATGTTTTTGAAAACATCATATATTGTTTTTCAATATTTTGCTTGAGCGTGCCCAGCGCATCAACATAACTTCCGTACTACTTAGTATAGTATGGGCCATAAGAAATGAGCTATTCAGCTCATTCTTAAATTTTTTAAAGTGGGTGGTGCTCTATCACCTATGGTGGACTGTGGTGCTATCACCTTTCCCTACATTTTAGGGGAAAAAACAAAATAAAATTTTGAAATTCCCTAGATTTTAGGGAATGTTGTTAAAAAAAAAAATTGAGAATTCCCTACATTTTATGGGGGGAAAACAAAAATTCCCTACATTTAAGGGATAACAACCTAAACTACTTTTTCCAATCTTATCGACAAATCCTAACCTTTGTGGCACAAATTGTTGCCACTCATTTTAGGGAATTATTTTTTACTGTGTATACAACACTTGTCACGGAATGAGCTATCAGCTTCTGCTGATAATCTAGACTTTACGCCCAAAGCATACTCACTCATATGCTTCATAACAGGCTACACTTACTATATATCTTATTTCACAAAATAATAAAATAGTTTTAATTAAAAATTAACCTTACCATTTTACGCTTAATAACTCTGGCAATAGTTGTAATAATGTACATATGTGCAGCCGTAGTCCGAATCTGTAGGCAGATTGATTTGAATTCATTGGACCACGGCACATTCACATATCGACGCTGAAAAGCATAAACGTCGTAACCGTCCAAAATGAAACTTCACTAGAGCCCAAAAACTTTTTCAAAATCAGAAGAAAAATCATAGTTTCTAAACTATTTGTGATAGAAGTAGGGTAGAGCGGGGCTTAAAGTGCCCTGGGTAAAATTGCCACCTTTAATATCTCGTATAATAACAGGGCAATAAAGCAAAAGCGTACATGCAAAAAATTCGCTAGGCGTGGGCTGATATTCGCCACATTTCTGCTGAATATGCTCGTCATGTAAAAGTGAAATAAGTACCTCTATATTGTTATTTTCTTAGTGAACACTCTGATACAACTTACAAGGGTTTTCCAATAAGAGGTGTTATTTTGATATTCAAAGAAAAATGCCATTTTTTTAGATAAATGATCGGATCTTTATTTCATTATAAAGAAGAAGGTATGCCGTTAATAATGGAAAATAACATCAGCCAAATGACCACCACGACCACGCCTACAGGACCATATCCTTTTCATGAAATTTTCCATAACCCAATCGTAAAGTGGCTGCCCTATGTCCTCGATAGCCTCACGAATTCCATCTTTGAGGTCTTGAATCGACGCTGGGCTGTTGGCGTAGACCTTCTCTTTCACGTGGCCCCAAAGGAAGAAGTCACAAGGTATTAAGTCACAAGATCTCGGTGGCCAATTGTGATCACCTCTTCGAGAGATAACACGGTCCGGAAACTTTTCCCGTAAAAAATCAATGGTTTCGTTGCTTGTATGGCACGTAGCGCCGTCTTGTTGAAAGTAAACGTTGTCCAGATCAATACCATCCAATTCCGGCGATAAAAAATCATTAATCATCTGTCGATAGCGCAATCCATTCACCGTATCTGTTGCTCCAGCCTCATTTTCGAAAAAGTAAGGTCCAATGACCCCGCGGGACCATAAGCCGCACCAAACAGTCACACGTTGAGGATAGAGAGGCTTTTCAACAATAACTCTTGGGTTTTCCGAGCCCCAGATGCGACAATTTTGCTTGTTGACGAAGCCATTGAGGTGGAAATGGGCCTCATCACTCAAGATGAGTTTTCGATGGAATTCCGAATCATTTTCATGCATTTCAAGGACCCAATCAGCAAAGACTCGACGTTGTTGATGATCGGCCGGTTTGAGTTCTTGTGTTAACTGAACTTTATAAGCCTTAAGACCCAAATCTTTATGAAAAATACGGTGTAATGACGTTTGTGGAATGCCTAATTCCAAAGAACGACGAGGAATGGACAAACCTGGGTTTTCTCCAACACTTTCGGCTACAGCAGCAATATTCTCGGCTGTTCTTGAGCGACGTGCACGGGTTTTATTCTTCACATCACTAACTTGTCCCGCGACAGCTCGAATTTTTCTACCAATTTCTGTATTGCGGTCCGACAAGGTGCTTCACGACAACCCAAAAATGTTCGAGTTTTACGAACCGTCTCTGCCACATTTGCATCATTTTTATAGTGAATTTTAATAATTTCAATGCGTTGTTGAATCGTGTATCGTTAACGTAACTACACATAGTGGAATAGTTTAAAGCATTTACATATTTCCGACTATTTCCATTGTTATAAGTCAGTGATTGATGACAATTCAAAAAATGGCACTTCAATCCCCGCCCTTCCCTACTATTTTTGGACAGATTTGTTTTTTTTTTAATTTATATCCACAATTTGCAATAAGTAGAATTATGCTAAAATTAGTATAAGTATTAGTTTTGCAGTTACAATAATCCGTTTTTGTTTTACGGACCTCAAGAATGCTGCATCTGAATAGCTGTAATGTATGGAACGAAATCAATGTTAAAAAACTTATAGCAACTGAATTTATATAATATATGTGAGCTGTATCCAAGTTCTATGTTTAAAACAAGATCTAACTTTTGATGTACAATACCACAGAACAAGACAGGTAGTTTAAATAAAAGGGTGTAGTTACTATTAAGTTTTTATTTAATACTCTTTTAACGTAGTAAGACCGTATTCTGAGTTATCATAAGTTAAAAAGAGTGGAGTAACTGCATCTCTTATGCAAAACTAAGCAATAACAAAATGCATTAGAAGCTATTTGTCATAGTCAATAAGGCCTTGAAAATGTAGTAACTTCGAACAATGTCGAGAATTAATGACAGAAGCCACCAAACCTCGGATGCTGTATGTAACTCGCTTAAAAATTCGCAAACCTTCATTTGCTTTAAGCAACATGTGTTTAAAAAGTAGCTGATTTTGATCCTATTACTGCAAATCTAGTCGAAGTTACTAGAAAAAATACAGGCGTTTTCAATGGCGTAAATTATTTTATTTTCATCGTAAAGATATGAGACCCAGACCATTCGATGCAGTTTTTATTTCTGATTCAAATGGTGTATATAACTTATTTTCGACATTTTGGTCGGTTACGACGTTTATGCTTTCCAGCGTCGATATGCAATTATTACTCAGTTGAGAGTTTTTATTTGGGGAATCGTAGTCATTTGGCTAAGATAATTTTTTTTAAATAATTTTGTTAGAAAAGATACAAAAATTTGATTACGGTTGGGAGGATAAGATAAGTAAGCTTAAGACTGTCAGAAGACAATATTTCTGTATGAATAGTAGTGTAGGGCGCAGCAGCTATTCAAATCAAACTTTTGTCATTTTTACGTAAGAAAACTGTGAAATATTTTAGAATGTTAGGACTAAGTTAGGCCTCTCATGTAGTAGTAACGGAGGTTGTTTCATGGCTTGGGAAGTATTTCTCGAGGGTTTTGGCTTATTGCGCTTCCTTGAGATACATGTTCTAAGATTTAAAGCTCTAAAGTTTATGTATAAAAATATTTTCCAATTCTATTTTCCAATTATTCCAATGTTTACACCTGCAATGCACCTACACTAGAAAACTTGAGCTCAACCTTTTATTATATATAAACTGTAATCTACTGTGGGCGTGTATCTTTTTTTCCGCTCTGTAGGTCGAACAGATTTTTTTAAACGTTCACTCTGGAAAAAAGATAAAAATCCAGTATGTTCTGACTGTTCTGGTAGTTTTTCTTTTTATATTGGCAACACACGGGAAATGTCTATTGATAATACCTACAAGATTCCTTATAAAAATAAATAAATAATAATAATAAAGTTATAAAAATAAATAAGGGATGAACTATGGAATTTAAAAAAGTAATCACATTTTCAATAGATTTTGTTGGACTCTATTGGAAATATTGACGGAATGCTTTGAATGCTCAGAGCTCTACCATTGAATAAATAAATAGATATTTATTCAATGAGATCTACCAACGATTTGTTTAATCACTCTGAGCAATAATAAAAATACACGTTCATCAGAGGACTCTGAAATATAAAAAGTTACAAGAAGTCAGTGTTTAGAGCATTCCGAGTGCTCTGAGCAGAAGAATAAATGTTTTCAGAATCATTTGTTGTATAGGAAATGTCATTACTTGAAAAAAAAATGTGATAGAAACTTTTATTTAATGGTGCAAATCAAATTTTTCCAGCAAGTAAAAATGGCTAAAAACCGCATTAAACGTATCGAATTATTGAAAATTCTTTTATTAGAAATTTTAAAGCTGCAAATAACAAGCGAAAGACAAGTAGTAGTATTTTGTTTCTTTACTAGGTACAATGAATTTTTCTTATACTACTTTACTTCTAATTAAGTTGTTTAGTTGTCCAACGTTGTATTACATAGCTTAAGCTGGGACAGATTAATAAATGTTTCTTGATTTGATTTGGAGAAATGATTCTGGAGACATCTACTACAGTCTACACAAATATTGGTACAGCTTACCTGGGGGTTACACGAGGAAGTACAGCTTGCATGCAAGCTTCCCTCCAATGTGTTTTTAAAATTGACAGAGGAACACGAATCGCTTGATGTTTTGTTAGCTTGCATGCAAGTTCATTTAGAACAAGTAAAAAAGCTGGAATTGGTCTAAGACTAATTCGTATGATACTCTAGATGAATACCCGTACGTAATTTCGTATGGTCACCTCTGTGGAAGTTTGATTTTTGAAGTGGTTTTTCGCATATGCTTCTAAAACGGTTCGTCGAACAGTAAAAATAATTACAACCAATTTCATATTGTGAAGAACTTTTCAGTACAATAAAAACGTCTAGGATTAATCGTTTGTCACAGTATACGTAAAAAAACTAAAATTTTGATATGGCAACATCAAGAGAAATTATATTTACTATTTCTATGAAAACGCCGGGTACAAAATTCAGCTCTCTACGTTGACGCGTTCTCAGGCAGCGTCCAAATTATTATAAAGAATGAAACTTTTGTATGGAAACCAAAGGAGCTACCCGTTTTGTCTCATTTTCGAATTTAAATTTAGTTTTTTTTTTAAAGTGTGCAGTTTCAGCTCTCTAAGTGAACGTGTTCTCCATTTATCATGATGAAAGGACAGACAGACATGCATTTTGCTCTACCAGCATTATTTCTGTGTTACTACAAACGGAATGACAAGCTTAAGGCTGGGTCTATGTCATAATTGGGACAACTCGGTGCACAGTTAGCAAGATGGGGCGGAGCGTTAAATTTTTTGAATAAATCGCAAATTGATTAATGGAATATTTATTTAAACACCTAAGGCAACATATTAACGTTTTCTAATTTTTAAATTTGTCCCCCAATTTTAATTGAAAGTGATTTAAAAATGAAAATTCAGTGATTTTTTTTTAATTTCTCTGGTTTGCGGAGCGGGACTGCCACAAATTTGAACTAAATTAAATAAATTTTTAACATAAGCTTTTTGAAGTTAATAAGCAGAAAATAACGGTTTCCGATTTTTAAAGTTCTACTTATATCTACGACAATTCGACGCAATAATTTGTTTTACCTGCATTTTACCCAGTAAGAAAGCAATCTATTGCATCAAATTTTCATGAAAATAAGTAGAATTTTAAAAATCGAAACACGTTATTTTCTGCTTATTAACTTCAATGAGCTTATGTTAAAAATTTATTTAATTTAGTTCAAATTTGTGGCAGCCCCGCTCCGCAAACCAGAGAAATTAAAAAAAAAATCACTGAATTTTCATTTTTAAATCATTTTCAATAAAACTTGGGGGACAAATTTAAAAATTAGAAAACGTTAATATGTTGCCTTAGGTGTTTAAATAATTATTCTATTAATTAATTTGCGATTTATTCAAAAATCTTAACACCCCGCCCATCTTGCTAACTGTGCACCGAGTTGTCCCAATTATGACATAGACCCAGCCTTAATAGGTATATCTTATGAGTTCATCTAGGGTATAAAAATGGCATTGCGGCGTAAAGGTTTATGTATGTCGGCAATTATAACAATAAAGTAGACAAATCGGAAAAACAGAAGAAAAATGAAGAGGAATACGTATGTACATATGTATATGGGTAAATGATGTAATGGAAATAATCCTCATTTTTCCGGTATAAATTTCATCCGTTTATTTTGAAAGTGGTGCAAGACCATTTTTTGTTACGATGAAATATATAAATATTTCAGTTTAATTTAAAAATATTTATTGGATCTAACAGTGAACTATTGCGGGTTTTGAAGTTAAAGATAGTATAAATTTATTAATCAATTATTTTTATTCGAATACTAATACCCAAATTGACTTGCTCCACTTTCAAAATAAACGTTATTAATTTAAAAAACTTTGCTTTCGAGTATCTTTTCCGCCATCTTGAAAACTGTATGATGCCAAATTACTTTCGCCTGAATTGCCATGATTTTTCATCATGCAAAAATTCGCTAAAAGCTGACCTGCGTACATGGCAGTTTGAATCACACGTGCAAGTAGTATGGCAGTAGGATGCATGCAAGCAGTACTTCCCGTGTAATCCCTAGGTTAGGTTATCTGTATTAATAGATTACAAATTAACACAAACCAGTCTGAAACTAATGTTGTACTTCTGCCATAAGGGAAAAAGCCCCATTTTTTAGTGCAACAACGCTAGATGATTCAAATACAGAGTATTTATTATAAGCCCATTTAAAACGTACAACGTTGGGCATCACATTAAATAGCTTACCACTTTGATTAAAATAACAGTAAGCAAAATAAATAATAAAATCAATATAGTAGGTTATACTATATTACAGAAGTATATATATGTACATTATTGAAACTGATATAAAGAAAAAACAGATATAGCTTTATGAACCCTGGCTTTGGCCATGTCCATAAAGAGTAGGTATACAGATCGACAATTATTAGAGCAAATACATTAGCAAAACTGCAAAAGATGAATAACATAAACTTACAAATTTAATCCAGAAAAACTTGTGAAATCAAATCAAAAGATGATAATTGCGGGTGCGATATCAAAGTTGCATTGATATTGGTCTTATACAAATTGGAATAAATTTAAACCAAAACATCCAAAGGAAAGGAAATCTAGATCTTTATAGAACAAAAAGCCAGAACTCCGCTTCACACAAGTTTTTATTCAGATAGCGAATACATAATTATTTTAATTATGAGATGGAAAAGTTATTACAATATTTCGAATTAAAGTTATCGGAGTCTCCTCGCCTCCCTTTCAGATTCAAGCAGTGTCAAAATGTCTCCTTCTCTGACCGGGCCTTTCACATTGCGGATAATTTGCCGATTCTGTTCTCCAAGAAATTCAACTTTAACTTGCGTACACTGTCCTTGAGATCCAGTTCTACCAAGAACTTTCATTACACGTGCACAAACTGCTGGCTTATCCATTTTGGTAATTTAGTTATTAATTTCAACTGAGATATAACTGAAACAAATGAAATTTTCACAACTGTTAGCAAATCGTGACACGCGGTGATAGTGACGTGAGATGAAGGTGAGGTGACTTGATTTGGATTTTAGATTGCACGTTG
Organism: Dioctria rufipes; assembly: GCA_963924295.1. NCBI lineage: Eukaryota > Metazoa > Arthropoda > Insecta > Diptera > Asilidae > Dioctria > Dioctria rufipes. Next base: position 78,816,597 of record OZ002743.1, on the reverse strand, counting down.
AAGTTGGCAACGAAATAAGTGTTCTTCTTCTTTTCAAATGAGGAATAGAACAAAATTCACCCACATTCCACATATAAATGGCCGACTTTCTGATTCGATATTTGAAAAATCGATGTTTATCCCCGTATATCTCATATACCAGCCACACGTACAGCGGGAGTATTTTGCTGCCCTTGAGATGGCGCGTCTAGCATCACCAAAATTTTTCTACGCGGTAGCTCCTTACATGATTAATTGTATATGTGTTCATATAAGTTACAGTTTTTGATATAAATAATAATTGTATCACATATTCACAGTACGTAATGAGAATTTAATTATTATATTATCACTTAAAACTGCAGGAATAGAGTTGCAGCCGTCTGATCAGAAATTTCTCATTTTCAAAATGGCTGATACTATTTGCTTGCAGTAGTATTGGTATGCTGCTCGTGCTGCGAGCACGGAATTTTTACTCCCACGAATGACATTCAATAATGAAAAGTCTTTTATCCTTTAAATAGCGTTGTATCGATATTTTAAATGGCGGAAACTGAAAATAGAAGTACATAGATGCTGGTGGACATTTGTTTTATATTTCTAATCTTCTCTCCTTTGAGTAGGAAAAGAGTTTAATATGCATTATCTTGTTTTTTTTTTTTTTTTTTTTTTTTTTGAGAAAAATGACTAAATAGGAAGAAATAATTAGAAATGCATGCAGAAGAGGAATGTCTGAACCACTTGTATAATGAACTGACTAGTCAGTAGTCAGTTGATGGAACACAAAGCGTTGCTAGTCAGTACAATTGACAAACAGTGAGTACTGACCGTCAGTCCTACTGCCTCGTGTAATAGTGGCGTAAGGTTCTTTTCTTCTGTTCTGACAAACTACACAGGCTGAGTCAGGACACGCAATTTGGTTTGTCTTGGCATGAGACAAAACCCTCCGAAATCTTTCATTTCATATACATATACAGGGTGTTTCATAATTGGTGCACATAATTCAAGGGTTTTATAGCTGACGTGGAGACAAGCAAAGAATTATACGACGTGGTGGGGAGGGGGGGGGGGGGGGGTGCTAGGGCGCGTCGTTTCGGTGGTAGGGTGAGTTAAGATTTTTAGTACTTTTTCCACTTTAACTTTCTTGAAATACACAAGCAGGGATTCATCTCAGATGATAACAAACCAATCAGCCTTCCTGTCACCTTTCGTCGTAGAACGTTAAAGTCAAACTAGTGGAAAAAAATCTTAATTTTTTCAAATTTCAACGATTTTCCCGCCAAAATGCATGTAACTTTTTTTACAAGCTTTAGAAAGCCCGGAATTAATTTGAGTATGCACATGTATCTGTCTAAATGCAGCAATCGTTTTTGAGATATTTCCGTTTCTATGATATTTCATTAATTTTCTTCCTGACGATAGAAATTGCGCCTAATTTTATGCAATTCCGCGAAAAATTAGCAAAATTAATGGAACTATGCATCTACAAACAGGTTTATCTTAAAAACGGTTACATATAGGTAGGTACATGTGCATAGTCAAATTAAAGGTAACATTCCGGGGTTTCTAAATCTCCTAAAAAAAATGTATAGTTATCATGCATTTTGGCGGGAAAATCGTTAAAATTTGAAAAAATTAGGAATTTGTTTCCAATTTTTTTACCCTGACGTCATACAACTGCCCACATAAGGTGACAGGAAGGCTGAATGGGCATTAATTGGAAAGCTGAGATAGCTTGCATCTGAGGTGAATCCCACCTTGATAGGGTATATATCAAGAAAATTACATAGTGTAAAGTGGAAAAGTACTAAAAATCTTAAGCCCTCCTATCACCGGAACGACGCACCTTACCCCCCCCCCCCCCCACCGTATAATGTTTTGCTTATCTCCACCTCAGCGATCAAATCTTTGAGTTATGTGCACCAATTATGAAACACCCTGTATGAGTGCTGGTTCGAGTCTCTTAAAATGTTTTATATTGAGGCCTGTTCAGAGCAACACGCTATAGTGACTATAGTCGGCATTTTGCGTTCGGGGCAGCCAAAAAATCTTTTTTCCCCTCGCTTTTGACAAAAAAATGGTTTCAGAGCGGACGCTATAGTCATTATTGAAGTCACTTTTCTTTATAGCACTCCGGGACTGCTATCAAAATAGTCACTTTCGTGTTTGAATGTGTGAGTTGTCAAGAGCATGCAAAATTTTCTTTGTTTGTTTTCTGACCGTGTATAAAGGGTGTCCCGTAAGTCGACGTCAAGCCGGAACCGGGTGATAGACCAAATCATAATAGTTACCAGAAAAATATAAAAAAAATCGAAGACATGTATTTTTTAAATTATAGACATTTCTTTTGTTTTCGAGAAAATATGATGCCTTTTTACCTCCTGCTGCTACAAATCTTTACTTTTTTCAATTTTATTTTTCTTATGTAATCCCGAATTGTGCTTATGTAACCTGTTGCTTTAAATTCTAAGCCAACTGCTCTAGCTTGGAAGAAAATGTCACATTTGTCGAACCAAGAATAGAAAATTAATACTTCACCCAACTTCAACTGACTGTACAGAAAAAAAAAATGTACTACGCCAGTTTGGCAAGGAACTTTAAAAGTTGACGCATTTAATAAGGATTCTAAAATGGTATAATACTTGCTACATTATTTCTTAGATTACGGAAAAAAAAGTTTCTTCAAGAAACATAGTTTGGAAAAATTTCTTTTTACCTACTAAAAATGATTCTAGTGTATGTACCTAAAGCATGCCGTAAGACCATACTTTAAGATTTTAGTTTGAGTGAAACGGAGAGTCATTCCATTGTGAGTGAGACTAATAGAGCGGGGTATAATTTACCAAAAAACCTTAATTCACCCGTGGACAACATCAGAGTCCAGGCCCATTATTGCACTCATCTCTCTAGCTTTTAGGATTATGTACCTACTGCAGAGGTCGTGAATTAAGAATACTTGCATTTCTGCGTGTATAGATACGTAAATGAAGCACTTTTAAAGAGTTCGCTGAAAATGGTATTTAGAAGACTTTACGGCTGCCATCGAAGAGGCCCCCGGAATATGTAGGTAGGTAGGATATTTGGACTTACGTTTCGATCTAACAGCTTAGTGGGGACTTTAAAGAAATTTCGGAAGTTATATTTTCAATAGGTAAAAATTAAGTAAATATTAAGTAAAGAATATATTGGGATATATGATTGCATTTTTAACTTTGTTTCTATCTAAAAGTTGAAACGATGTTTCGGATGTAAGTCTTATGCATATGTGTTTTTTCGAAGCAAATGTCTTCAAAGTTTGTTCGATTTTCAGGCCCAGCGAAAAAATTCAATAAAAAGCTCGTCCTCAAAAGATAATTGCCTACTTTCTGGCACTTATTGAACTTTTTCCCTAGATTTGCTTAAGAAAAAGTGCAAAAAATGCAGAAAGGGTCACTTTTTGGGTACAGAGTGTGAGCCTTTGGGCTTCTTAAATCCAATATGAGAAATTGGTGTTGATGATGTGTTTTTTTGATAAAAATAGTAGTACTAATAAAAAAACGAGTTAAAATTCCGAAATTTTAATTTGTTGAGCCATAACTTCAAAATTGAGTGGAGGAGGGGATTAAATTAATGTATCTACCAAAGTTTCAATCAACTTCATAGGGTGTAATGTGGCAAATGCCACTTGTGAGTGCGGCCTGCCTTATTAGGCACTACATAATTATTGTGGAACTACAGAAAACTAGCTGAAATGACAGACCAGTGGCCACTTGTAGCTTGTGGCCGATTGCTGAATCAAAATAAGCTACATTTATGGCCACGTCGCAAGAGGCCATGGTTCTTATTATGCATAAATTTATGTATTTTCATGTATAATTAATAACTTTTTCTTCAATTTTTTTTTGCAGAATTATCTTAACCCAATATAAAATAGTTCTCACGGGTAAACAACTTTCGCATTGATAAACAAAATTCCGAATAATTACAAATCTCTAGCCTTATTGAAAAGGCCTCCCGTTATTCCTCTTTCTTCAATATTGGTAGTACTGAGGCTACGAACCACAAATTTGAAATTGACCACATTTGATTTCAGCCATTGCACTTTGTAGCGGCGATTATAATTTGGGCATAGACTAAATAATATATAGACTATCGAAGCGCGAACAAAAAATTGCTAAATGTCAACATGATTACGGTATGTGAATTCAGAATCGTATATCTAAGATGTTTGCATACTTTTAGGCTCTTTAAATTTATCGAGACCTAGTACGTCTGACGCAGTACGTTTATATGAATACTTGAAGTATACTTGAAGTATGCTTGAAGTAATCAAAATATCATGAAAACGCTCATTCAACACGTATATTTCAACTTAAGTATGTAATTGGAAAATTAAATTCAAGAAAAATTCAAGTCAAGTAATTGGAATTAATTCAATCAACCGTCCTACCTGAGCTTTAAGTGGATTTTAAGTCAAGTACTTAAGTATTCATGTAAACGTACTGGTTGACATGAATACTTGAGTACTTGACTTGAAATAAAAAAAAAAAAAAACGAAAAAAAAATCCAGCAACAGAACAATATTATGTACCGGACCGGTACACAGGTTTGAGGTTAAACTTAAATTGTTACGAAAAGTAGAAATTCACCCAATTTTTATGTCGTGAGCGTCTCGTGCTGTGGAAATAACTCCCTATATAACACAAGCATAGGTAGATACATCTGATATTACCTGTAAACGCACTCACTGCGTGTTACGCATTCAAAATTTTGAATTTGACTCTCGCTTAAATTGCAGTCAATCGGTCAAAAGGATAATTTTAATTTTGTATTTATCACGTAAATACTTATTTATTTATTTATTTATTTCGAGAAGTTAAGAAGATATTACACAAATAGAATCCAATAACGCAATACCTTAGAATAGTTAATACAGTAAATCATAATAATAAAAACAAAAGAAGAAAATTAGAAAAATAATCTAAGACTACAAAATAAGAACCAAAGCAAAAAAAAAATAATAATATAATAAACAAAAATTAATATAAAACGTGAAATAACATAAACTAAAATTGTAAAAACTAAAAAGAAAAATACAAAATAATACAAAAATTCATATAAAAATAAACTATATACAAAAAGAGAAGCAAATTCAGAAAAATAAATGTAAAAAAAATAAAAAACAAAAATATGAAAATGATAAACTAAAATTTTAAAACTACTAAAAACTCAAATAATACAAAATTATACAAGGAAATGAAATTAGAGATTGAAAGCAAAGCAAGGAAATCCAAAGGAAATGACAAATATTAATTTGAAAAACCATTAATATGTCAATAGGAATTTGGAAATTGTTTTATCTCCGTTATAACTGATCTTTTAAATGTCCGGAGGTAAGAACTAAAGATATCAGTATTGATAAACTTAAGAGTTACAAATTTTCTGCATTCCTACCAAAGGTGACTTAACTCGGAGGTTAGTTTTACAGAACACGTAGCCACTTACAAGTTTTTTACAAAAATAAGCAGTTTAGATCATCTGACGGTGTTCTAAAGATAGTAAAACATATTCAAGAGTGCTTCTCACCAATGAGGTAAAAAGACTAAAGATGAAAGCAGCACTGCCCTTGAAAAATCTACACACGCGAAAAATTAAGCCCAGCATGCGATAAGCTTTATTAATAATAAGGTTTACATGGGAAGCGAAAAGTAGTTTGTGATCAAAGGTAACCCCTAAATCCTTTATTTCATTTACAGATGAAATCGAGATATTATTAATTTTGTAGTTGAAGTAGATTGTATCACACTTTCTAGAAAACGTTATAGTTTTACATTTATCGATATTGAGGTCAAGATAATTTTCTCTACACCAACCCTCAAGTTTAACAATATCATCTTGAAAGCATTTGCTACAATCGTGTGCATCATAAATTACCCTAAAAAAATTTCCGTTGTCAGCATAAAGCAAAGAAGGCGATGTATAAATTGGGAATATGATAGGTCTGAGTAGAGTACCCTGAGGGACGCCCGAGGTTTGTTCGAAAGGGTCTGATTAGGAGCCATTGAAAACCACGAAACTATTTCTTCCTTCTAGATAGGACAGAAACCAAAGAACAGTGTCGATGTTGAAACCAATTATCAACATCTTTAAAAGATATTGTTGGTGACGAATCCTATCAAACGCCTTCGAAAAATCAGTGTGAATGGAATCCACTTACTTACTTTCATCAAGAGCAGACGCGATGGTGTCGGTAAACAGAGTTAAGTTAGTAATTGTAGAATGTTCAGGAAGGAAACCATGTTGCTGGTCACATATATAAGGTAAAGTTTGATGAAAAAGTTGATTGTAGACAAGTCTTTCAAAGATTAAAGCCAATGTATTTGAAATAGATATAGGACGATAATTTGTAACTAATTTCGGATCACCTGACTTAAAAATTGGAGTAACAAATTCGCGTTTTAGCTCTGATGGAAATACTTATGTGTGATGGATAAATTAAATAAAATACTTAGAGGATTTGCTAAGCTACTAGAGCATCTCTTATATACAATGTTTGGAATTCCATCAGGGCCTGGATTTTTATCACAATTTAGTTTATCTAGTACATCATGCACCTCTTCAGATGAGATAAAAGGCGCTTTCGGGAAGCACATTCTCAGTGAGACAAGTGAGATATTCTCAGTTGGCTCACTGAGATTGCACTTTCAGTGAACTGTCTCAGTTCCATATTGAGCCACCAATTTCGAACACATCCACTGAGCAACTGAGACAAGTGAAACTGAATTTTCTTGTCTCAGTTGACTCAGTTTCGTTATTTTGTGATTTTAATTAATAATTAAAGCTTAGTGAGCTATTTAAAAAAACTAACAGCACTTTTCTCAATTTATTACTATCCATTTTATGTGTTCAAAATTATTTAAATGTCAATATTGGCAAATCAGCTGATTGATTTGAACTGAGACAACTGAGACGATTGCTCAAATCTTTGTCTCAGTTGTCTCACTGAGAATGTGCTTCCCGAAAGCCCCTAAAGTTTACACTAATAATAGGTGAGTTCGAAATTAGATCCTGTCAGAAAAACCGATATGATGTATTCGGTAAATAAATTACTAATATGTTTAGGAGAAGATGAGGTGACGTAGTTATATACCATCTCTTTTGAGAATGTATTCGAGCTCTTCAAATTTTTGCTAAAGGCCCAGAAGACTATAGGGTTTTCTTGTAACGAAAATTCAGTCGAGCGAACATACCTAATGTAACATTCTGAGATTAATGTTTTAGATCATTTTCTAAGATAAGAAAAAGTCTAGCGAGGTCAAATAGCACGATCTTGATGGCCAATTCACGTCACCTATACGAGAGATAACCATACCCTCAAATTGTTCATGCAGAATATTCATCGTGGCATTCGCTGTGTGGCACGTAGCGCCATCCTGCTGAAATCACATGTCGTCCACGTCCATATCGTTCAACTCGGGCCAAAAGAAATTAGTTATCATCGATCTGTAGCGCTCGCCGTTGACGGTAATGGCTTCACCAACGTCGTTTTCGAAAAGTACCGATCAATGACGCGGCCGGCCGAAAACACGCACCATACAGTAACTTTTTGTGGGTGCATTGTCACTTGGTGAACCTCGTGTGGGCTGGTGTCGTCCCATATATGACAATTTTGTTTGTTAACATAGCCATTCATCAAAAAATGCGCCTGGTTGCTTAAGATGATTTTTCGGCCAAAATTGGGGTTCTCTTCCAAACGTTCCGAAACCCAGTCAGCGAACAAACGGAGTTGTCTATGGTCAATAACTTTAAGTTCCTGGGTCAATTAGATCTTGTACGGGTGCAAGCCCAAGTTTCGACGTAAAATTCGCCTAGTTGAAGTCTGCGAAAGGTCAAGCTCTTGTGCACGGCGAGGAATAAACTGCCTCGGTTTCTCCTGCATACCACGGATAGCGGCGGTGTTCTTTGCCGATCTGGCGTTCTTTTGATGTACGTGGCTGATTGTTTACCGAACCGGTCGTCTCGAATTTGGCCACCAAACGTTGGAGAATCGACTTTGAATGGCCACCGTGTCTGATGGTTTGGCATCAATGATTGAATAACAAATAACAGATTTAACTGACGCAGCCAAAACAACATGGCCGGCACAGCCCGTCTACATCTACCCGTCCCTATTGGAAAACCCTTTAGATTTCCGGATAGCTATTAACCCTATATAACCGACGATATTTTTCCTTCATATTTAGACAGATTACGTTTGGACTTTTTACCGGGTTAAACTTAATTTTGTTCAAGAAAGAATTTTTTGGGATTCTCCGGTATATAGCAAAAGCTAAGAAATGTTCTAATTTGTTATTTCATCACACAACCCATTAATTTTTGGTGACAAGTTTCAAGTCTTGGTTCGACTCATCAACAGGTCACAAATAGCGAAATTGTGTGATTTGAAAAACAAATGAAAAAATGAAAAAAGAAGAAAGAAATGAAAAGTTTGAGAAAATAGAAAAACAATTTTTTTATTTGTTAAAAAAATTTAAAATTTTTTTTTAAAGAAACAGATTCATTCGAAGCGAATCGAACCTGTATACGCCGGGCTGAAAAATAAAAAAGAAAAGGAAGAAGAAGAAGCGTTTCGTGTCAGCAGAAAACCTTACACTCATCGGTGCAGCTTGGTTTTCTGCCTCCTGCAGACGCTTTTTTAATAAATAAAAAAATTGTTTTTTTCTATTTTCTCAAACTTTTCATTTCTTTCTTCTTTTTTCATTTTTTCATTTGTTTTTCAAATCACACAATTTCGCTATTTGTGACCTGTTGATGAGTCGAACCATACTTGAAACTTGTCACCAAAAATTAATGGGTTGTGTGATGTAATAACAAATTAGAACATTTCTTAGCTTTTGCTATATACCGGAGAATCCCAAAAAATTCTTTCTTGAACAAAACTTCATATTTAGAGTAATAAGTTGATGACTATACCAGGATGGGAAACGTTTTTTTTTTTTTTTTTTTTGTTACTGGTAAATGATCACGATTACCAAAATTTAGTATTTCGTAAAATCTCTCGAAACAAAGAGAGACATCAGATGGAAAGACTGAGGAGAAATCAATACCATTGAGGTAATTATTTAGACTAGTAGAATCACATAAAAAGAAATTTCTCTGCTTGGCTGCAATGTATCCAATTGTATCTAAACTATTTAAAATTATGTGCTTACCAATTTATAACCAAGCTTTAAAATTCTCTTACCCACAGACGTTTCCTTAATCAAAGCATTCATCAAAATGGATAAGTCTAAATCTGTCGGAATTGGAGTTTCAAAACATAATTTTGACGGATTTGCTTATTCTTTATTTTGGATTGAATTTCCTTATTTCCTTCGACTGAACGAATCATCCAAATCAAATTTTGATGCTTATTGATTTAGCGGCACCTCACTGAGATTTTGTAGATTTATATAGATTACGTTTCCTTGACTTCAATATATACTGAAAAAGACCTCCTGATATGAAATTTAAGGGCCTTGACGATAAAAAGTATCCAAGGAATGTTAAAAATGTTTCGGTGGATGTATGTATATATGTAGTAGGTATATATGATATATTTGATTTTGTTTAAATTGATTTAGGTACGCTGCCTTTTAAAGAGAAAACAGGATTATGTCTTTAGTAGCCCACACAGATATAAAATGTGGCTCGAGCCCATGTGGGCATAATTTTAAAGAAATTGTGTAATACCCTCCGGGACACTTGATTATCGTCACTTAAAATTTGTTTTATGTCTGTCCTGACTTATATTGTGCCTACGGCATGACATTTTTATTTAATTTTAGAGGTATTTGAAGTGCGTTACTTGATTACCTTCATATTGAATCAAAATTAAATACAAAAAAAAAAAATTGTGGATCTGATTCTATGCGATATGTTTCTTTTTATATGAAATATTATTCTTTTCTATTTGAGCTTACAGGCCAAACACAGTCGATTTCGATCAGTCGTTCACTTAAAATTAAATTAATATTTAATTTAGGTTATTTTATGTTATAATAACTTTAATTTTAATCCAAGTGGGTTCCAACACTCCTAACGGGAGTACTACAAAAACACAAATTAAATTAAATTTTAATTAAATGGTTTGGTGAATATGGCCGGCCCTAATAAGGAGGCTAGCTCTCTTATTTCATAACGCTCCTTGATGAGCACTGAGTATAGGTGCACAGAGATGCGCAAATATGCGGTAGGTATTGTGAGGGATGGAGCTTGCGATAGCCATTAATGACAGCGGGTTTTCTTGTAATACTTTCTTTTTATATAAAACAAAAACACAAGTTAAAAATTGAAATCAATCAATTTTTATACTGATGCACAACCACAGTAATGCTTTTACAACATTACAGGAAGGATATTGTAATTCGCTACGAGAAAATGATTCTGACGCAAACAATAAGTTGATTTCAGCTTTCTTAAGTAGTTAAGGTATGTTAAGGGGGTCACCCCGTGTGACAGATTAAAAATTTTGTTTTTTTTGCATAAGTTGTATCCAAATATAGTGCAGAATATGTGGGTAAAATAATTTTCCGATACTCTGAGCCGTTCGAAAGTTTCAGCGTTAATCACGGCAGGTATTTGAAGCGTGCGCTCGAGCATTGGACCACTTCTTTTGAGCTTAGGTTTCTTACCTGAGCCCTTTTAATACAAACATAGATTTAAATGTACAATATAGAAGTCGTTATATCTCTAAACTTATTTTCTGTTTCCAATATGACAGTTAGTTTAGTCCTAATTGAGCATCCAAAGTGTTCGAATTTTATTTGTGAACTTTTAAACGCGTTTTTCTCAAGACTACGTTTTTCTAACTGGTCTCCACGATATCTCAAAAAGGGTTTGACTGATTGCCTTGAAATTTTAACGGTAGATTCGACACATACATATATAGTTATCGAGTGAACTAAAATAATGCAAAAATTCCGAACCTTTTTTTTTTTTCGTAACAAAATGATCGAAAAAAATCACGAAATTTGAAAATTAATTTTCAAAAACATCTCAATTATTCAATTTTCAATATTTTCAAATGATTCTAGTTCATTCGATGGCCACAGCTTCATGATTACAATTCCGTTTGGTTTTTTGATTTCAGATAAGCCAATTAGCTGGAATCATGGAGACCGTCGACACACTTTTTTTCGACATGGGTGCCTTTGCAGTGGTGCCACACACATTGGGATAAATATTTTGGTCTGAAAATATTCTGGCTTACTGCTGAAATGTCAATTAATATATAGTAAAAAGTTCAAACTTCTACATTTTTATTGTTCGTCAAAACAACATCCCAAAAAAGGTAAAAAAAACAGGCGGTCACACGGGGTGACCCCCTTAATACATGGCGCCTGGAGTGGGAAGTGCAAGGGGTGCCTTTGACTTAGAAGAAAGAATACAAAAACAAACAAAAATATAAGTATTTCTTCAATTAATTTTTTATTCAGTAATAAAAAAGTTACGGAAAGTCACTGTTTGAATAAAAACTTGAGGCATCTAGGTGGTTGACCAACACTTTGTAAATGAACTCAGTCAGTGTCCTCCTTTACTCTTTTTCTTTGAACACTGAGCATGGACGGACCGCTTAGGTTCGCATCTCATGTCGTTGATCGATTCATGTCCATGTCCGTAACGTACTAAATAAATGTTTGATATGTACTACATGTTGTCCCAAAAAAGGAAACTCGAAATGAGCTCCGCCCAATCTGTCTCCTGTCCAACCTGGGCAAACTTTTCTAGAAGATAGTCCACCAACACATTGAAAATACATGTCTTGCCCTAAATATTAGGCAGGACACCCAATTCGGCTTCAAGCCCAGCACTCCACTTTTTACGCTTTGCTCAAAATTCTCTCCGATTACACAAACGCCCTTAACAAAACGGAGCACACAGTAGGCTGCTTCATTGATGTAGAGAAAGCTTTTGATTCATAGTTTTCTCTTATCCCGAAATTTCTACATAGAACTCGAGAATGTCAAGTCTCAGGCAACATCAGTTAGTGCTGGTGTCCCCCAAGGTTCGGTCCTCGGACCAATTCTCTTCAATCGTTTTACCTATGATCAGCCTGCCATTGGCTCGAACTCCACCACACTGCTTTATGCTGATGACTCCCACCTACGCCCACTCAATGTCACCCAACTTCCCTGCTATCAAAGTGGAGCGGCATATTCCCAAACTCGACCAATTCTACAGAAACTGGGGCATCAAAATCAATTTGAAGAAATTTGAAAGGAAATCTGAAATGATTTGCATTCGAAACACCTCCACAAGAGGAAGGCCCAATATCATCATACGCGCCAACAACATCGAAATCAATAACGAAAAGCTTCTCTTTCAATAATCTGTTGAAATTCAACAATCACGCCAACTGATTACGAGGAAGGCTAACTACGCATACTCCCTACTTAATCCTATTATCAGAAGGAGAAACGGTCTCCCGAAAGATACAAAGCTGCTTATATACAATATAAACAGCTTATCCGCCCAATTATCTGCTATTGCTTCCCTATCTGGTACACCATTTCGCCATTTTATATGAAGCAAATTAGCACCCTCGAAAAAAAGATCGTACGGGTTTGTACAGGACTGTACAGGAGACCCGACAGACGCTACTTTCTAAACACCTTTTTGTAGAATAGTGCAAACATTACTCCTATAGAAGACTACCTCCTAAATCTCTCGATCAAACAACTTGAGAAGATCTCTCAACATCCAAATCCCCTCATAAGTCACCTTTCAACGCAACTTCAGGTTGAAAACTTCCACTACTTATCACTGCTTCAGCATATTAACTCGGAAACGAGGAGCATTTATTACCTGGGCGAAGGATTTACTTTCTTCACTAGCACAGGAAGCCACCATCGTGGATAGGACCCATCCTGGCGCTGCTCGATCATCGTGGGACTTATCAACGCTGGACCATTCAGAACCTTCGGGATTTCTCTCACCGTGTAGGAAGGAGTGTCAGTCATCAACCCACAACATGTTAGAGAAATTTCTAATATTCCGTTATCGTCCACACCCATCCAATTTCCCAATTTCATTAAATCCACACACTCAAAACCCTCGGGAATACTTCACAAGCCATGAAACATACTCCCTCACTACCACATGAGAACCCCAACGCAGTCCTAACATTCTAAGGTGTTTGCAGTGTTTTTATGTAAGACTGACAAAAGTTTGATTTGAATAGGTCCTAGGTCCTAAATTACTATTCTGATAATCGTAAGCTTACTTTCTTATCTTCCGAACCGAAATAAAATTTTTATACCTTTCCTAACAAGTTTATTTAAAAAAAATTATTTGAACCAAATGACTACGATTCCTCAAATTCTCAGCTGAGTAATCATTGTATATGACGCTGTGCCGTCTTGGCTTGCCGTGGGTTGATGAAATCAAAAGTAACTGCCTACAGATTTAATTCGAACTCCGGCTGCACATACACACATGCAATTATTACTCAGATGAGAGTTAGGGAGCGTAAAATGGTAGAGTTACTTTGTAGCCTTTGGGAAGGTAAGGAACCCAACTTTGAATTACTAGAAGATTATTTTCCTGTATAGATAGTAGTTCAGGCTCTATAGCATATATAAAGTTATTGTTTGGCACTTTTCCATAAGCATCAATATAGAACATTTTAGAGAACGGACTCCTAACGCACACATATAGGTTTTGTTTCATGGTTTGGGACGTATTCACGAGAGTGATAATCATCGTCATCAAGAGTTTTTAGTTATGCGCACAATTAAAGTGTAAAATGTATTAAAGTAGTCCATAAGTAAAATCTAGGACTAAATAAAAGCCTGTACGTAAATCTTTTCAAATATCCCAGGATATCGGTTCGGTTTAAAATAGTCATCATTTGTTTCGTTTCGTTAATCGCGTGTGAAGGACTTTGAGTGATTGATTGATCATTTGTCTTACACATCTCGTACTACGTGGTAGCCTCGGTAATAAAATTCTGTAGATAAAATTCTGTAGAATAGGTAAATCCGTATAGGTTCTGTATATCTTGTGCAATGGCAAAAATTTCAGACGGATGACTTCATCTGTGGCTTTAAGCCCGGCGCACACTGACGCGGTAGCGGTAGTGGTGATTGTAATGGCCGCGGTCAATGGTACTCAGCCCAAAGCAATAGCGGTAAATGATGTGATTACGGAATACACATGGGAAATTTTATAGTCTTTACCAAGATTTGTGATTGGATGAGAAGCAATTTTACAGATACTTTTCGGATAACAACAAGTTATTTTGATGAAGCCCTAGGTTTAATTTGATAGGATATACAGAAGTAAGAATTTTCTGACTTGCCATCTTTATTTAACTCCGCTTCCATTTCATGCTATATTAAGGCTGACGTACGTGGTAGCGGTAGATGCTTCAATTCGTATCATCTGAATTGGCGCAAAATTTTGATAATCAAGGGAAGCTCCCTCGACCACAGAGGCTATAAAATAGTATAGGGCTTGAAAGTTAAACCCTTCTAAAGGTGGCTTCCCACGGCGCGTGATTTCACGAGCCAAGCCAGCTCGTGCTCGCGCGGCGCGGCCCGTGAAATCACACGCCGTGGGAAGCCTGCTACTAGCGCTCGTCAGCTCGCACCGCGCCTATACACTTCCCACGGCGTGTGTTGGCGTAAATGTCACGCGCCGCCTTAAGCTGGAACGTTTTACCAATGAAGTAGGTACCGTATGGCCCAATGTTGGATAGAGCAGTTTTTTTTGTGACGAATAAATTTTTGGAATGATGCAGTGGCACATTTCACAGAAGTAATAAATATTAAAACAAACTGTAAAAAATGTTTCCAAATTTACAATGGTTTAATGGATATATTTATTTGAAAAATAATTAAATTGTGCTTTAAAATTTAATAATATGTATTTGAAATTTCACAACTCTACTCAAAAATATTATTTACATTCTTATTATGCCCGGATGTAGGGCTTCTTCCGGATGGCGAATAACCCTTTGCCTACTGGTTCGTAAATATGAAGTGAAGTTAAAATCAAACAAATTTGAAATCTGCAATTCCTAAAATCCTACAGATCTCGATTTTTTGTCACATCTGATCATAAGTGATAAAATTCGTACTACACGATTTTGTAGCCGTCGTAGTTTAGTTCTAAAAGTGTATTTTCATCCTGGATGTGTAAGTTTGGCAAATTTTGGCGGAAGACAAGAGGGTGTGAAATTACCGTTGAAAGTTTTGAACCAGGCTACATTTCCAAATCATACATATAATGAAATATATTTATATATATTTTATATACATATAACCAAAAGACTTATAATACGTCTATTCCCCGAAAAACTCAAAACTCAGACACTATTTAAATTATTTAATAATTATTTCAAGTCACCTCGAATATTATAACTTAACCATAATACTGATACCAGGAAAAGTTCATGCTTCGAAGCATCGAAGCATTGGTAAAATATTCATGCTTCGAAGCTTCGGTAATTCAAGCTTCGAAGATTCAAACCGCCTGCTTCGAATTCTGTCAACAGCCCTAGTTATTATATGTACACAATAAACACGTCAAATCAAGTATATAAATATATTGTATACCTAGATGCATACCCCTGAAAATACTCGTGCTGACGCCCATGATTATATACGGTTGTGACGTTAATGTTGATGTTAACCGTTGGTGTGACTAGGCCGCTAGGACCATGTGGAAGCGGACACCGAGATCAGAGTTGATCTAGTGTGCCCTCCCCTAAAGTGGTTAGGCAAAATCTAGTCTTTTTACGAGCTCGATTATTGCCCTAATGGGGTTAAGCTTATTTGGAGTGATAAATGCTTCTTCTCTAGTGATTTTCAACCTTAAGGTCTGCCGAATATTGAACGCAGCACAGTACAGCACAACGTAGGGCAGGGTAGCGTAGGTTTTTGTAATATACACAAGTAAATGACCGACCGCATATTGCTTCTGCTGTGTGCAATATGCGATCGGTCATTTACTTGTGCATATTACAAAAACCTATGTTACTCTGCCCTACGCTGTGCCTTGCTGTGCTGCATTCAATGCTCGGTAGGCTTAAAGCTGCAAGTGCAGGACACTCACATATGATATGCTTGGAGTTTTCATTATCCTCTTCACACACTTTATAAAGTTTGCTGTCGGATTTGCCCATCTTCTTAAAAACATAACACGGTCGTGAAGTAAATCAATTCGATTTTCATATGGAGAGCAATAACAAAATTACAAAAACAATTGCACGTAATTGGTTAAAACGTCAGTAAAAACAACAACAATACAATACAATACTTTTCAAATGCAATACGGTGGGAGATTTTTCAATACGTGGCATTCCTTGAGCAAGAAATGTAATCTCGTATTTAACAATACGATTCATTACGATTATTCGATAAAGTGAGTCATCCTATCCTAGCAAATACAGAATATTTTGTCTAATCAATTATTGCGCTAGCTATAGAGCACTGACAGCCCCACTACAGAAAAGGATGCACATTAAAAAACGTAAATTTGAGCATGGTCCTAGTCAGATGCAATTTACTTTTTTTAATATTGCGCAAAAAATGCAATGAAATTCCAATATAACCTCAAAATGCAATCACAAAATTTTATTTGAAAAATATTAAAAGAGAAATAATTTTTTCTAAATTACGCGCACATCAGGACGTAGATTTTATCAAACTCACTCACACATACTTAGGCGTGTATTTCTTTGTATATTTTACCCATTGACACAAAGTTATCAAAACATATGACAGGTTTCAAAGAGAATTTTCGAGTGAAAATTAATTAATTTTCTTTTTCCTTAGTTCAGTGGGTTTGAACTAATTGGTAGTAGAAAATTCGTTTCGCTTACATTTGTAAAGTGAAAATTATTAGTATCTCCGCAAATTTGTCTCCTTACTTTTTATAGCAATTAGATAGAGAAAATTTTGTGGTCCTTAAAGAAAATATCTGTGGTAATAGAGATCCATTATGCCAGAAAGAGCGGTTGTCCGATTTAGCCCATTTTTGAAACTGTATTTACTCTTATTACTGAAATTGTATTTACTGTCCAACCGACAAAAGGAGACTTTGAGCTTGCTTGTTCTTGGAGGTGATTTGCTTTGATTGTCAAATATAAGCTCGATAGCACGTCCACCGAAACAACAGAGGAATTTGTTCAATCTGACTCAGATCCGATTAAAAGAATTTTAGTTTGGGTATACGGTAACTTTAAAAGCTCATATCTCCGAAACAAGGTCGAACACCTCCGCAATTTTTGGCGCATATAGAAAAAAATTTAATAAAAATAAAAAAAAAAACGAGAGCAAACATTATAACCGGGGCATGATGTTATAACTTCAAAAGGTTCAACGTTCGATAATTTATCGATAGTCGATATGTTGTAACACTTTCAAAAGGCGATAATTTCGATAGAATATCACTGAGTTTTTTTGAGAGTGATAGTACAAGCGAAGATAAAAAAATGTATGTAAAATTTAAGAAATTAGATTTAAATGGTACATTTTTTTTTCATTTATTCAATATAAATGATTTTATATATTAATTATATAGATTCTTCAAACTTGGAGTTATAAAACTTGTAATAATATTTCTTGAATTCAAAAATTAATAAGGCAGTACATTGTGTTAGGCATATTCATAACATAATACCACTGCCTCAGAAATTTTCTTTTGCCCCGGTAATTAATTATTTCTTCGTCATTTTCATTATCCTCCACAAATAAAGTCACTACGCTTGAAAAATTCATAAATTCCAATTTTATTATTATTAAAATTTATCAACAACTAGAAAAAGAATCTATAAATGCCATTTGTGCAGGGGGAAAAAATTCGGAAATAATTTCGAAACAAGCAAAATCGCCTGTCGAACGAAAATCTTATAACATACCGCCAGAGCGAAATCTTCGCTTTCGATGCGAAGTTATAACATGTCGCCACTGGTCTAACAATAAGTCCAATAATATTATACCAAAAATAATATAACATGTTATATTATTTTTGATTATACGATAGATGAAAAAAAAAAGTGAAATAAAGTGAAAAACCAAAATTTGAATGGCAACACAAAGAAGTATTTACTATTTTTATGAAAAAGTTGTGTAAGAAATTTCACGCGTGTCCAAATATATATATAGTGAAAAACGAAATTTTTCTGTGGCAACCCTACCCTACGAGTTACCTGATTTGCCCCATTTTCGTAATTAAATCTTCATTTTGTTTTAAAAAGCCCGTTTTCAAAATTTCAGCTCTCTAGATGAACTCATTCTCAAGTTATCGTGGGAGAACGGACAGACAGACAGACGGATGGGTGAACGAACAGATGGATATACAAAAAATAAAATAACTTATAATATTATGGAGACACTGAGCGAACGTGACAGATGATTTTCATTCTTGTATTTCTTAGTTTATGTTTAGCTAATTAAGCCACGTTCTGCTTTCGGCTGGCATTAACCAGTAACGATAAAAGCGCACAAATAAATGCAATTTTTATTTATTTTCCCGGACGAGGCGGTTGTTTTTTCCTCTTTTGTATTTATGATTGGTTTAGAATCGTTAAAAATAAAAGTTCTTAAAATTCTTCTATTCTCCATCTTTAACCGATTCTAACAAGTGTGGGTTCGATTTCCGTCCGGTAAAATAAATTATAATATTATTGCAGGGTGCCCAAACCAGTTTGCTCTATCAGCATTGTTTCTATATGTTACAAACGGAATGTCAAACTTAGTATGCCCTATGATTTCATCATATGTAGAGGGTATAATAATAGTAACGAATTCAGTTAGGTAACAATTTTAAAGAAAATAAATTGAGGAGTCAGAAGGTCACATGTCCCATTCCTAAAAATTTACAGAAAACACATAAAACTATACAAATCAATGGACTTTCGAAATAATCTCACTATGATTTTAATAGTTTGTGCTACTTTTGGTGGTTTTTTGAAAGAACATTGATTGAAAATAGAGAAAGTTCAGTATAGTGGACATGATTCCGTTAAAAAACAACAAGCGACAGACCCGGGACATGTCACCTTCTGTTCTCCCACTCCTTAATTAACAAAATATTGAATGAAAGTGAAGGAAATACAGCTTGAAATTCAATTGATACGAAAGAGCATAAGTCAAAAATATATCATGGTGTAAGATAAATTTTAGTCGATACCCAAGGGACTAAATGAATGACCGTAATTACAGCTATACTAATGTATTGGGTAAAATCGTTTTTCGCAATAATTTCTAGAATTGTTGGTCGGCCAAACGGTAAAAATCGTCATAAGTTTTTACATTCCGATAAATTTTTTTAGTACACTATACATGTACCTATATAAATGTCGGGAATGACGCTCTGTTCAATATATCTGAAAACTGTGTTTTTTTTATTTACAAACTCCGATTTAGTTCGTTTTTGACATTTAAATTGGAATTTGTTATGGTCGCAGAGCCACACGAAGCAGTATGCTGCATCGTGTGGCTCTGTCCTCTAGCGATAACTAGGTTGAACCACTGACTTATAACAATGGACTGAGCGCTTTGCTATTTCATGTGGCACAAAACATATTGTGCTTCTGTATATTACTGTTAGAGCACCCTTTAAAACGTTTACTAAATAAAAATATGTAAAACTCACGACTGCACGAGTAAGCACTCTGGCGGACGTACAAAATCTGACGGGAAGAAGAAGAATCGCGGAGGATTGAAAAAAATGTTTTTTGGGTGAGGAAGGAGATAAGTAGAAAAAGTTTAAACAAACAAGTAGAAAATAAAAAAGGAAGGGATAGCTGAGCATAAAAATGCATAAATCACATTAATAGCGAAATTTTTATAGGTGGCGGAAAAATTGTGGAAGACTGTTTTTGTCCAAAGAACTTGTCTGAGCACATTTTACAAGAAGCGAAGCCTCGTTCTAGTTTTGCGTTATTACACATCAGTGCCGCTATGAACCTAGTTCATCTAAATACTCCTCTACAGCGATAAAGGCTAGATCCAACCACGGTTTCATATGAGCGTGGTCCACACATTGAATAAATAACTAATAAGGAAACGGCATATCGGGCTAAAACCTAAGCCACTCGGCGAAATGTATTAGTGTGCTGTGTTTATATTCGTTTCGTCATTGCAGTAGTGAAACCGTGAAATTTTGAAGGGGGACATTTTTTATAATCCAAATTGCTATGTAAAATACACAAATTTTTGGCGCCCCCTTATCTTCAGACAGTATTCCTGGGCGTTGCCTATGATAATTTAAGTGACTTGTCACCAGAATTTTCAAATAAGTGACCAGCCCTCTTGTCATTTCTCCCCCCGCTCAATGGGTTTGACTGTAATTGAATTGCCTACTCACGTACACTGTATTCGCACGAAACCCCGCTTCCTTATTAGTTATTTATTCAATGGGTCCACACTACTCCGTAGATTTGGGGCTCCACTCCATTTCTACATATATCCAAGACTAGGTCCACAAATTCTCGACATCATTCGATATACTTGAGGGGGTAGCACGTCTCCGCAGCATTTCATTCGGTCTGGTGTTAATTATCGTCAAATTCATTCTTTCGAGCAACATTCCGGGGTTCAGCAGTCTCAGTACCTGTAGCATAAGTTCAACTTTTTGTTAAATAAAATTATACCACTTTTGCTAGAATCCAGTGCCATAGCGGAACCTCTCGAAGCGCTTTGGCGAGGGATCTTCAACAACACAAGTTATGTAAGTTGCTGTCACTAAATTATTTATAGTAATCAGTTCTATTGTCGTATTAAATGAATAAATAAATTTGTATAATTTCATTAATATGTAATATACTATAATTAAATATAGATTGAGCACAAATTAGGTTGCTTATATATGACCCAATTAACTTGAATTAGTTTTGTTTGTCACATTACATAAGCACACGAGTTTGTGCAATTTCAGTATTACGTTATCTACATATATATGTCTTTCAGGTTTCTTTCCTTGCATTTGAACCGATAAGCTTGAATTAAATTTGAGTTTAAATGAATTAGCTAACTTAATTATTTCCTATTATCATTAGATGCACGGATAAATTTTAAAAACCTCACTAGTACGTTTCTATATAAATTTATTATATTTTTCATCTCTCATGGCATTTAAATAGATAGGCATGAATTAAGTTTGCTAGTCTATGATCGATTTAACGTAATCAATTCTTGAATATCAGATATTTAAAAGAATGAGCCTGATTTAATTTTGCTATCGTACGCTCTAAGTAACTTAAATTATATTTTGTTGTCTGAGTAACTGGATATTTTCGTAATAAACTCAGGTGCCCAACTGAGCTCAAGGAGTGTCATTTCTCCGTCATGTAATCTTAACACTTAATGAATTATAACGTAATGATAAATTGAACTTTTATTTTTCTCCTCTACTCTCCTGGAGCCCTTCTCAGTGATAATGGTTGAATAGGTCCGCTACTTCACTATTTTCCAGGTCATCATAAGGGCATTGCAAACTATTGCCCACAATGTCATTGGGTGGATGAGGCACGGCAATGAAGACGATACATCTATGTCTTCGACAGCAGGTAAAGGTAATGGTGTAAAGCTTTCAGGACTGGATGGTGTACTTTGTTTTGTTGAAGGCACTCCAGCGCTGTTCACGAAGTGAGTTGTCAGCTCATGCTAACAGACTGGAGTTTCTCGATAAAGAATTAAACAAAATCCACAAACAATAAAACCAATGATTTTTACATTTGTAAATAGTTTTTGGTTAGTGAAGTGGTTCGCCATGCGATGCAGGACTCATTTTCATAATCATATTCATTCTGAAATTTACAGCAACTCTATGTAGATTTATTTCCTTAACGCTAATTTCTATAACCGAAGTAAGGCTGTGTTCAAATTTTTCCTCGTTAATCTTTGAAAATGCTTATTAACCTTTATGCGAAATTTTACCCCCTTAAGGAATGACCAAAACAAATAAAATATCATTGGTTTAATTGTTTATGAATTTTGTTTAAATCTTTATGGAGAAAGTTTAATTCTTTGTGGAAAAGGTTTAATTTTTTCAGGAAAAGGTTTAATTCTATCAGGAAAAGGTTTAATTAAAATCGAAAATGCAAGTGTAGACATGGAAAACTACTTTTATGTAATAGTTTAATAATATTCCCCGATATATACACACTTTATTATAAATTAATGTAAAAAAATATTAATATTGAGTTTTTATATATTATATATTATTTGTCATCCACCGTGTGTATTTAAGAATTGTTATAATTTTTATCTATCTCTTTTTTACGCGCTAATGCAGATAATATTGCTTTCAATTTGTTAGACAGAATGATTTTTAAGTTTCCTGGTTTTGTCATTCTTATTAAAAGTAATGGTGGTACCCATTACAAGGTCAGCAATAGTTTTCATTGCCTGGAAGGAAGAGTATTCTCTTCTTAAGTTAGTATACGCTTTTGCCGGTAATTACTGCAAGTAGAATTTGAAGTTTTTATGTTATATATATACAGGGTGTCCCGTATGTTGTCTGGCACCCGAAGGCTACGGATAGGTCATGCTTAGACAAACAAAAAATTGTATGGTGAAGAGGGGGGGGGGGGGCTGGGGAGGAAATCGTAACGATTTCCGAGATAACGGGACTTTAAGATATTTGGCTGTTTTTCTAGATCACATTGTAACTTCGACTCTCATATAGTACAAATGAATTGTAGATTTTTCTAATGTCAGTACAAAGATAATCAAACAATTCACCCGACTACAAACCTTTGGTCCCACAAACTGTGCTGATCCTCTGAACTCGATGCTCAATATGTGACAACTGATTAGGATGCATAAGACTGTGATGTACCAATTTGAATGCTACATCAGCATCTTTGCAATTAGAAGGATAACTATAGACTACTGTATACTGCGGAGGTCCTATTGACATAAGGTGTGTTAGGTGGTCTGCTCAGAGCGAAAGAATCTTCCAACTTAGTGCCAGGGTCACTGGTCCCAAATTGGTGAAATCTCTCCATGCAGAAGCAACCAGGTCGTGTAGTTGTGGAGTGTTAGTGTTTATTTGACAGTTTTCAGAGATATGAATAATATCTTCAAGAACCGTCAGTAGAAGCGTGTCAGCCTCAAAACCTCGAGCATTACTGAACACTGAATCTGTCAATTCAGGATTGAACCTGATTGGAATTGACGCGAATTGTGTGTACCGTAGAGTATTCCAGTTAAGGTAAAATGCTGGCCTGATTCTGATCCAGTTCTGAAGGATAAAGTGGTCAAACAGAGAGCAGGTAGTAGCGCTCCCCTATACCGATTCCTCCCAGTATATTCACCTATAGTTGAGAAATCAATGTGTCTCTCTGGCAAAACACTCTTTGGAATGTACGCACTTGGAGACACCTTGATTTTACAATCAAGTTGGTGAGCTCTAATCCAGCTATCTTGATTGGCAGACAGAGCGTGCTTTCAGCAACCCATCGTCTTCCGCACAAAAAGATGTCTATCGCTTTTGCTTGAAGAAGACCTACAAAGCCTTCATCAAACGTCTCAGAATTTAGCAGATGAATGATGAGCGAGGTAATCAAATAGTTTATCACGACTGACCTTCCCATTAAGGATAATGGAAATAGTCGACTGCGCCATGATTTTACTGCTCTAGAGAGTTTCTTCAGAGCAATTCGGCTGTTATTTGATTTACTCTTGCGTCTGATATACACACCCCTAATACTTTAGGCAAGTATTTGTCCATTGGATGTTCAATGGAGGATCTGTACGATCTTTCCACCTTCCACACCACAAGCCTTGACTCTTACTAAGGTTGATATTAGCGTCTGCTATATATTCGTATTATTCGTAAATATCATGAGCGACCGAAAAAGATTCATCTTTTGTAACGAAAATAGAAAGGCCTCACATTGATATATGGTAAATGAACTGAATATTCTCCGAGCATTCGATGAAGATTCATAATAATAATATAAACAAATAAAAATTAGAATAGTATAAAAAACAAAAATTAAAAAGATCTGTTGAATGATGGAAAACACTTTAAAAGAAATGGGGTTTTCCATGAGATTTTTGATATGCAATAAATAAAAGATATTTTTTCTCCAAATGAAATTATTTATTGTATTAATCAGAGAATAATACAGGGTGTTTCCACCTAGGTGGTCCATAGAGCAGGAGGTGATAGCACCTACTCAAAAAACTGTATGACAGGGGGTGGGGGTCCATATCAACCGTTTCGGAGTTAGAGGATGAATAAGAAAAAAATTAGTTTTTCACAAAACACCCTGTATCTTAAAAAGTACAGGGTGTACGGTTATTGTCTAAAGCTGATTGCATGCATAACGCTTTAACGGCTGCAGATAGTACATAGGGTGTAAACATCAAATAACTAGGATAGTCACAGTCTACAATTTTCAGTTTTTATAAAAAAAAAAAAAATAGAGGTCAAAGTAAAAAAAAGGTAAGAAAGTCCGAAATTTTTAGTTTAGACCACAATAACTCCTGAGATCCCTGCTATATAATTTTTTTCTTCTCTAGGTGAGTACTATCACCTCCTCTATGGACCACCTAGATAGAGGAAATACCCTGTATAAACTTAAGAAGAGTTCAGACTCTGTTTGTTTGTTTTATTTGTCTGTAACACTTTTTCTGTGGTACCACTAACCCAGAAAGAAACGTTTCTATTGATGGAATCCCTTTCTAAGAACGGGCAAATTTAGCTAGTTATTAATATACAATAAAAACATGTTTGATTGAAACCTTACCTACAACGACTATTTACATAACTTAAAACATCGAATTATCTTTGCGGGAACGTTTAAATAAAATTAAAATTACGACATCAGAAATTAAAAAGTATAGAGAATATTTACATAGATATTTATATACATATATATATATACATAAATTACATAAATAAGCCTATAACTAATACAGTCTACAGAAAAAATAAATATAAATGAAAATCATACGAAAAAAGAGAAAATTTGTAAATATTCACCTTTCCAAAAATATCAAACATTTCAATCTCTTTCCTCGGAGTCTTAAGCAAGGGTTGGACGGTGTTGTTGTTGAATCCAGTCGTCTCTTGTAATCCGTTTTCAATTCCATTAACCTTTTCCAGAGTTTTTGTGGAGATTTGTCCTGGACAAACATTTTGCCATGTCGGTTTAACTAGAGATTCTCGTCTCTGAAGCTGTGGCTGTTTATTCGTTTCAGATTTTGGGCAAGCTTTACCTCCTCCCGGTATAGAAAATGTATGAGTTGATTGACGTCGAAAGCTCATTTTTTTTTCTTTTGAAATACACTTTCACTTTTTCTGTTAATTTTAATTCTATTTACAATCACACACTTAGTGTTTTTTTTGTTTTGTTTTTGCAGCAGCAGCAGCAGCAGTAGATTAAATAGTACTTGCACGTTTCATATTATATTATCACAGTAAAAATAATGTTTCTGTATGAAAATTGTTTATGTGGGTGAGAATTGCATTTTATTTGATAATTATACACACTTATATACTTTAATTATATGTACATATGTTGTTTTATGAGTTATTTTGATGATACTATCTATTTCTTTCAGAAATAAGATGCTGTTTACAAAATATTTGTAAAATGTTTCCAAATGCAGAATTATTCATAGATGGTTTGTCGATAAATAATTCTCCATTTTGAAATAAAAAAAAAAAACATTGAGGATAAAACTAAATCAAATAGATAATAAAAACTTTAGGAATAAACAAAACCATCTTAACTTGAAATAAAAAAGAAATCCAATCCAATCCAAATCTAGAACGTTTGAGATTTCCAATAACACAAACCTGAATTTAATTGATTTCATTTTTATTTTTATTCTTATTTCATTCTATTTTCATATTCAATTAAATTTTCATTTCATTTATTTATTTTTATTGTATAAAATACTTTCCTTAGCTTTTGTTTTAAAGACATGTTTGTGACAACTGGTTAGGTCTCTCAGATCTATTTAAATTTAAAAACAGTGATGAAATCCGTATTCTGTACAACACCAGGACTTGAATCTTCTACCCAACAGGAGTTTTCTTTACATTGAGGAGTAGCTAACATGAGTATAAACTCGTTTTCAAGTGCTTACCCTTAAAAAAGGCTGAACAAAGGCTTTGACATAAACCCCAGCAAAATGGTTGTCATTCCGTTTACGAGAAGAGCAAGCTATCACTAACGGCTCCACTTCTTGATAATACGAAATTGACATTTTCTGGCGAGATCAAATTTCTGGGGATCACTTACGATAAGAAACTTATCTGGTATTCACATCTGTCCAGAATAACGGAAAGAGCTATAGGATCTCTCTACATCTGTCGTCGATTCATTGGCAGAACATGAGGTGTGAAGTCAAGAATGATTTATTGGGTATACCCACCACCGGTTGTTAGAACCATGGTTACCTATGCGGTGTTCTCATGGTGGCCAAAAACTAATGAAAAGAAAAACTTGGCTCTTCTTAAAAAAAAACCCAGCGGGTCTTGAAATATCTGGTGCCATTAGTACCTGTCCTACAGCAGCCATGGAAATCTTATTAAACCTTTCACCTCTGCATTTGCAAGTGAAAAAAGAAGCGATCTCCAGTGCTATAACATTGCAAAAGGCGAAACAATTCAAGCAAGGTGATCTGATTGATATGGTTCGAGCACATGACCACAATACCTGATATAATTATACCCAAGATGGATTCCGAAAGACCATTCGACATGGTTTTGGGAGATCGACAACAATGGTGTTCCACTAAACTGTCCTTCCAGCAAGGATCAATGGTTTGGTATACAGACGGTTTAAAAATGAACAGTGAAGTTGGACTGAGTGTACACGACCCCAAATCCTATATTTCAAAAGCCCTGAGCTCTACCCCTACCGTATGACAAGCTGAGATATTAGCCATAGAAGAATGCGCCAATTTATTAAAAGGGCGATAAATGGCTCAACCTTCAATATCCTCTCGGTTAGTGAAATCGCTCTCAAGGCTTTAAAGTTCTTCACTATAAATTTATCGGGGAGAAACAAAATTATACTAATCTTCTGGGCTATAAAAGCAATGAAATTGCTGACGGCCTAGCGTAAAGAGGAGCGGAAACTCTCTTTGCCAAATCAGAGCCATTTCGGTACTCTTATAAATGCAGGATCACCTCGTTATAAAAATAACAATATCTTGTTTTCTGTTGAGAAAATTGAGAAGTGTTGCACCATTCTAAAATCTCCAATAGGCAACTTTATAGAGAAATGTGCAAATGCAGCTAAGTACAATTTTTTTCACCACAGAAAGTAAAAGTTGAGTTTTGAGATTTTATTAGAGCAAAAAGTTGAAAAAAAAATATTATTTTTCTTAGATATCCCATTTCATTTATGAAAAAGTATTGTGGAGGAGCCAAAAGACAAGGATAATTAGCAAATAAAAAAAATATAAAAAAAAGGTTTAGAAACACCAGCAAAAAAATAACTCAAGGTAGTGATTTTCTGAAATTCCGAAAATATCCAAACAACTCAAAAAATACTACTGACGTCTACTACTCCTACTTTACTGAGGTCTGGTATATTTTATGACCCGTCTCACCGCCACAACCTCTAGTATGATTCACTATTTTCTGGACGCCCTGCATAAGTGAACAAATTAATGCAATGCAAATTTCTGGTAAACTATTTGTAGCAGAACAATGATTTATATCTTAAATTAAAGATAACGAAGAAGTCTAGTAAATAACATCGGCAAAAATTAAAAAAAGTGTATGGGAATGGAGATATTAGCTCGGAAAGTTGTAAAAAATGGTAAAAATTGAAGTCTTTTAAATCAAATTCCTGTAGGTAGGTAGGTATTCTCATTTCTTTAAATTGTGACTGTTTTAGAAAGATAAGGCCTAGATCTAGCAAATAACGTCGAGTTTTTTCATTTATAGTGGCGCTTTTTATAATTATTTTACTATAATAGTACTAGTTTTTTCTCCCAACATTTCATCGACGGAGAATTGCAATATTTATTTGAAAGTTGTTTAAATACAAAGCAAAATAGCATATTTAACAATTATGCGCAACAAAAATTTAGGAAAGTTAAGTCTAGTTAAAAATTTTCAATTTCTTTGAACTGCATATTTTCAGTGTTCTTCTTAAATTGTTATTTGCTGGGTTTCTGCCTTTTACGCTAGATGTCGCTGATGTGACTTATGGTCTCGGTCTAGGCTAATTTTATATGAATTTTCTCATTTTCAGGACACAAACCTACGTATAGTAAATTTTATTGCCTACAGGCACGCTGGTATCTAAATTGAAACTTTTATTGAGTACCTACTGACTTCTCTTAATTGCGCTGTCAAAGCCCTTTAGCAGAAATTGGTATTCTTGTAAAGAGTTAAGAGATGTCGGACTCGGACGTCAGCTGATCTCTTAACTTTTGTGGAGATTTTTTTTAAAGAGATTTGGTATTCTAGCTGTCAAATATTTCTTAACATAAGAGCTCCTCACCGAGGCATGCTTAAACCTCTTATCGTGATAGTTACAGAAATTATTTTGCTTCTAATATCGAAATGTTTAAAAAAAAATGCTGTAATGTATGTACATATTTATATAATTTGTATACAGGTTGTCCCGTATGTGGTCTGGAACCCGAAGGCTACGGATAGGTCTTAGACAAACAAAAATTGTATGGGGGGGGGGGGAGTGGGCGTGAATCGTAACGGTTTCCGAGATAACGGGACTTTAAAATATTTGGGTATGTTTTTATAGATCACCCTGTAACTTCTGAACGTTACACCGTATGAAAATGGTTGAAAAATTTCAATAAGTGCCAGAAAGTAGGCAATTATCTTTTGGAAATGAGCTTTTAAAGGCATTTTCGCTGGAGATGCGTAAGAAAAAGTACAAAAAACGCAGAAAGGGTTACATTTTGGGTATAATATATATATATATAATATAATAATATAATATAATATATAATATAATAATAATATAATATAATATAATATAATATATATATATATATATATATATATATATATATATATATAATTCATATTGATGACGTATTTTTTGATAAAAAAAGTAGTTAAATAAAAAAAAAGCGAGTAAAAATTCCGAAATTTTAACTTTGTTTAGCCATAACTTCAAAATGGAAAAGGTGCAGGAAAAATTGGAAAGGTCCAACGATTATCTATCTACCAAAGTTTAAACCATCATCACATGGTGTAACGTTCAGAAGTTACAGGGTGATCTATAAAAACATACCCAAATACTTTAAAGTCCCGTTATCTCGGAAACCGTTACAACCCCCCCACCCCCGTACAATTTTTTGTTAGTCTAAGCATGAAATATCCGTAGCCTTCGGGTGCCAGACCACATACGGGACACCTTGTATATTACATAAATAATATGCAAGTTTGTGAAATATAAAATAATTATACAATTTGAGCAGTGCACAGAGGATAGTTCTGAGGAATATGAGGGACGACTTGGGTCCTTTGCTATTTTTGAGCTGTATTCATAAAGAATTTCAGAATGCCAAAATTTGTTGCTTTTAAAGTGATTGAAATGACATAGCCTTACGATAGTCTACATTACTCCACAATGGTATCGTCACTTTAAAGGTTTGGTAAAAATTAATTTTATTGCTACAGTTTTATATGCAAATCCTGTTGGACGTAATGACGGCTGTGGAATTCTTTACCTGAGATTTAGGTGATAAAATAATAATTCGATTATCATTACGTGCTGTGAATTCATCATACAATAATCAGTAATTGTAACTTGATTAAAGATGCACCAATTAACCTCGATAACCATATAAGGAACTACAGCGTAGCAAAATTATTATGATGCCATGTCTGGGCACAAGTGTAGCAAATGCGGGTGTTTCGTGCTAGCTACGTGTGGGTTGGCCCTATTGCTTTCATCACCTCACCAAAAATTTCTTCTTCTTCCTTCTTTATCAGCTGGGCTGACTGAAAAGGAAATGCTCAAATTCTCCAAAGCCTCTTATCCTCTTATAATTAAAGTTTCTCAAAAAAAAATCATGCTCTAATCTCTTGCTTCCTAAATTTAAGAGTTAAAGAGATCTCTTAAAAGTCTCTTATGTAGAATCGGGGGGTGAATGTGGACTTGCTTTTAGTTGAACAGAATAGGTGCCAGAATAGATCACTGGAAGCAAAACCCCCGAGAATACTTCACAAACCATGAAACAGACTTCCTCCCTACCACATGCAAGGCCCAACAGCGTCCTTACATTCTAAAATATTTGCAGTGTTCTTATGTAAAACTGACAAAAGTTTGATTTGAATAGCTCCTTTGCCCTAAACTACTATTCATGCAGAAAAATGGTGTTCTGATAATCTTAAGCTTACTTTGTTATCTTTCGAACCGAAATAAGATTTTTATACCTTTCCTAAAAAAATTATTTAAAAAAATTTATCTGAACCAAACTGACTACGATTCCTAAACAAAACTCTCAGCTGAGTAATCATCGTATATGCCACTGTGCCGTCATGGTCTGATGAAAGTGAATGCTGCCTACTGATTCGGACTTCGGCTGTGCACATACACACATGCAGTTATTACTCAGCTGAGAGTTAGAAAGCGTACTTTGGTAAGGTTACTTTGTAATCAAAACTATCTTACTATTTTGTTAAGTAAGGTATATAGGCTACAGGGAAGGTAAGGAACCAATCTTTAAATTATTTCCTGTATGGATAGTAGTTTAGTCTCTATAGCATATATAAAGTCAATGTTTGGCACTTTTCCATAAGCATTAATATAAAACATTTTAGAGAACGGACTCCTAACGCACACATATATGTTTCTGTGTCATGGTTTGGGACGTATTCACGAGGGTTTTACTGGGAGACATCTAAAAGAGCCTTACTAAATGGAAAGTACGATTATTAGAGAACCAGTGCTGCCACTCGAACTATTTCTAGCATACAGTTTTTTTTTTTTTGATTGTGTAAATGAGCCCAGAAATGTAGGAACTTTTAAATCACAATGACTCACAATGAAGGCTGAGTTCAGCTAGCATAAATAATGATGCTACACTAACACTGCTACAGTGCTGAGAATAATAATAAATAAAAATTATTGGAAATATTTTGACCACGTATTCAAAAATTCTCTAGTGTAGCCAAAATAATAGGCATGTTAGGTGTATCCCAATAGCCAAACGTTGCTTAAAGTAGCCATTTGCTACGATTGTAGACAAAGTGGCAACACTGTAGAGAACACTCTTTGTGGACTATTTCTTAGATTGCTTTCCATTGAACTTAAGGAAGATGTGGAAGAACTAGGAATAACAAGGAAACCTATGAATTAATACTCCGGAATTCACACATAAGTAGGTATTGCGTCGGGACCAAGATCTCGATTAGCATTGGTTAAATAAAATGTGATTTGATCAGCAAGCAGTCTATCTATGGAAAACCTTCTATAATGCTGGCAAAATACTAATCGGTTTGAAATCCTAAGCATCAGAGGGACGTCGATTTTTGAGAATCGAAAAGATTTTGTCTACTATCTAAATGGAAGAAAAGATGTTGGTTACAATGACTGGTATTAATAAGGTGTGTTATAGCGTTATAAAAGATAGCAATATTGGGAATAAAAGTTTTAAGAATTTAGAGTCAATGGTATCAACACCTAATGAATTCACATACAAAGGCGGAGATTTGATAAGACTGAGTGCAGAGTTGAAAGTGAATTGAAGCCTATTTAGTTCAACTCCCAATGACGGAGTTGCTCTCTGCCGATTATTGGGAAAAGCGTACAATGTTGGTTTTAGTCCCAGATGCTTTCACGTTGATCTGATTGCGTATGGTTAAGGCCTTATTATTTTTGATGACAGCAAAAATGCAAGATAGAACAGATTTATCAAGGTCGCTTCACGAGCTAACCATCTACATACAGGGTGTCCCGTAAGTTGACGTCAAGCCGGAACCGAGTGATAGAATTTAAAGCAAAAGGTTACATAAGCACTATTCGGGCTTATATAAGAAAAATAAAATTGAAAAAAAGTAAAGATTTGTCGCAACAGGAGCAAAAAACCATCACAGGGTGTGTATTTTCTCGAAAACAAAAGAAATGTCTATAATTTAAAAAATACATGACTTGGATTTTTTTTTTATATTTTTCTGGTAACTATTATGATTTGGTCTATCACTCGGTTTCGGATTGACGTCGACTTACGGAACACCCTGTATTTGATAAATGGACAGTACTACCGCTCACTTTTGTGACTCAAGAGCCAAACAATCCTATAGGATCCTATCCTAATAGGAAATTCACTGATTTTCACTGGTGGTGTTGCGATCTCCCAATGTTGGATTCAGCTGAATGGATGTACACACAGTAGTAAAAACAACACTTCACTTGATCTTCTTTTCTACGTTTCTTTTTTTTTTATTCTACATATACAGGGTGTCCCATACGTACCGTACCGCATTTCCTTTATACCCCGGATTTCAATTTCGAGATTATTGTATGGTGGGAGAGCCGGAAAATGCACGGTGTGGGCGGTAGAGGGGTTTACGATTTTTAGTACTGTTTCCAATTTACACCTTGTAAATTTCTTGATATACACCCTATCAAGGTAAGATTTATCTCAGGTGATAGCAAACCATCTAAGCTTTGCAATGAATGTACAATCAGCCCTACTGTCACCTTCAATCTTAAGTTGTAGTACGTCAAAGTCCAAAAATTGGAAAAAACATCCTATTTTTTTCAAATTTTAACGATTTTCCCGCCAAAATACATGATAACTGTACAGTTTATTTACAAGATTTAGAGACCCCGGAATGTTATCTGACTATGCACACGTACCTACCTAAATGCAACCGTTTTTGAGATATTCCCGTTTCTATGATTCATAAATTCATGAATTTTTTGCTAATTTGCGTGGAATTGCATAAATTAGACGCGATTTCTATTGTTATTAGCAAAATTAATGAAATTATGCATCATGAAAACGGGAATATCTCAAAAACGGTACATTTAGGTAGGTACATATGCAGGATCAAATGAAAGGTAACATTCGGAGGTCTCGAAATCGTGCAAGAAAGTGCTATCCTTATCTTGCCTTTTAGCGGGAAATTCGTTGAAATTGAAAAACAAATTGCAAAATTTTCTAATTTTTTGATTTTGACGTCCTATAACTACCGACGGAAAAGGAATAGAGAGGTGGTTGGACATTTGTTGGAAGCCGTATATAGAGGGTTTACTATCACCTGAGATGCAAGTCACCTTCATAGGGTGTATAACAAGAAAGTTACACGAAAGTTACATGGTATTAGGATAGAAAGAATAAAAATCACAAAACCCCCCTACCGCTCTCACCGTGCATTTGCCGACTCTCCTTCCATACAACTTTTTTCTCGAAATTGAGTGAGGAATCCGGTGTATAAAGGAAATGCGCTACGTATGCGACACCCTGTATATGTATATCTAACAATCCACTCCATAAAATTTGTAGCTTGATCTCCTTTCTTAGAGCTTTTTCAGCCACCATGTCACTACGCATTTTTTTTAATTTTTTTGTTTAATCTGCTGTGACTAGCCGGTATTCCCTGTTCCGACAGTATGCCGATTACAGGTACTTAAGGTAAATGTTCAGCCTAGAAGTGAGTGTTTAATTCTGGGTGTCACAAAAATCAAAGCAATACAGTGCAAGGTCTATAAAAGGTAAAAATTCTCTTACCATACAATTTAGGGTGCAACTGAGCCCAAGGGATCAAACGAAGAAACGCATATCTTGCACAAAAAGAAGCCGCCTGGAATTGGGTTCTATGACTCCATTAAAATAGGTAAAAGCAAAGAACATCTACCTTAACTGTGTTAAATGTTCTTTGGTAAAAGGTAAGGATAAGACTTTTAACAGTTGAACGAATACAGTTGATGGTTCAAAGCGGAAGGTAAAAGGTCGTTTACTGTCCGAGTTGTAGATGCGGCAGTGAGTTGCAAAAAATACAACAATTCAATCGTTTTTCATAATACTTGCATATTTTGCAGTGACGTGTTTTCACAACAAACCCAATAATTCTGAGTTTGTTATGAAATGCGACGCACTGCAACTTTTAACAGGGTCATTGTTTAGGCAAGACCTGTTTGCACTTATTGTGTAAGGTGTCGTTTTTCGCCACACAACAAAGACCTAGCCAAGAGGTGATGATCAACCAATTCTTGTTTCACATTAATTAATTGATTATCTATATTCACAACAAGAATTGATCAATCTTTTATTCAAAACAGTGGCTCCGAAGGAAACAATTCACTGGTCATAGCTCGATTCATGGTCATCTAACAAAGATGGGAGTTGTTGACAGCCCTGAGTGTCTGTCTTGTCTTAAAGGAGAACCTGAGACAACCTACCAACTTTTTATACGTTTGTCCAGCCTTTGCTCAGCGCAGACTGGATACACTTGGGTCTGCCTTTCTATCTATAGATGAGCTGAAAAGATTACCTCACCTTTACCTGTTGCGCTTCATTAAGTGAGGACAGGCAGGTTTTTTCTAGCAGATTAGCACAATGGCCTGCCTTGACATCATATGCTTGGGATCTTTCGTCCCTCTGCTTGGAAAAAAATACCACAACTATCCTATCCATTAATGTTTGAGCTTTTCCGCAGAAGACATATTGAATTAATTGATAGTTATCGTCTCTCAAGCAGATCCGAGTCACATCATGTCTCAAATAATGATTTAATTCGATTCATACAATATTTTTGTTTTCAGAATCAACAAATTCTGAGAAAAAGAGCGCAAAAGTATGTTCCCAAAATAAACCATTCATGCGCACGAAAAATTAGGAATGTTCCCAAGTCTGATCTTTTGGGACTTTTTAATGTCTATTTGCAGTCCCATAAAAGAATAAGATTTTGTTCCAACATTAGACCAAATTTAAATGTCCCGTGTTTCACTCGGAGAATTGCTGTTTTTTTTTAGCTTTATTTTTACAATATAATGAAACTTGATCAAATTAGAATCAGTTAAAATTTATCTTGACTTATAACTGACTTTTTAATTTACTCGCATTATATTTAATTTTTTCTTTTAATATCCGTTAGCTCTGTTGTCCTACATTCAAAATAAAATGGGTTGGTCTAACATTTGTATTCGTTTAAATTTTCTTATTCAATATTTTGTCACTGCAGTTAACGATATTAAATCCTATTGCCTATTCAGCTTTTTATTTATTTAGGTATTAATTTAAAATTAATTAGATTTGATATTCCAAAATTTTGTGTAAATATTATTTCAAAAGAAAACTAGTTACGCTTAAATTTCATTACGTTGCAGGTAATTATAAGTTTTCAAACTAAAAACCTAATTGAATCAGTTGTTCGCCCGCTACCTATTAATCCCCAATCGTACCATCGAACCATTTCATTTCATATACTTCCAAAATGTAAATTAGTTTATAATAATAATTTTCACTTAAAATACAAATCAAAAACAGATGAACGCCCGTTCGACTGGAAATCCCTAAATCATAAAAGAACCTACTCACAACACCTACACCTACGATCTATCTCCTACTTTATTTCAGTATCTATTCGTAATGAAGTTTTCAAGTTCAGAAAATGTTGTGGGCACTTTGAAAAATCTGCTCTGAATCGCAAATTGAATGGGACAATTACCGGAAAATTTGTGAACAGGTCATGGCGAAGAATGGAGATAAATTACTTTTTGAATTGTTAAAGTAAGCGTTTTGCTACTTTCTTAAGTGAAATTTTCCTAAATTATATTAGAGTGCCTAAAAGCGTTTGTTTAGAAGAGATTTTGGTATAAATAAGAAGATGCGGCCTTGTGAAGTTCTTCGAATAGAACAAAAACGATTTTCGATTGTAATTGAAATTTAACAGATTGCTGCCGGCAAAAGTAGCTGTGCTTTGTTTATTATAAACTTGAGAGTTTTTCTTTTAAGTAGTTCTTTTAGATAAGACTTGGGCAATAATGGTTTGAGATTCTCTGTGAATAAATATTCGGCTTAATACAAAAATGTTTTACAAGAGTAGACGAAGATATTTTGATGGACATAAATAAATAAGTAAGATTATACTTGGAACGAGGGGAGGGGGGGTGGGGGGGGGGGGTGGGGGGGGGGGTGGTAAATACTCTCTTCTATCGTTCGAGCAAACATATAACGTTTCCTTTGTATGCTTAACCTAGGAAAACACAAGTAAAAGAACTAAAATTGGTCTAAGAAGCAATTCATATGATACCCTAGATGAATGTCCGTATTAATTTCGTATGGTCACCCATCTGTGGATATTTGATTTTTGAAGTGGTTTTTTGCTTATATTTCCAGAACGATTCGTCGGACGGCAAATTGATGATTATAACAAATTTCATAGGATTTCATATTCCGAAGAACTTGTAAAGTTTCTTCCTTCTTTTTTGTGATCGCCAATGGCTGATGAGAATCTTGAAGATATAAGAAACTAAATTATTTATATTAACTTTAAATTATTTATTTATTATATTAACTCTAAATTATTTATATTAACTCTAAATTATTTATATTAACTTTATATTAACTGGTCTTGCAGCAAAGACTGTTGGCTTTAATTGTTCTTGCAGGCCATTTTTAAATGCATTAAGTGCTAATTGATCATTTAATTTTACGATCAATGACCTATTTGCTTCACCTTGCTCTGTTATTTGTAAGGTGTTCAATTGTGCAAGTAGACCTTCAATTTTTGTTGCGAAATCTGTGACACTTCTGTTGGATTGAGTGATCTTTGCTAACTCAGTGTGAATGTTAAGTGGTGTTTTGTTTGTTTTGAATATGTCTCGCAGATTCTTTTGGAACGTTTCTAAGTTGGTAGGTGTTGGCAATATGCACAGTTTGTTCCTTACTGTTGCTGTTAGACGAGTTTTCAAAACAAAATCTAGCAATCTTTTCTTTTGAGCTTCCTCTGATAAATCATCATGTAGGAATTGCACCAGATTTAGAAAGTTGTCTAGATTTTTACGATCACCAGCAAATTCTGGTATCACCTTCACTGCAGTAGCTATGTCAAAGTTTGGCATATTGATTTCTTCAGTTTCTTTATTCAACGTATCTTTTGTTTTATTTTTTAAAATTACAATTACGCTATTGTACAATTTGTCAAAACTCTTCTTGAATTCGATGGCTTGCTCTTCGTTTGTTTTTGCTAATTCTTTATATTTTGTGATGAAGCTATCCCTTATTTCTTCAACTTCTGTTTCTTTCTTTAGAATGTGACTGGCAGTGTATTGCCTGTTTGGAGTTTTCTTGAAGTTTTCTAATATGTCTTTTAATTTCGTTGTTAAATCCTTCAAGCTCATTTTCTATTTTAAACGGCTGCGACCGCTACTTGCTTCTTTACTTGTTTTATTAAAACTTTCTTGAATTTCCAAAATACTATTAAGCATAAAGCAATAATTGCAAGTACTAGCAGAATTAGCTCTATATCTGATAGACTCCGATTGTCTTGCGTTATGTTGTTAGTTGAGGAACCTGCATTATTATTTATCAGTATCTCCTCTGTTTGCATTTTAGAAGCCTTTTTCCCCATGATGGTATATTTTTTTTTTTGACCGATGTGGGAATTGATTCGCAATGAAGACACTGTAAGAAATGGTTAAATTTCTCGAAACTTATAGGAAATGAAGAATACAACGGTTGAAAGTGAAATTCCCTTATAGCAAATTGAAAAGAAAAGCTTATAAAGTTGGTTGTTTAATTATTTTTTAATACTTTTTATTTTTATTTTTTCTATAATTTATTCTATTATTTTTAAGCTCTTTTATTTTCTTTAAAAATATATTCCGTTGTTCCCCTGTTGCTATCACTAGCAAGCGATGATAATTTTTTATCTCCGCCCTTGTCTTAGCTTCGAAACCGGCTCTCCTCTTTTTTGTTGGTTGCTGCTTCTCAGTGTGCTCCACCGAATGTTTGCCTCTTTTCCTGTACTCCTCCAAAGTTATTGGTCGTGGTCCCGCTGTTGGATTTTTCAACGCCTCCTCTAGAGATTTTTTTAATTCCTTCCATGGGCTGAGTAGCTGCTCATTCGTCTTCTCCGACGACTCCAAGTTTAGTTGGGCAGGGTCGCCATGTAAAGTTTCTTCCTTCTTTTTTGTGATCGCCAATGGCTGATGAGAATCTTGAAGATATAAGAAACTAAATTATTTATATTAACTTGGAGATGCAAATGGTAGAGCTACGTGTGGCTTCTATGCATTTGTATCTCGACCAAGTAAGAGCCAAAAAGCTCTAAGTCTGGTCTTAATATAAATGTTGATTTTAATCACGAGAGCTGCGGATAGCTCAAATGATGGCACCTTAAGTGGTTTAGAGCTAAAGAGCTCTAGTGCAATTAAGGTAGCGGTATGAGAGCCAGAAAGCTCTATTTACCTTGATCGATATCCATGTTGGAGCTAAGGGAGCTCTATTGAATAAAATGCCAAAGTGGAGTATAAAATAACTCTGTTTTATTTCCAATAGTACAGCCTTTTTATATTATCGAATAATCGCTTACTTCATCAATATTGCTTGCAAAAATTGTGTTCTCACCGATCGATCACCTGGAATTGGTTTCACACAGAAAGCGCCGAGTAAGCTTTTCGCAATACTCGAAGTTCTTACAGGCAATATGTTCAATGCTTGCTTAGTGATGAGTTCACTGGCATGGCTATACCGCTTTGTTATGCAAACAAGCTTTAATTGTAAATTCTTTTGCTTTCTTTCTTTTGTGCTTGTTTACTATAATTTCATTCATGCAGTGAATGCTTCATTCATTTGTAGTAAAATTTGTGTTGATGCTTCGCATAGCATATTGCAATATTTTTATTATGGACATTTGCTGTGTGGACTTTTATGTGTTGTAGGTCGCTTAACTTGCGCTCTACAAACTTTTCAGTACAATAAAAACGTCTAGGACTGATCGTTTTGACGGTAAACGTAAAAAACCAAAATCTTTATATGGCAATACCAAAAATGGGTTGCCCGATTTAGTCGATTTTGAAATTTCATTTACTATTGAGATGAAAACACCATCTCAGCTTGACGCATTGACACGTTCTCAGGTAGTGTCCAAATATACCTATATAGTACAAAATATAATTTTTGTATGGCAATCCTACAAAGGAGTTATCCGATTTATTCCATTTTCGAATTTAATTTTAACTTCGTTTTTTTTTTTAAAGCCCATATGCAAAATTTCAGCTCTTTCATAACACGCGCTCCCAAGTTATGGTGAAAACGGACGGATGGACGGACGGCCGAAGAGACGGACGGATGGACTTTTAATTTTATGCATGGGTGTCTTATCTATTTGACTCTACCATCATTATTTTTAGTCGTAGTAAACCCTTTAGATTTCATATAGGATAAAAAATATGATTTAAACTCCATACTTTTTGTATTTTCATTCTAGTGGAGCTCTTAATCCTCATCAGCATGGTTTTATGAAAGGAAGGTCAACAACAACAAATTTGCTCCAGTTTACATCTATCTGTATAGAATCGTTTGAGCGTGATTGTGAAACTCTCTGTATTTATACAGACTTCAGCAAGGCTTTTGACAAGCGACCCCACTCTGTTTTGTAATTTAAACTGACATCTTTAGGTTTACGACGTCTCGCTCAAATATAAAATCGACGATGCCTCAACCTGGGGTCGGATTCACTAACTCGGAGAGTTGTGGAGATGAGAGCTCTTTTGCCACTTAACTCTCCACTCGGAATTCTGTAACGGGTAACTTGTATTAAGAATTACCAAACTCTCTATTCCACTTGACAAAACTCTCGGCTGTGTTAGTTGTGGAGAAGTAAGAAGAATATTTCTCAACTGACTGCTTTTGTTGTGTTTTCTGAAAGTACCTAGGTAACTAGGATTTTCAAATTAAATTTTGGGCTCACCGCATATCCTGGCTATGTTTACAAAAACAAATTATGGAAATCCTTGCAATACTTTCAGAGAAATAAGGATTTTGGTGTTTCAAGGTATCCGCTAAAAATTTTAACTCTCGCGAAAATTATCAATTTGATCATCTTCCAGTACAGAAGAGATGCTATAAAAATTTTAAATATGCACGTTAAAACTTGTGTGTAGGATGAAATCACATCTACGTTTTGTCCCCTAATTAGATATGTAATTAATTTTTTAGTCCGATAAATGGTTTTGGAGCTAAATGCAAAAAAAATTGAATCAGTCA
The DNA here is from genome assembly GCA_963924295.1 of Dioctria rufipes. Taxonomy (NCBI): domain Eukaryota; kingdom Metazoa; phylum Arthropoda; class Insecta; order Diptera; family Asilidae; genus Dioctria; species Dioctria rufipes. Next base: position 78,776,473 of record OZ002743.1, on the reverse strand, counting down.
TTCTTAAGATGAAAAAAATTGACATATTTTCAACTCATCATTATGAAGAACTGGTAAGTCGTGGAAATTCACTTTTCAGGAGAAAAATGTTCGCAACAGAGTACTAATGGATGTGAAACAAAGAACGGAAGAAATATATGCAAAATATAGGAACTGGGGTCTACATGACCCAAGTGAAAAGACCCGTATTTCGGCGGTAAAAAGTCAGTTATGAAGTTTAAATGATCAAAAAAATGACACCACTCGATTACCCACTTCTTCCTCTTTCATTTGATACCAAACATGACGTATTTTGGACAACCCCCATCCCCAAAAGCCCCTACCTCAAAAATTGTTAATCTATATTTTTGTACTCTAGACCCTAAATCCGAAGCAAAAAACCCCAATGCTCGTCGACCCTCTCATACAGAGTAGGCCGTCTTTCAATATTGCGATACTCACGTTTTCCCTAACTCTCCAAATATTTTAGAGAATCGCGAATGGAGAGTTAGAGAATTTTAATCGGGGAAAACGAAAATTCTCATCTCCCAAACTCTCCGAGTTACAGAATCCGGCCCCTGATGTAGGAAGGGCTCAATTCTTTCTTAGAGATTTACTGGAAATTTTTTCCTTATGCCTCGTTTACACTAATACAAATTTTCTTACCCGACAAGTTTTGAAACACATTGGCAACATTCTGTATAAATGGAAGCGCTATATGAAAATTCAGACACATGTTGACATTTTGTTCGATGGCTGTAAAAACTCGCAAAATTTGTTGTGTAGATTTTTTCATTGAAGTGGAAGCGCTCATCGTTGTGTTGGCTAAATTAGTGATTCTAGCGTTGTTACAGTAAGTTATAGTGGAGGAAGAATATCAAAAATATTCGGTCTTGTGGGTTTTTAAGAGTAGTGAAGTGACCATAAAAATATAAATAATCAAAAGACGCGTTGAATGAAATTGCTTCAGAGTTGAATTCTGATTTAATTTCCGTTAAAAAAAAAAAAAACTTATATCTTTGCGTTGGTATGGATTTGAGCTAAGGGTTTCTTTCTCGTTGTGTGGAAATAACTTCCGGTACAGATAGCAAACGCTGAAGAAGACGCTAATAACAGCTGCTTATCCATTGCGATCCGATTCTATAGTAAAAAATGTAAGAAGTTAATCCAACAAGTTGGCGAGCATTTAAATAGAAACACTTGTTAAGTTTAAGCTAACATGTTGGCTCCAAACAAGTTCACAGCATCTTGCCGAACAAGCTGGGACAATTTGTATTAGTTGAAACGAGGCTTTAGAGATTTACTGGAAATTTTTTCCTTAAGCCTCGGTTCCACTAATACAAATTGTGCCAACTTGTTCGGCAACAAGTTGTGAACTTGATAAGAGTCAATATGTTAGCTTAAACCACAAATAATTAAATATACAGATGAAGAACGCACATTAGAAAAATGAAAACCTTATCAACAATTATGATGACCAAGTTAGTTAACTACGACGAAAATTGTAGCTAAGAAATATTGTTATTAACAGAAAATGTTCCCAATGTTCAGGCACACCATCAAGTTTCTATCTTTTACCATAGAGCAAGGCAGAAATTCTTTAATCTTAAGCCTCGTTTCCACTAATACAACTTCTGCCAACTTGTTCGGTAACATGTTGTGTACTTGTTGGGAGCCGTCTGTTAGCTTAAACTTACAAGTGTTTCCATTTAAATAAATTCTCGCCAACTCTACTCCATTGTCTTCCACTAGTTTAGCCAACACAACAAATGAGAGTTTCCACTGAAATGAAAAACTCACCCAACAAATTCTGCTAGTTTTTCAGCCGACATCGAACATGTGTCTGAATTTTCATATAGCGTTTCCACTTATATAAAATGTTGCCAACTTGTTTCAAAACTTGTCGGGTAAGAAAATTTGTATTAGTGGAAACGAGGCTTTAGACAAAATAATAACATTGAAGGACTGGGCAAGTAGACCTAAATCAGCAATGATTTTCTCGAATATAAAATCGGCGATGTCACGACTTGGACTTGATGACGTTACGAAACGGTAAGCTAACAATGCTCGCTCCAATATAAAATCAACGATGCATCGACCTGATGTATGGAAGCTCACAATTTTTTCTTAGAAACTTATACGCATTTTTGGAGGCCGGCAACAATTTTTATGAACGTAGACGCGTAAATATGCAATAAGATTTTTTTTTTACAAATTTAAAGAAAATATTTCTGTAGAATTTTTATTCACTTTGGTGGATTGGAGTTATTTTCAGATTCAATACTTTCATTTGTGCCTTTGTCGGCCTCCAATTGCCCATAAGCATTCATTTCTACTGCCGTTGTCAGCCTGCAATAATGCATAAAACATCTAAGGAACAAATTTCAAGTAAATTTCTAAGAAAAAATTTGCAGTAAATTTCTAAGAAAAACTTTCCAGTAAATTTCTAAAACAAAATTTGCAGTAAATTTCTAAGAAAAACTTTTCAGTAAATTTTCAAGAAACAATTGCGGCCTTCCTAAATCAGGTCGAGGGAGGCATCGTCGATTTTATATTCGAGCGAACGTTGTAAATTTTTTTAAGTGAATCGCAACATGTATGTGTATTTCCTATTCGATCCGTTATCTATAGTATATATTTACTTATGTAGAACCAAGTTGGAAAATCCCGCCGACTGGATATACAAGAAAAGAAAATAAACAAGGGACTGCAAATAAATAGTCTTCTCCGTTTCACGAGTGATAATACCAAGAAGGTCTGTAGGACAAATTCTGAGGAAATAGAGTTGTTTATTATAAGCATGCCGACAGCCCGTAACAAGTAGACAATAGGTCATAAAGGTTTAAGTGGCAGGCAGCATCACTTACTGTCCTACCTTCGGTTGATACTAGCACTTTAGAACTAACAACCCAAAAGTAATTAATTAATCGTTTTCTTTTCCTAGAACAGCTGTCCCCTTGAATATTTAGATTTGCTTAGATACCTGCATGCAGGATTTTAGTTACTGAGTAGGAACAGATTTTGCATCCTGGGACCGAGAGTCAGATCACTGTCGGGCGTGAAACGGAGTTGATTTATAATATTTGTTGGTGACGAAAAATTGTTTGAGCGTTAACTAATGTCGATTTCGATGGGACTTCAGTGCGACACCAGTGTCGCACTTTTCTAGCAGTGCCAAAACTGAGAATGTTCGATGGGAAACTTTTATAGCAGAAGTGCGACACTGGTGTCGCACTGACTTCCCCTACCTTGCACCGGATATTTTCTTGGTGTTACAAATACATATGGAAGTTGAATTGTCATCTGCGCTGTCAAAGTGAGTTGTCATCTCGTAACAAAAGGATTATTTGGGAAAAGTTTGAGTTAAATTAATTAAAATATTTTATTTGGGTAATTTTTATAAAGTATACTATATTCTAAATGGACAGCCTGTATTTGCAGCAGCGTTCTTCTTCTGCGGTAGCTCTATAAGGGTTTTTCCAACGGGGCCCTCCGCTCCTTCTTGTTGATTTTTGGCCATTTGGGTCATTTGAACCTCTAGGTCGAAATCGGGCTGGACCTCCTCAATACTGAAATGCTCCGCTACAGGCGCATACTCCACCTCTACCAATTCTCCAGCTAAAATAAAGATGTTTTTATATTATTTTTATAAAGAAATATATTTGGCGTTATATACTTATTTTGTGCTGGATTACAATATCTTTCCCGTCGCAGAGAAGCCTTCCATCCATATCTATGTACACCGAGTAATCCTCCAGGTCCATTTTATCAAAATGTATTATAACTTAATAAAACCACAAAACAGTCTTTAGTTCGCTTTATCAAATATATATTTTGTAAATTAATACTTATAAATTAAGTTCACTATTGCAAAACCACAAAACAGTCTTTTGTCCACTTTATTAAAAATATATTATATTCACTCGTAAATTTTAAATTAATTGCACTAGCTTCAAATAAAACCACTGAATCGCACAATTTTTAACCAAATGGCAACAGAATTTGACAGTTCCGTGTATATAATACGTGAGTACACAAATACAAGGAATATGACAGAAAAATGTTCGATGGGCTTCAGTTTTCCACTGCGACACTGATTTGGTCCCATCGAAATCGGTATAAGTACGTTGTATTTCTTAAACGTAACCGCGGAAAATTGAGTGGCGCACGATTTAATTCTTTTCTTTTTCTTCTTTACGTAACTTAGTGTTACACTTATTTGTGCTTAAACTTAACAAGTGTTTCCATTTAAATGCTCGCCAATTTGTTGGCTTAACTTCTTACATTCTTTACTTGAGAATTGGATCGCAATGGACAAGCAGGTGTTATTACCATCTTCAGCGTTTGTTCTTTGTGCCGGAAGTTATTTCCACACAAGGAAAAAGAAACCACCCAGTTGGAAAACCCAGAAGGCCTTCGTGTGGAAGGTATGTAGAAGGAATCGAATATTTAGTAAAAATACCATACCTTCCCAGGAAGGCATATGCGATGTATCGAGAAGCTACGAAATTTGTGAAGTATCGTTAGAAGTTTGGTCACTCATGTTTTACTGCGTAGTTTTAATATGCGTAATGGACAATTTCATATTAAATGTGGTGCTTGAAGTATTCGGACGTGTTAAACGAACGGTTTCTCGTGAAAAGTAAAATAATTTTGAAGTTTAAAAAAATTATTCGAAGGAAAAGAATTTTAAGGTAAGTTTTTTAAAATAAAATTATTTAGGCTAAGAAAATTTCTAAATTTACACGGCTCGCTGTCCGTCGATCTAGCGGACTTGAAAAAAAAAAACTTTGAATTAAAAATTAAGTATAAGTCGTTAACTGTTCTTGATTTTTCACGTTTATTGGCCACATGGTTACACGGAGAGCTGTACTGAAACGTTTTTCATATACAGTATATATATATTTTTTAAGTATATTTCATATAATGTTCGAGGGCACTCTAATTAACTGTTTCATAGCTAAGGTGCAGACAAGCAAAATATTATATTGAATGCTACAATCTGAGTTAAAAGTTATCTTCGCGTGGGTATAACAAGAACATGGTGTTGATGGAAAGAGTAAGGAAACCTCCTACCGTCGATGTAACGCAACTAAAAAGTAAATTAAAATTAACGAATGTATAAAAAAATATTAATAAATATAGAATAAAATCACAAAATGGGGCTTCGATTTTATAATAGTTAAAAACTCCTTCCGCTTTTATGACACAGCATGCAATTAGAATCACTCCCACCTCATGCAGTCAGAATTACTTCCACATCATATAAAAGTACGACAAATTTGTGGTGAAATGTCAACATACTATATGTGACTAAAATATACGCCTAAGCTAGGACGAAAGATTAGAATCAACCCCCTGATGTATCTTGGACTTCCAGCAAAATTACTGAACCACCTGGGACTTCCCGAATCATTTTACGGCACACTGGTACTCCCAGCAAAGTAATCAACCACCTGGGACTCCCAGAATTTTTGTTGCACTGCTCAACTTCAGCATATGACGCTACTACATTACAATTAATATGAATGAGAATGGTAATAGCGATTGGATTGGCACATAAGTACCAACCATACTCTACAATCGATTCGAGTTTTTATTGTTTGGATTCGCGTCGCGAATAAGTTCTGGTCTGAGTCTGAACTCGGAAGTATAGTTTGCGTATAACCAATCCTTAATTAAAATCGGCTGTAGGAATATCAAATTCGGCTGTCGGCTAAGTTTAATTTTTTTCGGCTATTCATGTTGAAAATCACCCAAATTAGCCGATTGGCAACACTGCTAGAATCACTAGTTTAGCCAACACAACAAATGAGCATTTCCACTCAAATGAAAAAATCCACCCAACAAATTTTGCGAGTTTTTACAGCCGACATCGAACAAAATGTCAACATGTGTCTGAATTTTCATATAGCGCTTCCATTTATACAGAATGTTGCCAATGGGTTTCAAAACTTGTCGGGTAAGAAAATTTGTATTAGTGTAAACGAGGCCTTAGAAGTTTCATGCATTATTGGAGGCTGACAACCGTTGAAGAAATGAATGCTTATTGGCAATTGGAGGCCGACAAAGGCACAAATGAAAGTATTGAATCTGAAAATAACTCCAATCCACCAAAGTGAATAAAAATTCTACGGAAACATTTTTTTTTAAGTTTCTAAAAAAAATAAATCTTATTGTATATTTACGCGTGTACGCTCATAAAAACTGTTGGCGGCCTCCAAAAATGCGTAAAATTCTAAGGAACGATTTTTAATAAATTACTAAGCAAAAATTGTGGGCTTTCCTACATCAGGTCGAGGCATCGTTGATTTCATATTGGAGCGAGACATTGCATTGCTCTGGTAAAATATAGAAACTTGGGTGTGCACCTGAACGTTAGGAACATTTTCTGTTAATACCAACATTTTCGTCGTAGCTAACTAACTTGGGTACTAGAAATGTTGATAAGGTTTTACATTTTTCTGATGTGTGTTTTTTTTATCTATATATTTACTTATTTTTGCTACTGACCCTAGCTCTCATAAAATTCCTCCTTTTTTCCTGAAGCAAAACAATATGAACTCTACGGAAGTGGAGAAACATTTGCAGGAAATTAAACTTTTGCAAGGCTTTCGCCATGAGCGAAGGTGTCAACCCAAAGAACATCTATGACAACAACTAAAAGACTCCCTTCTAACAAACTGTACTAAGATTAGTTTACATCGACTCGAATATGTATTCTGATAATTCTGTACAATCCTCGATATATGTAAGTACGGTACTTGTGGTAATCTTTAAACTATTTAAACATTTCTACTTATGATCCAACAGATGTCACTGTATCCTATAGCTTAACAGACACTTTTTACAATATCTTGTCTTGGACAAATGAATTTTTAATAATAATAAAAAAAAAAAAACAATAATTAAATTTTCTTATAGTCATTTTCAATGTCGTCTAGACTCATTGAGAAATATTCTTCTATTCTCTTCCAGATCGAATTCAACGCTCTCATCTTCATCGTCACATTCAGCTCTTGAGTTACAAATGTGCGTAAATATGGAAAACAAAGTGGTTGATAATTTTAGCCCTGCTGTTCAAAAAACTGCAGATGCTAAAAGCATTTGGTAGCAGATGTAAACATGGGAAAATTGTATTTTGAAGGAATAAATTAGTTCTACCAGAAGAGGAATAAAATCTCGTTCAAGTATTTAACCGAATTAAGATGGAGCTCATGCACTGAATACATTTAATAGATTACTCTGCCGGCAAACAATGAGTCTTTCAGTACACTCCAGCTGTATGATGTAGCAAGTGGGGTTGCTGGATTAGGATCTCCCTGTCTCGGCAGGATTCGGGTGAAGGACAGGGTGAAAAAGGTTCTTCATCCGCACCACCTGCAGCTGGAACAAGTGCATCGGGGAGTACAGGAGCAACAGGTGCTAACCCATCGCACATTCATGCTTAGCTCTATTTCGTTTGTATTATATGTTTTTATTTTTATAGAAGTTTCTATGCTTTATTCGCGCGTTGTGTGTTTTGTTTTTGCATAAAGTTCATGGCAGTTCTCGTAGCGATAAAAGATAAAAAAAAAACAATGGAAAATCTTTTTTAATTTTTATTGAGGGTATTTTTAAGTTTTGAGAGGGGTTAAACTTTGAGAAGGACAAATGTTTCATAATTGAGCTGTAAAGACTCTTTATAGCAAGCTTATGTTAGAATCTTGACACCTTGGACAGCACAAGGTTTTTTTTTTTTGTTTTTTTAGTTCTTTTTTAGTTTAAATTTAGCCCTTTGTATAGCAGCGTAATTAAGTTTATGAAGTTTAGTGGGATTAATTTCTAAGGAAAACTTGATGAAGGCACAAATTGTCGTTACATTTCATGGAATATTCTTTTTTTTTCGTAGGAGAGACTAAAGGGCAACATTAGTTGGGGCTACCTTACATATATCGAAGGTGGTGATGAAGTCAGCCAATAGTAGTCGAATAGTGTCAATCAACCAATTCAATCTGATGCAACTTAAAAGTCGTAAGGTATCTCGGGCTCAATTTATTTCCACATAAGAAAACTGTTATTAAACAGATTTTTATGCTCTAGTCTAGCTAGATGATGAAGAGAGTATATTAAGTTTATCACTTCGTTTGTAACGCGTAGGTTCGGATAGCTTACACTGGCAGCCATCGTAAAAGTATGTACGATCAGCCACAATTAGACCATCTATGGTCCATTGTGATGCCACTTTATTGAAATCCTACTTGAACGCTCTCAACCTCTTCCTCGTCCATACAGCTTTCACAGAAGTCATTGTATGGAGCTTGTATGCACTCTGCAGGCTTGCCAAAGAGGCAGTGTTCCGTAATAACTGCAGTAAGATTACGCTCCTCATTCGGGTTCCTCCTTAGCAGAGGACAAATCTCGGGTTAAAGCTGTCTGAAAATCGCGCATGAAGTCAGTTTTTCCAATCTGTGATTTACCAGCTTGTAGGCCTGTACATCTAGAATCCTCTTAACTGATTCTAGGGGCCAAGCTATAGGTTCCTCTGCTAGACATATATGCATAGCGGAACCATTTCTGGCCAGGGCATCCGCTGCCTCGTTTCCAGGTATGTCACTGTGACCAGGCACCCAGCAGAGAATAACTCTTCGGTTAGCGTCTAGTTGCCCGAGCTCACAGCGACACAGTTGCACTAGGTGTAATCTAACGTTGCTCTAGTCTAAAACTTTGATTGCAGCTTGGCAGCCTTGGTGCCTTGCAAATAGCCAGAGATTCCGTTTAGAACACATTTCAGTATTCCGGTAGGCAATACGATTCCTGTATTTGAGGAAATGCTGAGTAAATCCCAGCTCCCACTTCTATATTCATTCTCGAACCGGTCCGTAGAGAAGCATATATCAGAGTGATTTGCTAAGCGATTATCATTCCACTCCTTTGTATTAGGAATGCTAGTTAACAATGCTTTCTCAAAGTCTAGTTCTGGAATAATGTAATCCGTAGTTCCCCGTATACAGTCTCCAGGACAGCTCTTCAGTATTCTGCTGTGACCAAGGTGAAGTTAACTTAATAATAAGCGAGATTTCCGAGTGTTTTGCGATTAAAATGCACACGGCAAGAAAAGGAAGAAAGAAGAAAAAAATTGAAAAAAACTATCTTTAAAACTTTTATGAATAAAGATAAAAAAATGTGAAAGCGCAGATTGCATGCAACGAAACAGAATGGCAAATGATTCATCCTCCTAAATAAATGAGAAGGGACGGAGTTTTCACGTTTTCCTCTCATAAAATGTTCCCGCGACAACCAGTTTTCATGAAATATGACAGACTTTGGTCAATTGTTGTTGCTGTAATGGACACACGTTGTTGCTGTAATCCTAAGATATTTGAACAGCACGTGCTTTTTGCTTACATTCGTCTTGATCTGAAGAGATGAAGTGGGAGTTTCTCTGGATTCTCTGATATTTTCGGAAAAAATGAGAATTTTATTTGAGAGGAATTTTACATCTCCTTTCAGCATCTTGGCAAAAGCGAAATTTTTCTTAAAAAAAAAAAACAAAAGGTAGTGTGACCCGAAGTACACTATTATGAATAGTTTGATAGGATTTTGAGGGATTCAATAATATTTTGTTGTTCGGGTAATCCTACGTTCTCTCGATTTTTGTTTTTAGCTTGTTCTCTCAATTGTACTACAATAATGCATAGCCAAGTTCTTTTCCACCATTCTGCATTTATGTAAAAGACGAAAGTATATGACATTATTTGTTTCATTCTAAAAAAACACGAAAAATTTTGTTCGGATGATTCGGTTGATATGCCCCCCCCCCCATTGGCATACAATTTTTGAGTTGTCTAGGTGAGTACTATCACCTCCTGCTCTATTGACATTCTAAGGGGAAACCACTGATACGTATAACATAGACCGCTGACACCACTGAAATCGCTTACATTATGATGGGATCATTTTCTATAGTTTTTTTTTTTTTTGGTTTAACGAATGGATTCCACTGAACTTGAAATAATAAGTTCTATATGAAATCCACCGTAGTTCAGTTTCAGTTCAGTGTATTTACCAAATGACTATATAGAATAGAAATAAATGGCAATATAACATTTGTAATCCTTTCTCTGTCCACCATAGCTACTTTTAGGGATAGGCAGGCAAAAATTGCTTAATTTTATTTCCTTAAACATCGAGTTTAAGAAATTCTTGATGTTAGGAGAAAGGCTTCCAATAAAAATAAAAATTTTGAATATATTTGGAATTTGTTGAGCTTGTAACATGACTGTTAAAGCGAAAATGAAACTTGAAATTAAGATAGTTTTCACACCCCTGCCAACAAAAATGGACGCATATGAAATAAAAGATCAAGCAGTCTATTGGCCGGATTACATTAACAACGCCGACGTCGGCGTGGTCGTCGTTTTATGTCAAAAATATTTATTTAGAGACAGTACTGCATGTATGAAATGCATTACATTACCCACGCCGGCGTCGTCGTCTTCGTCGGCGTGGTCGTCGACCCATCTCTAATCCTAAATTTAACGCTGGCGCTCCATTGCTGCCAATAGCCAGATCTAAATCTATTATGAAAAAACATGACAAAATGAAACGATATTTAAATTTCTGAAAATAAATGATATTATATTAAAAAAATGTGGACTTGAAACAAAAGAAAATATATTTTTTATTATTATTTAAAATTTTATTGCAAACCGGCAGAGATTACAAGCAAATAACTCAACTGTAAAATGTAAGGGAAAATAAGATATGGCGCTGCCGCCCAGTGTTAATGTAACTTGCCCGGCGTTTTGTTCGGCGTTTGACGACGACGACGACGACCACGCCGGCGTCGGCGCTGTAATGTAATCCAGCCATATGTTATACATGTCAGTGAGGGAAACACCCTGTATATGGATATAGAAAATTTCAACGAAAGAAACGCTATTGGGTCCTTTCAGTTTGGACCGAAAGGCTGCACGAAGAAAATTTTACTGAATGTTTGATGAACTACGATCCTATCTTGAACAATGTCTTTGATATTTCCGTATGAATATTGAAAGATTTGATTTTACTATTACAGATTTTGAGACTTGCTATAACTTATTAAAGTACCAAATTGAACCCGAAGAGAGACATGCTGTTACTCAAAGTTCTATATATATAGGAGTGGTCTCATTTGTACTTCTTGTATTAATGTTTCATTATTTGTATCTTCCTCTCACTCTATCGTTGAAACAACCATTTAAAAAAAAGCGTAAATTTCTTCCTTGAATCTATCAAAACAATGTCAGTAAAGTGACGAGAAAAATATTATCAATGCGTGCACATTCATGCAGCAAACGTGAAGGCACGGTGATAATTTCGTCACCCAAAAGTTGGTAGCCGGAGGAACTAAGGTCACCTTGATATCATGCGCGCATTTTCATGAGAGACTATGGAAATGACGGTGGTGAGAAAACAGTTACGTGACAAAAAATGCCCAGTGCGCACTCATATCCTTAAGTGCCCAGGACACCCTCACTTATACATTTACATTTACATTTATCCCTTAGTTAGATCATATAACCAAAAGGATAGGCTATGCTATGTAAAATTCGTGTACGTGTGATAAGCATTTTTCCTTGCGACACGGAGGGGAAATGACAAGAGGGGTATCGCCTTGTTATTCGTGAGTTCGACAATTATAATTTATTTCTGACATTTCAGATTTTATGACAAGAAATCCTGGTTTGATTTAGCGATTTTGTAGTAAATAACTAATTAAAAGTGATTTTTATTTAATAGTAGTATGGTACAATATTGAAATATTGTTTTGTGAACGGGATTTTAGATAATCGAGACTCCGGAGTCTTGAATTATCGCGATGAAGTACGCTGTGCTGTACTGCAGAAACAACCGGTGATATTCTCTTAGGAAATCATTTTACAGGCAAGCTTAATTCTTTCAATAATAAATTATAGTGCTTTAAATAAAATAAGAGTGAAATATATTTATAAAAATAAACAGCTTTGGCAAAAAAAATTTAACATTTTCCAATGCCGGTTTGTTTGTTTAAGCCTAGTATCGAGTTCGAGTAAAATGTGATATTTCCATATAAATTTTACCGCTGGTAAAATCGCAAGTAAAAATTTTGCTGCTGATGATTTTACTTGTGCAGTACGGAGTTCACTGGTAAAAAAATGAATATTTCTCTATTTTAAGATAGATGGCGCCATGTTTGTCTCCACTTATTTTACTGAACATTTAATGCACGGAGCATTAAAATGCTGGTAAAATTATGACATTTTCTGTTTCTATGACAATTTCAGATTGTTTTTTTTTTTTTTTTTTAATTTATTGAAGGCTTTTATTTAATTGAAAATTTTTACATTGTTTTGTGAATTTATTGGAGGACTTAATTTCTCTTAACAATTTTCAGATTAATTAAGTCCACCTTTAATTGTTAATTGTAAAAAACATTTATCCAAACTTTATAAACGATTTGAAGTGTCTCAGCGATAAAATCTTTAAACATCTGTCAGTTTGTTTTCTCCAAATTAATCAACGTCAAAATTTTACTAGTGATTTTAATGTGAAAAATTTGGAGACCACGTTAAATTTTACTTTGCTCGAACTCGATACTAGGCTTTATAATTGAATTGTCATTGTCGCCTAAGTTACAGTAGCCATACAAAGGCAACGCCAAAAAATATTATCAGAAGATAAACGGAGCACTACGAGAATTCGTAAAAATGTAAAAAGTTATAAAAATATTTTAAAAATTATAAACTTAAAAATTAATTCAAAAATGTTGTGATATAATGGGTCTTTTCTACTGAATTTATTCAATACTTAACAAAGTTTCAAACACTAAATTATTCGCCCGGTGTGAAAATTTCGTAGTTTACTACTTTCATGACTAAAACGGATACATCGATGCGGTTATACAACATGCAGAAAAATGCTTAAGTTTTTCTTCCTCATAGCCTATCCTTTTTGTTATATGATCTAAGATTTACTCGCACTAAGAAAAATCATCCCAGCTTGGGGTAATTACACGACAATTGGCAATGCTATTGTGGTAATACTATTCTTCTTCCACTTGTCGTTTATAACGAATGGTTATGGTTACGTTATGTAGGGTTAGGTTGGGTAAAAAGTGCCGCCGGTAAAAGTCCAACCTTTAATATCTCGTAATATAAAAGTGCAAAGAACGTACATGCAAGGAAAGCACTTGGCGTGGGGTAATTTTCGCAAGATAGCCAGTCGATGCCAGGCATTAGGTAAGAACACACATGTAATGTGCTATTAATTTGGCAAAAGTAAAAAAACATCGTGTCGGACATTTTAGTTTCTTGCTGAATGTTCTCATCATGGTTAAATAAAGTAAGGACGTTTATATTGCTATTTTCTTTGTGAGCACTCTGATACGACTTAAAACTATAAATGTTTTGTTGTCATTGTTTTCTATCTAAAAACAATCTTCTTGTACCGTTCGGGGTAAAAAATACCGTGGGGGTAAATTTTAGGTATAAGGCGGATAAAACAGACTAAAGGTTATAGCTACCTATTTAAATATTAATAACAACTTGAATTGAATTCTGCTACAATAATTTTTCCAATAAGCAAATATAAAAATAACATTTTTAAGTGATGCAACTAAAACAATTCTAGACTACCATATTAAATTAGAATGCACGTTTGTGTTGAATTTTTATGATTATTTTTGAAGTTGTGAACAAATATCGATATCAACCTTATAGATTTGTTCTTTCTTACCAGGTTGCAACAGGTGAAACCTTTTACCCGCAAGAGGGGTAAAAAGTACCGAACGACTTGTACATTTAAAATCAATTAATAACCTAAAATAATTAAATTTTTTACATACTTATATTTTTTTGCTCTTGTATGTTTAAATTATCATATAATTTGACTTAAAAGTTTATGATATATTGATGACAATTCAAAAAGTGGCACTTCCAGCCCCAACCTACCCTACTATGCTTCCATGCCGAGTTCAATCCGGATTGAATCCGAATTTGTGCTCATGGAAACGAGAATTGAGTTGAGTTTCGTTTAATCTATATTAACTTCACGAGACCAGTTGGGTTGCGTTTTGTGTAAGAATTAGTTAGAATAGTGCGGATGGGTGTCTTTTGTTATCCAACACAAATTAGACTACTTTTTATGAAATATACATATTATATGTCAACTCAATTCAAACCGTTAATGGAAACAGCATCGAGTTAACTCAGCCTGCAAAACTTAACGCTAACTCAATGCCAACTTAACTTTAGCTCATGGAAACATAAGGTCTGTTCCATGAAAACCCCGGGTAAACCTAGGGCTGGGATAATGGTTTGACAATTGTCACTTGAGAACTGTCACTTGCAATATGTTGCTGTTTGGGGCATATAAATTACTTTTTGAGCAAAAATAAGCAAAAATTAGAAGAGAAGAAATAGATAAATAGCTATAGAACATTTTATTTGTCTTCGCCCATTTTATAAATAACTTTTTACAATTAATTTTACTCAGGAGAACTGTCAGAGAAATATCATTACATAAGATTTACCCGCCGAGCGTTCAGCCGCACGCAGAATGTCACATAATATCACATTTTTACACAACATGTCGTTCAGGCGACCGAAGCGTTGTCATTTCCCCAGCACATCGGTGTGCACACTTTTACGCTACGGTCTGATAGCGTGTCTCGGTGCGCTTAGTAGTTTTGACGTTTATCGTAGTTTTATTCTTAAAGAACTTTCAAAATTGACATTTCGAATCGAAGTGCACACCAACTGTTCAGTTGCTATCCCTACTTTTACAATCATAGGTCTGTCTGTTTACTCGAAAGTTTTTACTCGGTGTAAAAACTTTTACGCATTTTTACTCACAAACCGTCTGTTTACTTTTAACTAGTAAAAATCGAGTAAATTTATACGTTTCCCCTCTTGCACAAAGTTGCACATTTTTACTCATGATCAAGAGGATGTGTAACTTTGAAATGCAATCAGCTGACTGTCAAAAGTATTAAATTTGAGGTTAAGCCGTTTGTTGGGTTATCGAAAGAATGTAAAATGATAATCTAAAGAGTCGAAATTAAAAAAAAAATATTAAAGAGGGTGGGTTTTTTAAAACGTATTTCAAATTAATTAATTGTTTTCTGTTTCAGACGGAAAGGTAGCAGCCAAATTTTTGACACATGACAAGCTAAACAAAATTTACTCGAAAAGTGTCTGGTAACTTTTCTTGATTTATCCCCTCTACCGCATAAAAGTTTTTACTTGATTTTTACGCAAAGATTTTTACTCAAAAGTAAACAGACAGACCTCATGTGATATGCACACCGATGTTCGATGAGTGCACAAAACCCCGGGAAAATTGTATTGGAAAATTTACACGGTGTTTTCATCGAACAAACCTATAGTAATGGTTGGTTATGTCTGAGACTTTCTTCGTTAAAAACAAACAGTAATTCCAATATAAGAACAAATTTTAATATAAAATGAAAATGTATAAATTTTTAAGAAGCCATATTTACGGACTATATAATTGCAGGACAATGTAAGCTTCTGCAGTACGACATTAGGAACGACGTTACATTTAATTGCAGTACATCGACAGCACTGTTAGAGTTCGGATGGAATTCCACCGAATTTTTTTGCCGATTGAATGAAAATTCTTCCTCTTAAATAGTCACTTTCTTTCAATTTACTCATCTGATTTTCATTTATCGTTTTGCACCAGCAAATATGAACAGTAAATTTTACAATCTTACAAAATTTACAAAACCCTAATTTGGTGCGTGTGAAGCTCTTTTCATGCGATTTCAACTGAAATCCTACATTTCCAAGCTAAATCTCGATTTGTTTGTTCTCTGTTTTCAATTGACTGATGGAAGCGATATCTTGAGACTAACAAGAAAAGGAGAAAGCCTCAAATGAGGCAGGATGATTGATCACTCCTCAATAGATAGCCAACTTAGACTATACATGAGTGATACACCCAAGGATTATCCTCTTAGGCGATTAATTGTATATCTTTTACCACAGTTATTCTAACTATTTCAAAGCCGCCTAGCATGAGTAGTGTATTAACATTGAAAATAAAAATAAAGATTAAAGGCAAAATGTCTTGCCGTAATTTTTAATACTTATTCCTGTTACTTTCACAGGATTGAATGTCGTATGGATCCAAAGAAAATATTAAATACATAATAAAATCAGATCTAATAGAATTGGAGCACGTCCCATTCAAGAGTTTATCGAAAAACTTGCTTCGTATTCCTATCACCAGCTATCAAATTCGAAAAAAAAGCATCCGTGCGAATCCAAGAGCATCTAAAAATAGAAGAACCTGGCATTTTGACATGAATGGAAAATCCCTTTTATCAAATGAGAAGGATATACTTATGTAGGTATGTTTGTATGTACGTTACGAGCACATGTTGTAAGTATGTTTAAGTTCTCGTGCATTAAGTATAACCATAGAACATATAACATAACTGTTAGATGTTCTTTGGTTTAACGGAAGCATAATATATAAAAACGTTACTTATCTCATGACAAGGGTTCCATTTGCTGCGCTCAGTGTCAATATCATCCTTCCTGGATGGGTAAAAGACTGATGAGAAACAGAGGAGATGAAGTTAATCTTTTCTCGTTAGACTTAATATATGTACTCACCTCCGTTTTATTGGAGTGTTATTTTTTGTTTAGAAAAAAAAAATCAATGCATTTATGGGTATATGTTATAATGTTTAAGTGTATAAGTATGAATGCATGTATGTATGTTAAATTAATTATATAAAGAAGAATTTCTAGATGTGCTAAGAATTTTAAAAGATTTTATGTGAGCTGGAAGCATTCTGTTTTTGATAGAATATCAATTAATCCAATTCCGATTAAAATATTTTTGTCTCTCTCTCTCTCTCTCTCCCTTTGTCTCTTTTTATAGTTTTATTCAATTGTCATAACAATAAGAAGTTTTCATGTAACCTAAATGTTACTAGAGAAAAATGGGCTGGACATCCACGCATAATATTAAAAGTTATTTTGATTTTGCATGTCCGTCTAAACGTCCGTCAATCTGTCCGTCCGTCTGTCCATCCGTCTGTCTGTCTTCACCATAACTTGAGAATGCGTTCACTTAGGGAACTAAAATTTTGCACACGGGCTTTTTAAAAAAAAAAAGTCAGTTTAAGTTCGAAGATGGGACAAATCGGGTAACTCTTTCGTAGGGTTGCCATCAGGGACGGATCCAGGTTTCTTGTGAGAGGGGGGGGGGGGGGGTGCAACTATGGTTTAAAAACTGAATAAGCTGGAAAAAAAGATCAAAACTTCGAAGACACTCATCATAACTCGCAAATATCAAATGCACAAAATATATCATTTAGAAGTTTCGGGTCGAACAGATATGCTACCGCTCTCAACGAAGACAGTTACTCAACGTTCAACTTTTGCCATTCGTGAAAGTCAAACGAGATGTTAAATTATTTATTTTGTTTTGGTTTGTAAATGGTGAAAGTGTAACGCCTCCGAAACATCCATTTCGGTTAGTAAAAATAGCGAAATACATTTTGTTTAAATTCACGAATTCATCATAAACTGTAACTTTGCAAAATAGGATTAAAAGTAAAGGAAACCAAATCATTAAAGAAAATAAACAGAGGGATAGAGAGATAACATAGTCCTGGGAGCATCAGAATTTATAGGGTGAGGTTCTGGTGAAACGCCACCTAGTACAAGCGGTATTAGGCGATCAGATAAAAACTAAAAGGGCTGGATGCCAGACTATATCAAAGATCTTTGAAATATCTAGGGCAACGATTTTGGACTCACCAAAATTGTGAAGACTACGGTTTCAACGCTCCGTAAGAAAAAGTCAGCAACTCTGCAGATAAGCGTGAAGTCCGAAAGCCATATTGGCGATCATATATGAGTTGTTTGGCTTCTAGATACCTCATTAATTTGGAGTTAATAATGGATCCAAAAATCTTTGAAAGAATCGAAAGGATTACAGTTGGTCGATAATTTGAGAGATCGTTACCCTCTCTTTTCTTGGGAATAAGCTGAACGTGAGCTAGTTTCCAACCAGTTGGATATTTTCCTGTCGAATATACAAGTACAATAGTTTGCGCCGAGGTTTGGTCGAGGAGGAGGCACAACTTTTAATTAACAGGGGTGAGAAACCATTAGGACCTACGGCTTAAGAGGCGATGTGTATTGGATCTTGTAGAGATGCCAAATAGGTGTCTGTGAAGCGAATGAAAAACGAGAATTTGGAGCGAATTTATTAATCAAAATATTAGTTTGATCCAGGGAGTCAAAAACCACTTCACCATTGTTAAGTAGTAAAGGTATAGAGGAATTAGTTAAGTTGTTCCTGATGGATTTGACCAGGGGCCAGAAGCCTTTACTATCCTTGAGGCTTGAAATTGGACAAAAAGGAATTTTCCTCTCCGTATAATGGACTTGCAGGTGTTCTGTGCAGTCTTGTAGACTTGTTCAATTCTGGGTATTAATGCAATTGAAAGGCACGAAAAGCAGACTCTTTCGTTCTTATTACTTGATTGAGTTATCGTTAAACCAAGAGCGATTTTGTTGTTGTTGAGACCTGATATAGGAATAAGTAATGTATTCATGCATCCCAAGACTTAGAATGTCACTAAGCTCTAATGTAAATTCATTAACATCCCTCAAAGCCAAATAGACGGACCAATGAATTTCTCTAAGATACGTATCTAAGGTAAGTATTCTAGTAAAACTATTGTATTTTACGAAATAATAGAAAAATGTTCCAATATAAATCTTTTGCTTTAAATATAATAACTCTCTACACCAATATACAATATCTGTTTGCCGTTGTATAGTTTCGTTAAATTTCTGCAATTACGAACTATAATATAATATATGTATATAACAATCCTCCTATCTGTATACTTCCTGTATATTTCCTTAATTTATAAAATTTAATAATAACGTTTATTAATATAATACAGCTGGATATAAAACTGTTTTATATAAATTTTATATATAATTCAATCAACCTTTCGTACAAAATGTATTTATAACCATCTTAAATAAAATAAATAAATAAAAGGTATGCTTTTTTATATCTTTGTTATATTAAGTTTATCTCATTTCTTGAATAAATCTTTATAGTGATGGTATACTATTCTATATAAATGCAGTATACACTATACACCGTTTAGAAATTATTGGTGAATTCGATCGATCGAATTGACTCGAATTCAAACGGGGAATTGTAGCTTTTTGTATGTATCTTGGGATGCTTTGTACTCTATTAGACAGAAAGCTATGATCAACCATTTGCATTCTGGCAAACGTATTAAAACATGAGACTACCCTGCTCACATAAAAATTAAAACATTTTTAAAGAAAAAGACATGTTAATTATATGAAACAATCCAAATATTTATTTAAGAAAAATATCATAATTTTAATCAACAAACTGTACTATAATATATTATATTGCCCGTACACTAACAGTCCTCAGCCATAGTCTTATCCATGAACGTCCATAGGTATATGACTATTTACCATCGTCGCACGTAGCAAAACTACATACTGCGTAAGTGTGGCGGCCAGTGACAAATTTTAATTTATGCGTAACTCGCTTGATTCTTCTGTTCGTATGACATATTTCTAAGTATTTCTATTGATAATATTACTGAAGGAATAGAGTTTACACGAGGTATGAGGTACTCAAATATTTAGTTAATGTATCAGTTTTATACTGAACGTAATTAATCCTTATATTTAAGTGGGTACAGTTTATCCTTTAATCGTTTACATTATGCTTTTGTACTAAATTCGGATAAGAAATGAGACTTTTTTGGTATTAGAGATGCCGATATCCGTATATTTATTAGTTTTTACATGAAAAATTGTATTCGTGGAACTAATAAGATCGAAAGTATAAAAAATATGCATCGTTTATACCAATTTTTTTAACCGTGATATATATTTGAACACTGGCTGAGAATCTGTCGACATAGAGAACAAAAATTGTGTACACGTTGTCTTCATAAAAATAGTAAATATTATTTGCAAAAATGGACTAAATCTGGCATCCTCTTTTTGGTGTTGCCATATAAAAATTTAGGTTTTTTATGTATACTGTAAAAACGATCACTGCTAGACATTTTTGTTGTATAGAAAACTTCTTCAGAATATCTAATCAACTTGCACAGATGAGTGACCATACGAAATTATATATGAGCATTCATCTAGGGTATCATAAGAATTGGGCTTAGACCAATTCTAACTTTTTACTTGTTTAGTTAAAGTTTTCAAAAAGAAAGTAAAAAAAAATGGCTAAGTGCGCATCGGACTCGCACACGAAGGGCTCCGTACCATCGTACAAGATTTAACACTATGTACGCCAAAAAAGCACGTTTCTTGTTTGAGATGGGAAGTGGGAAACCCTTTAGTTATTAACTTTATGTTATTTTTATTATTGTTATTATAGCGTCAATAGAAATACACACTCTGTGAATATTTCAACTGTCTACCTAATATACCTAATAATAGGGTTCCGTTGGCACCCTTTGGGTACGGAACCCAAAAAAATATCTGATTTCTTGAGGAAAAACGAACTTTTTTTTTTAGTTGGCCGCCATTTCGGAAGGAAAAACATTAAAAAAAAAGCTATGCTTAACACTCTATTTAGATATTTCTAAAAAATTATAAAATCATAAAAATACGCCTTGATCCTGTTTATTCTTCAGATTCACATAAATATTTAGCAAAAACATACGTTGCAACACAGTCTAATTTTCTAAAATTCTGGATAGTCAAGGCTGCATGGAAAACAATCTGGTTTTCACTGAAAGAAACTGTACTCTTTTCTCAACATGTTGACATTCCGCAAAAATAGCACGACTTCTAGGACTATCAGAAATAATTTACTACAGCACTTAAAGGTCCTGGAACCGCTGCTGTTGAAAGACTCCAGAGAGAGCTTCGCTATTTGTGAAGAAACCGTTACGAACTATCCGCAGCTCCTACGCAAAGTTACCGATAGCTTTTTTGTAAGTGACTTCAGCTTTTAATCGCCCCGAGCTGACATCGCATAATAATTCCACCTAACCAGAGCTGGGCAATACTTCGTTACTTAAGACTTAATACTCAATACTTTTGAAATGCCCCTACTTAGTTCTTGAACATAAGTACTTGCTTCTATTTAATTGTACTTAAGACTTAGTTTTGTATTTAAGTACCACGATTTTTACTGAAGTATTTTTGGGTCTATTAAGTACCTACAAATATTTAACTCTTCGTAGAAAAGCAAACACAATCTCTAGCGCAGCTTCTTTTTTGTTGAGTTTTAAAGCACGCAAAGAACTGTCAAAGCATGTGCCGCACTCACGCGTCAAGGCAGAACCTTAGACAAACTAATAACATACACACAATGAGCAAGTAAAACAAAAACCAGTAACGTCTCGCTCGAATATAAAATCGACGATGCCTTGACTTGATGACATAACCACTGACATGTATAATATGGACTGACTACGTTCATAGAAATATACTGCAGAAAGTGGGCTCACTTTTATATTGCTGACTCTTTCGATCTAAGCACCAAGTATTAACTGAGAGAAAACTAAAAACAACAAATAAATTAATGGATTCGTCGAAATACATGATTTTAAATTAATCATTATTAATGATAAAAACTGTTTTACCAAGCACAATGTTTTATTAAAATCACTTTCCGAGCTGTGTGCTCATTTTTTCAACTTCTCGCCAATGATCTTTTCAATGTTGGCACCGACGTAAGAACTCTTTTTGACACAAGCAATTGTGCCCGTGAAATTGAAAAGTAAGCAGCCCATATTATATACGTCAGTGGACATAACCAAGGGTAAGCAAGCAATGCCTTGCTCCAATATCAAATCAACGATGCCTCGACCTGATGTAGGGAAGGCCTCATTTTTTTCTTAGAATTTACTGGACATTTTGTCCTGAGAATTGTTATGCATGATTGGTGGCGATAATGGGTGCTTGGGCGGACCTATAATAGTTTTTATGAGTGTAGCAATGAGAGGTGAGAGGTTTTACTCTACCTGCAGCGTCGAAAACTATAAAAAACTATAAATAGCAGCCACTGGTTACTATACATACGAGTATTATAGTTTTCAAAAGGTATTTATTTATTAATATCTATTAACTGAACTCGATAAACTTCATTATATTACTGCCAACGTACAATGATTCTAAAAAAGTACTTTAAAAAGTACTTCAAAAAGTACTCAGTACTTTTTATAGACTTAGTACTTAGTTCCAAGTACTTTTCATACATGCGGTACTTGTACTTACGCTGAAGTACTCAGGCCTTCGGTACTTGTACTTCAGTTCTTTTTCTTTAGTACTGTAGTATATGTATTATGTATGTAAGTAGATGTAAGCTGCAAGTTGTGTAAGACGAGTCGCTCGGGTTCATCGCTCAATCACTGAGTCAGTCAGCTCTTAGTAACCGATCGAGCCGGAGCCACCAGCCAGCCAAGAACAGTGTGACAACAATAATAAAGTGTATTACATATATATATATATATATATATATATAGTTAGTGGTTTTATTGAACACAACAGGTACTTGCCCAGCTCTGCACCTAACCCACCACACTATTGTAATGTCAGCTCCACACGTTCCCCGAGTATGTAGAGTCGACATAAGCACAAAAATAGGTAGGTACTAATTCCATAAAATATATCATGAATGTGGTGAATTTACGAGAACGCTTTTTTTATTGTATGAACACCTAAACTCAAAATATAGAAATCTGAAAACTTCATTAGGCATGCACAATTCTATGGCTGAGGAATACATCAAACATCTTGGATTTGTCTTGAAGCAAAGTACCTATTTAGGGTTCTGCACAATTTTACTAAAAAAAATTATTGGATCGTGTGAGAATCTGTTTATCTCTCCTTGTTAGACACAATGTGGAGCCGTTTTTTGACAAAGTCATTACGGGAGATGAAAAGTGGGTCCTTTACGAGAATATAAAGAGAGAAAAAGTTTACTACAAACCTGGAACATCCGCCGCAATTATTGGAAATTCAGATCTTCATCAATCGAAGGCGATGGTCTCTTTACGGTAGGATAGACGAGGTCAAATGTACTAAGAGCTATTTAATCAGGTGCGAACACCTATTGTAACCAGTTTGATAAATTGAAAAGGAAAGCGGCCAGTATTACCGAACAGAAGAGAAATTGTGTTCCATTAGGATAATGCAAGACCACATAATGCAATGGAGACGCAACAACAGTTGAATGAACTTGGATGGGAAGTTCTTAGTTCACTTGAAATTGCTCCATCGGATGGACTATCTATTCCGATCGCTTCAGAATTATCTGACGGGGAAAAAATATTTTTCTTTCGAAGCTGTTTCCAAGGCAGTTGTTGAAAATTTTGGGTCTACTCTAGGGGGATCGACAAGTTACCTGGAAGACGGCAACGAGTGGTTGTAAATAATGGAAATTATATT
Source organism: Dioctria rufipes (assembly GCA_963924295.1). Lineage (NCBI taxonomy): Eukaryota > Metazoa > Arthropoda > Insecta > Diptera > Asilidae > Dioctria > Dioctria rufipes. Next base: position 78,753,017 of record OZ002743.1, on the reverse strand, counting down.
ATTGATTTAAATGTAAAAAAAAAAACATTATTAAACCCGATTCAAATGTTTTCTTTAAAATACGACAGAACTTTTTTGCCAACCCAATATTTTTTCTCTACATATTTCGAAAAGCGAATTGAGAAAAAAAAATTTAAAATACCCTAAAATATAAATTAAATTTTTTATCTGTCCATAGTTTGTTCATTACCCCATTTACTTTATACTTGTGTGTTTTAAGGGAAATTAAAAAAAAGAGGTTTTCGTATATTCATAAAAAAACAATTTGAAAGATTTTTTTGTAACCATTTTCAACAGAAATATTTTTATTTCGAAGCCTTGTGCTCTTTTATTTTTGCTAGTATACATTTTGCTAGTCATTACACACACTCTCCTTATTATGTTTATGCAAGTGTACGTATGGACAAAAAGCCATCATAGATCGAGCTTTCAATTTTAGGCTTAGCATTTTTTTATACGTACAATATAACCACTCCGCCGATTCTTTTTATTCCATGGATATTTTCCGTTAAAAGCAGAAATAAAAATAAATACAAATTCTAGATTAATTGTGGTCTTAATCTTGAAGAGAATGCTAGACTTTGCAATATTTCCTTATTATACCTACTTAAATGTCCGCAACTGTAATAATATCAAGAAGAGGCTTATACATCTAAATTACTTTTAATATGCCTAGATTCCTTGGCCTTGGATGTATGTGTGTGTGTGTAGTTATATTGTGACAATTCAGAGTTGATATTGGATAACGAGTCAACAATGTCTGTTTATTTTTCTCTGATAATTAAGTTAATATGTATCCAGAAATGTTCAATTTTATCGTAAGATACTTATTCAAGACAATCAGAGATAAATAACTCTATGGGAGTAGGATAGAATCTAACCAGCATGAACAGAGTAGGAAAGTTGAGATGAGAAATTGAGATTGGGCATTTTAACTTTAACAACCTGCTTTGCTTTTTTTTTTTTGTTAATTAAACTGCGAAAGATGTAATAAAACGACTACGATTACAATTTTTATTTTTTATTATCTTCTTTGGATTTGCTAAATTGAATGTAGAAAATTAAATATTCTCTTTATTGCATACAAATGACTTTTTACAGTAATTTATACAATTTCTTCTTCTGGTTAATAGGATCATGTATAACGTGAAAATTGTATTACCACCACCATACCGTTAAGTGTCCTGGGGAATTATCTTTTCAAAAACGAACCCCTCTTGGATCAATCCATTTTATCGTAATGCTCAGAGACTTTGTAGGAGTAATTGCTTGAAATCTGTATATACGCCAGGGATGGGTTTCCATTTAAATGATTAAAGCGACCAATTGGATATCGCAGTGATAGATCTCAACGAGCTTTTCATAACTTTTTATGGGAAGAGGAGGGGAGGTAATATGTATGATTTACGCGTGGCAGCACTGCGAACGTTATTTGTTAGGTTTTTAATAAATACATTCTGTGTATCTCTTAGAATGTTGAATCTACGGTACTTCAATAGTTTGCGTTTGAAAAAAAGGTCTCTCCTATTCAAGGAATATACTGCCCCCCCCCCCCCCCCCCTTTATTCATTCATGAATAAACACTACGCAATAGAAATGACCTACTAAATTTTAAATGTTTTTATTTTTAAGTATTGCTTTTGTTTATGTATGAGTGAAAAATGCTCCAATCTAGATCTACAGGCTAAGTATGTACATCTATAGTCTAAGTACGGCTAGACACTCAAGAATAATACATGGCGCAGTCGGAAATCATAAAATCACGTGAAAGAGAAAAAATAAAAATGATAGAAAATTAAAGAAAAATTGTAAAATAATACTTAAAAATAAATGCAAAAAAAAAAAAGTGAAATATTAGTGAAAGGTGCAAAAATAAGCAGATTTTAATTAGATCTTATCATTGATGTATGTAGGGGATACAACAAAATCATTATTGTAGAGTGAACAATCGTTCCAAAATCAAACCTATATTAATTACTTTAACCAAAGGAGAAAATAAATCCTTCTGGCAAAACCACGACATCTCGATTATATGTATATCCCAATTTATCTGCGACATATGACACATTTCCAGTAAAAACAACACAGTTGTAGATCTTTTGTTACGCCCCTGTAATAACGACAATGAATTGGTAGACCTAACAGCGTTCCACTTCCAAATACTAGCTCAAGAGCAAAAACACGATGACGAACTACGCCTTTTTTTCTTCTCAGACTCAACGACGAAAGGGTCAAAAATTAAATTGGAGTTAATAAGAATTCCAATCTCTGAAGAACAAATTTTGTGTGAAGTCAGCACGAAGAACATTCGTTCATTCTACCGAATTTCTCTTCGAAAATCGGTTTTTAATGCGGTCCATAGCTTGTCGTATTTAGGTCTACGAGCAACGAGAAAGAAAATTACCTCCAAATATTTCTGGCCCTCCATCAACAGAGACAGTAACGGTTGGTGCAAGTCATGACAAGCATGTCAGACAGCTAAAATAGACTGACACACTAAAACAGAATTTAGTAAATTTCCTATCACGTCTGATCGGTTTGAAAATATTCATAGACATTGTAGGCCCACTTCCACCTTCATACCTCATACCTTTTAACAATTATTGACAGATTCACCAGATGGCCTGAAGCAATACCCATTAAAGACATCAGTGCTGCCACGGTATCCAAAACATTTGTTCACAACTATATCTTTCGATTTGGAGTACCTACCTAGTGAGATCACAACTGATCAAGGGACTCAGTTCGAGTCAGAACTTTTTCGTGAAGCTACTAGTTTAAAAGGAACGCACCGTATACATACGACCGCATACCATCCACAAGCGAATGGAATGGTAGAAAGACCACATCGCACAATCAAATCCGCTTTAATTGCTTGAGGAAACACTTCAAATTGGAGTGAAGGACTGCCATTCATTCTTCTTGGCATTCGCTCTGTCATCAAAGAAGACCTAGGTTCTACCCAAGTTGAATTAGTTTTTGGACAAAGTCTAAAGTTACTGGGTGAATTATTTGTACAAAAATCCTCGGACAAGCAAATCGACCCAAAAGACGTAGTTAATCAGCTTAGAAATTGCATGCAATCAGCGAAACCCATTGAAACCCGAACAGCTCCTAAAAGAAACACGTCTAAATTGCAAAATCTCTCATGAGTTCGTATTATGTCTTCGTAAGAGTCAACAGAGTTAGAACAGGCTTACAGCCACCTTACGAAGGGGCATACAAATTCGTGAAGAGACTCAAAAAACAGTTCGTTGTAAACATTAAAAATAAAAATGTCTCAATAGCAATCGATAGATTGAAACCTGCTCATATGTTGCCAAACGTAAACGCGGTGCGAAGTAAGAACAAAATCGTCAAGGTCAAATTTTCACCAAACTTAGTACATGTAAATCAAGAATTGCAACGCTTCAGGGGAAAATAAATCTTTCTGGCAATAGCACGTAATCGAATATGAGCTCTGCGGAACGGAAAGAAACCGAGCCTATCACGCACCCGCACACACGATAATACTTGTCAGTCGATTATTGGTACCACAGATTGGGGTTGATAGAAGTGGGCACCAGGTGCAGTCTTGTTTCTAAAGTCTCGTTTTTGTAAAGTAAAAGATTAAACTAGTTAGCGTTCTAAATAACGTATTTTTATTTCTACGTGATTAAACCTAGATTAAGTTTGTAAAATGAATTATTAAACAATAATTTGTGAAGTTCTCACGAGTTTTTAATTCATTGCACAGAACCATTGCCGTCTTTATGTTCCAGGCTATGACACAAAGCGATTTTGCTTTTGTTTTACTTTTACGAAATCGTACTGGAATTTGATGTCACCGTCTGGAACATAACGAGGGCAATGACAGAACCCAAAAGCAAGGTCATTCCATAACAAATCGACCAAAAATCTCAAAAAGTGTGACATGACATCACAAAAAGTGTGACATACTTGGAGGATTTGTGAAAACAAAAATATGATTTAAAAATTTTACCTATACAATGTGTATGGGAATGCAGTCAGGGTTGGCCTGACGTTTAGGACGACGACAAACTGCGATTGTTTCATCTACACCTAGAGATCAGAGATAATTAGATATTTTAGAAATTTAGTATGCACGAAACTCTAAATTACCTGCAATATTTTCTGTATTGTAGTTATTGTTAGTAGTCCACATTTTATTTCCTGCATTAGTACTTTTTGCTGGTGTGAAATCAGAATTTACTTTAGCTTTTATTTTATGCTACACGTAAAATATTTCTGAAGCAGACTCATCATGTTACGTTACGTTAATGTTACGAAATTCCTGAACTCTATCCGCTGGTATCACGGATTCACAAAAGTATAAATGTTCTGAATCAATGTCAGCAGGTTTATTCAGCAACTGTTGCCTGAAACTATCAGACATGCATTTTGTATAATCTATGGCGTCTGCATCAAATGGATTAATGGCGCATCTCCATTACAATTACATATTATTCCTGAAGTGACCGCCTTAAATGCGTATCTTCCTGTTTTCAGTTTCCAATTAGAAACTATTGTTTTTAAGGAGTTCTATAGCGGCCGGAACACGGACACGTCTGCGGGTTGTAAGAAGTTTGTGGTATTTGTATAAAGGGAATGCGATTATCTAGGCATAATTTTGAATTTTCATGACTTATGTAAGATTTATGGCCATAAATTAAGAAAACGACTGGAAATTTAACGTTGTCTTTTTTTAGTGCAGGTATTAATGTGTTCGCAATGTATCACAAATCGACCAATACACCAATCCTTATTTATATTTCTTACTATCTCCGAAGATAGTCTTATAAAAAGGATGAATAATTAAAGGGGGCATTACTTTTCCGGAGGCAGTAAAAGTTCCCAAAACGGTTATGCTCGCTTTTTCTTTGTTCTGAATGGTATAGAATTTTCTTATATCCCCCGGGATCTAAAACTAACCCAGCCGAAGGACTAGTTTGAAATCCAGATTCATCAGGATTAAGAATGCGATCTGGGTCATCATAATATCTACAGCATTCTCATAAAATAAATATTGCCTTAATTCTGTGTGTCAATTTCGTATAACCGATTCTGTTACTTCAGATCGAGCCAAATTAATGGATTCAGCATAGTATAGGCTGATCTCTTTATGTCTTTTCATAAAGACATGAGCTACGTCCTTTCTAGAGTATACCGTCCTTGAAAGGTGTATAGGGCGCCTTTTATTTTTGATATAATTTCGATTATGTCCTCTTTCTTTATTGGGAACACATTTCTTCCGCATTGCTATAATCCACTTTGCAAAGCGAATTTTCTTCTTGCTGGGGTAGAATTGTAGATGTACCCATTTTACCTTCAATGGGATGACGTAATCTCACTTTATTAATATTTCACAATATGGAACACCGTAGAGCTATTTTCACATTAAAGAATAAAAACGAGAAAATTAGGTTTTTTCAATAAAAAAAAGGTGGTTTTATTGGAAAAAAAAACGTAGTTTTCTCGTTTTTATTCTTTAATGTGACTCACTTTGTTGCTTTAAGCTGAGCCCCATTCTTGTTTTTAAAACGTCTCCTACACTGTATTTAAAAAAACTTTTTTCGTCTCACAGATATTTCGTAACTGAAAATGAAATCACTACAAATAAGGTACGTAATTACTACAACTACTGTTTTAAATAGGTACACAGTAAACAATTTGACGAACATCCGCAACAGCGAAACTTAAGAGTAAATGTGATAGAGCTAAAAATTTTTTATGTTATCGAAGCGATATAAAAGCGAATCGAACGCGAATATAAATTCTATTCTCTCTTATTTATCTTAAATAACATGTGAATGTGCGTTTTGTGTCCGAACTTCTGAGAATTTTACAGTTTCAAGATATTCGATTCTATTTTGCCATTTTAGCGTGATAAGATTAGAAATTTGTCGTGTTTGTGTTTCAGTGAATTGTAAACGATGAGCAATTAAAATTATTTTTAATTAACATTAAGGGTAAAATGCGTAGCTACATTTATAGGAGATTGGATTAGTACCTACAAGCATAATTTAATAAATAATTTCATTTGCGAATCGCTAAAATAAAAAAAGTAAAATTAAGTTCGAAAATGAGACAAACCGGGCAACTCCTTCGTGGGGTTGCCATATAAAAATTTAGGTTTCTTATATATACTGTGAAAACCATCAGTCTTACAAGGAGAGGGTCCTTACTCGTCATCACCGATTTCGTTCAAATTCACAGTAAAAGTAGGGTTTGACTAGAAATGAAAGTCACGCAAGTGGGAGCTCCAGATGACTAAACGAAACTGAAATAATGCATAATGTAGGGGACCCCGGGGTTTTATAGGCTTACCCCTTGGAAAATGGTCAAATTTGCAAATTTTCGCGGCAGTTGTCGCGGTTAAATTGCTACAGAATTTGAACTAAAGTGCCAAATTCATTCGGATTAAATGCCAACCACAGAGGAGGTATGTAGATTTTCGATTCTGTGAGTGGCATTTCCGTGCGTTTTCAAAGATCGCCGGTAGATGGCGAAAAGTGGGTATGCAAAATTTTTATAGATTTTTTTTTAAAATAGGTAAATGACATCCGATCTTTCTGAAATTTTGTACAGATAATCTCATAGTAAAAGCGCATCCATAAAAAAAAATGGATTAATCGATTAATTGTAGAAAAACATTTCGAAATGAATTTTTCAGCAGAATTTTGGCCATTGAAAATTAAATTTCACAACGTAATCAGAATGGGATGAAAATATGTTCAAAAAATCAGAAAAATGTCACAAATAAAGTAGCAAAAGGAATTTGCAAATCGGATAATATTTACCCCACCTCCCTCAAAACACCCGAATTCGGGAAATGTGAAACTTTTCCCCATTGGTGTATATGAATGACCTTTTGACATTGAATTTATCATCCGATTTTGATTAGATTGTGTACGAATATTCTACACAGATGGTTGAATATAAAATAAGAACCCACACCCCTGGAAAATAATTTATTTTTTTTTTCTTATAATATTATTTAAGTAACCCATCACAGGTTATCACACTGTAATCCGCTGTCATACGAACCTCATAATAGTTTCAAAAAATAGTAAAAAACTAAATGTAATTAATTAGCAAATTTCGCAATCTTATTTTGGAAAATGCTCCTAAACTCATGACTTCTGGTTTTCTGTATATGAAAGATAACAGATTATAGATAATTGTAACGAAATGAAAGTGGTTTAAATGTTGCGTATATACTCGCAAGATGGTAATTATCAAAATTTTCTGAAAAGTGTTAATTTTAACGGTTTCGCTTGGTCATCTGGAGTTCCTACTTGCAGCACTTTCATTTCTAGTCAAGCCCAAGATATACTGTGAATTTGAACGAAATCGGTGATGTAGAGTAGAGACCCACTTCTAGTTAGACATTTTTATTGTACCTACTAAAAACTTTTTCAGAATACGAAATCCTATAAAATTGGTTATAATAATTTTTTCTGTCCGACGAACCGTTCTAGAAATATATACGAAAAACCACTTCAAACTTGCATAGATCGGTGACCATCGAAATTTTATACGGGCATTCATCTAGGGCAGCGGTGGCGAACCTTTTTATGTGCGCGTGCCAGAAAATTACAAATATTACTTATTGCGTTGCTGGCGTGCCGGACAGTTTTTAATTAAGAAAAATTGATAAAAATTTGAAAAAAAAACAAATTAATTTACAAAAACTAAACTAAACATATATTATGCTTTTAGACATAATCATTTCACCTTGTAACTACATAGTAGCAATCTGTGGATGTACAAATAAATTTAAAATAAAAAAAAATACCAACGCTTACAAAATACGTAATTAAAAATACTTTTAATTTTTTTATGCAAAAATAAGAATATATTAATAGTACCAAAATTGACAAAACAAAGATCATACCTATTAGTTTACAGAAAAATCAAAAAAATTTAAGACTTGCAAGCAACTCAATTGAAACAAGGACAATAAAATGAAATCGAATACTTAAAAAATAAAGGATTGACATTAAAAAAATACTAATTGTTGAATTCATTGGTAAATTATAACAATCAATGGGATTTTTCTTATTGTTTATTGGTAGACAAATATTTTATGTCAGGTTCATATTTCGATACTTTTAATAAAACACATGCTGCGCTGGACTCTTCAGTCATTCTATTTCTTAATTTGTTTTTTGTTTTTTTTTTATAAAATTCGATTTTCTCTAAATTTTTTTCATTTTTTCATTTCTTTTCTTTATTCTATTTTTTCATTTGTTTTTCAAGTCACTCAATTTCGCTATTTGGGACCTGTTGATGAGTCAAACCAAGACTTGAAACTTATCCCCCAACACATAATGGGTTGTGTGATGAAATAACAAATTAAAAACGTTTTTTAGCTTTTGCTATATACCGGAGAATCCAAAAAAAGTTCCTTTTTGAAAAAATGTCAGTGATTGAAGAGCTCAGAAGTAATCCATACATAAATGGATAGAAGGGAGTATCCTCTTTCAACGTCGATTATTAATTAACTAGCACAGATTAAACAAATTAGGAGATATAAAATATTTTATAAAAAACTACCGAAAAAACGTTCGGAAACTGAGAGATCATTATTGTTATTTTTTTTTTCCATTGGATCTCTACCAGAGTACAAGGAAGATTCTCCTCTATCTATTTTAGTTAAATAATTCCATAACCATGATGTTTTATCGGCTTATTTCATTTAGGACTATATCAATTATAAGGTACGTGCGCAGAGCTCTAACCACACCCACCACGAGGAGGTAAAATCAGCATTTGATGCCATAGGGAAATTGGAAATATGGTCAGTGTCTACCATGTTGCTTAAAAATTCTCCGAAAAACTTTTCTAAAAAGAAAAATGGCTCGTAGATTTCAAGATGCTTATTTTGCTGGTTGGTAGTATAGATATCCATATTTTTTTTTTGTAAGCCGAAATGTATCAACTACATTTTCGGGGTTCCAAGATAAGCACTATTAGAACACAAGTTTGAAAAATTAATTGACATGAAATAACGGTTAATGATTTTGTCAGAAAAAAGCCTGCTTCCTTGATGTGATGGCAATATATTAAATTATGGATGGAAAGTGTCCAACAGTAGTTGATCTAAGATTTAAGATTCTTTGATTATCATTAACACCAAAGAGTAAATTTCTACTGTTCATAATGTTACTATAGTGAGAGTCAATTTTCTTATTAATGTTTGAACAAATTATAATCACACAAAAATCCTAAAAAAATTCATATTAATTAAGTATATATAAATAATATAACTCAAAGGGATAATAAAGAAGCTTAGTATATATAAGCCGTATGAAAAATAACATCTGGTGATGGTTGTATTCCTACATCCTAAGATACAAAAAAATTTCCAGCATCAGGATTCAGGGTTAATAACTGCGCGGTTTCAAGTACACCAAAAAACGATTTTTAATGCACGCTTTACTGTACAAAGCTCATACATCGAAGCAATTGGAAATCTACTGCGGGATTTCATAAACCGCAAAGTACATAAAATTTTAATAAGCATTCCAGCGGGTTTATGGGTTTTAATACTGTTGGGTGGCGTTTGGCATTGGCAATCAAATGTTCTTAGAGAATATTCCTCAAAATATTACCAAAAGCGCTTATAGATTCAATACCCACCTATAAAATGAAATTATGTAAAGCAATAGGAATAAACACATATACATACTTCAATATCGACACAATAAATTATAAAATCTGTTTGCTATCGAGGAAGTATTTGGGGTGCGCGCATATCTTGTCTTCTAGGAAAATATTAGAGGCCGTTTTTTTTTCATAACTATATTTCATATCTTATCAAAATATTGGTTCGATTCCACTAAAACTACTGGAAAATAATAAGGAAATTGATAAAAAAAAATGTTTTCTTTTTATGAAAGCGCACTTGTAAACGCATTGAGCAAAAATAAATGTTTTACTAATTCTTTCAATAATTTTATTTTAAGAACTGAATCAACAAAAATTTGCAATATAAGGGTAAAAAAGGATATTATCCGTTATAAAAAATATAAGGGATGTTTTAGATGTGATACACACGACTGAATCTGGAGAGTATCTAACAAAAAAACGTATTCACATCACTTTTGGATGATCGTCTTAATACAAATCTCTCACAGAATTCTCAAAACTTTTCGGACAACCAGCGAAAAAGAGTTGAGGGGTCCAAATTCAATTTAGGTTCTGAAACCTTTGGTAAAATCCGTAGCATAATTATTATTATTTTTTTTTTTTTGTATTTATAGAAGAGAAAAGGAAAACATGTACAATATATAAAAAATAAAAGACTACTGCCGCCCTTTTGATGTTCTACCAGGCCTACAAAAAGGAGACATTAGAAATTTTCAGCAGATTTGATAAATGTAGAGATATTAATACAAGTGAAAATCGAACGAATCAGTGACGTAGGTCAAACCCCTCCTCTACTTAAGTTTCCATTTCTTAATTGATAACGTATTTTGTCGTACATATATTTAAAGAAAAAATTGATGTCCAGTAAAATTATCGATGAATAAAAATATCGTACGGGAATGTATCGTCTAAAATCATCGGTCAATTGGCCTTGAAAAAATCGATGTTTTTATTCACACGATTAATTTCATACATCACTACCGTTATCGTCGTCTACCATATTTTCAGTAGGTGTCTGCGGGGTATTAGATCGGCTCATCCATGTGAATTCAGTTATCGACCAAAGGAAAATTCCTACTTCACCTAGCGACAGTAGATAGAAACGTGTATATATAAGTACATATGCATAGACTAGTGAATTGATAAATTTAATACATACAGTAAAATGTAATCGGGGGACCGGATATGATTAACTGTCCACTTACTGGGAAGCTATTTTTTTCATCGTCATTTAAATATTCATTGTAAGTGGAGAGTTGGAGGGAGAATTATATCTGCAGTTAATTCAAATCGGATGGACTATATTTATCCGGATAATTTGCTATCCGGATTATCCGTAATAATTAGGATCCGATTCCTCAAATCCTGGTATCCAGATAACACGGATCCTAGTTACCGGAGCCGGATACGCACTATTTGGATCCAGACTAAGAAAAAAAGTTGCATGTAGAGGCAAAAGTTAATTCGGCTATGAGGGTCTTTGCTCAATGCAGGAGAACCTTTAGCGGCATATGGATCATAAAATCGAGTTTTGTGCACTGGATGTATACCTCGATTGTAAGACCCATGCTTACGTATGTTTCATGTAAGGTGGCGTAAGTGGGGACTAAGAGACGAAAGCTGGCGGGTCTGCAAAGGTTTGCTTGGCTGGGAGTTACAGGCTCAATGCGATCCACTGGTGGAGGTTTTACTTAATCTGCCACACCTGGATATTGTCAGACGGTATGTAGATTGTGATCATGGGGATGTTAGGAGGACGACTGGACTGGCTCTTCCCATTGTTCTTTAGTGACTGGGATGGAACGGGAAAACCCTTTGGCCTGCATGCTACTTAATGCGATGATTCCAGAGCTTCGTTTTGGGCGTCGCTTCTCTGTGGATTTTCCTGAAAAAGAATCGTGGGCTGAGGGAAGTGCCTTATCGAGCCTTCCCCGCTCCGCTCCAAAAATGTTCACCGACCGTTCTCTCACTAATGAGGGATCCGATGATGGTGTTTACTTACTTGAATCTGACATTCGGTTGGAGTACTCACTTGGAAGGCCCACCACAGTTTTCCAGGCTGAAGTCTTTGCCATCGCAATGGTAGCGAAGATAGTCGTTGATATGGAAATCAAGAAAAAGGCTTTTGCTATCCTGCAGTCAGGCAGCCTGTCCCTGCAGTGGATCCCTGGACGCATGGGGATTATGGAGAATGAAAGGGCTGGCTTCCTAGCCAAGTCTGGCTTTGGTTATCCCTTCCTTGTGTCGGAACCCGTTGCAGGCGTTGCCGCCTCAGGAATTAGGCCTCTCATCAGAGCCGATGTTCGTATGAAACATCAGCAGCGATGGGTGAACCTGAGCACTTGCAGGTGTACAAAATTATTTCTTTATGGGCATAATTGGAATTTCTCTGGCATTCTCTTGGGGCTCCGAAGGAAAGGAAACAATGCAGAGCTGGGGTTGGCATCATCACTGGCCAAAGCTCGGTTCCCGCTCATCAAATAAGAATGGGAGTTGTTGGCAGCTCTGAATGTCTATGCTGCCTAGAAGAAGAGCTTGAAACTGATTTTCATAAATATTCGAAATTTGAAATTGAACCTTAAAATTGTCGGCCTTTCTTTTTTATATTACTCCGTTATTGGATAGGAGATTGTTTGATATGTCCTTGGAAACGGTGTTGGGCGTAATCAACTACATTTGTAATCAGATTAATAATCATGATTACATCAATCATGATTACCCATCAATCATTAATAATGATTACATCGAGTAATTTTAGGAAAATGTAATCGTAATCATGATTACATGATTACATTTTTTTGATTACAAATGAAACTTTTCATGAGATTTTAAAATTTAGTTCTAAGAAAACAAGCAATCTGTGATCGTAAGAATTTTTATTGTAGAAAACTCCAAGACAATGTTCAATTATGTATTAATTGAAGTCAGTGTAAAGAATGTAAGAACTTCTATTGATTTAATTCGAGGATCCTGATTATATGTGATAAAAGATAGCGTATAAGAAAGTCGTTGAGCATGGAAAATGCAATTATGTCTTTTAACGCTTTGATTTTGCTACACTTTTCATATTGCTCCACATTGTTATATGCTAGTTCGAATGAATTCAAGGGCAGAATGCAGCTGTTGTAGAATAAGGCAATGCGAGTTATTCTGAAATGCAGCATATTTACACGAGTTAGAAGCATGCTCGAAGCGCTGCAATGGTTAAATATTACTTACATGATAGCTAGAGTGAGGATGAAAGATTAGATTTACTAACTACTACCTAACAAAATGGTACAGTATTGTTTTTGATATTATTAAGAAGTATCTAACTCTAATAAAGAAACCATAAATGAAATTTTCTCTTTCTTAATTGCTAATAATACCGTTAAACAATCCACAGATATCAGATATTCAATTACCATCCCACTATAGATATGTGCTTACAAACATTAGTTTATATGTCACTACCGGCTTCGGGATAGAAATACAACAATGTTTGTTTTCTTTTAACTACAATTTTAAACCTTTTGCAAATTTGTAATCAAAAAATGTAATCATGTAATCATGATTACGGTTACGATTGATCAATCATTAATCGCCATAAATGATTACTTTTCTGATTAATATTATCAATCTGTAATCATGATTACAGAATACAGATTGTAATCGTAATCATTAATCATCAATCAGATTGCATTTTGCCCAACACTGCTTGGAAACATAACATTTAAGTAAAAGTGAATTAGAAGTGCGAAAAATGGCGAAATTAGTGGATACGAAGAAATAAATTATACAACTATTTCAGACAATTTAGCATATTTCTTTCTAAAAATGTGAGTGAATAAATTTTTTTTTATAAAAATCGAAAATTCGTTTAACAATTCTTTGTTTGTTTTTTTTTTGTTTTTTTGGTAGTATGACCTTTGGGATATTCATCCGTAATATATGTATATAATTTCGTTTTACAAGAAAAAAAGTTTAAAAATGTAATGCAGCTAATTTAAGATACTTTAAGTTGAATTCTATTTAATTTTCATTTGTCTGTAAACTTTTACATATTCGACTCGATTCTAATCGACGAGTACCCAAATTCGGCCCCTGAATCCTGGTATATTATTGTGTAAGTTGACACAATGGAGTATTTAGGAAGAACATATAGAGGAGGCCTGGGATTGGGTGTCCCGTTTAAAGAAAACCCAGCGATAGGGGACATTACTAGCTATCCTCTGAATGTCACTATTCACTAGATTGCGCTGTAATTTGGCATAGTCATATGTACCTTAGTATGGTGACTACAAGATGAACTAGCAAATTTTTAGTTATATCTAATGTAAATATTGTTAAAAGCATATTCTAATTTTTTTTTCAAAAAACTTTCATAACATTTTTGTTTTATTAATTATTAGTTTGTTAAACAAACACGCTGATGCGTTTCGCATTCTTAAGGCGTGCTCAGAATTTTTAAAATTAAACTAATTTATGTTCAAAAAAGAAATATTAGCTGCATATAGCAACTACCGTATCGAATCGTAACAAATTAACAACATTTATTTTTCCACCTGAATATCATTAAAACGCGTGATTTTCGAATTTGTTTACAGAAGGGATGTAAGTTGGTGTGGCGGGGGGAGAGCTGATTGTTTCTTTAAACACTTTAACATAATGTTTTAAATGTTTCATGGGAACATTTCAATAGAAAATTGAATGAGTTTCAGTTAGACAATTGTGATTATACATAGTTATGGATGCTCAAACCTTTATGAATGCACTTGAAAAGCTGTAAATTTACACAATTCATTGAAAAAAGTTGAAACATTTAAAGTCAAACGAGATAATATAATTTTAAAATATTTTTAATACATTCCATTTTAAGATTTAATCTAAGCTCTCATTTTTAGGGTTCCGTACCCAAAAGGTAAAAAACGGAAACCCTATTACTAAGACTCCGATGTCCGTTCGTCCGTCACCAGACTGTATCTCATGAACCGTAATAGGTAGACAGTTGAAATTTTCACAAAGTGTGTATTTCTATTGCCGCTATAACAACAAATAAGGCGTTTTTTCCTCATTTTATTCTCATTCATTATTATTATCATAAGTAGGCATTTTTTTTTTCAAATGACGCCTACTCTCATTTGAGAAAATTAATAAAAAGTACATAGTGTTAAATTTTGTACGATGGTACGGAACCCTTCGTGCGCGAGTCCGAATTTCTATCAACTTACAGACCCCTGACTGAGAAAAGTTGTGTCTGAGCCTGAACGCCTGAGCGACTGAGAATGCAATTCGTGATTTAGAATGGGTGAATGGGGAGCTTTCCGATGGGGTAAAATGTTCTTACGTGTTGGTGGTTTTGGGATTTGGGGTGGTAACTACCACCCTTGGGGCTGTCCAATTTGGTCCGTGTGTGATATGAGTCGAGGGTCGAGATGTGAGAGTCGATTATCGAAAGTCGAGTTTCGAGAGTCGATTTACGAGAGTCGAAATTCGAAAGTCGAGTTTCGAGAGCTGAGTTTCGAGAGTATGACTAAAATGTAGAAAATAAAATAGGTACATTGAAAAAACTTTTCAAATAAATAACATTTGTAAATAAATGCACTAAAAAGTAAAAAAAAAACATTTTTTTCTTTCTCAGTGATATCCACAAGTAAAGTTTAATAAACAATAAATGCTATAACTCAGATTAAATCTTAAAAGTTTGGGCATGATTTGCAGTTAGACAGTTGTGATTATATGAATTCCCAAACTTTTAAGATTTAATCTGAGTTCTAGCATTACCTCTTGTGAATTAAACTTTTCTTGTTTATATCACTGAGAAAGAAAAAATTATTTTTTACTTTTTAGTGCATTTTATTTACAAAAGTTATTTATTTTAAAACTTTTTTTGTAAAAACTCTCTATAACGAACCCCAAAGGACCGAGCAATTTCTTTTGTTATAAGGAATCTGTATGTATGGACAAAATAAATCACAATAAACAGGTATCATACAACAGGTTACCACTGATTGACTCGGTGGTACTTAAAGTCTGAATTACATTAACACGGCAGCAGCAAGACAGCAAATCGTTTCCATTGGTTGAAAACGATAAACGGATTTGTAATGTAAGTAAGTCATCCCCTACGCACCGAGTTTGTCAGTGGTCAATAAAGGCATAATCATAATAAACAAAAGAAGTTCACAAAACCGACATACCTGGAAATTTAGGTATTACTTACTTCCGAAAATATCGATAACTTTGTGAGCATCTGGCAACCTATCACAAACATTGTTTTGCGGATTTTTCGCTATAGAGAGTGAGCACTTCATTACAGAGAGTGAATTAATAATATGTATATTCGTAGATTCGTAGGCGAACCAACCAAGTTTAACTAGTGTTTACTTTATAGAGAGTTTTTCGTTATAGAGAGTTTTCACTGTATTTCATTTATTTTGCAATGAAAATTTTCTTGTGGATAGCACTGATAAAGAAAAGAATATTTTTTAACTTTGTAGTGCATTTTATTTACAAAACTTATTTATTTTAAAAGTTTTTTTATATATTTTTTCTACTTTTTAGTCATAATTATAAATAATTAAGAAATTTTAAAATAAGTCTAATAAAGACGAAAAGTTTCCAGCTTAAAGAAAATATGCCATTTAATAGCACTAAGCAAGAGCTTTAATTTGATATCACATATGCCACGAATTGGACAACCCCAAGGAGGTAGCTATCACCCCTCCTTGAAACCCCAAAAACGTAATTTTTTTACCTCAGCGGAATGCTCCCCATTCAATCATTCTAAATAAAAATAAAACTGAACTAAATTAAATGTATAGCCAAGCGCTAACCTGGGTAAGTGAAGTCAGAGCTTGATGAGCCCAAACGGCTATCGGAAAGTTCATAGATTCATAAGATATAAAAAAAAATGTATTTATTATAATCCGACTGTCAACACAGTCGTCTTTAATTAGATGATCCCTCGGGTATAACTATACAAAGGAACTGTGGGGTAAACCTAACCCAAACTTAACGAAAAAGCTATTGGGACTTAATAAGCCAACCTTGAGAATCCTAGTGCCAGTTCTCACTGGACACCCATTTCTCACATACACCACAGTATATACAGAGTAACAAGTTTGATCGTCTGGGTTGTCAAGTACGTATGACGTCACGCGAATCGATTCTTAAAAAGGGAAAAAATAGAGTTTTAATATTTATCTAAATTTATTTCACAGGATTCATTTAAAATATTGAAATAAGTGCAATTTTAATTTTTTACCATAATTATATATTGAATTTGTTAGTTTAAAGTTCCTTTCAAGGAAATCAGTTCGGATTAAAACAAAGTGCCACGAAGGTTTTATCGATAAAAAAAAATGCAAAATTAGACTGAAGACCTATAATTTGCACCTTTAACTGATTATTTGAGATTTTTTTATTATTTCTATAGTGAAATTAGTTAATGGCGACGGTAATTTTCTCAAATAGAAGACAAATTTGGAATGCATCACAACGAAGTATAAAAATGTATGGAGTTAGTTGCAAATTAAAATGTGGAATACAAATCTAATATTCTTCCTTCAATTTCTATTTCATATGGGAAGACTTCTACTGAAAGTTAATATCACTTAACCTCACTTTTCCTAATAACATTGAAAAATGATATTACATGTATATGAATCAATTCTCTTTACTTAATTAATATGAAAGAAATGTAAAAATTGTACTTATTTTAACATTTTAAATTGATAGAATAAATTTACAAACAAATTGAAACTTTATTGTTCAGTCAATTCGCATGACGCACAAAATGGCGAATTTAGGGTGCGGGACAGTCATATACCTTATTAAAAAGTATATATAGTGACATACACAGGATGTCACTTGTTGACGATTCAGTATGCAGAGGATCCAGCGAGGAATCCGAAACGGTGACTCAGTTTCTTTGTTGTCGCTGTCCGGCTCTCTTCGGAAAGCGTTACATATTCCTTGGTTCACATCTCCTGGAAGAACTGTATGAAGTGGCTAGGGAGGGCTGAAGGCCATTATTAAACTTTGTAAGTGGGTGAAAAGTGGGCTGCCTTGTTATGGCCTACGTTCGAGAGAGCCCCTGGGGTTTAAACCTCATTCCAATCCATTCAGCCATTGTCAAATTTGAATAATATTCAAACAGATGGATTCAAGAGTGATCTTAGAGATAGTCTTATTAGTTAAAATTGTTTTATAAGTTAATACAAAAAGCATTTTTCTTCAGCAACTATGAGTCTAACGAAAAAAGTAGCAATGTTCGTGTTATCTATAATATGATACTTGATATCTGCTAACAATATCAAAATTTTAGCTTTCAATACCTAAAACAAATCAGGGCGGACGGTAGTTTTTCGTAAATCTTATGAAATATTTTTATAACCAAGTCAACAAAAATTTCGATTTATTTAATTTTTTTAATCTTGGGAAGTATAGGCATTTCAAGCGATATCCCCCAAAAGATGCACAATGTCGAGACGAACCCACCCACCAAATTTGGTATAAACCCATTTTCCCACTCCCCTCTCTTACCAACTACCCCCATCGAATTGTCTTAACCCATTGGGTCAACACCGTTTTGATAGTAATAGTACAGAATAATTTCTTCACTTTAATACATGCACCAGATAGAGATGTCCTTGTGGAAACAAAAATCGTCATCACCTTTTACTACCTATATACAAACAAAAAAAAAAAACCAACTCACCCCCATTAAAAATTAAAAAAAAAAAAATACATCACAAAGATCTAAGAATCCATTTCCTATCTTAAGACAGACAGACGGAAAAAAGAATTATTTTATAAGGGTTCCGGTTTTTGTCCTTTTGAGGTACAGAACCATACAAAAAAAATTGATTAGATCAACAAAGCCAACTATTGTATAAATTTTTGATTAAAACGGTTGGCATGAGTTCAAAAAATTTCAGGTTTTAGGTAGACTTTTTGTGGAGAAAAGTTTTTTTTTTAAATCTTGAACAACAAAATTCGTTATTATTATAAAAAATTAGTTTAAATTTAAAAATAACACTTTATATAAGAAAATTAATAAAACTAATAAAATCGTAAATAGTTCTATCCTCATAATAATATACTTATAAAAAAAAAACGAATTGTTATTAATTAAAACAAAAAAACAGTTTTCCAGTTTCATAAAGAAAAACAAAACAAAATCTTTTAAGCAAAAAACAGAAAACTTGTTCAATACTTTCACTTTATTTTAAATATATATTTACCGTTAGCAATTTAAAATATTTTCGGAGCTATTATTGTTCCAAAAACGTGTCTGAAATATTGATTATCTCGTAAATTTTAACAATTCGTAAAATGTTTCACTTATCACAACACAACACCAACAATATAGTAATCACACCATCTCCATCATCATCATCATCTTTATATCACAAATATTTCACTGAATGTTTTATAACCGCATGCTACAGGTTTCCCTTATCGAATTTATCCTCTCAAAACAAACCTATAGGCATTTGTTTTATACACATACAAAGAACCTAACGCGATACTTACACCACCATCAATTTTAAACAGAATTCCGATTACAGTGAAAGTCCATCCGCTACTGATGAGCATCAATAACAGATTCTGGATGATACTGGATACTGAACTGATACTGGAACTGAATACTGCTCGATTCTGCTGGACCAGTCGAGTGAGTGATAAATTTAAATCAAACCTTATGTTTTACTTCGATTCTCACACAGACGCAGTAAGGTAACTTTATAATATTTCATATATACATACTTGTAGAATATTCGTCTCAAGGGCACCCAGCGGGTGATTTCAAACTCAAATGATGAAAAAGCTCTAAAATGTCAATAAACGCATTTGTGGGTGCCCCGTGCCAGCAGGCAGACATCATCATCACACAACACCATGTAGTATAAAGAACGGGAACGGTTCAGTTCATATCACTTATCAGAGCCATCCAGCCACCAGGGTACCTAACCTAACCTACCACCTAGACCTACTCTTATCAATCTCCTCTGCAGCTTGTTGAGGGTCTCTCGTTTCTTCATCTCCTACATCATCCAAAGCGACCGATGAGATACATACATACATACATATATAAAATTTTGCTTTCCCGTTTCTGGTTGCCAGGATATTTCTCATTGAGTAGATACTGTTTCAATGCCATCACCATCAGGTGTAATTTTAGTTTCATGGTCAACTGGGATTTCATGCAGATAAGTTTGGGAAGCTCCTTTCCGTATGTTCTCGTTCGTATATTTGCTAGGGGGCTATAGTTTTTATTGTGTCCTCGCTTCCTGTTGGAATTGTGGTCTCAGTAAACAAACGCGATACACCTCCCACTTGGTGTTATCAGCTTTAGACGGAACTTTAGCAGAACAACTTTTAGAGGATTTTGCCTTGAGAAGTATTATATGTACTTATTACAGTTAAAAGCTAATTAATAAACTGATTACGAAACATATTTCTCTTGGATACAGTGGAGAGCTTAAGACTTGATGAAAAGTTACGTCAATGGATTTTCAATAATTTCGATTTTAAGTAGAAATTCCATTTTCATATATTCTAATCGATACAATATCGGTACTGTATGACGTCTCAAATATAACGATATAACATATGACAGCAGATGTCAATGTCATTATAAATGTCAAAATTATTCATCTGAAGTTGAGGGTGTTCTTCAGATTAGGTGCAACCACACACAAGAGCCAATACACATCCGCACGAAAGATGTGTTCAATGTTCTTAAGGGGATCGACGTCTCGAAAGATGCAGGACCTGATGGTTTCTTGCGTTGTTAATTAAAATCTGAGCTTTTATTCTACTTGTCTTGTTCGATAGGAATATTTCCAACTGCTTGGAAACTAGCCCATATTCAGCCTATTCCCAAGAAAGGAGAGGGTTATATAGCTATCTCTCGAATTATTGATCAATTGCAATCACTTCGATTCCTTCAAATTAATGCAGTATCTAGAAACTATTCAACTCATCAAAGATAAGATCATGAATATGGCCTCCGAGCTGGACGCTCATATGAAGAGGGAGACTTGCTGACTTTTCTTATGGAACGTTGGAACGTCAGCAATTTTGGTGAGTCCAAAATCATTGCCTCAGATATTTCGAAGGCTTTTCATAGAGTCTGGCATCCTGCCTAGCCAAACTTAAAGTACTTGGTCTCTCCCATCATCTTCTATTATGGATTGAAAGGTTTCTATCTGCTCACTTAATTCGTGTTGCATTAGATAGCGTTACACCCAATAACTGCCGGTGTGCCCCAGGGCTCTGTTATGTCTCGATCTCTCTTCCTCATTTTTATTAATGATCAACTTTCCATTACTTTCAATCTCATCCATAGTCTTGTCGATGACAGTGCTTTTGATTTAGTCTACTCCTTTGACACTCTTGCGGACTCCAGAGGAGGGCACTCCATTTCTGTCACTCGAGATTGCTTGATTAGATCAATAATAACGATCTTGGTAATATTCTCTAAGACCCAAACCTGTCTCATTTCTTTAAAACCACGGTACAGCGAATACAAGGTATTCTCATGAAATTTTGACACATGTGCTGTGACGTAATTTTACTCGTTAATGTATATCTATTTATATACAAAAGAAAAACATAGGAGGGAGCCTACTGTGCTCTCTGTAGCGCGCTTTTCTATATATTACACGTCATTTTGTCTCCTAATTATGGAACGTGGTTCGTAATGAGAAAACCTTGTATTCTCTGTACCGTGCTTAAAACAAGATCCATAGCTTTTCCACTCCCATTTCTTTTGATGGAGCACTGATTTACGAGACTCCGTCTTTATTCATTCTTGCCATTAACATTTGCAATAAGTTAAGCTGAACAGACCACATCTTCTCTGTTGCCAATGAAAGTATCGAAATGTCGTAGATTTCTGAAAAGGTGTAAGAAATATTTCAGCCCCTCTACAAAACCTATATCAC
Organism: Dioctria rufipes; assembly: GCA_963924295.1. Classification (NCBI taxonomy): domain Eukaryota; kingdom Metazoa; phylum Arthropoda; class Insecta; order Diptera; family Asilidae; genus Dioctria; species Dioctria rufipes. Next base: position 78,731,427 of record OZ002743.1, on the reverse strand, counting down.
ACCTCGAATGGAATACAATTCTCACATCTGGGCCGGGGCTGGCCGTACAGTCTTGGATATTATCCAAAAGAGAGCCTTCAAGCTCATTGGCGATTTGGTAATAATAAGTTGTCATATCGACTTACTCGAGCCTTTCGCTCCTTTATAGCTACATGTATGATTAATGTTTCGATAAAATATCTAGTCCGTTCCCATGTAGATTAATTCCTGCACGCAATAATCACATCACATCCTTTCACCTTTCAAAATACTTTCGGCCGTACGTTCCCCATCTTGCATCATAGGATAGGGTATAACCTGAGCTTGGCTTAATAATATATACAAATAAAAATAAAATTAAAAAAAAATCCTTTTTTAAGAACGTTAGACAAATTTTTCCCTTTATTCGTTTTTGTTAAATATTTTTACAAGGGTACTGGGTATAGTTACCAAACTTTGTGCTATCATAGTTAACATAGTTTTGTATAATATCCTTTTTGAAAGATAAAAAAATACTCGAAAACTACTATTTACATATTTTTGGTAGTCCTGAGAAGGACTAAGTTTTATTAAAATTTTTGTGTTTTGTATTAATTGTTGTTGTTTTTTTTTAATAATAATTTTCCTTATACAAAAAGTATAGGAAAAGTATATTTAATATTAAAATTTATTTTTTTTATACCTTTTCAAAAACAAATTAGGTACTCTTTTACAAAATATTCGCGAAAAACTTCATTTAGGAACCTGTTTACCATATCTTTGGATGTTTTCGTAACATAAACCAACTTTCTGGCGCCCTATTCTTGAATAACGAATGGTTGATAACGAATCGAATACCCCGTACGTAGAAGCTCATCGTTCTAAAGTCGAAGTGGTAGAAAAGTTTTTCAACATAACGAGTGTGGTGAGATTAAATCCGTCAATTTATTACTTTTAAAAAATGGCTAGCTTCAGTGAGTTATCATTATTGTTTGCCTCTATAATTATTGATGAATCCATGAGTTGAATACGACGAATTCGTCAGCTTATTGATTGCGTTGACGTCTCCGACCATTAATGTGCGAAGCTTTTTCAACTAAGGAAAAATATGGTTGATGAACTTATATATTAGTTGAATCCATACAGGGCTATGGATAAGTCAATAATATACAGGGTGTTTCATAAGTGATGGATAATAATGAAGGAGGTGATAAGTAATGTCGAGAAATCAAAAAAATTGTATGGCACTACATTCCGAGATAATCGGAAATGTAGGTTGTGTTTAAACAGTAATATCTCCTAAACGACAAACAGTAGAAAGATGGGCGAGGTGCTAATTTATAGAGAACCTCATGCCCTTTTATTTATTGTATCAATGCTTCCTATACAGTATGTAAATTAGAAGAAACGGTCTGCCAAATTTCAAGTTTCAACTTTTGTAATTCATTTTTTTTTTTTGCAGCCGAATATCTAAAAAAATAATCTTATCATTTATTTTCTGTCTTACTCCTGTTAAAAGCTAAGATTGTTTTCTTTAAAAGAAATTTTTTCTTAACTTTGTATCTTTCATCGTTTCTGAGTTATAACACAAAAATTCTTCCAATGCATGAAAAGTCCCCGGCGAAAAAGTTCAATAAGTGCCAGAAAGTAGGCAATTATCTTGTGGAAATGAGCTTTTTCAGCCATTTTCATTTGATATGCTTAAGGAAAAGTGCAAAAAATGCAGAAAGTATTGCATTTTGGATGCAAAACCTTCTTAAATCTAATATGAAAAATTGATGTTGATGATATTTCTTTTGATAAAAATAGTAGTTAAATAAAAAAAAAACGACAGAAATTTGAAATTTTTTAACCATAACTGAAAAATGGAGGGGTAGAGGGGAAAAATTTATAGACCATTTGAAAGTTCCAACGATTACCAAACGAACAATAATGAAATCATTCATAAGTTACAGGGTGATCTATGAAAACATATGCAATTATCTTTAAGTCCCGTTATCTCGCAAACCGTTAGGATTTCCCAACCCCCCCCCCCTCCCCGCATACAATTTTTTGCTCGTCTACCACCTCATTCATTATTATTCACCACTTATGAAACACCCTGTATAAATTGTATTTGGGAGGATGGTTTCCGTGTAACTGGACTTAAAGATATTTGCGTATGTTTTTATAGATAAACTTTAACACACACACATATTTATTTCTAATAAAACGTCAAAGGTGTTACACACATATCAAATTTGTAAGGCCTTCGATGTTCGCCGGATATTATACAGGGTGTTTCCCACTAGGAGGTCAATAGAGCGGGAGGTGATAGTACTCACCTAGACGAACCAAAAATTGTATGGCAGAGGGGGGGGGGGGGCATATCAACCGGTTAGGAGTTACAGGGTGATTAATAAAAAAGGCTAGTTTTTCACAAAACACCCTGTATTTTTAAAACTACAGGGTGTACTGTCACATTTAAGAACTCATTGTATGTAGAACTTCATGGCCTTTCCAACGACTGCTCAATCAGCCCCATAGCCCTCTCCCATCAAGAATTATGGTTGTCTAAACTAAAAATTTCGGATTTTCTTACCTTTTTTTTAATTTAACCTCTATTATTTTTGCAAAAAGGTCATTAGAATAACTTTTTTTTATAAAAACTGTAAGCTGTAGACTCTCCTCTTTAATGTGACCTATTACACTCTTAGTGTTAACTGTAGCCGTTAAACAGTTATTAACTCATAACCTATTCAGGTCACAGCGAAATTAGACGATATTTTGTAAAATTACGTGCTAAGGGAACAAATATCGTTGAGAATAGGTTTGAAAATGGGTTTGAGAATAGGTTTAGAGCTGATAACTCTTAAAGCGATTCAGATAGCACATTGGGTGTAATAGGTCAGATTAAAGAGGAGGGTCTACAGTTTACAGTTTTTATAAAAAAAAGTTATTCTAATGACCTTTTTGCAAAAATAATAGAGGTTAAATTAAAAAAAAAAGGTAAGAAAATCCGAAATTTTTAGTTTAGACAATCATAATTCTTGATGGGAGAGGGGTATGGGGCTGATTGAGCAGTCGTTGGAAAGGCCATGAAGTTCTGCATATGAGCTGCAATGAGCTCTTAACTGTGACCGTACACCCTGTAGTTTTAAAAATACAGAGTGTTTTGTGAAAAACTAGCCTTTTTTATTAATCACCCTGTAACTCCTAACCGGTCTAAGTGAGTACTCTCACCTCCCGCTCTATTGACCTCCTAGTGGGAAACACCCTGTATGTATATGTATGTACATTTATGTATACACATACACATAAAAGTACCTAAAAACAAAATTAATTATTCCTGTAAATTATTTTGTTGCTTTCTGTATGATTGACTTTAGAATTTTGTTGTTTGACCAACCCTGCTTAATTCAGTCAAATGAAGCTCTATGAATGCGAAGTCAATGAAAAACTTCCACAATTAATTTACATATTCAAGTAGGTAACTTACCTACCTACCTACTTTCTTCTCGACAACGAATTAATTATTGAATGAAAATCTAAGCAGGATTCCTGATCAAAATAAAATTTGCAATTCAAAGAATTTGCTTCCGTTGTTTTTCGTGTTAAATTGCCTCCTTTCAACGAGATTATCTTAAGCTAGAAGAGTGAGAGTCTAAGCAATTTCGGGATACTTTATCCGTTTAAGATCGTTGTGCCATGAATTTTTGGGATAAATGCAAATTACACCTAATTACATTGCAGAACTTTTCCCATAGTCAGCATTTAAGTGGCACTTAACGAAGTCTTAAGGCAGTTTGTTTGGATGTAAATTTATAATTTGAAAAAAAAAAAAAATTACTCAAGTTGGTATATAAGTAAACATAAGTATTAGAAATTCGAAAATACGTTTTTTTTTTCGATTTTTTTTTCATGTAGGAGCTAAATCTCGACTAAACCATTTTCCAATTGCGATTAAAAAAAAAACGACTCATAGAATTTTCTCAAATTTACCTAAAAGCAATACTAAATTTATGCACATAAATTTGTCTTCAATAAAAAGCAAAACGATGAATATTAACCAATCAATTTCTAAATTCTGTTTATGTTTCCCACAAATGGCCACATCTGTAGAATTTACATGGAAAATCTTGAAATTGTCGACTTTTTTTTTTATATCGTTGAATTTAGTAGAGAAAATAACAAATAAAAGGAAGCTCCAAGGTCAAAGCAGAAGAAAAAATCGTTGAATTACGATTATTACATATACATACAAAGAAACGAAAACGCCAATATTTAAAATTGGTCTAATGGAAAATGAAATCACTTGAAGGTTTTCCATATTGTGATTTTCCACAGTTTCCATCAATCAAATAAGAAAAATCGGATTGAGTTGAAAAATGAAAAAAAAAACCAAACAATATTAGAAAAAATAAATTACAACGAAATTCAGGTTTATTTTGCTGTATTGAGGCTGAGGGATCCGCTGTTCAGGTACGGGAATATTAATCTTCCATCATTGATGAAGCATTTCTGTTTGTATTAGTAGCTTTAAGCCCTGGTCACACCGGGGAGCGGCGCACTGGCACGCGGCGAAATAGAGTGTTCACATCGAGAGCGGCGGATTTTATCCAAATGTACTCTAGTTCCGATGAAGATGTTCTGTTATTGTAGTTGAAAAAAAACAGAAAAGTGATGAGATTCGATTACGAATACTTTAGAATTTGACGAATTGTGCGGACCTATTTTGAATGAAAAAGAAATTTTGCCTCCAGCCGCAGCGGCAAAATTGTGTTTTTGAGTAATCTCCAAAATCGCCACTCCCGGTGTAATTTATAAATTTAATTTTGCAAGAACATTCGGGCGGCGACAACTGAAAACTGCCGCGACGCGCTGTTAACGGTGTGGCAACCACTTTAAACTATGCGCAATGCACGATTGAAATTCGGCTCGCCGATGCTTTTGCGTTGTAATCAAACACACTGAGAGCTTGTGCGTAGTTTTCTATAAACCCAGAAATACAATTGCCCATGCGTTTGAGGACGCAATTATACACGTCGAAGTAAACAGAGTTTGATTTGGGCCCAAGCACAATTCGGTCAGAAATATGTTCGATGGACTTCAGTGCTCCCAGTTCTCTGCTGCCAGAAAAAGTGCAACACTGAAATGGTCCCATCGAAATCGACATAAATAACAATATGTCTTCTTCATCTTCCTCTTGCATAAAAACACTTCTTCCATAGTCATCCTGTTTGCAACTGGACTTAAAGCGCGAATTACAATTACGACTTCGACTTCGGCTTCGACTTTGCTCAAATGGTAAATACATGTCGCAAGATAGAATTGCAGCTTCGACTTCGACTGCGACTCCGACTGAAATTAAACTTTGCTCAAAGTGCAAAGTTGGTGTTCGCTGCGGCCAACTTCAGTTCAATCGCAGAAGGCGGGACTTCTGGTTTATTCAAGGAGTTGAAGCTTTAATTTAATTACAAATTTCACCTCAGCGTCGACTTCGACTTAAAATCAATCGTAGTCGACAGATCAGCCGTACTTGTATTTCACGCTTAAATTTTATTGAGAGCCACTCACGGTCACGGACATACGACTTAAGGCCGGAACACATTGTGGTGCGGTAGCTCGTAGCTGGCGCGGTAGCTGGTGCTGTAGCTTGCACTGGCGCGCGCCATGTAGCTAACATTGGTTACAATGATGCAGCTTGTAGCCAATGGTACGGACGATGAAATACCTCATTATTTACCTTTACTTTGATCTATGGAATTTGAAAATATTATTTAATATGGAAGAATTACAAGAAATGGCCTTTTTAGAATGTGTAGTGCAATTGTGCTTTTTCACTTATAAATATTTAAAGACAAAAAACGCAGAAAGTGGTTAGACCTCTGTATCAACAGAGGATGAGTTCAGGATTCTACGAAAAAACATTTAAATATATTAAAGGAGAATGATGACGAACTTTTCAATAAAAATATTAATTTCCAACGACAGTCAGATTTGGCGCGCGCCAAAAATTAAAATTTAGCAAAAATGAGCTACAGCGCCAGCGCCAACGCCAGCTACACATTGGAACGCCATCATAGACTTTCCGTGCTTTCAAATTTTGACAGGTCTGGCTACCGCGCCAGCTACGAGCTACCGCGCTACATTGTGTTCCGGCCTTTCATTATGCTGACGAAAATGACAGCGAAAATTTACGTCCGATTTCAGTTGTGCATTTGCGTCGGCGACACTGACATGTATAAAGGCTTAAACACAATTAGGACGACAGACGACAAACGACGACGATATATCGCTGTCAAACTTCTAAAAGTACAACATTTTATGCGAATGCACCAAATTGCGACGAGCGACGATGAGCGATCGACGATATTATCGTCGGGATTGATCAGTTTCAAATTTTGCCGTCATCGCTGCAGTGCTACCAACAAAATTAATCGAATGAAATGGTTGTGGCATTCACTTTTGTCTTTTTTAGGTGGTAGCACGCCGCGGTAATTTTAAAATAATGAGCTTTGAGGAAAAATTGATCGAGGAAATGCGAAATCCATAAAATAATTTATAGTTTACAACATAGGGAAGACAAGTGGACAAAAAAGACGTGGGTTGGATGGATATTTCAAAGCGTTTAATTTAGTTAATATCTGCATTTTCAGTTTTTATCCACACTTTGGTTCATTGCATTTCTGTCAATATAATATAAAATATTTTTGATAAAAGTCTCCTTTTAAAACGCTCAAAACATTTAACAAAATAAATTTCAATATCTTCTTCTTTCACAATCGTCGCTCATCGCCTGTCGTTGCAATTGTGTTCCCAATTTTTCGAATGCCTATTTCGCAGCGAAATTTTCGCTGTCGTCTGTCGTTCTGTCGCTCTGTCATCGGAATTGTGTTTAAGCCTTAATATGGACTGACTACGCTAATAGAAATGTACTGCAAAAACTTGGTTTACTTCTATATTGCTGACTCTTTCGGTCTAAGCGCCAAGTACCAACTGAGAGAGAACTGTAAACAACAAATAAAGAAGTGGATTCGTCGATATAAATGTTTTTTAATTAATTATTTAGGGTTATTACTGATAAAAACTGTTATATCATAGGCATATATTCAGATACGCAGCAGAAACTCGAAAGGTTTTATTATTATATAATCGTTTTTCGAGCTGCGCGCTCATTTTTTCAATTTCCCGCCAATGATTTTTTTCAATGTTGACACAGGCGTAAGAACTTTTTTTGACATAAGCAATTGATCCTACATGAAATAGAAAGTTAAGCCAAAGTTAACTTAATAACAAGTTAAGAAGCAGTAAAGCAAAATTGGAAATGTTTTGATGTTTTTTAGAATGAAACAAGTAATTTCATATACAATCATTCACAAAATTATTTGTGCACAGTAGTTTCGAGACTGTTGCTGTACAGACATATGTAATTTGTAACGGATATATGTTTCCTAAAAAATAAAAAAAGCTGATCGATGTTTGTAAAGCTTTTACTTACATGATTCAGTTAAAAAAATTTATCATTCAACAAATAAATAAAACAAAAAGTTTTTTCACAAAATTATTGGTGCACACATAAAAAACAATTTTCACAGCATTGTAACTATGTTAGTGTAATACAGGGTGGCCCGAATGTGGTGTTACACTTGAATCCAAAGAATCCTAACGGTTTTAGATATAACGCGACTTAAAAAATATGTGTGTTTTTATAGATTACCCTGTAACTTCTGAACGTGGCACCCTATGATTATTATTTAAAATTTATTACATTGACAATCGTTGGATCTTTCCAATGGTCCATAAATTATTCCCCTTCTTTTCCATTTTGAAGCTATGGCGCGCGCCGTGTGTGTGTGTGCGCGCCGTACGCTTGGGTACGAACTCCCCCTTAATCACTCATCTCCCTCTCCTAGTATTTGGTTAGATTGGGTGGTATTACACTATCGGTGTAAAAGCTTGTAGCATTTCATGAAATGATTAAAAATTTCAGACACTTCGTGTAAAAAGTCATTAAGCGAAAACACTTAGACTATCTGCCTACAATTGGAAGTGCCTAGACTTTTCATGAAGTGTTGAGTTACTTCAAATGTCTACGACATATATAAAACGAATAAACTCACAAGGAAAACGAAACACCAAGTTTATGACACGGATTCCTTCAAATGTGAGAAGTCATCGGACAGGGTACATATTATATGCATATTGTTTCAAATGAAAATAGAAAAACACTTATATAATCAATTTCATATGGACAACATTATCCAAAATTACTGTAGTTTCATTATTATATGATTTAAATTACAATGAAACACTTTTAAAACTCATCGTCATAACACAGGGATAGCGGTTTTCATAATGACTGCGAGTCTCGAAACTGTCCGAGATGCTCTCTCCGGAACACGTGAAGGTTGATCTATTTTGTTTCTAAAGAACACTTGTTGTTAAGATCTTATTTATTGTCGAAATTTTTTGAGTTTTAAGTGAAAAGTAATCTGGAGGCAATCTGGAGCTCTTGGAGGCATAGTTGTAAATTTTTGTTTTACTAATGTTATTCCAATGCAGTTTCATTGCATTCCCGTACATAATGTTTTAGAAATATTTAGAGGTATGTATAAACCTTAAGTTAGTTAGGATAATCATCAATATGCATACATAAATTTAGCCAAGCAAACCCCGGACTTTTTTTAAAGTACGTGTACAAAATTTTAGCTCTCTAACTGTACGAGTTATCGTGCGCACAGACGGACGGACATGCAAGAATCAAAATAACTTTTAATATTATGCGTGGGTATCCAATCCATTTATCTCTACCATCATTATTTCGAGGTGTTACAAACGGAATGACAAACTCAGTATACCCATTAGATTTCATCTAGGGTAAAAAAATAAGAGGTGCGCAGAATCAAAATTGTTTATTTTTTCCCACGCTTACGCAATCGCATTCACCTAAAAACCATGAAAACCACATAAAATATGTCAAATGTGCAAAACTGCAATCATAATGAACTAAAAACAAAAAATTCTCGCATTATATCTCTTCTCCCTTTGCCAGGCAAGGCAGCCAGACCAAGCAATCCACCTTCCAAGAATAATGTCTGAGAAAACAGTGCCTGTCGCTACATAAAATAAATGCAGAGCATTACCACACCCTTACGTCTCTTCTCCTCTCCAAATTCGTAAAGTTACAAAACACATCATCACGACAGAATAAAAAAGTTTGTTTCAAGCTTTCGGGTTTTCAACTGTAATGACCTACAGCTTTAATATTTTTCAACTGAGGGTGATGTGGCACAGGGTGCGCACAGAAATGGTTGCACATTTTGTGTTCTTCTTGTCGCTTCTTGTAATTTTATTATTCTAAGGTGGTACATAGTGTAAAATAGAGCGCTTCAAGTTTCTAACGACGACGATGTGATAACACAAATTGAATTTCAGAACCAAGTCCTACTATATTTTCAGTAATGTTGTCATCGTTTAATATTTAAATCTTTCGAAACATCAAATTTTGAAAATGTGGCAACTTAGCATCTTCTATTTTTCACCATCATCTTGAGAGTTTTTTAGGTTATGTTAGAGTCGCGAACTTTGGAAAGCCTACGATCAGCCGCACTTAGACCAACGATGGTCCAGTGTGGTGCCACTTTATTGGGAGCCTATCTAGGGCAGGATTCACTAACATGGAGAATTGTGGAGATTAGAGTTCTTTTGGCACTTAACCTCTGCGTCTGCACTCGGAATTCTGTAACTCGGGGTATTTGTATTGACAATTACCAAACTTTCTATTTCACTCGAGAACACTCTCGGCTGTTTTAGTTATGGAGAAGTAAAAAGAATATTTCTCAACTGACAGTATTGGCTGTTTTTGTTGTGTATTGTAAAAGTATCTAGGTACCTAGGATTTTCAAATTAATTTATGGACTCACCGCATATCCTGGGTATGTTTACAGAAACAAATTATAGAAGCCCTTGCAACACTTGCAGAGAAATATGGATTTTTGTGTCTCGAGGTACCCACTAAAAATTTTAAATCACGCGCAAATGCAAATGCACGTTAAAGCTTGTATGAAGGATTAAATCGCATCTACATTTTGTCTTTTAATTAGATATGTAATTAGTTTTTGAGTCCGGTAAAAGTCCTACAAAAGAAGTGAATAAGTCCTTCTTAGGATGAAAAATTACCGTGTTTTGGTACAAAAATGTAAGTACATATTTTCAACTCATCATTTAGTGGTAAGTCGTGGAAATTCACATTTCATGAGAAAAATGTATACAACAGAGTTCTAATGGATATAAAACAAAAAACGGAAGAAATGTATGCAAAATATAGCAATTGGTTGTATGTGACCCGAGTGCTAAATAATAAAAAAAAACCTACACCACTCGATTACCCGCTTCTCCCTCTTTAATTTGATATCAAACATGACGTATTTTGGACAACCCCCAATGAGGGGTGGTTCGTCCCACCATCCCCAAAAGCCCTCACCAAAATATGCCGTGAAAAAGTTTTTATGAGAAATTTTCCAGTACCTAAATTAATAGAAAAACCGGCTCACCTTTTCGGCTAGGCAGCATAGTGAAACATAAAACTGTGCATGGCTGCTGGCGTCGGCGGAGAGTGTATAACTGTGGGGTGGTGGAAAACAGAGAGATCAGAGCAATATCATCTCAGTCTCAAAGCTTTGCTTCTTTCCGTCTATTACTTCCCGACCGTATCACCAAATAACCATACAACTTGTTCATTTTTAGAGGCCAGATGAAGCTTCTTGTTAAGTTATATGTTCTTTGGCTAAAGCCAGCCACAAGAGTTAATGAACCTCCAAAAGTTCTTTAACTCCCTGTCTGTATTTGAAGGGAAACTGAGTATATACTGGCTCCAACTCATCTCTACTAGGAATTCTAATTGAGAAACCATTCTCAAAATCTATCCGTGGGGCAGTGTTATTCGTAGCTTTCCGAATACAGTTTTCAAGTGTTCAAGATAGATTTTTAGTATAATGCTGTGAAGGTCTGCCGTTATTTAACATCCTAACCCTCTTACTATTTATGGACGGCTCTGCTTTAGTTTCAGTGCACCTTTTGAAGCTATATATTTCCCAAGGATATCAAGGGGCAGGAGACGAACATAAGAGATTTTTCCCTATTTGTTATCCTGAACCTCTAGGCTGTGAGGAAACGGAAAGACATTTTTCGTTTTTTTTTTTTTTATTATTATATAGTTTTCGTTACTGTATTTCTGCAAACATGTCTATACCTAACCTACCTATGTGTAAACAAAAATATCAAAAATCGTTAAGAGACGTTTGAACAATGTTGACTAACTTTTGTATACATTTGTATATGAAAAATAATGCATCACATCTAGACTTTAAACATATCGCGAAAGATTTGAATTGTTGTATTGATTTTTGTCAAATTTATTATAAATAGATGTGCAAGAAGATGATACTCAATTAAAACTGTTTTCCTCCATATATAATAAATCGAAGCGAATTAATGTCATACACTGTACGCACACTCCACAACTGAACATATCCATAGGTCATGATTGTGAACCAATCAAGTTATTATTAATGACAAAGGAAAAATAATTAGATTGCTCTCAGTTTTAATTAATTTTAATATTATGCCATCAGCAAAACCACTTCTCCCGTTAATTAATTCACCCTTTACCAAAATTTACTCTGCACAACAAGCAACGCAGTAAATTACTCATTTTTATTCAAACATGAGGTGGAAACATTTGCGGGTGAAAAAAATTTTTTTTTCAGTTTTTTTCTTCAATTTAATAAAAGCAATCTGCTTGGATTCTGATAACAAATCTTGCTATCTGCAAATATCCGTCTGCTTTTATTATTTAGTTGTTAGAACGACTGCCATCTGTGGAAGTCCTATTTACCTCATTTGTTCACACACATTTCAACTTTATAATTGATTTTTGCTTTCCAATTTGCCTCGCTATTATTTCTTATATGTATACAGCAGTAAAGATATCTACTTACTCCACAGAGAGATGTCGCGTGTACTGTTTTTCTGCTGGAATTAATATATGTATGTAAATTACTCCCAGCCATCTGAGAGTTGTTAATTTATTTTTCACCGCAACTCATTATTGCCGTTGTATAATAAAATTAATTGACTTGGTTGTCAAATGACCTACGAATGACTGCACACTGTTAACTAATTACATATGTATGTGGGAGACACAATACATCATTTCATTTATTTGTTATTAAATCGGTTTAATATTAAGTCAAAGTCAAACTTGGGGGCGACTTATAGACATTGCGGACACCGCTACCAGAGTTGATCTATTGTGCCTTCTTTATACAAGCATCATTATTGCCTTTGGGGTTAGAATGCAAACCTTACTTGGAGAGATAAGTGTTTCTAAAGTGATTTGCAAGCGGTGGACACTCACATATAACATGCTTCGGGATTTTATCTTCCTCCTCGCACAATCAACACAGTTCACTGTCAGATTTGCATATCTTCTTCAAAAAATAACGAAAGGGGTCATGTCTAACGACTGTGTCTGGAGGGGAGATGGGATGAAGAATTCCTTCGCCTGCCTTATACCGGACGCGCTACACTAGAGGAAATCCAGTTGCTTATTTGCCCATTTATGCAGCTCCCCTTAAAGTGGGTTGTTGGTAGGCCAAATGTGGGAGAGGGACCAGTATACGGATTGTTGACTCCTGTTTTAGCCAGTTCGTCTGCTTTTCATTACTGTCCACTCAATCATGTCCAGGAACCCAAAGCAACGTTACTAGATAATAACTGAAGTTTGGAGCAGCAGCTCAGACTAGTTTCGACTCAAAGTTTTCAGAGGGCAGAGCCAGGAGTGTAGCTTGGCTGCCTGAACAGATGTAGATATTGGAGTTCTTGCAACAGGGGCTTTCCTATCCAATTGCTATACCATAGACTTCCTCCTGAATAATGGAAGTTAAGGTACCAAGTGGAATGGAGAGTTCCACTTCTGGACCGACCACCGACCAACACCCGTTTTGTCAATCAAGTGAATTTCGTCTTTAAAGAGCTTGTGGCGACGCTCCTGTGTCGGTTCGCACATTTCCAAACCATTGTCCCACACTGTGTAAACCGGGTGACGTTAATTACAAAATTCACCGCTAGAAAACCGTAGCTAGATAGGCTTTGATTTTTATAACGTTTGTAGGAAGAAAAAAATAAAAAAAAATTGTGTAGTCAAAAAAGGAAATATATATCCAGTAACAAAAATATACATAGAGGACTTTAAAACCGAACACCCAGAGGTCTTTTTATTCTTTATGTGCACCCATATACTTTCTAATTTTTTCAGTAGTGTCATAAGATAGGACTGGACCAACACCGCAGCGTAGAACTCATCGAGCACCCTCTTCTAATCTAGAATCACAAGTGGTACAGCACACTGCAGACGCAAGCAAACCTCGACCTTCCGACTAGCGCTGCACTGTCGTGGTGACGGTACGGATTTATATCTGACCACTTTCAGTCGTTGAAAGGGGGCTTAAAAGCTCCAACACCCCAGGTGTAACGCAGTCATACTGGGTTGAGTTCATAGGGGGCAGTAAGGACCCCACACTACTCAGAGTGCCTCGTTCAAATTATTATCTCTAGCTAGTCACAGACGAGACTTGATCCCGTTAATAATTATTTTTTAAATACATTTCAAGTCTCGAAGCTTAAACTCCAGCTGGATGCCAGCCCACATTGGGCGGAAAACATCAAGACTTCTCATCGTATTCCGGTTCTATTGCCATAAGAATCACAAGGAGTTATCGTATCCTACTGTACTAGTTTCCTTGACTAGGTAGAAGTAGCTCCAAGCAGGTCATATTGTCATAAGGACAATAAGATTACACTCTAGCATCCTAACGCATCTTTGGGCAGCTCGGCCGAATAGTTATCCTCTTCGAGAACAGCTCCTTTCACCAGTCATGAAGACAACCCAACGCATCCTTTGGCTACAGGAACGAACATTTCATCATCTTCGCTAACTGTCATAGAGACAGTCAGCCCAAACCAATGCAAGTACACTGTGGAGTAGTTACACTACTTCACATAAGCCAACAACAGCTGTCTCGCATTCAAGGTTGGAAAGTCAGCAACAGTTTACCCAAAAGCTTTTAGTGTGGGATACTGTTATAATACAGGTCTTAAATAGTAATTTGCTTACCGCTTCTTATATATGTATATTTGAATTATTAATTAATCAATTATTAATTGTTTGAAGGTAGCTACTACGTGTACAACAAAATTATTCTTATACAACTCAATTCAATTCGAAGGACATTTGAACCCATGTAGTTAAACCAAGAGACTACCGAGACTATAAAAATAGAATAATGTGGCAAAAACAGATGCCGCAAGCAAACCGTATTGGAAGTTTGCTCACTCAATGGTATTACGAATTAAAATTTTTTTTTTTTTTTTAACTTATAACAACATGTTAAGAATAGCTTTCCTATACAATTGCACACATCGTCATGAAAAGAGAATGCAGACAAAGCCATTTACTGACAAAATCAATACTTTAAAAATATACATTTTAGATTCGTTTACTTGAATGCAGCTAAAAATGACTTTGTTCAATGTTTTCTTGCAGATAATGCTTGTAAGTCCTTTGTCTCAGAAATAGAGAAATAGCTGGAAGTCAAAAGGAGAAGCTATAATCAATAAAATGTTATTCAGACTAATGATATTGTCTTTGATGCAATAATTACAGCCAGCAATTCCAAAAATTAAGACCCTAAAATAATTTGTGAAATTTGAGTCAAATATCTGTGTATCCTGTACTATGTAAAAATATTATTAAATTCTAATAATTAAGCATAACAATGTAACGAGCCAGGTGCCGAACGTGGACAGTAAATGCAGTTTGTAATAAGAAATTATTTTAAGGTCACTGTCACCAGAATAATTAGGTCGTAAAACTCTCTGGCATTTCGATCACAGCAAAACTGACTCAAATGTGATCAGCTGGTATAATAACAAAAATTGTTTAAAACAAGTAAAAAAGCTAGAATTGCTATAAGGCCTAGATAAGTGTTTCTCAAAGTATGGAACGCGTATCCCCGGGGGGACGCCAAGTGGCACGCCTGTCTAAAATTCATAGGAACGAAGGGAAACAAAGAAGAATAGACACAGTTTAACTGAAAAAATTCTAAGAATTGAGTGAAAATAGTCGATAAGAAAAAGCAAGTGACAAAAGTCGAGAGCATGGACAAACTAATACACACAAAGATTGGGCAAGTAGAACAAAAACCAGTAACGCCTCGCTCGAATATAAAATCGACGATGCCTCGACTTGATGTTGCAACCAAAGGGTAAGCCAACAATTCCACGCTCCAATATGAAATCAACGATACCGGTAAAAGTGATGCTGATACTCTGAAGTGTATAATGCTTATGACAGACAAACATATGGCTACATATCAGTGTTACAATCATGATTACAGATTGATAATAAATCAGAAAAGTAATCATTTTTGACGATTAATTATTGATCAATCGTAACCGTAATCATAATTACATGATTACATTTTTTGATTTCATATTTGCGATAGTTTTAAAATTGTAGTTAAAAGAAAACAAATTGTTGTATTTCTATTCCGAAATCAGTAGTGGCACATAAACTAATGTTTGTAAGCAAAATTCTGTAGTGGGATGGTAATTGAATATCTGATATCTGTAGATTAGTAAACGGTATTATTAGCAATTAAGAACGGGAAAATTTCGTTTACGGTTTCGTTATTAGAGTTAGAATTTTCTTTATGATATCAAAAACAATACTGTACCATTTTGTCAGGTAGTAGTTAATAAATCTAATCTTTCGTCCTCACTCCTGCTTCTAACTGGTGTATATATGCTGCATTTCAGAATAACTCGCATTGCCTTATTCTACAATAGTAGCATTCTGCCCTAGGATTCATTCGAACTAGCATATAACAATATGGAGCAATATGAAAGGTGTGGCAAAATCAAAGCGTTAAAAGGCATTATTGTATTTTCCGTGCTCAACGACTTTCTTATACGTCCCAGAAATCTAATCCTTTTTCACACATAATCAAAATGCTCGAAATTTTGATGAACTGATATGTGCGAGTCTCTATCAATCGAAACACTTACATTCCTTATACTGACTCCAATTAATCCATAATTCAACATTATCTTGGAGTTTTCTACAATAAAATTTCTTACGTTCACAGATTGTTTGTTTTTTTTTAAAACTAAATTTTAAAATCTCTTCAAAAGCTTCATTTGTAATAATAAAAAAATGTAATCATAATTACGGTTACATTTTCCTAAGATTACTCGATGTTATCACGATTAATGATTGATGTGTAATCATGGTTGATGTTTAGTCATGATTATTAATCTGATTAATGTAGTTGATTACGCTCAACATTGCTACATATACAAGTCATTTAGACGTTTATGATGGTAGACATATGTAGGACGCTTTTGAAATTTGTGAAGGTTGTAGACAACTAGCATTGTAATAATAAAAGGTTAAATTGAATGAGACAGTGAAAGGTACAAATATGAATGGATAACTCATTATAATTTCACTGTTAATAATTGAACTTAAAGAACATTTTTTTTTTAATTCAAACTTTAATTTAAGTAATAAAATATGTACGGACAGTGAAATTGCGGAAATGAAAAATAAATAAATATACCATAAGAATACTATTTTGCCGACGATTCAAATTTAAATTCACGAGTTGTAGTAGTTAATTAGTTAATGCATTGTGCTGGCTATGTGTGTTAAAATTCTGGTGATAGCATATTATTTTATCAGTGATATGAAGATATAAACAAGAAATACTATTAGTTATTATAACTCTTCAGAATTTATCAAGCTCTGAAGAGAAGCTAAAAATTGATTTCTATAAAAAGAACCTTTAATCCAAATTAGATCACATTGCTCAGTACTGATGTATGGACGCCTGTAAGTTCCGTGATGTTTCATATCAAATTTAGAGTAAAAAACGGCAAATTAATGAGTTTCTCTTAAGAAGTGTGTAGTTATAACTTATAAAGCGCATGCACTCCTAAGTCAATACAATAAACATTTTATACAAAAGAAATAGACCCCTTTCGAGAAGATACTGATAAAGTGATAAGTAATGAGTAGTTAGAAATTTCGTGTGCGCACGCTAGCGTGCACTTTCTTATATTGATGAGCAGTGAGAAATTTCGCATGCGCATTTTTATTTTGAATTACACACTCATGTGCGTGAGTGAAATCAAGACCCTCGAGAATATTTCACACGCCATGAAACACACTGCCTCACTACCGCATGAGCGCCCCAGCGCAGTCCTAGCATTCTAAAATATTTGCAGTGTTCTTATGTAAAACTGACAAAAGTTTGATTTGAATATCTCCTCAAGACAAGTCAAGTCAAGTGTGTTTTCCGCCGAATTTTTATTTGCTTTGTCGTAGTTTCCCTCGATGTTTTCTCTATTTGTCCTCATTTTTTCGTTGGGGGTCATCTTTAGCCCTCAGTTCGGTTTGATGTCGTCTTTTTTCCTCTTATTGACAGGTGTCCTTTGTTACCTTCGAACTTTCCGTTTTATTGTCTTCTTTTGAATTACAGCTGATGCGCCTTATCAGTCGTATCGTACCTCATGTCGTTCTCCTTTTTGAGTTAGTTGTTAGTAGGAGGGCGGGGGAAGGAGATATGAGAGGATAGAATGTGGACTTTTGGGAGTGTTTAGGAATCAATGGTTCTTAAGGCATTGGTTTTCTTCAGAGGCACTCTCTGAGTTAACGTGGCTGAAATGTGATTACCCGTGTAATCACCTTTTTGGTCGTAGAAACTTATTCTACCATCATCTAGCTGGTAGATGTTGCTAGCCTCGGGCTTCGTTAAGAACAGGGGTGAGAGGTAGTTAAAGTTTGCCGGTATGAGAAGGTCCGGCAGGTTGTTTATCAGTGGGTCTTGGGTGGTTTGGTATTTTTTGAACTTGCTTGTTCGCAAGTTCAAATAGGTATTCCTTGATTGGAGTGATGTTGGCTGCCTCATAGACTACTCTGTTGGGAAAGAATTTTCCATTGGCTCGTCTATGGAATCCCGTACAAGCTTTAAGAATCTTTCTTTCAAGCTTGCTGAGTCTTTCCATATAGGTGGGAGAAATAGTATGCCAGATAGGGAAGCAGTATAATAACAGGTCTTATGAGTTGTTTGTGCAACAGAAGTTTGGTTTGAGTAGAGAGGCCGTCCTTGAAGTTTATTATTGGACTAAGCTATATGCGAAATTTGCTTTACTAATGGTCGCTTTTGCATGGTCATTAAATCTTAACAGTTCATGCAATTTGATGCCCAGGTATTTTGCACTTTGTGTGGGTTTTATTTTTCCCGTGTTGTAGATGGCTTCAATGGTCTTAGATTTTGCAGCTTGGCGGTTTCGTCCAATGAATAGTTTCCAAATGCGAATCAGTTCAGATTTTTGGACATTTATTTTGATCCCGCACTTTCTATGGTAGGAGTCTAATTTGTTAAGGTGCAGGTTAACTTTATTTATAGCCAAATTTGGGCATACGTGAAGGAGTCATCAGCGTATAAGAGTGTTGTCCCATTTTCGTTTGGGGGTTGGTCGAAAGTGTAGAGATTGAAGAGGATTGGGCCTAATATGGAGCCTTGGGGGACGCCAGCTTCTATTGCCTTGAGTGGTGATTTATGTTCATCGAGTTCCACATAGAATTTCCTAGAAGTTAGGAAACTGTAGATTAACAAATTGACGTCAAGGAAGCAGCCTACGATACATTCGTTTCTACTTAAGGCTCTGGTTGCATCCGTGTGAAACTTTATTAGTGGATGGAAGGTGGAGTGCTGTGGTTTGAAACCAAATTGGGAGTCTTGGTGGATATTTTTTTCTTCGCAGGTGTTTATAACCTGTGGCTTGATGACTTTCAAAAAGCTTTCCTAAGTTTGAAATTAAGGAGATGGGCCTGAACTCCCTGATGTATTTTGATGAAGTCTTTTTGGGATTGGGAAAATGCGTGAATTTTTCCATTTTTTTTTTTAAGTAGCAATTATTGATGCAATTATTGAAGATTGTTGATTGGAAGTTGAGAGCATTTGAAATTTTGTCGGGACCACTCGATTTTTTTGAGTTTATTGTCTTGGTTAAGACGAAAAGGTGCAAAGGATTTGTGAAAATATTTTGCTCTTCAGGATAGATTGCGGTGTTATCCACGCAGAAGAAGGTTTGTGGTATAGAGCCATTTGCGTTCAGAAAAGTATCAACACTGCTGTTTACTGGAGTACTAAGGATTGAGTTATCCTTAAAAGTGTCTTGAAAATATGATGCGAATGCATCACATTTTTCCTGTGGGAGAACTAGCGTTTCTTGGTTGTTCTTTACGACTTTCGGGAGTTTTGGCTTCCTGGAACAGACTTTGTTAATATTTTCAAAAGTCTGTGGCCCCGGTTTGATTTTTTCAAGTCTTTTCCTAAACTGCTCATCGCAGAACAATTTAGTTTTCTCATCAATGATAACCGATAAGGATTTGACTTGGGAGAGAATGGACTAGTAGGCCGCATTATGAGAGTTTAGTGTTCTGTGATAAATGCGGTTTAGGATTTTCCGCAGTTTTTGCCTGTATTTATACAGACTTTGAAGATTTGCCGGAAGGTTTTTATAGAAATAGTTTTTGGTGCTAGTAGGCTTTGAAAAGTGATTTATATTGCTCTGTAGGCAATTAGTGAAAAAATCTATTTGGGAATCTATTTCTGAGTTTGTTAGGTTTCTACTGTTGGGGGAGGCTGTCTTCATACAGGGTGGTCAACCTGTCCTGGAAATCATTCCAGTAAACGTCTACCAAAGCGGTGGAGGTGGGTAGCGCCATCGTCAGTATATTTACCGGCGAATTAGGTTTAATGGTCAGTTCTATTGCTAGATGATCTGACGGAGCATAATGTGTAACGCAGTTGATGTTATTAATTTGGGAAGAAGGTTAATCATACTTGAAGAAACAAGGTAAAAGTCTATGTAAGAACCTGATCGGGAGAAAGTTGGGGTGGTTGACAAAGCTACAATGAAATCATGGCTATCTTGATTTAGATTGAGCCAACTTGCAATTGTTCTGCCAAATGAACTTTCCAGCGGGTCATTCCACATTGGATGCTTGGCATTGAAATCTCCTTCAATAAACGTATAGGTGTAATCTTTGGAGATATTATTGAGGTAGTTGAGGTTCCTTCTAATCTGCGCTGCCCGAGCACCACATCTACTATAAAGGGAAATGTGTTTGTTGGGAGGTAAGAAAGACTTGCTGTGCATTCCATGTTGCACAATGGTCTGAGCTTAACTTGTTCACATTTAAGCTCATCGCGAATTAGGATGGCCGTGCCAAGGGAAGAACTAGTTTTATCTGAGCGGGTGGTCGAGAATTTCTCGAAAACTAGTTTGTGGCGAGGACTGAGATGTGTCTCTGAAAGAAGAACAAAGTTGGCTTTTTGTTCCGCAAGGAACGAATTT
This sequence comes from Dioctria rufipes, assembly GCA_963924295.1. Taxonomy (NCBI): domain Eukaryota; kingdom Metazoa; phylum Arthropoda; class Insecta; order Diptera; family Asilidae; genus Dioctria; species Dioctria rufipes. The sequence goes on along the minus strand of OZ002743.1, from coordinate 78,710,997 downwards.
AAGGCTATTCTTTTATTATGCCTGACTAGTGAGTTGCAGTTTAATGCGATTATCTTCAATTTGCTTATTTTCCTAGACCTAGGCTAAAGGTAAATTGAAGATAAGCACTTTGACGTTCTGCGAGGGAAGAAAGTTTCCTATATTGGGGAATAAAATTATTAATTTTACCCATAAGGGTGAAAAGGTCACACCCGAAAAGGGCTTTGGCCTCTTGAGTGCAGAAGTTATCTGCCTCCTTCTGTGATGGCCTTGGGGCTTGCGTTGCCTTAGGGACTTGAGTTGCCCTTGGGGCAGGTCTTGGGATTATAGTGGGTTAATGGGGCTTGTTAGTATTGAGATTATTATACTGTTTGTTACTGACAATTTGGGAGAACGACATACCTGGCATGACGTAATTTTTTACAGCTTCCCTGGTAAAGAGCTCCTTCTGCTTCTGATGTTCCCTTCGTTGGTTTTTAATAATGTTGACTTCCTTGTATTTTCCCTTCACGATGTGCTTCTCCCAGTAGACTATCTGGTCGAGAAGTCGGTCCACTTTAACGATGTCGTTGACTTCGTATTTCGCGTCGAAGGTTACGATGAAGGCATCGATGTGCTTTGCTGCTGCTTTGCTGCGCGTAGTTGCGAACTCTGCTATGCTCTTTATTTTATATCCTTGAAGCTTTTTTTTTCCAAGGAAATTTTCACGTCCTCTTCGTTGAAGGTATGCTGAACTCCTTTCAGCACTAGAGTTGTTTTCCTTTCTTCCTTCAGGGTGAAGGTGTAGGATTCCACCTTGACATCATTTAACAGCTTCCATAATGCCTTCCTGTCTTCTTCTGTGAATTGTTTAAAGGTGCACTTATTTCCACTACCCAAATTTATGAAGAATTTGGGTCTGGCCTGCAATAAGTTTGGCGCATTATTAAATACTTTGTAATTTAAGCCATGCGCTATTATTGGTGGAGGTCTGGTTGGCTTCGGCTCTAATCTTGACGACTTTTCATATGCTGACTTTTCCTTTGCTGGGATTATGAATCTGTTTTCTGTGTCCAGTGACTGCTAGTAGTTGTTGAACGTCCTAGGGTCAGTAGCTGGCTTAGTTTTCTTAACATTATCCTCCATGATTGATATAATGTTGCGCGGTCTCCGTTTTCCATGAACAAAGTGGTAATCACTCTCCCCACTTTCAGTCTTTGGCTAGTCCGCAGACATATTTTCCGACTCTGTCGTGTTAATTCTGCTCCCTGATGATCCTGGGTTCTTTCCTTGCAACATCCTTCTAGCAAGGGACTCGATAATGTCATCAGGAATGTTGCTGATGTTTCCATTGGTGAAAACTTCATGCACATTTTCTTTGACGGCGCTGAAAATTTGGTCTTCATTGGCCATGGGCGTATTAGTGTCTCTGTCACTGTTTACTAATACACAGCACTATATAAAGGTGTCTTTATCACCACTTGTTTTTTTTTTCACTTCCCTTTTTCGTGTTTATTATGAAAGTGTCTTTGTGTTGCACATGTATTAAAGCAATACACATACAAATGTCACAAAGCACTACACACTGGTCTCGCTCACACACACAATTTACGTCCACGCACATGTGCATGGAATGCCGTGGGCAAAATGAGATTTTCCTTTCTTTGCACTTATTTTATTCTCACTGGTTTAATCATTCAGAAATTACACTAGGTGTTGCTACTTTGGCTGTCAGAGCTGAACTCCCTCAAGAATGATCTGTGCCTGTCTGAATAGCTCCTCCGCCCTAAACTACTATTCATGCAAAAAAATGCTGTTCTGATTTTAAGCTTACTTTCTTATCTTCCGAACCGAAATAAAATATTTATACCTTTCCTAACAAAACTATTTAAACAAATTTATCTGAACCAAATGACTACGATTCCTCAAACAAAAATTCTCAGCTGTGAAATCATTGTATATGTCGCTGCGTCGTCATGGCATGCCGTGGGCCGTAGCCCCCGGAATATAATACAAGCCATGAACACGCCGAAGGCACCGACACATTAAAAGGCGTTAACGTACCGGGTACAGCATGCAGTAAGAGCTCACTCTCACTGCTTTTTGTATACTCGTCATAGAGGAAAAACTAAAATTTCATTTTAAACAGGTCCTAAAGCCCAAAACTGTCGCTCCTACAGCAAAATGAAGTTAAAACAAATTGCAGCGAAATATGTTTTCTTTCTAATAGTTTAAAAAATAGCATGTAGAGCAAATTTATGGAACTTATAGGTTTTGAACAAAATACAAGCAACTTTTATATGAAAAACTTCTGCAGTAAGACAAGGCAAAACTGTTTCTTGATGGAATATCACTGATTTTCTCATGGGGCTAGGAAGGAAACAATGTAGAACTGTGGTTGGCATCATCACCGGCCACATCTCACTTCACGCTCATCTAACAAGGATGGGAGCCTGAGATAACCGAACACTTTCTGTGTGAGTGTCCGGCCTTCGACCGGAGCAGACTGGATACTCTAGGGTCTCCCTTCTATCTGTGGATGAGCTGAAAAACCTTCCTCACCAAGACCTGATGCACTTCATTAAGAGGACAGGAAGGTTTTAGTGATTGGGATTCAGGATAGTACAATGGACCGCTATGGCCTCCGTGCTTGGGATGAGTTTCTCCTGTTCCCCCTGTTTAAAAAAAAAAAAAAAAAAAAAAAAAAAAAAAAAAAAAAAAAAAAAACAAGACAAGGCAAGAAGATGTGGATGTCACCTGCTGGCTGGCCCGCGGCTCTCTTTTTTCGACTTTGTTCACGGCTTGTATATTCCGGGGGTTAAGCGTGGGCTGATGCAAAACTCTCGAAAATACTTCACAAGCCATGAAACAGAAACCTATACAGGGTGTCCCGGACTAATGCTGCAACATTTTGCCAAATGATTCCTCTCGTCCAGACAAGCAAAAAATTGTATGGCAGGGGGTGGGGCAAAATGTCACCCTACCGACTTACAGTACAGGGTGTACGGTCACAGTTAAGGGCACACTGTATGCAGAACTTCATGGCCTTTCCAACGACAGCTCAACCAGCCCCGTATAGCTCTCCCCTCAGAAGTTATAAAAGTCTAAACTAAAAATTTCGGATTTTCTCTCCTTTTTTTTACTTTGACCTCTATTATTTTTGCAAAAAGGTCATTAACATAACCTTTTTTTATAAAAACTGTAAACTGTGGAGCCTCCTCTTTAAGTTCACCTATTACACCCAATGTGCTATCTGAAGCCCTTTAAGAGGTATTAGCTCTAAACTTATTCTCAAACCTATTTTCAAACCTATTCTCAACAATAATTTGTTCCCTTAGCATGTCATTTTAAAAAATATCGTCTAATTTGGGTGTGACCGGAATAGGTTATGAGTTAATAACTCTTTAACGGATACAGATAGCACATAGGGTATAATAGGTCAAATTAAAGAGGAGGCTCCACAGTTTACAGTTTTTATAAAAAAAGGTTATGTTAATGACCTTTTTGCAAAAATAATAGAGGTCAAAGTAAAAAAAAGGAAAGAAAATCCGAAATTTTTAGTTTAGACTTTTATAACTTCTGAGGGGAGAGCTATACGGGGCTGGTTGAGCTGTCGTTGGAAAGGCCATGAAGTTCTGCATACAGTGTGCCCTTAACTGTGACCGTACACCCTGTACTTTTTAAGATATAGGGTGTTTAGTGAAAAAAGAGCATATTTTACTAATCACCCTGTAAGTAGGTAGGGTGACATTTTGCCCCACCCCCTGCCATACAATTTTTTGCTTGTCTGGACGAGAGGAATCATTTGGCAAAATGTTGCAGTATTAGTCCGGGACACCCGTATGTGTGCACTGGGAGTCCGTTCTCTAAAATGTTCTATATTGATATTTATGGAAAAGTACCAAACATGACTTCGTATAACTTATAGAGCCTGAACTGCTATCCATACAGGGTTCTTACATTACCAAAGGCTATAGTTACTACATACCTACCTTACTTAACAAAATAATAAAATAATTTTGATTACAAAGTAACTTTAGCATTTTACGCTCACTAACCTCCAGCTGACTAAAGCTGGAGTTAGATTGAACATTTCAAACGCGTAGCTCACGTAGCAAGCGTTGATAGGTAATATCAAATATACGCTTGTTGAATAGAGAGTGTAGATTACCACCGCACGTGACACAAAAATCGGCCTAATTTCTACTTTTCGTCGCGTACGCGTTAAATTTAACCTAAGACTTGGGAGATTGCACTGCTGCCTGATTTGTTTTGTTTTTATTTCTGAAGGCAAAAACGGGATTTGAGAAATGTTTGTTGTGTAATTTGTATAAATGTGAGCTAATTTATAACAAAAAAAAACAAAAAAAAATTTGGCGAAACTCAAATGTTAGCGCGTTCAATCTGATAGCATATTTTTTCCAACTCGTCGCACGCGACGCTGTCTTCGCGTCCAAAGCTCCAATCTAACTCGACCTTAAGAATTACATTTGTGTATGTGCAGCCGGGGTCCGAATCTGCTCTGATAGCACGACTTCAGGGGCTACCACTGCAATCATTATTGTTTTATTCTGTCGGTGAAAGTGCATGTACTTCTGCATGTAATTCACTGGACACTACGGAAAGTTTTATGCATGAAATGAAACAAAACGGAAATAGAGATATACTCCCTCTCGCTCATTATTTTAGAAGCTTTTCAGGGTTGATTCAGTACTCACAGCAGCGGTTTAGTCACTAACAATGGACTGAGCGTATTGTCATTTTCCTATATGAAGGAATGGCACAAGTTTTATAGTTTTCTCTTTCGCCCTATGGAGGTCTTGGAGCTACTAACACAAAATATCGCTTACTGAACGTTTTCTTATGCCATTTGATATTTTTATATTGGCTGCAGACGCAATCACCGCAGGAAAAATAAGGTAAAGATAGTGTTTACCATGCTCCGTCTCTCTTGCCATACGCAGGATTCAGGTAAGAATAACCTTTTGAAAATTAAAGTCGGAAGGAGTTTAATTTCTTATAAGTGCTTATAAGAGATTAAAATATCACTTGAAGACAAGAAAATATATTTTTTTTTTAATTTAATTCGATTTTCGGATGTAAAATATCATCTGATTGGTTGAGTTTTAGGGCTTGTACACGAGCGCGATTTATCGCATGCGACAGAGCTCTGATTGGCTGCAGCAATGTGGTTGTCGCTGAACATCCTAAGGCAGAAACACATCCAAGCAAGCCTCAGGCCTGGCCTCTCTCATGGCAGAAACACATCCAAGCCTCGAGGCTTCCTCGAGGTGTTGTCAAAATTTCCAACACGGGGTTTTAAGTGATGCAACACAAAACCAAGCCAGCAGCTAGCCTCAAGGCCTAGTCGCAAAGCTCGCTTTGCTCAATGTTCGAAATTTTTCTCTCTCAGGCCTACTTCTGTCAACAGATGTACTAACAAAATTAAAATGACAGCACCGAGCCACAGTATATTGTACAGAGCCCGGTGGTATCATTTTGTTTTCATTTCTCTGAGGCAAGCCTTCAGGCGAGCTGCGAGGAAGCCTGAGAGAGGCCAGGCCTGAGGCTTGCCTGGATGTGTTTCTGCCTTCAGGCTTCCTCGCAGCTCGCCTCAAGGCTTGCCTCAGAGAAATGAAAACAAAATGATACCACCGGGCTCTGTACAATATACTGTGGCTCGGTGCTGTCATTTTAATTTTGTTAGTACATCTGTTGACAGAAGTAGGCCTGAGAGAGAAAAATTTCGAACATTGAGCAAAGCGAGCTTTGCGGCTAGGCCTTGAGGCTAGCTGCTGGCTTTGTTTTGTGTTGCATCATTTAAAAACCCGTGTTGGAAATTTTGACAACACCTCGAGGAAGCCTCGAGGCCTGGATGTGTTTCTGCCTTTACTCTTTTCGCGTTTCATGCGATACAAACATTTATCGCAGCAATGCTCTTAGTTTGGTACATTGAATAAATAACTAATAAGGAAACGGCATATCGGGTGAAAACCTAAGCCACTCGGCGAAATGTATTAGTGTGCTGTGTTTGTATTCGTTTCGTCATTGCAGTAATGAAATCCTGACATTCTGAAGGGGAACATTTTTTATAATCCAAATTTCTATGTAAAATAAACAATTTTTTAGCGCCCCCTTAGTTTCAGATAATATTTCTTGGCGTTGCCTTTATATGACTGGCATAATTACGGCACAAATGACAATTCAATTGTAAACAAACAAATTGGCATTGGTAAAATGTTAAATTTTTTGCCATGGCTGTTTATTTTTATAAATATTTCACTTTTATTTTGCTAAAAACACTATAATTAATTAGTAAAGCTATTACAGTTACTTGAAGAATGCTTTCCCACGACAATAACTCCGTTCGTTCCTGCATCACAGCACAGCGCACTTCATTACGGTTATTTAAGACTCCGGAGTCTCTGTTACATAAAATATCGTTCACAAAATAATATTTTACACTTATTTCACACTACTATTAAGTAAAAATCCTGTTAAATTATTTATTTATTACAATATCGTGAATTCAAATCCGAGAACTTCTTTTCAAAATTATGAAATGTCAGAAATCGAAATGTTGAACTGACGCAAAATAGGCATTACTGCTCTCTTGTCATATCCCCCCCCCCCCCCCGGAACCAAAGGTCTTACTGTCATTAGGTCTGTTCGCAATGACAATGCATTGCAATGAATTTGCACGAACTTACACATTTTCCGTTCATTTACTTTCTCGTGCACACAAAATTACACGAGTTTTGCATACGTCACAGCTTCCCCTCTCGCATGAATTTACCCGAAGTTTTTAGTTACTGCACAATTCTTGCAAGGAAAATTGACAGCTGTCATAGGAAAAGTTCATTTTTGGAATTTTCTGAAAAGTTTTTAAAGCGCAATCAAAATGTCAAATGAAGATAGTTTGAGTGTTCAATACTCTCATGGGACTTTTCAAGACTGCAACAAGTTAAAAAAAAAAAAACAATACTCATTCGTAAGTGTTATTCCACAATTCTTCTTCTTGTTTGTCACGAAGTTGCATGAAAAGCGTTCGTTTACTTTTTCATGCATTTTACATTCTTCCCCCACCACACGAGTAAGTTTTTACCCAGAAAGTTTTTGCACGAGAAATACGCGAACAGACCTATTGAATTGCTTCAAGGTATATAGAAGAAACAAGGTATGCTCATTAAAATTTTGACATATCACAGCTGATCAAACAGCTGATAGTCTGTGACGTACTTCAGTGAATGAATAAAAAAGAAAAAGCAAATCTGACAGTGGCAGTACAAGCGCAAAGAATTTTGACACATTACAGCTCATGCCCTGTGACGTACTTCAGCGAATGAAGAAAAAAGGAAAAAGAGTTTTAACAAAAATGGCGGAACGTGGTTCGAGTCGGGAATACCTTGTCTTCTATCTTGGAATTGCTTAAACACGTACACTGTATTCGCACGATACCCCGCTTCCTTATTAGTTATTTATTCAATGGTTTGGTGCGATTTTCACCTTAACCTCAACATTTATGTTTGTTTTGTTTACATGTAATCGGATGCTAAAACTTCGAAGTGATGTCGAAATTTATTATAATATGTAAATATAAAAACATAAATATATGTAAATTTTACACTAATATCTAAACTAAACGAATTAAGTTGAGGAAGCAGTCAACCTTGTGAACGTTCGCGCGATAAAAAGCAGTCGCACATAGATAGAAAGAGCAGGACGCCACTAAAACATCGCATGGTATCGTATCGCGCTCGTGAACAGAGGATTTTACATGTTTTTATGTACTTTTAAAAGGTGCTCAAACTCTGATATACAGAAACACAATATTTTCTGTGCCACATGAAATAGCAAATCGCTGAATCCATCCTGATAAGTCAGTGGTGAAGTTTCATTTATTAAAACGGCGGACTCATAAAGGTGGTAAAATTAAGTCTGGAATCTAGAATTTGAGCTTATAGCGAGATCACTGTAGTAAATCATTCGTTGGCTCATGAGTGGTTGGAACCATAGTGCAGGGACCATTTACCTTTATTTTTTATTTCATGTCCTTTATGAAACTGTCCGGTCTATCTTAGATTATTCCATATTCACTTTGATACCAACTGTGTTTCAATAACTCAATAAGTTTGTTCGATGAAAACACCGTGTAAATTTTCCCCAAATTTACCCGGGTTTTTGTGTACTCATCGACCAAGTTTTTAAAACACCGGGTAAATTAATGTAATGACATTTGTCTGACAGTTCTCCTGAGTATAATTAATTGTAAAAAGTTATTTATAAAATGTGCTCTAGCTATTTTTCTATTTCTTTTCTTTTAATTTTTGCTTATCTCCCCTCAAGAAGTAATTTATATGTCCCAATCAACAACAAATTGCAAGTGACAACTGTCAAACCATTACCCTGAGAAATTTTTAGTGTAAGATTTTCAAAAAACGAGATAGCCTAGCCCGGTGTAGCCCGGGGTTTACATCAGTTGATCAGTTCATTGCATATAGCTTCTATAATCGATTGGATACATTCTTAATGAGTTTTGACTTTTTATTTAGTTCTATTACAATAAATGATATTAAGTTCATGGTTACAAGTAAAATATATCAAGAAATTTTAACTCAAAGCCAATCTAACTACAAACCGACAGATTTAGGACCACTATAATGTTGTTAATCGTAGCCTAAGTTATATCAGCTGCTATTACCCGTCACAGAATTATCTAAGAAATAATTCATATGATCGAACGTGAATGTCCCAGGTACCTATATATCAGCCAGTTTTTTTTTTTTAACTAAGGAATGTTCAGTTTGGTTAGCTCACTGACTTATAACAATGGACTGAGCGATTTGCTATTTCATGTGGCACAAAAAATATTGTGTTTCTGTATATCACCGTTAGAGCACCCTTTAAAACAATTACATAAAAAACATGTAAAACTCAACCAATCAGATGAAATTTTACACCCGAAAATCGAATTAAATTAAAAAAATGTATTTTCTTGTGTCCAAGTGATATTTTAATCGTTTATAAGGAATTAAACTCATTCCGACTTTAATTTTCAAAATTTATTCTTAACTGAATCCTGCTTATGGGCAAGAGAGACGGAGCATGGTAAACACTATCTTTACCTTATTCCTTCTGAAGTGATTGCATCTGTAGCCAACATAAAAACATCAAATGTTCCCGAATGCAATATTTTGTGTTGGTAGCTCCAACTCTGCCATAGGGTGAAAGAGAGAACTATAAAACTTGTGCCATGCTTTCCTATAGGAAAATGGCAATACGCTCAGTCCATTGTTAAAAGTCAGTGGGTTAGCTCTAATGAATGTAATACGTCTGTCTGTTTACTTTTGAGTAAATATCAAGTAAAAACTTTTATGCGGTAGAGGGGATAAATCAAGAAAAGTTACCAGACACTTTTCGAGTAAATTTTGTTTAGCTTGTCATGTGTCAAAAATTTGGCTGCTACCTTTCCGTCTGAAACAGAAAACAATTAATTAATTTGAAATACGTTTTAAAAAACCCACCCTTTTTTTTTTTTAATTTCGACTCTTTAGATTATCATTTTACATTCTTTCGATAACCCAACAAACGGCTTAACCTCAAATTTAATACTTTTGACAGTCAGCTGATTGCGTATCAAAGTTACACATCCTCTTGATCATGAGTAAAAATGTGCAACTTTGTGCAAGAGGGGAAACGTATAAATTTACTCGATTTTTACTAGTTAAAAGTAAACAGACGGTTTGTGAGTAAAAATGCGTAGAAGTTTTTACACCAAGTAAAAACTTTCGAGTAAACAGACAGACCTACTATCTAATGGTGCTAGAAATTCTTATGTTCCAGCAATTTTAACTAAAACCATAAAATATTATCTTTAAAAGTAAGATTTATTTATTCAATTAAGGGTAGAGTGAAGAAAAAAATATTAATAATAAAGCGCTACTAAAGCAGTTTTCTGGACCTGTTCTTGATGCATTTCAAAAGATTTTTTATAATACGGAACTCCAGTTAGATTATTTTGAACAAATCTCAGTTCACATTTATTTCCAGGCTGATGCCTGATGTATCCAAACCCATAAAGGTAATTACCCAGCTCACAAACACTGAAATGCTCATCGAAATTCGTCCAGCTGACTTGTTCGACCATTGCATTTGATCGAGTATCAAATTTGCGTCTGATTTCTTTATTAAAGCAGTAGATGTAAGGATCATTTCAATACAGTGAGTATAAAATTCCAGTTTTTGATTATAGCTATGAAAATCGCCTGGTTTTCTATAGTTAATAACCACTTTTCCCCATTTCTGAGTTCGTTGGTCCAAAATTTCTAAATTTTCCGAACACTTAAAAGCATATAAAGCTCCATTAACTGCAGTTAATCCGAAATCAGCACCAGTCGAGATCATTTCTGGACCATTACACCATTCTCCTTTACCTAAATCAAATATTTCAACTGATTTATTTTTAGCTCCACCGCACGCATAGATTTTGTTGTCAAAATATGTGCACGCATGCGAACTCCTCTCCATTTTCATAGATGGGAATTTCTTCCATTCTTGTGTGTTTGAATCGAAATATTCACAACAGGAGCTTTGCTCCCCTCCACATATCAACAAAAAATTTGTGCCAAACGTTGTGGAACCAAAATTTTCCGGGAGTTTTTTTCCAATGTGTACAGTCGTATGATCTTCAAGGTCTCTAAATATTTTATTTGATACTAGCCCCAGTAATTTCCTTTTAGAAAATATAAAGCGAGTAGGAGTTTCATCATTGTGTTTAGTCAATTTTGCGACCTTTTTCAACAACTCGGCATTGTCTAACAAATCATCATTTCCAAAAAATTTCGAATAAACGAATTCGGCTTTCAACTCAGAAAATTTAAATAAATCTACGACTTCTGAAAACACTTTCGAGAACTTTTTCGTGTCAGTAACTTGACCAGCAACCCAGTTCCAAACATGTTCAAAGATCATTTGTTCAGGGTATTTTTTATGTAGACTGTCCTGGACAAGTAAAGATTTCATCTCCTCGACAGTTAGATCATTTAAAAATGAATTCTGAAAAAGATAACCAGCTCTACTAGCGATGTAGGCCAAGCAGTTATCCTCCAAATCATATATCAGATTAAATCTTGCAAGTCGCAAATATTTCACGCAGGTGTCATCGTTGAGAGATTCGTTTAGACCAAGTAAACAGATTTCAAGTAATTCCTCAAGCTGAAAAATCACTGCATATTTTATAATCTTTTCGACATCTTCTATTTTTTCTTCGAATTCACCGGTGTAGATGAAATTAATTATTTTTTCTAAAACATCTGCAGTTATATCTTGCAAAAAAATGCACTCATCGTGCTTCTCTTTCATTGAAAGTGTTAGAAGCACATCCTTGAAATAGCCACCTGCAGAAACTAAAACGTTTTTGTGCACCCTGATTTCGACGTCGTCTTCGCTCTTGAGGGTCAGATCACAAAACTCATTTTCCTTGCGCAATTCCATCAGGCAATTAGACTTGTTTCTTTGAAAGCGTTCCAGGAGGGATTGTTTCGAATGTTTAAATCCTTTTAGTTCCATTATAAATCCTTACTTACTACCTATGCAAAACAAAATTACTACAAAAAATTTAATTTCTGATCTGCTTTTACCTGTATTTTTTTAATTCAAATAAATGCTGTTCGGAGTGAGAAGAGTCGAAAATGCGAATTTTTTTTTTAGAATCGGACACAATACTTTTGCGAGAATTACAACCTCATTAAACTAATACAGTTAGTTAGCAAGCAAACGATATCCTGGCACGATTGATCTTCGAATATATAGCAAACAGGAAGGGTGATAACCCAGATTTCGCGTAATGAATTCTGGTTTTATTGGTAGTCCATGTTTTACATGTATTTACATGCCGTCCATATTCTAAACAACTTGTCAATTTGCAAAAAGTAAACAAAGGTTTTGAGCGGTAACAAATGTTCTTTTTCTACTTTATTTTGAAATAATTCACATAATTAATTTATATAAATCTTTGCTTTGCTTACGCTCATGTACACGATTTATACACGATTCAGCCATTCCTGTTTGCAATACATATATTCTAAGATTACGGATGGCCGATACCAATACGATTTCGATATAAAATTCGGATCGACATTTATGTACTTTAAAAATCGATGTATCGATATTTCAATAGGTGTATTGCATAGGGCCAACCCAGACGAGAACTTAGGGAAGAACAAGGAAGGAATTTCGAAAGACGTGCCCAATAATGTTCCTTCGCGTAGTTCCTTATATGATTACCGAAATTAATTGTGTGCGTGTTCAATTAAGTCCCAGTTTTTGATATAAACAATAACTGTATCACAAATTCACAACACGTAATGATTATTAAATTATTATATTATCACCTCAAATCGCACATAAACATCTGTACAGTCGTCCGATGAGAAATTTCAGAAATTTCGCAATTTCAAAATGGAAGCCTTGCTGTAGTATTGGTATGCTGCCCGTACTCCCGATCGAAACTTGGCATTTCGGCATTTTTTCTCCCCCCGAGTACCTCTTGCAAATAAAAGTGCCGATATCCTCCCGTGTGTGGGCTATGGCGTAACCCCCGGAATATAATACAAGCCATGAAGTCGCCGAAGGCACCGACACATTAAAAGGCTTTAACGTGCCGGCCACTGACTTATAACAATAGACTGAGCGATTTGCTATTTCATGTGGCACAAAAAATATCGTGTTTCTATATATCACCGTTAGAGCACCCTTTAAAACGTTTACTGCATAAAAATATGTTAAACTCAACCAATCAGATGAAATTTTACACCCATAAATCGAATTAAATTAAAAAAAATTATTTTCTTGTGTCCAAGTGTTATTTTAATCGCTTATAAGCACTCTTATAAGAAATTAAACTAATTCCGACTTTAATTTTCAAAAGTTATTCTTAACTGAGTCCTGCGTATGGACAAGAGAGACGACGCATGGTAAACATTATCTTTACCTTATTCTTTCTGCGGTGATTTCATCTGCAGCCAACATAAAAACATGAAATGGCATAAGTAAACGTTCAGTGAACAATATTTTGTGTTGGTAGCTCCAACTCTGCCATAGGGCGAAAAAGAGAACTGTAAAACTTGTTCCATTCTTTCCTATAGGAAAATGGCAATACGCTCAGTCCATTGTTTTAAGTCAGTGGTGCCGGTTCGTAGCCTCCGGAATATAATACAAGTCATGAAGTCGTCAAAGGCACCGACACATTAAAAGGCCTTAACGTGCCGGATACAGCATGCAGTAAGAGCTCACTATCACTGCTTTTTGTATACTCGTCATGGAGGAAAAACTAAAATTTCACCTTAAACAGGTCCTAAAGCCCAGAACTGTCGCTCCCACAGCAAAATGAAGTTAAAGAAAATTGCAGCCAAATGTTTTCTTTCTAATAGTTAAAAAAAAAAATAGCATGTAAAACAAATTTATTGAAATTATAGAGTTTGAATAAAATGCAAGCAACTTTTATATGAAAAATTCCTGCAGTAAGACAAGGCAAGACCGGGGCCCACTGCTCTTTTTCGACTTTGTTCATGGCTTGTATATTCCGGGGGTTACTTACGGCTATGGCATAGAGAAAAAAAATCTAGTTTCTCTCTGAAATAGTTTTCTTTTTCTTCATATTCATGCACAGAAGTCAGAAAGTTCAGTTTTTCAGCTTTTTTATAATATACAATTGGCAAAACCTAAGGTAAAATTTCTTTTCTTTGATTCTTTCTATTCATCTGTTTGTTCTGCTGATGAGATGAATAATCAAAAACAAAATCAATCAGGTCCACAAACATACAAATACAAAGGAATTAAAGCCATTATAAAGAAAATAACTAAAAAGTGGATTATCATTCGTTATCCCAGCCAAGTTTGGAAAGAGGGTTTAAATACCGGTATCGGATAATACTGAATGCGCTGGCGCTCTTTAATGTTTACTAATTCACTGAAAAAACAGCTGCCCCTTAGGCCCAAAATTCATTCACGACCACAGGCCACTGGATGCAAGCCTCTGAACCAATGCAAATGAATTGTCAAAGTTACATTCGCGACCACAGGCCACAAGACACGATGTGGCCGTGGCTAAATCTCAAATTTTGTGGCTCGTGGCCCCGGTACTACCAACATTGAAGTATAAGAATGGTAGGTTATTCAATATGGCGGGGGATTTGTAATTAATAGGAATTTTATTTATTATCAGTCAGAAAAGTTGTTTACGTGTGTGATTTAATTCATATTGTATTGTAATAATTCTGCAAAAAAATAAAATGGAAGAAAATATTAGTAATTACATGAAAATACATGCATTTATGCATAATCAGAAGAATGGCGTCTTGTGGACAGTGGCCGTGAATGTAACTTACTTGGCTTCACTTATCACCTACACAGCTTGTCGACAATAGCTGAGTATGCATATTACAAACTCTTCCATACATATATTTCAAAAGTATCATACAATTTTTTTATATTCATATAAAGCATAATTTGTTTTTTTAGATAAATGGTAAAAGAGAGCTGAAATTTTACACACGGATTTTTTTTTAAAATGCCGGTTTAAGTGCAAAAATGGGAATAATTCCTTCGTAGGGTTGCCTTACAAAAAATTCGGTTTTTTTATTAGATATTTATTTGCACATTGCCTGCATAGGTCAACCGCACGGGCACCGCAATATATTAATAGGGCTAGTTTAAGGCCGAAACACAATGATGCCGACACGACATTTACGACGACAAATTAAATGTTGACCTAATGGCAATACCATGTTGCTGTACAGAATGGCGCCGACCGATCTTGTCGCCGTAACCAGAGTTGGGAATAATTCAACTTTTGTCGTCGTTGTCGTCGTAATTTGATTTTGAGAGTTCAGAGTAATGACCAAAAAATGTCTTTCAAGGAGCAATTAATTAATTTATTTTCCTTCAATAAGTATTTTTATGCCAAAAGAAATCCTCAATATAGAAATACATATTTAAAAAGAAAAAAAAAAATAGAAAGAAATTGGAGAAAAGTTGAAAATAAGTGGTAGATGATATTTTGTAATACACACAAACTCAGTGTTAACCATAGTTTATTACACTTTTACAACTTTTTTTTTATATCTTGTTAATTCGGCGACATTTGCGACGACAGTGTCGTCGTAATTGCCGTGTCGGCACCATTGTGTTTCGGCCTTTAGACGGTGTAATTTTTGCGCGCCTCGCACGAAAAAAATCGGAGAGGGAGATGAGCAGAAACACAATGATGCCGACATGACATTTACGACGACAAATTAAATGTTGACCTAATGGCAATACCATGTTGCTGTACCCAATGGCGCCGACCGATTTTGTCGCCGTAAACGGAGTTGGGAACAATTTAACTTTTGTCGTCGTTGTCGCCGTAATTTGATTTTGACAGCTGAGAGTAATGAGCAAAAAATTTCTTTGGAAAAACAATTAAATAATTTAGTGAGGGAAATGAAGTATTTTTATGCCAAGAGACTTTAGAGGATAAATTAAATAATTTAGTGAGGGAAATGAAGTATTTTTATGCCAAGAGAAATCCTCAATATCGAAATACATACATATTTAAAAGAATAAAAAAAAAATACAAAGAAATTGGAGAAAAGTTGAAAGTAAGTGGTAGATGATATTTTGTAATCCACATAAACACAGCGTTACTCATTGTTTATTACACTTTTACAACTTTTTTTTTATATCTTTCTCATTTTGTTAATAAATTTCAACAAATAATTTTATCACCTACATATTTTGATATGTCAACGAATATAAGAATGTCGGTCGGTGTCATTGGCTTAATTCGGCGACATTTACGACGACAGTGTCGACGTAATTGCCGTGTCGGCATCATTGTGTTTCGGCCTTAAACCAGCCCATAGTATATTTACATGATACGAAGATAACAAGATATGGCCGATTCGAGAGGAATTTTTTGTCTTGCTACGTCATGAGGTGCCTACTGTCATTTCCAGCGAATTTGTTTTGAGTTTTTCGTATTTTACTGACTGAAATACGTTTTGAATATATTAAAATATTTAACAAAATATTAGCTTCTTCGTTTAAATCACTTCGGGAAAAGTAATTATGTGCTAGTGGGAAAGCAAAGAAATTTAAAAATAGAAAATTTTTTTCACTGTGAAAGGACGATTGAAATTGAGACGAACAAATTTCTGACATTTGTCGCCAAAGGAGGCAAGCAATCAATTGACAGATCTTCCGGCCATACTTGTTAATCTTTAGGCGCATTTGGCAAGCACATTCACAGTGAGACAAGTGAGATATTCTCAGTTGGCTCACTGAGACTGCACTTTTGGTGAACTGTCTTAGTTCCATATTGAGCTACAAAATTCGAACGCAACCACTGAGCAACTGAGAAAAGTGAAACTGAATGTTCTTGTCTCAGTTGACTCAGTTTCGTTATTTTGTGATTTTAATTACTAATTAAAGTTTAGTGAGCTATTTGAATAAGCTAAAAACACTGTCGTCAATTTATTACTACCCATTTTCTGTGGTCAAAATTGGCAAATCAGCTGATTGGTTTGAACTGAGACAACTGAGACGGTTGATCAAAGTTTTGTCTCACTTGTCTCACTGAGACAGTGTTTGCCGAAAGCCCCTTTTGTATCATGGTATATTTATACATATAATATCAAATATCGACAATACTAATGATATCGATATTTTAAGAGCAATATATTGGTGTATCGATATTTTGAAAAAAAAATATTGGAAATATCGGTGTACCGATATTCTTCCATCTATTGGCCACCCTTAAGGCCTAACCACAATGTGCATATGCTAGCATATGCAAAGACACGAGCAATTACTTTTCATAATAACAACCCACAATAGGAATAAGAAGCCGTTCGTCAAGTTTTAATTCCTTTCGTCAACTTCTGACTGTACGCTCGAGATCGTACTTTGCATAAGCAAATTTGACAGATTGTGTAAATGCTATACAAATGTTAGTAATGCATAAGGAAGCATTCGTTATATTTTCAAGCCTTGCATATGCAAGGTTATGCACATTGTGGTTAAGCCTTCAGTAAGGATATGCCGTGCGTTGGTGTACACACCGATGTGCTTTTCAGCACAGTGTCAAATCAAATCAAACAGTGTTGCCAATTAACTTTTCTAAAAACGGCCAAATGTATCTTGAAAATCGGCTAATATCGGCTATACAATTTTAAAAATCGGCACTAGGGGCTGGATTCCGCAACTCATGATACAAAGAAACAAGGTATGGCCGAAAAATCTGTCAATTGCTTACTTGCATGCTTTGGCGACAATTGGTTGAGGTGTGTGAAACAAAGAAAAGTGTGACCGACGGTTTGTTTAAAAATAACAAAATTGTAATGGAATAATTTATTTACTCTGCGAAGTTTAATATTTGCCTGTTGTTATTACTTGTCCCGAAAAAATGTTTGGTTCTTCTTCTTCTTTTTCGCATTTTTGGATAAGCACAGACACATGTTTGTTTAATTAGCCACATTATCATATTATAATCAACAACTAGATGGCGCCGCGTAACGTAAGAGGTGCCGATGGTCAGGCTATACCCAATAATTTTTTAGGACATATCTAGTCTATTCTGTTATGGAACTATGAAGAGTGATTCGCTTGGGACGTAAAGTCCCGACTGTCAGCATGAGCTGACAGATCACTCGACGGGCAGCGTTGAGTACAGGGCGGCACGCTAGTTCGCCTCAGCTATTGGCGGAGAGTGTGGGGGGGTTCCACAAAAACCTGCCGCTGCCGTCAGCCATAATCAAAAAAAAAATTTCGTGCCTATCACACCAAAGCCGGCACACATTCGGTCCTGAAGGGACCCTTACGTCACTTATCTGTATCCCATCGAAGGCGCAGATAGTCTGCCTTCTTTGCCTGCCCCATCCTCCCATCTGACTCTGAGGGGCATAATTCTTCAGAGTCCCTAGTTGACCTGTAAAAAGATAGAGAGACTAGGCGAGCCTAGACGACCTCCATCCTATGTGAGAGGGCTCCAGGATAGTGAAGGAATAATCAAAACTTTCAAACTTTCATATTTACGTTATAATTCTGATAAAAAGATTTCTTTAAAAGATACCCCTTTTCTTTGGTGTAACTAAGAATGACACCTCTACGTAACAAAAGCGTTTTTAAATTAATTATCAGTATTATATTATTTTACACTTAATCTCTAAATAATGTCCTTTGAAAATTTCTTTCCACAATAATTCAGCGACTGAGGATTGTTATTTCTCTCATACCTCTCTCATCTTCCAGTTCAAAACTATACCTTAAATTTAACTAGAAAAATTGCTTTTAATCTAATTTTCCGTCCGATACTTTCGATAATGGGTAGTATTCAACAAATCAACTATAGCTAGTTATATATAAAGCACTAAATCAAAAAAAATTCAAAAGGTCAAGATTCCAATATACAGTGTAGGTAAGCATATCATGAAATGAGACAGATATATGCAAGTAAGTATATCATTATCGTATATATATATATAGGTATGTAGAGTGTTGACTCAACCGGATCATTTATTCAAACTGTATACTGGTAAGTATATCGTTAAATTACACATATATTTATACATATAGGGTGTCTAGTTAAACGAATTATCATTTCGAAGTGTATACATGTAAATAAAACAAAACTTGAGTCCTATATGTATATATATATAGTATTAAATCAAAATTACATATAGCTACATGAAAAGAATATCAATAAAAGGAAGTCCTACATGTGTAAGTCGCTACAGAAGCCGAAGTATGCGTATACCAAAAGAAAATGTGTAATATATCAATAATACTCACGGTGAAAATTCCACGGTATGATGAAGCGCTTCAGCATCCGCCATCTAGTTAAATATTAAATTAGAATTTATTGCTTCGACTTGCTGTCTGTAGTCTCTATCACAAACTAATTCGATGAGTTGAAATAATATTGCCCAGCGGCACTTGTATCTACACATATATCTTGAACGAGATTAAATAAGAAAGTGCGGAACGTAATCATAATAAAAATAAATTAGATTTTAAAGCAATTTACAAATTCATTTTATAGTTGACGACTGTATCTACTTTGTGCAACTGAAGGATTATAATCTGGCGGTGAAGGAATATCAGCATTTTTCCTTGTAGTAAAATTTAATGGCCATTTATCCCTTTTGTGTTGGATTTTGTTGACATTTTGGAGCACAAGTCCAAAGAAAACGATTGTTGGAATTTTGACAATTGCAGGCGGATATATTCCCCTTTGAAAAAGTATTGGGTTTATACCATATTTCAAGTATTCCGCCACTATGACTGTATTAAATGCTGGCAAAGGTGGATGCCACCGAATACTTTTAGTACCGATCACGAACTCTTGGAATGTATATTGGTGCGACCAGTCCGGGAAATATTGATTTCAAAGCCCTTGGTCGCCTGCATCAAAACTTCCTTGCTCAGCAGCGAATTTTGGTAAATTGTATATTACCTTGTTCACATGAAGCGGAGTAGACTGGACTGGAATAGTCCTAATTCGCAAAGTACCAAGTGTTCACATGCGATGGACTGGGTTAAATCGACGACAGAGACATCTTCATTGACAGTTCAAATTCAAATTCAAATTAAAGTCAACTGTCATTTGAAGTATTTTTTTTTAGATAAAAGGCGCATCATGGAAAAAATCATAATTTCACAATTTCTAACAAATTATATGAAAGCAAAAAGGAGTTCGAAGCGAAGAATGAGAGTATACCGAAAAATGTTGTCGCTAATTATGAGAAGCTACTATAATTCAGTTGTACAAATAACATTTTGTACGTTGACGAAAAGTATGGAAAAATGCAAACCAAATTATGGCCGAATATGGAAAAAACCGAGGCCTAATAAAGATTTTTGGGTGAAAGTACTAAATACTTACGATGAGCAAAAGTGGATAGAGAATTTTAGGATGACACAAAGTACATTTTACTATGTTTGTTCACTCGTAGTAGATGAATTGAAGCCAAGTGAAAACCTTGCCAGAAGCCTTTATCGGTTGAAGTGCAAGTGGCAATTGATTTATATAAATTAGCTAGCTATGCGGAATTGCGAGCTGTAGCATCACTATTTGGTGTTGGTAAATCAACTGTACAGAAATGCTTGTACAGGTTTGTAAATGCACTAAATTAGACATTTGTTTAAAATTAAATTTATGCGCGAATTTAATATCATGTGACATAATCAGCTTCACCGCCGACTAAGTGCCAAAATTTAATCCGTTCCACTCCACTCGGTGTTCACATGAAGCCAAATCCACTCTACTACCGAATTAAAACCGGTCTAGGCTATTCCATTCCAGTTGGTGTTCACATGGCGGATTAACTCACTCCGGAGTTCGATAATCCAGTCTACTCCGCTTCATGTGAACAAGGTATATGTCTCGAAATTGGACGGAAGACAGAAACGCCAGAATTAAAACAATCCGGCCAACTTATCTATGGAGCAGCAAAAAGTTCTTCCCTTTCAAAGAGCTCAGCAAAATTTTCTTTTCTCTCTGTCCAGCTCCCTTTTGAAATTCCTGGAGTATTTTATTTATTGGATTTGACACTACCAAAATTTATCGAAATTATTACCTTTTTGGGCCAGATGTTATTGAGGATTTTTGATGATGTTTGCTGATTTCATTCACGCGCGACTTTTACTCGAGAAGTAAGACAGATTGATTCTTCTTCTTCTTTGTCATCCCCAGCCTGTCATCTGCAGCTTGAGGAAATGCATTTCTTTCGGTCGGGGTGCGTTCATTTTTTTTTATGCTTGACGCAGCCGGCCTACACGCTTCAGTAATTCTTGTAGCATATTACTATATGCAATACGCTACGACCATAACAATTCCACTGACTTATAACAATGGACTGAGCGTATTGCCATTTTCCTATAGGAAAGCATGGCACAAGTTTTACAGTTCTCTCTTTCGCCCTATGGCAGAGTTGGAGCTACCAACACAAAATATTGCTTACTGAACGTTTACTTATGCCATTTGATGTTTTTATGTTGGCTGCAGATGCAATCACCGCAGAAAGAATAAGGTAAAGATAGTGTTTACCCAAGGTATATAGAAGACAAGGTATTCCCGACTCGAACCACCTTCCGCCATTTTTGTTAAAACTCTTTTTCCCTTTTTCTTCATTCACTGAAGTACGTCACAGGGCATCAGCTGTAATGTGTCAAAATTCTTTGCGCTTGTACTGCCACTGTCAGATTTCCTTTTTCTTTTTTATTCATTCACTGAAGTACGTCACAGACTATCAGCTGTTTGATCAGCTGTGATATGTCAAAATTTTAATGGGCATACCTTGTTTCTTCTATATACCTTGGTGTTTACCATGCTCCGTCTCTCTTGCTATACGCAGGATTCAGGTAAGAATAACCTTTTGAAGATTAAAGTCGCAATTAGTTTAATTTCTTATAAGAGTGCTTATAAGCGATTGAAATATCACTTGGACACAAGAAATTTTTTTTTTAATTTAATTCGATTTACGCGTGTAAAATTTCATCTGATTGGTTGAGAGAAGTCAGTGCTGTATGGTTTGCATTATTGAAGCTCGTATAAATTTAAAAAATCCTTTGGTATTAAAGTGCGATTTAATTAAAGTTTTTTGAGAATTGATCAATAATTAAGTGTTGCGATTCTTCAAAAATTAAATTGTGACAGTAAAGTTGAATATTGCATGAAAATAGAAAAATTTCCATGTAGTTAGTGCCAGTAAGCGGCGGAAGTTAAACAAAGAAAATGCCTACAAGCTGTTCAGGTTGTGAACAGGCGATAAGAAATAGCCAAGTAATTGGATGCAAGGGAGTGTGTGGTAAAATATTTTGTTTGAAATGTGCGAGTTTATCGGAATATGAAGTAAAATTGATTCTAACAAAAAAGAATATTTTATATATGTGCGATGAATGTTTAGATTACAGAAAAACGGTTTTTGATAAAATGGAATGTGTCTTGAGAGAAGTAACAGTGAGCAAAAATAAAATATTAGAGCAGGAAAAAGATATTAAAACAATTGTGAGTGGTCTAAAGATTGTGAACGAGAATGAAAATAGACTGATAAAGGAACTTAAAAAAGCTAACAAAGTGGAGACACAAACCTACGCGGATAAAGTAAAGAATGACCCGCCATTAATAATTAAGCCTAAAAGTATGCAAGATTCAAAGGTTACGAGAGAGGACTTGAAGAAAATGTTGACCCTTCGAATCTGAAATTCACAGAAGTAAGAGGAAAACTAAATGGTGTTATAACAATAGATAGTGTGAATAAAGTTGAGGTGCAAAAAATTAAAGAGGCAGTCCAGGAAAAGCTAGGTAGTAAGTATGATATAAAAGTGCCGGAGCTAAAAAAGCCAAAAATGTGGGTATTAAATATTAAAAGTGAATATACTGAGGAGAATTTAATTAGTAAGATAAGAGTGCAGAACGATAATTTAAAAAAATGTTATATGAAATGTATAAAAATAATAAGGAAGGCACAAGGTAATTATGTACATTACAATGCTCTAGTTGAAATTGACCATGAAGGATTTAAAGATGCAATGAATTATGGTAAACTGAACATACGGTGGGATAGAGGTATAGTGGTAGATGGAGCAAATGTTAAAAGATGCTTCAGATGTCAGGGCTAATCATATATCGAGTGAATGTAAAAATAAAGAAGTGTGTGCGAGGTGTTCAGAGGAGCATGACACGCGTAGTTGTAAAAAAGACGTTATACAAAAATGTGCTAATTGTATACAGGCTAAAGACAAATTAAAACTTAATATTGATGCAAATCACGAAATTCTGAGTAGGCAGTGTCCAGTGTACTTAAATAAGTTAAGAATTGAAAAGAAAAAAATGGGTTATTAGCAATTAAAGAAGGTCAAAGGTGCTTATTTAAATGTTCAAGGCCTAATAAACAATTGGAATGAAATGGAAGTTGTCTTTAATCAAAGTAGATATGAATTTATAATGGTGTCAGAAACTCATGTCACTGATGGTATTGAGGACAGCGAAATTAACTTGGATTGTTACAACCTAATAAGATGTGATACGGAATCAAGCAGAACAGGAGGTGTAATATTATATATAAGAAATGAGTGGCAGTATGAAGTAGTACAAGATTTCAAGTCCGGATTGGATATTTGGTGGTTAGCTGTTAAGTGTTACAGAGAGAATAAAAGCATGATTATTGTAGTCGTGTATAGGTCACCTAGTTCGTCAGAGCGCCAGTTTTGTGAATATTTTAAAGAGTGGATGGACAGTTTAACTGATTCAGCTGAAGACCTATGCATAGTAGGTGATTTTAATATACATAGACTGGGGTACTGACAATATATACAAACGAGAAGTGCAACGAATATTAAACGATAACGGCTGTAAACAAAAAGTTAATGAATATACAAGAGTTATACGGCAACGATTAAAACTATTATTGATTACGTAATTATTGATATGAATAATTTAAGCGTGAAAGTGAATAATACTTTAAAAATTAGTGATCACGAGTCATTAGAGATTAATATTGAATATAATGAAATCAATGAATCTAGAGGAGAGAAATGGATAGAAGTTATGCGCTATGATAAAAGAAAATTTAATTGTGCGATTAATGAAGCATTTGATGCCAAGATGAAAGAGGTAATAACAAAGCTAATGGAAAAGAAGTGTGTAAGTAGGATAAATAGTTAGTAATACTAAGGGAACATAAGATTAATGCTTATCAAAGAGCTACATTAACTAATGATGAGAGGGAATGGACAAGTTACAAAGCGATACGGAATAAATATAAAAAACAAATTAGGTGTGCTAAAAGGAACTATATATTAAGAAGGATCGATGGAGTCAAAGATCAAAAGGAGATGTGGAGTGTCATAAAAGAAACGGTATTAAAGAAATCAAAAGCAGATATATCTGAAGTCTACTTTGAAGATGGTAAAAGCACGAGCAATAAGAGATAGCGGAAGAATTCAATAATTATTTCATAGAAAGTGTAGAAAAAATTAATAGTGACATACCAACAATGCCGTATACAGATCTTTTAAATCAGACGGATAAACAATTTCGTTTTAAAATATTAAATGGTAAAGAAATAAAAAATATTTGTAGTGTAATAAACCAAAAGAGAGACTATAACAATTTAGGTGCTAAAATGGTAATAGAGCATTGGTCGGAACTGGGTGCAACCTTAATTCGTATCTTTAATGAGTCATTAATAACTGGAGAATTTCCCGACGCTTGGAAGGAATCAGTAGTAATACCAATTCATAAGGTAAAAAATACGAAGACATGTGAAGAATTCAGACCAGTTAATATGCTACCACTATGTGAGAAGATTTTGGAAAAAGGAGTACAAATTCAACTAGAAAAATACCTAGAGGAAAATGGTTTTATAGCTAAGGCACAATCATGGTTTAGAAAGCAACACAATTGCGAGACAGCATTAAATTGGGTAGTGACGGAATGGAAAGAAGAAATGGAGGAAGGTAATGCTATTCTAGCAGTATTCTTAGATTTTAAGAGAGCGTTCGAGACTATAGACAGACAAATTCTTCTATCAAAGCTTCAAAAATATGGTATACAGGGCAAGGAGTACAGTTGGTTTAGGAACTATTTAGAGGGAAGAAGACAGAGAACAAGAGTCCATGGCATACTTTCCGAAGAAATTGAAATAAAATTGGGAGTACCACAAGGATCAGTGCTGGGTACATTATTGTTCTTGGTATATATAAACGACATTAAGAGTGCGTTGAGGTATTCAAAAATTAGGTTTTTTTGCTGATGATGCGTTGGTGTTTGTAACTGGTTAAGATGTAGAAAGAATCAGTAACGATTTAAGAATGGATTTAAAGGAACTAAGTGAATGGCTAAGAAAAAATAAACTGAAATTAAATGTTAAAAAAACTAAATTTATGGCCATAAATAGTACGTATAATGATGACTTAGAAATTGATGGTGAAAAAATTGAGTGCGTGAGTGAAATTAAGTATCTGGGGATTTTAATTGATAACAAATTAAGCTTTAATGGACACATTGATTATATTTGTAAAAAAAAAAAAAAATGGAAAAAAAAGTTGCCTATTTTAGAAGAATTCGAAGCAATTTATCGACATTGAGTGCAATTAAGATATATAATGTTTTAATAAAACCTCATTTTGAGTATTGCTCTTCAATACTATTTCTGTGCACAAAGACAAAGTTAGAGCGAATTCAAAAGCTTCAAAATAGAGCTATGCGCATAATACTAAGGTGTAATAGACTCACGCCAATAAGAATGATGCTAGAAACCTTAAAATGGATCAGTTGCAGCAAAAGAATACATCTTAATGTACTTGTTTTCATTTTTAAAATTAGAAAGGGATGTCTACCAATATATCTACAGGAGAGAATTAGGATGGTATCAGATGTTCAGCCATATAACTTGAGAGGAGTAGATGTAAATATTCGATTAGGCTTATTTAATAGAAATAGGACTCAAAATTCACTAATATATAAAGGATTTAAAAAATTTAATGATTTACCATTAGAAATAAAAAGAGAAAGTAATTTTAAGATTTTTTAAGAGAAAATGTGTGCAATTTGTAAAGGATAGAGCTGTTTAAGGAATTGGTATGTAACTTAGGAACTATGTTTATAAAAGTATTATTTGTACTAATAAATAATTATCTTATCTTATCTAGTTTTACGTATTTTTATGTAGTAAACGTTTTAAAGGGTGCTCTAACGGTGATATACAGAAACACAATATTTTTTGTGCCACATGAAATAGCAAATCGCTCAGTCCATTGTTATAAGTCAGTGGTCTATTCCCACTAGTTTTTCTGGGTATTTGATGACGCAAATGGTGTATAAACGGGATATTCCGAATATCTAGATATCGATACCCCATGTCTGTCATAAGCATAACACAACATTTAGAGAATTTACAAGTGGACCTTAAAAGCCTATTTTCCTGATTTAAAACAAAAATATTGAATGGATAAGAAATCCGTTCAACATTAGTACGATATCCATGCCAGAAGGTTTATCGCATGCGAAAGAAGAGCAATTGTTGGAATTAACTTCAGACGGATTCTTGAAAAATAAATATATGGAGTGTGCTTTAGCATCATTCTGGTTGCAAATGCAACATGTGTATCCAGTTTTAACAGAGGAAGTTCTGAAATACATGTTGCCTTTTCCAACTTCATATCTAGGTGAAGTTGCTTTTTCAGCATTTATAATTAGATAATAAATAAAAAAACAAAGGTAACAGGCTTTTGGATGGGGACCGCATCTCAGATTAAAATTAACAACCAAGAAACAAAATAGGTAATATACGCATGTATACATGTAGCCTTAGGTATGCGCTAATCAAGTTAAAAATGATGATCTGTCATCTCAGCACAAACAATGAATGTTATTTATAATATAACTTTTATTTATTTTATTTATATTTTATTATGAGTTAATTTTATTTTTCGTTTATTATTATTTTGTTTTATGTACTAAAAAAAAATAAATATATTTTGATTGTCATTAGTGTATATCATACTGACATGTATATAAATGGACTGCTTGTTGAACCAAAAATGCATGAAAGCAAATGGCAAATGGTGCTAGGTTCCCTCTTAGCATAGCTATGACTGCCCAGAAAAAGACGTAGGTTTAAAAACGTTACGATTTGTATAGGGCACCACGTAGTTTTTCCGTTGGGGTGGTTAGACTACTAAACCTATTAAGTGCTTGGTTGAATTGAATTAATTAGCATTCCTAATTCTTTATAAAACGTATAAAAATAAAAACTATCATACTGCGAGGGAAATTAAACAACAAAATCAGCAAATTAATGCGAGCATAAAAAAAAAGAGCAAAAATCCAATCGCCAACCAGCCACCCACAGAACACCTAAATATTTAATTACTGAAGAAAAAAAAAGTACTCAGCTTTTATTTTCTTATTGATTAGGGCTTGCTCTCCTCTTAGCCTCCAACCGCCTACTTTGTTTCTGTACTTTTTTTTTTGTGTGGAGTCGACAAATTACTTGCACCTTTATCTATTAACGGTGCGCCAAATTTGTTTTTTGTCTATGCCTTTTTGCGTTCTTTAAATTTATAAATTCAGTTTTTGTATAAGAAAGCAACACTAAACTTTTTTTTTTTTGGTTTACTTTACTGGTCCTACGGCACGTACAGAAAAGAGCTCAATGGCCGTTCTTCAGTTCTACCGCTGCGGACATCGAATTTCTAGTTCGAAACCTTCGCAAATCTGCCGCACTGTTGCCAATGTAGGTAATGTAATTTAGACGACAGATTAGTTTGATTAATATTCTGAATATTTGTTAACGGCAGATTTTTACATCTTTATAATGTGAGAATAAGAAGATCAAAAACAGGAGCGTCAATTTTGTATAGTTGAATAGGGTATCTTCGGCAAATACAGCCCAGAGGGAAATAAGGCTAAAGGCCCACATTTAAAAATTCCTACTTAAATGAATCGCAGCAACCTCATACTTTATGTACACAAGTGATGGGACCCCCCCAGGCCAGAATTAGCGGAGTAGGCTGCCTCAAAGATCGGAGTAGATTTGAAAAAAATTTTGTGGAATTAAAAACACTTTCCAACGAATAATTTTATTACAAAAAAAAAAGTAACAAAATATAATGAAATACCCACAATACCGAATATTACAAACATACCATTGTATGTATTACATAAATATAATCATTTTTTTTTTTTTTTTACAAAAATAAGCACCATGCTGGATTTTGAAATACGATGCAAATGATAGTAACTCAACACTGGGTTGTTATGTGACTTCATCCTTAACATCCTTTATCAATTACTTACTGATTTCTGACTGTGCTAATGCAAATTGGGTCAGCAGCAGCACTACTATGAGGTAAGCAGCGTAAATTTATCATATATGTTACCAGTTCCCTATCCATGTATTGACCAAGTCCATTTTTTAAAATGTTTATGTTTAACCAGAAGTTTAAAACAGTAAATGGAGTAGATTTCGATAAGAGGAGTCAGTACCAAGATTTGCAAGTTTCATACATTTTTCAATGTGAATTTCTAGCAAACTATTTGTAGCAGAATAATGATTTATATCTGAAACTAAAGGTAACGAAGAGGTCTAGTAAATAATGTCGAGAAAAATAAAAAAGAATGCATTAGAATGGAGATATTAGCTCGGAAACTTGTAAAAAATGGTAAAAATTGATGTTTTTCAAATCAAATTCCTCTTACTAGGTATTCTCATTTCTTTATATTGTGACTATTTTAGAGAGATAAAGCCTAGATCTAGCAAATAACGTCGAGTTTTTTCATTTTTAGTGTCTCTTTTTTTAATTATTTGACTCTAATAGTACTTGTTTTTTCTCTCGATATTTCACCGACGAGAAATTAAAATATTTCGTTGAAAGTTTTAGAACTATAAAGCAAAAGGTATATTTAACATTTATGTGCAAAATAAAATTTAGGAGAGTTAATTCTCTTTAAAAATTTTCAATTTCTTTGAACTGCAAATTTTCATTTTCGTCTTAAATTGTCGCATATTAGGTTTCTGTCTTTTACGCTAGATGTCTCTAATGTGACTTTTGGTCTAAGTCTAAGCTAATTTTATATATATTTTCATACTTTCAGGACACAAACCGACGTATAGTAAGTTTTACTGCCTACAGGCTCGCTGGTATCTAAATTGCAATTTTTGCTGAGTACTGACTCCTCTTAAGTACGTACATAATGTTAACAGTGCTGCAAGTGGAGTAGATCTACTCCGATTGTAGTAGAGATCCCATCACTGACACATGCATTAAGTCGACACGAACGCCGTCGAGGGGCGTTCGGCAGTTCGCGCCGCCATCTTGCCAGTAACGAATGGTACGTCACCGAGAAGGGTACGGCTGCTTGGAATCATAATTTTCGCCTAGACAAAATCATAACTTCCGTTGTTTAATTGCTATTTCCACTTGTAGTGACTTGTTTACTTTGAACGTTAGGTAATATGTATATGTAGTTTATGATTTCGGTGTTTATTTTCACCCATCATTGTGTTTATTTGATTAATGAGTAATTTAGTAAAATTTTGTCAGAGGTCTAATAAGGCCCATTGGAGTAGACCGTGGGCCTTGTAACCCTACCTAACCTATATTCCCAATGAAACTAATGTTCCTATATAGGATTATGATTGTGACATTATTTTTGTTCCAAAGAATGAAGACTATTTGGACTTACTCTGTTGTAGATTAAGAAATTTATAACTAAAGTTGTTGGGGGCCTTATTATCCCCCTGGGTGTTAAAAAGGTGCATTTTTATTGGAAATTTTTAAAAATAGGCCCATGGAAGAGGTTTTATAAAACTGAATTATTTTTTAAAATATGTACTTTGCTATAGTTTTTCTTTTTTTTTTTTTTTAATTGTGCAAATAAATAAATTTCACGGAAAACTTGTTTTTGCAGTTCTATATAACCAAATACTTGATTTATTGCATTTTCAAATTAGATGGGCCTTATTTGCCGCAGGTACCTATAAAAATACTGTACAGAAACCTCGATTTCGGTCATTACATGTAATTGGAATTTCAATGCCAGATTACTGGAAAACTATTAGTGTTATCAATAAACTCTATTCTACCCTTTTTGTAGAGAAGTTTCCACGCTTTCGGTTTCATAAATATGCTTTACAGCCATAAGACTGACAGGAAAAAAGATATTCACAAAAAACCGAAAAATGTCATTTTTTTACAGTTTTTGGGCTGTCACAAGTTATGTGTACAACCGAATTCCGGGGACTTTGCATATCTTATTTGCAGAGGAAAAAGGTAAGTGTATACCAATTTTTAGCTTGGTTGGATTTTTTCCGAACTGAAATCCTAAAGTTCCTGGACTATGACAAATGGGCTACTTTCAGGCTGAGGCAGCCATTAGAACGAAATTATATTTCATAACTAATCGAAAATGTTTACTGTTTTCAATAAATCAACAAGCTTTAAAGAAGAAACCACCCCCTTTACTTGAAATGTTTGTAATATTTTGTCGGTCTACATAAAATGTTTTCAATTTGTTACATGCTTTTTCATTGTTTAACATCTGTATATAAGTCCATAAAGTTATTGGGCTTATACATTACAAACATATACTAATATAAAATTCAATCTAATTATTTACGGAGAACTGAATCATATATTTATCTTTAATACGTACAGATGCCTACCTACATTTTTCAGGTATAAAAATTTGAATTAAAAACTGAACCGGAAATTCCAAAATGGTGTTACTCTCTGCGTATTTGTAAAGATACGCTTATGCGAAAGCTAAGGATTTGCTTGTTTTTTCTACTTAATTTTTTTTTTTTCATTTCCATCCTTTCCTTTTGATATATTTTATGCTTATGAAATGAAAATAATATTGAAAACATCTGAGTCAGCGCATGCTTGTTGCTTTATTTTGTTTTCTTTTGAACATCAATCCAGCAGGATTTTTGGTATCCCCATGGTTATAATTCTGTGATTCGAAGACCGCCGTTCCCAGGGAAATAGAGTTCTCAAAGGAGACTATTGAGGCACTTTTAATGAATTGCTATGGAAGAACATAAATTGCGCCGGGATATACGAATGCGAATTGATGTAAGTTCCAAGTTTGTCGTTTTATATTTCTAGTATAAAGTTTATTAAGAGCAAATCATTGACTTTCCGCATGTTGATTCAAGCGAAGCTTTCTGTTTTCTGTGTAACCCCCCACCCCTACCCCTCCAAATAAAATTAACAGAAATCGTAATTACGTATTTCTAAAGCACCTACGAGCTTTTGAAAGTGGTCCTTTTGTCAGAAGAAAAAAAAAAACAGTCGCTTTATATGTAGGAATTATTTGGTGTGGGAGAAATAATTGTGTAACATAGGTACAGGGAGCAGATTTTGTAAAAGTTTTGAGAAAATGAGATTATATCTTTACAACTTTGTAAACGGTAAGTAAGTACTTTTATACACTTTGATTTTCCCTTCGTTGAGAAGTTAGCAAAGTTGCTAGTTCAAGTTCAGTCTACCGAAAAGATATGAACATTTTCCAATAAAAGTTGATTTGAGTTTTTGAAGTTTTTTCCTTTTGTGCGTTTCTTTTTGCATGAAAGCACATTTTTTTTCTGCCCTATGCTTTACGTCCTGTTTTTTGTCGTAAATTTCTGCCACCCTAATCGCTCCACCTATACTACAAGAGGTCATACGTACCATCTTCATTCCATTAATTGCATTTTTAGATATTCATTAGGTCTGTAATAGAGCTCGAAGGTGGCTCAATGTCTGGCGCTAACTTGTGTATTCACCAAGTTTTCGGCAAAGATTTTCTTACTTTGAAGCGTGAAGTTGGATTTCAAGTTTAAAATAAGAAACTCGTAAAGATAAATTCTTATCAAAGATTTACTTAATTTTAAACGAAGAAAATATGAAGATGAGACAACTAAAAATTTATACCAAAGGAGAATGAAAATTTTTGTATACGATCCGCTCTTTGTAGCAACAAGAGACTTTTCTTTCCGCGGAGTCTGCTTCGATGAGCTAATTCAATCGATATATTCCATAAAATCCGACGCCACAGGACCAGATAATCAATCACCGCGTTTCATTTACCTGGGGGTTACACCTGCAAGTACAGCTTACATGCAAGCCTCCCTTCCAACACTATTTTTAACTTGACAGAAGAAGGCAGTTCGGTTGATGTCTTATCATCTTGCATGTAAGTTCATTTAAAAAATGGCATTGAGGCGTAAAGTAATGCGTATATTGGAAAATTATAGCAATAAAGGTAGTAGCAGAATGATAAAAACCCAAGAAAAGGTTAAGAGGAAGGTGTTGGTAAATGATGTAATGCAAATGATCCCAGAAAATCTCATTTTTCCAGAATAAATTTAACAAATTCTCTTAAGCATTTCTTTTCCGCCATCTTGAAAACTGCATAATGTCAAATTACTATCACCTCAGCTGCCATGGTTTTTCATCATACAAGTTCGCTGAAAGCTGAACTGACAGCATGGCAGTAGAGGTTACACGTGCAAGAAATATGGCAGTGCAGCTTGCATGCAAGCCGTACTTGCAGGTGTAACCCCCGGGTTAGCTATTATTACCAGTAATCAGCAAATATGTCCTACATGTCATTAATTCATCCATAACATCTTCGTGTTTCTCAGCAGCTGGAAAATCGCCACGGTCCTTGCTATTCCAAAAAATCATTCTCCAACACAACCTTCCGATTTTCGTCTAATTAGTTTGTTGTGCTTTTTATCAAAAGTATTGGAGAAGAAGCTTATGTACGGTCAGATGGTTGAATACACCGAGAATAATTATCTCTTGTTATGTTGGCAACCTGGTTTTCGCTCTTCACATAGCTGCGAGACCCCAGTCTTAAGTTTCCACCGATATTGAATATGCTATGGAACGGGTAGACTATACTGCCCTCATTCTTCTCGATATCTCCAAGGCATTTGATAGTGTCGACCATATTATTCTGCTTCAGAAACTGTCGACCAGTTTTTGCTTCAGTACCTCAGCCATCTCTATGATACACAATTTCTTGTTGGTACGCAGCCAGCGTTTAAAAATAAATGTTTTTATTTCAATTCCCTTACTATTAGCATGTGGAGTACCCCAAGGATCAATCCTCCGCCCACTGATCTTCAGTGCCTATATAAATGATCTTCCAAATGCACTAAAAGATGTGAAAATCTATATGTACGCTAACGACGTCCAACTGTGTATTAGCAGAGCAATCGGTCTTCTTGAGGATTGCGTGGCACGATTAAATGACGACCTATTTCGAATAAATACGTGGGCCCAACATAATAAACTAGTCTTATATCCAGTTCAATCGCAATGCATGTTTTTTTATTGCAACTGTAACAATCGAGATTTAATTGATTTTTCCACAGTAGAGTTAAACGAATTTACGATGCCTATTTCAAGGAAAGTATCTAATCTGGGAATTGTGCTGAATGGGAGGATGAATTGCTGCGATTATATCGGCTCTATGCTGGGAATAGTGGCTTGCGAAGACTGTGGCTTTCAGCTAATATTCTGTCAACTGAGCTCAAGTTAAAACTTTTCAAAACACTGATCTTTCCTTATTTTACTTATGGCAGGATCATTTTCCCAAGCTAGATAGTGTCTGTCACCGCAAGGTAAATGTAGCATTTAACAATTGTGTTCGTTTCATTTTTGGGCAACTTTGAAATAATTTTTTTTTTTTGTTTTGTGTATTACTACAAGATTAATAGATACATTACCCAATAACTAATATTATAAACAATTAGACTAATAAGAAATTAATTAATTAATTAGAACTAAGATACAAAGGAGAAAAAAAATGAAACTTATACTTATTTATAATGCAAAGCTAAAAACTAGACTGATTTCAAGTGCTCGAGGACTTTGCATTTAAGATTACCAAACATACCTGACTCAAACAACAATCTCAAATTTATTGGCAGAAAATTCCAAATAATAATGGACTGGATGAAGGAAGAACTGACGCTTAGATGTTAGACAATTATGTCTAGGCACTATTAAAGTAGTAACTCGACTTGATCTCGCAATCTGAAGTATATTATACAAGTAGTTGGCCTTCCGAGAGTCCCAGCCAATAAAATAACAGCGCGATATTTGAAATAGATCATAAGGCTACAACCAAGGATGGAGTTGGCGTAAGGAGAGACATGGTCAAAACGACGGAGACCAAAAACATACCTTATAGTAGCGTTGAATGCAGAATCTAGCTTTCGAATAGACTCATAGTCAGGACAAGCAAATATTTCCATTGATTACGACAGGTGAGAAATAAG
This sequence comes from Dioctria rufipes, assembly GCA_963924295.1. Classification (NCBI taxonomy): domain Eukaryota; kingdom Metazoa; phylum Arthropoda; class Insecta; order Diptera; family Asilidae; genus Dioctria; species Dioctria rufipes. Next base: position 78,677,218 of record OZ002743.1, on the reverse strand, counting down.
AAGTATCTAAAATTGTTTATAATTAAGCATTTAGTTTTGGTAGGGTTCAAGTGTAGCATGTTGTCAATGGTCTACAAATAAATAGAATGGAGATCATAATTTATACAAGAAACACCATTCTCAGCTAATCCAATTGGTCTTGAGATGTACAATTGAGCATCATCAGTAGGTACTTAACACTATGAAATAAATCATTGATGAAAAGAGAGAACAACAAAGGACCCAAGATAGATCCTTGGGGCACTCCTGAAGATACCAATTAAAAAGACGAATATAAATTTTTAGAATACACAGATTAATACCAATCCCTCAAGTAACTGCTGATAAGGTTTGCAGCCTGGGTAGAGAAATTAAACTGAATTATCAGTTTTCTACTTAGCTTGCTATGACTCAACGAATCAAATGCTTTAGAGAAATCCAAGAGCTCGAACATGGAGAGCTCATCCCTGCCAATAGCAATCCGTATATCATTGATTATTTTTAGAAGAGCAGTAATACAGCTATGCTTAGAGCTCTAAAGCCTAATTGTTCTTCATTTAGTAAATTATGATATGCAATGCATATATTTATTTGGGCAGACATAATTTTTTCAATTACTTTAGATAAAAAGGGTAAGATGCTAATAGGTCTGAAATCGGTATTAGATGAATTTTTCGGAACAGGTATGACCTTTGAAAACTTCCACTGTTTCAGAAACTGAGATGCCGTAAAACACTTATTACAAATGTGTGCAAGAGAAGAAAGAATATAAGGCAGGAGCATTTTAACAAATTTCGGGTTTAAACCATCACATCTCGTGCTGTCAGATTTGATTTCACAAAAAGCCATGAGAACGTCATTAGCTGTTACTCGGGTAAAATTAAATGCTGAAATGTTGCGAGGAACACTAGGATTAGGCAAATCATGGCTGCTTTGAGAGTTCGAAGTTATTGCAGGTACAATAAGGAATTTCTTGTTGAGTTCTTCCGGATTAATGTTGATATTATTTTTAGTTGAACAAACTACGCCAGCAGAGCATAATTTTTTCCATAATTTTTTTTTTTTTTTTACCCATTATGGCTCATAATTCTAGGAGAAAACAATGGGCAGATAGGGTTATATATAGTTTTAGTTACCAATGGAACATACTCTCCATGAAGATAATGGATCACTTCAGACAGGAAGTCAGTTTGATCCTTAACGTCACACATAGTGAGAGCATTAGTCCGAGGGAGAGATCGAGCTACATTATGGAGATTATCTAAATTTTCTAAATAATTAAAAAATTAAAAGGTATTAGGCTCTTGAATATAATGGGGTTGAAAATCATAGGTCATCATTATGATATAATGATCAAATATACCCGCAATTGACACAAATTTAAATTTAGCTGGACAAGTTGTGAGAAATATATCAAGAAGATATGAAGAGTGCATTGAAGAGTGAGTGGGATGTTCATTAACTCGATGCATATTAGGTTTTCACTCCCGGGATTTCTCGCTCCCGATTTCCCGGGAAATCCACAAAAATATCTATTTCCGATTTCCCGAGAAAAAATTCAATTCCCGGTATTATTTTAAAGATTTGTCATCCTATAACTGGAAAATAAATATTTCCAAACTTCTTGTTTTATTTAAAAATATTTGAAAACAAAGTAACCCTTGACTTTCTTGTTTTCGTGATTATGCAGGTGCACCTTAGAACCTATAACAAACAGAAATGCTGACAAACCAAATTAAGTGAAGCTTCTCCACGATTGTGTTGATCTCCAGTTTTCTAGTGTGGGAGCTCAGTGCAGCTAAAAATAGCTAGCGGAACTCATGAAGGAGCAGTCAAGTAATTCTAATAAGAGTGCAAATTTGTAGCCTTTTCTACGCACTGCCATTGCTTTTTTATTGCCGATGGTCCCACTTGTTTCTTGTCCTTTTTGCGCTCGCATCTCCGTCCTTCCTCCGTTATTGTCGTCCCCTTCGAGATATTATGAGGGGAAGGAAGCTTCATTTATGTATACGAATTTAATACGATACCCGCATTCAATGCAATATAAATTTTTTTAAAATCAAAGCGTTGTTGTAGTATATCTTACTGTTTATATTTAAAGAGATAAAACAAGCATAAATCTAAAATTTAAATAATTTAAAGGTTGCTTGAATAAAAGTAAGTTTAATTAAATTTCAATAATATTTATTTATTTTTTTCGTGATATAAAATTTTAAATATTAAAGGGCTAATAAAGAAAAAGTATGTCAACAGAAGGAACTTGGAGATTTTATTTTACCATTGATTCTACTAATAAGGACAAAGCAAAATGTAATAAATGTAATCAAATGATTGTGAGAAAGGGAGATTCCACAAGTGGAATGAATCGTCATTTGCATATCCAACATGGAATAGATTTAGTTACCAAGAACAATAAATTCCATGCACCAAGTACATCATCGCCGGACACATCTGATAAATCCATTTCAGGGAATCAATATTCCATTTTGAAATATATAAAGAAAATATCATTGGAAGAAATCCTTGCAAAACTAGCAGCTGTAGATGGAATTTCCATCAATGTTATTTCGAAAAGTACGTTTATTCGTGAATCTATTTCAGCGAAAGGATATTTTCTTCCTAAAAATCCTTCACACATAATGAATCTTATATTTAACTATTATGCCGAAATTAAATCAGAACTTAAATATAAATTTTCAACTATCTTAAAAGCAAATCAAAAATTTTGCTTAACTTTAGATGAATGGACAAGCAGTCGTAATCGTAGATACATGAATATTAATGTTATGTGCAATGATGGAATATTCTAAAATTTGGGATTAGTAAGAATTGAAGGAAGTTGTGGAACTCAAAAAACGTTAGATATAGTTAATGAGCGGTTAAAGGAATTTAATTTAAATTTATCTACAGATATTATTGCAATCATAACTGATGGAGCAGCCGTTATGGTTAAGTTTGGGAAGTTGGCTCCTGCCTTCCATTTACAATTCATCTGGTTGTTTTGGATACCCTTTATGGTTTTGCTAAGACAGAATTATTATTGGGAAAAAATCTGAAGCAACAAATAGACCAATGATTAGATGATGAAGTGGCATTGAAGGTATAGAAAGTAATGATGATGATCTTGATAAAGACGAAAATCCAGCATTTGAAGGCATATCATTGTCGTATCCAGGATGCAATAAAACAGTTCCACAAGATATCATAATTTTTTAGGAAATCGCCAGTGCGCAACACAATTTTTCAGCAAAATGTTAAATTAGAATGTGGTAAAGAATTAAATTTATCATTAGACTGCACGACAAGGTGGAATAGCATGTTAGATATGTTGGAAAGATTTGAACAAAATCATTAATTGCTTGTTTACGTCCAGTAAAATTAGCGTCCGAAGCATTATGTCGACGTGATATGGAGTTAATAAAAAGTGAGGGGATTCTGTCGTTTGTAATAGAAAATTTAAGTGCGTTAGATAATTCAATATCTCGAGAATTACTACAAAATTTTAAATTGCGCATGATAACCTGAAGACCAAAAATTTTAATTTCATTGGTAAAGTACCTAAATAATTCAAATTTATTGTATTCTAAACAAGATGATAATTTTTTTGAAATGTCGTCGAAATCTGAAATGATTAAATTATCTAACGAATTGTTACACCGCCTATTTCCAGTTAATATCATTAAGGACACCGCTGAGCTTAAAAATAAAGATAGCGTATTAATTTCTGACACGGAAAACAATATAGAATCAGAAACACCAGCAAATGTTTTGAAACGGAAGCTTGAAAGTGCTATAAATATGAGCGCCAAAAAAACAAAATACAGAAGATACAGAATATAAGACTTTATTAAGAGAATTTAATTTATTTGAAACCAGTGGAAAATTAACAAAAAATTTGAAGATGATCTTAGATGCTCTCCTTTGCATTAAACCAACCTCAGTGGAAAGTGAAAGAGTATTCTCGACTGCTGGCCTTTTTGTCACCAAAATTCGGACACGACTCAACGACAATTCAGTTAATGCGCTAGTTTGCCTCAGAACTCATTTTACGAACTCTTCTGATAAATAACTTTTTTTGTTCTATTAATAATTAAGTTTTTTGTTTTAATGAAAAAAGACATAAATATTTTAATTGTTTTTTAATTAAAAAGTTTTTTTTATTTAGTAAATATTAAACCCGGTTTTCCCGGGTATCCCGGGAAAATCTTCGAAATATTCTCGTTTGCCGGGATTCATTATTTGCCGGGAAATGAGAAACCATAATGCATATCAAGCGAGTTCAACTAAAAATTAAATTGGTTTGTAGCACTATCTCCACTGAGAAAATTAATATTAAAATCACCACCAATTACGATATTATTATATTATGGAACGATATGTGTCAGATCGTCGATTAAGTTCGATAAATCTGCGTTCGGCGGCTTTTAAACACAACCGATCAAGCATTTATTAAATCCTTGCCCCTACTCACAAAAGAGATATTCAGCCTCTAAATTAGTATCTCCACTAGATATCAACCGTCTGCAAGATATACTAGAGTTTATGTATATAACAACGCCACTTGTCTAGACTACTTAATTTTATTGCACCTCGAAAACAGGAAAAAGTTTTTTTTACAATAAAATTAAAAAGACAATTGATCTAGTTCATTTCAGTATTAAGTACAATATCATGTTTAGTACTGAAGTAATTAAATGTAATTAAAAGTGTTTGAAAAGAATTGAATGGAATTATAATGCCCAAATACTTTTTAAATACTTTTGAATATTTCTAAGTACTTTTATAATTCAATTACTTTCCGGTATTTTAAAGTATTATTTGCAATTTCGACTGTGGCTTTAAAATGTTAATTCCAATTAAATACTGAGTATTTTACACCTCTGTCTGGAGCCTATCATTGAAGTTCTTTTTTGGTCCATTCTTGAGTGTCCTGGCACCTATTGAAGTGCTAGGTGGTGTTTTGTCCCACGGTTTACGGTAACTATAAGCACCATCAGGAAAAGATTTCATTCAACAAAATTTTTATGGACAGGTGACATCTAAGTTTATTTTAAGAAAAATTACGTAAAAAATAAATTACAAATACCTACTGTGAACGATATCGTTAACCCAACCCTGTATAATAGCACTTTTCTATAGAAATTCAAGGCCTATTGTAGCATTTATTTATTTTTTTTTTATAGGAGAGTTACTTAATAGACATATTATTGAAGGCAAACGAAATTCGTATTATTACAAATCACACAACACCTCAATTTAAAATCGATAGAAATCTCAGTGTTTTTTTTTCTGTCACTCTGTTATGTAGGTATCTCCATCACAACCTTTCAAATGTCTGAAAATCATTGAAAGTTCTTCAAATTTTCTGAAGACGTCTTTCCTTTCTTGCTCAACATGTGTATGCGACTCGGACGATTGAATTCCATGTATTCGACATTTAATAGAGACACATCTTCGTTACCGAATCTTTTCATCAAGACCAATTCATTAGATTCCTCTGACGTTTTCCAAATCATTTTCTACCATCACCCCACGCAATTTTCTTTCTGGGCTCTTTATAAACTTGGACTGTGTTATATTGAAAAGAGCTCAAAGCTAACAACTACAAGTGGATGAAAAATTATTATTGTCCTGTTAACGAAATTGTTTCTTTAACGTTCCACTTACTTTTCTAGACGACCCACGTTTTGTGTTTCGGTTTACATTTTCAGTGGGCACTTGTTTCCCTCCGCAAGGTGGTGGTGGGTGTGCTTTTAAAATTTTCCCACTTGTGTAACAATACAGGAAGCTCAGCACATAGTCAAATTAACTTTGCGCATTAAATTGAATCAAGTTTGTCAATGAAATTCCCTCTCAGGTATTTTAATTTTTAATTTTTTTTTTTTATTTTTTTTTTACGTTGCTAAATGAAATCCTAAAAACTGGACAAAGGAATATCTGCTGCATTTGACATGAAAGAGGTGTGCACATTTAAAGGCTTTGAACATATTGCATTATATGTGAAAATTGGAAGCGTTTTTTTGTTTTGAAATAAATAAAGTTAGATAACGGTGAAAAAAGATGAAAAAGAATATTTGCGTTGGTTTATTACTGAATACTTTTGAAACACCCTACTTAGTACTTGAACATAAGTACTTGCTTCTAATTACTTGTACCTAAGACTTAGTATTGTACTTAAGTACCGAGGTTTTTACTTAAGTATTTCTGAGTCTATTAAGTACATACATGTAAAAAAATATCTAACTCTTCGTAGGAAAGCAAACACAATCTTTTGCGCAGCTCATTTTTTGTTAAAGCAGTACCCTAGACAAACTAATAACATAAAAACAAGACTGGGCAAGTAAAACAAAAACCAGTAACGCCTCACTCGAATATACAATCAACGATGCCTCGACCTGATCAATTTTCTTCCTTAGAATTATTAGAGGCGACACCTTGAGGTATCTCGCTCGAGAATAAAATTTTTCATTTTTTCGCGAGGTGTAGCGCGCTAATTTTGATAGCTGGCATATTCTTATCGGTTTATTCATTGATATAATTGAAGGGTTCTTTGGTCATTCGCATATACTGGAACAATCTATGAGGATTAATATGTGAATCTTCATATATGTGGATGATGGAATTCGTCAAATACTAATAGCTTATTATTGTGATCCCATATACAAGCAAAACTGCAGAAAGGGCTATGCAAACAGAAAATGATTAATTTTATATTGTTAAATGGAAATTTTGGCAGTTTTCTTTTAGTTTTTTTGATATCTTTTTAACTAAAATGTATTTATTTTTTTATGGTAATACTCTGTAACAAATAACAGTTATTTTGCTTTTCCTTCTTGGGTGTAATATGGAGAGTTTGCCTCAGATAATTCAAAGGTACTCAGAATATATTCTGAGTTTATTTGATTTTTTTCAAGTATCTACGGAAAGCAAAATCCAAGCCGTACTGATGAGTATATAAGGTTTCTTCTATACGAAACACTTGTTTTACTTTCTTTCTTTATTCAGCCCACTGCGGGCTTACACAGTTTTAATTCATTCGAATTAATCTGATTTTTTCAACTCTTTCTAAAAAATAACTTTTCTCATTTTTTTCCATTTTTGTTTTCATTTCTTTTCACTTTTCTATTTTCATTTTTTTTTGTCACTCAATATATTTGGTTAATAAGTCAAACCAAGAAACTTATTGAAACTTGAGGCACTACATCAATGAGTTGTGCGATGAAATAACAAATGAAAACAAAAATTCGCCATTGTTATTGTACCGGAGAATCCCAAAGTGGTCATCTTGAACAAATAATTACGTTTTAAAACGTTTGATTAAATTATATTGCCGAAAATTCGTTTGTTTTTATAATTTGTCATATTTGTTTCGTTATCTATTCTGCGTATAGCAAGAGATCACGTGGCGCCCAAAATCTTTTCCAGCTTGTAGCCTTCTTTCATCGCCTGAGCTAGAGGATACGAACTTTGGAGTGCATATCATATTGTGACATAAATATATGTATGTTCGAACCGAATATTTCAAATGATAAACTTTGTGTATTTGACATTCGCGAGTAGTGTCGAGTGTATTCGAACTTTTGATCTGTTTCTACATTAAAACTTTATTAGATCAGAGAAGAAGAGTTCTGTACTCACCCATGACGTCGGGCACAAAACACCGAACAAAAATGTTGTAATACCAATACAAAACAAAAACATTTCATTCTTAAAAAAATGTTGACCACCCTAATGCACATGATCTTTGCTTCGTACATTCTTCCATTACTTGTAGATTTCTGCATTAAGCTCAACACTTGCTTTGTTTTTTTTTAGACAGGGGAGAAAGGAGATCCCATCCCCAGCACGGAGGACATAGCGGTCCATTGTGCAGTCCTGCTAGAAGCCCATTCACCGAAACCTTCTTGTCCTCTTAATGAAGCGCATCAGGACTTGGTGCGGAAGGTTTTTCAGCTCATCTACAGATAGAAGGGCAGACCCTAGAATATCCAGTCTGCTCCGGGTGTTCGGTTGTCTCAGGCTCTTCTTCCAGGTAGGAGAGACACTCAGGGCTGTCAACAACGCCCATCCTTTTTTAGTAAGCGTTAAGTGAGCTGTGGCCGGTGATGATGCCAACCACAGTTCTACATTGTTTCCTTCTGAGCCCCATGAGAAAATCAGAGGTATTCCGATTGGGACCATCAAGAAACAGTTTTGTGCACCTGTAAGTACTCAGGTTCGCCCATCTCTGCTAGTGCTTCCTATGAACATCCGCTTTGATGAGAACCCGATGCTCGAGATGGCAGCGCTTACAGCGGGTTCGGTCAGAGGAACGGAGAATCGGAGCCAGCTATAGCTAAAAGGTCAGCCCTTTCATTCCCCATGATCCCCATGTGACCAGGAGCCCACAGAAGGGACACTCCTTGTTGTGGATACGGAACTTATACACAGACGACCTGCAATCCTCCAGAAACTTATATATTATCGGAGGGCCACTCAAAGCTATCAAGCCTGCCTGACTATCCGAGAGGATAGTAATGTCTTTCCCATTGATTTGCATATCAAGGGCTATTTTCGTTGCTATTGAGATGACGAATACTTTAGCCTGAAAGACTGTGGTGTGTCTTCCAAGTGAGTATTCCATCCCAATGTCAGGATCAGGAAGGGAGACAACCGCCCCAGCTCCCTCATTAGTGAGAGAGCCGTCGGTGAAAATTTTTAGAGCGGACCGGTGAATAAGGCCTTCTCTCACTCCAGGATTCCCTTACAGGAAAGCTCACAGAAAAGGGACGCCCAAAAGGAAGCTCAGGTACCATCGCATCACGTGACATACTGGCCAGAGGGATTTCCAGGCCCAGCCCATACACCAGAGAGCAATGAGAACAGCCAGTTCAGCTGTCGTCCCAACATCGCCATGAGCGCAACCTGTACACAGCCCTTTTGGCATCTGCTTGAATGACAAAATCCAGGGGTGGCAGATAAAAGAGGACCTCAAGCGCAGCAGTGACCGTAAATCGCATGGAGCCCGTAATCCCCAAGTAGGCAGACCCGCCAGCTTCCGGATCATAGCCCCACAAGCGTCCTCGGCCATCATACACATATGCATATGTGAACATGGTTCTAACGATCGACTTGTATATCCAGTGCAGCCAAAGGTTCTCCTGAATTGAGCGAAGACATTAACCGTATTAACCTTTTCACGTTCAATCCCCATGTCAGTTTAGAGTTCAAGTTCTTGACACGGGAGAGAACTGCAGATTGTGAGCTTTGGAAGAACAAAGTAACCAAGCTAACATCTTCTGGAGAAAAGCACCAACCTGGTCTTTGTTGGGTTCACTGTCATATCATGACGGGTGCACCAGTGCTCAACAATATTGAAGCCTCGTTGCATGAAGGTACAGGCAGCAGAGCAGAGCGATGTCATCCGCATACGCTTCACATGAGAAACCCACGTTTTTCAGCACCGTGATGAGTGAGTCAATAAACATACACCAGATTACTGGGGACAGCACGCCACCTTGCGCACAACCTCTCTTCACCAACACACTGAGAGAGGTTCGGCGACCCACCTTCTCAATTAAGTATCGTCGTCTTAACATTTGGTCGATCCATCGCACTGCAGTGCGATCAACACCATGTCAACGAGCTGCATTTAACTATTTCCATCCTGCTATTCTTTGCTTGCTTCTTGTCATTTATTGTAATTGAGAACAAATAAACTAATTGTCTGCATTTTTTTCCAGTTTTCGTGCCCATTTTAGTTTAGCACTGTTCTACTTCCTTCTATACTATAACCATACTATACTAAGTATTCTGAATATAATATGAGCATACAGGTGAAAGATGAAAATAGAAAACTCTAGGCAGATAGTAAAAGAATGACACAGAAAAGAATCAGATGGAAGGAGAAGCTATATGGAAACCTTATACTCTAAAGATATTCAGCAGATTTTCATTATTTTTTTAAGTTAGTAGTGGAGATCAGATCTGATCAGTATATGAAAAACAAAAAACTAGGAAACCTCTACTACCTGAATAATTGCAATTTAGCGTTTTATTTCATAGAAAAATATTTTAAATTAAATTTAAAGGCCACCATGCACTTTGATCAATCTAACTCTTTATACAAAATTATAAACTCCATTATCTCAGAAAAATTAAGGAATATCCCAAAAATTGTTTAAGTCAACTTTAAATTGAATCTCAATTTCATACATACATACCCACGTATCTACCTAGCATTTTCAGTTGACATTTTATTTCTGTCAATTTGAAATCATTCCCAGTTTAAATACTATAAAAAGACGTCATGAAACTAACCTCACTACTGAAAATCATATTGCTATCAATCTTTTATATCTTTTCTTTAGTAGATTGCTTGAGGGAAGAGAAATTCAATTGCGTGTATTCCAATAAAAACGAGATAAAAATCTTCAAAAAGATTTTCTATCTATTTTTCTGAGTCAATTTCCTGTGACAACAACTTATAATCAGTAAAAAGGATCTGAAAGCTTTGTCTCGAGACAAGGAACGTATTGACATATAATTTATAACTCGTTCTTCATTAAACTAATTAGTTGCTTAATAATGTTCGATGTCGATGATTTTATATATTAAAAGTTAACAGTGAATAGTTTCTCTTTTAGAGAATCTGAGAGAAGAAAGAAAAAGTCTTGTAATTACGACGGATTTCCGATAGCCTTCTCAAAAATCTTTCATGAAAGAATTCTTATGGATTTTGGTACTTTTAAGGAATTTATACTGATTTCTGTTGATTTTCAGAGACTTTTCGAATAATCTAACGTTAAAACTTTAATTTTTCAAAAAATTTTCTAATTGAAATAAAAGAAAAAAGAACAATTTAATTAAAATACGTAATTAAAGTAAAATTCTCACTACTCAATAATTTACTTAATGGAATTTTTAAACTAACGGAGAAGAGTAACAATAGAAATTTCAGTATAAAAAAGAGGTCCAAAATGGACGAACACGTAAGTAAAGCCTTTATTCCACCGACAATTCACGTTAATTGCGAATTAACAAATTTTGTTTTCAGTAATTCTCGAGGAATTGAAGCTAATATACATCCACTGCGACTTGACTGTTTCTGGATATGGGCATAATGAAAGAGATCACTTAGTCGAGTAATTTACTGCTATCCATTCAGTTTCATAGATGCTGATGTAGAATTTGCAATTAAATTGTTACATCACAATTTTATGCATCCTAATTAATTTCCGCATATTAATTCTTGAGCTCGGGAGATATGAACACTTCTTGATGGTGAGAACATGCTGTTTGATAGATCATCGCTTGTCCAGCTTTGCAACATCTAATGGACCTGGCGATATGTATCAGCTGATTCACCTGACTTTTGGCGTTACTACAACATCATTTATGTGGGAGTCAAGGTTTTGTAGTCAGGTGAATTATTTGATAAGCTTCATGCTGGATAATTCCATATGAGAGTTGAAGATGGGGACCAGAACACTGACCAACAACATCACACACGTAATAAAGAGCCAGTTTATGTGTTGAATATTTAGCAAAGAATATTCACACTGAACTTGACAACCACTATCGTGGTTGTAGGACAGTGCTCTTGTCTTTCATTTTTGATAACAGGCCATAGCAAGCATTTGCAACACTAATCCATTATGTTTCTTCCCGCTTTGATATCACTAAAAGTACTGTGTGGGAAAAAGAAGTACTCTCTTAGAGATTTTGAGTTGGATGGAGGATTATTGGGGCATAGGGGCTACCCTAACGGTTTCATTTGGATATTACAAAATTATTTGGTTCAAATTTCCATTCGATCATTTTAGGAAATTTTCAGTTAGTAATTTTGGAAAATCTACACAGGAAACTCTTGTTGCAAGGACTTTTTGACTTATACATTTACTTTCAAAAGTATCGTGGAAAATTATACTTTTACTTATTTATTTTGATCAAGAACTTTTTCGCGAGCTTTGATTAGTTTTTGTACCTCTTATTAAATTCTCATATATATATGGATTGGGTATATTGTTTTAACTTTATAGCTTCCAGTTTTAGATTAGATTAGTTAGAGCTTTTTATTTATTTTCAGATCCACTTTATTATACATATTATTTTTTGAATTCACAGACATTTTATGAGGTTTTTTATTAGGAAGTCTATATACAAATATTATTATTATTGAGTTGGGAGGCAAAACCTATGCCTTTCGTCTCATCACCACGACCGATCAAGTCTTTGATAATACTGATGTCAACTTATAAAGTCTTCAATTGAGCTTTTAGTCTTTTTGGAAGTCAACTTTATTATAACCTTTGATACTGGGAATACAATTTCTATATGATTTATCCTTATTTGGCCAGAAGGTACACAGTTGTAGTGAATATGTTTAAATATTTTATCCTCTTCAATCCAAAAGGGGTAAATTTTTTAATTTTGGCATAGTTTTTCGTACGGCACGATCCAAAAAATATGCAAAATAACTACTACAGCAAAGTTGTTTCTACCCTGTATAGGCAAAAAATCTTTCAACTTTTATAAATAATTATGTTACTGACTATTGCCAGCATAGTTTTCTGGCCACTTTGAAGTAACCATCGGAAAAGTCAAGCAAATTTGACCAAAAAAGAAATAAAGTGATTGAATCAAAACTTTTTTTCTTATTTACTCTATTTACTTTCACACTTGTCCTTTTCTGTCAGTAAAAAAAAACGACCATTAAGCAGATTACTTTGTAACTTAACTATTTTTTTTTAATTTGTTACCAAAACGATAAGCTCTTCTCTCCCCATATTTGGTAAGCCCAAGCCCAAAACTAAGTTTTGCGACTTTCAACAGTCGAATTGATTTTAAATATTTTATTTGTCTTACACAAAATAAGTGGGAAGAGTTTTACGAAATTTTAAGTAATTGTAAGTACCTACGGAAAATATGAATTATCATTACTAAGGCGAAATGTTGCTCTATCTATTTTTGGATTAATTTATTATTATATAATTAGTCCATTTAGTGTGCGAAAAAAAAAACTATATTATGTAATTTTTAGGACTGTTTTAATAGCAAAGGTAGTATACGTGCCTAACCGTCCTTACTTAAATATTTTTTAAGACCTGTAGACCTTTCAATAGTATTTTATTGTATGTTAATGAACGGCTCTAGTTGCAAAAAGGGGAGAAGTAGGCACCATAATTATTTCACACATAATTTTTTACATCAAATTTTCAATTTACTTTGAAATGGCACCCCCACGGATTGAACTTTACTAGAAATGTATCAAGGAAGTTTTGTTTTTGTTTTTTGTAATGAAGTTTCCTATTTTACTAGTTTGCCCAAAAATATTTGATATAGTTCGTCATTTTGGTTTGTTACAAATCATTCATATTATGGCTGACTTTGAATTTTTTAAGTATGTAGACATGAGCCGCTTACAACCTAACCTAAGTGTAGGGGGATTTTCGTGAGACCTACATTAAAAAAAAAAGAGGGTATTAATTTGATATCTTTAGCTAGTTATGGGTCTAGATAAGTTGTTTTGGTACTTTTTTGGGAGGTACTTTGTCGATAGTACTTGCCAGAAGAAAAGAATTTAATAATATTTTCCTTGTATCTAAGACAGTATTTTTTTTTTGATGTTAGTGACTTAGAGGCATATCAATTAATTTTTTTTATCAACTACGACTTTGCCTGATAGGGTGAACGTCCATATTTAAAAAAAAAAAAAAAGGGTCGTGGAAATATGGCCCATAATTTCCTTTGAAAACTTAATAACTACCATTATTTAATTTTCCAATCATTTTGGAATAAAATTATATTAACGCTCTAAATGAAGTCACATGTTATTTCAGAAAGAGTCAGTCTAATGTGCAATCAATGCTAGAACTATCATTATATCTATGCGATCGGAATATTACATTGAAATAAAAATGTATTAGGCATATGGTCCCGGCTTACATGGATATTTCATAGAGATATTGCAGAATGATAATACAAATATTAACTATCCTAATTACAGGAACGGAATCATTACGTCAATGAGGATTTATAAAGGAAAACGACAATACTTTCCATCTAGAATGGAAATTGGTTTGCTCTAGAGAAACCGTTGACCTATACTGGGTTAACAGAGGTACTCAAAATAACCTTAAGCGTCCATAAGGAAACTTTCGTCAAGTTTAAACGTAAAGAGTAAGAGTCGCACTGTTTACGTACATATACGTCGGTGTAATTTCATTTTGGACAGGCTTATTTACATACAATCAATTAAATCAATTTCCTTTTGTTAAATTATATTTTTGTTTACTTTTTGAACTTTTTAAAATAGAAAAAGTTAAATGTTAAGATAATAACTCTTACGGAATGTGACACTTATTTTGGGCAAAAATATTAATCATCCGTAAGTAAACGTTAATTTCTTGCAGTTTCGTAAAGTTCTTTACGTTCACTTTGGGCCCGCCTTTAATTATAGATCGAGAGCTGGCGACCAAAATACTTACGTCATTTCATAAACAAAAATTTTGCATCTTATCATACTCTCTTAACATCGTTGATAACTTATTTGGAAGTCTGCCTGGCTTCCAGTAGTGGAGGGCTCTGCATGATGGCCGTGAAGGTCTAAAAGAGCCGATTAACTTACGCGATTTCATAAAGGCTGATTTTTGGTGTGGCAGGTGAGAATGATATTTCATGATCAATGGTAAAAATTACAGACACATTGGATGGTGGAAAAATGGTGGCAGACGGCAACAAAGACGCGGAAAAATGTGTATAACTTACGTCATACTACGATAACTTCCACTTAGACTGCAGAAATCTTGCACACGAGCTTTTTTAGAAAAAAAGTAAATTTCGAAAATGGGACCAATCAGTCAACTCCTTCGTAGGGTTGCCATGCAAAAATTTCGATTTTCACTATATATTTGAACACTGCCTGAGAACGCGTCAACGCAGAGAGCTGAAATTTGGTACATGGTGTTTTCATTAGCAATAGCAAGTACATGTTCAAAAATAGACTAAATCAGGAAACCCCTTCTTGGTGCTGCCATATAAAACTATACAGGGTGTCCCGTACGTACCGCATTTCCTTTATACCACGGATTCCTTACTCAATTTCGAGAAATAAATTGTATGGGAGGAGAGCCGGGAAATACATGGTTTGGGCGGTAGGGGGGTTTTGTGATTTTGGGTGCTTTTTATCCTAATACCATGTAACTTTCTTGTTATACACCCTATGAAGGTGATTTGCATCTCAGGTGATAGTAACCCCTCTACGGTTTCCAACAAATGCCCAACCACCTCTCTACCCTCTTTCCGTCGGCAGTTATAGGACGTTAAATTAAAAAAAATGGGAAATTTTGCAATTTCTTTTTCAATTTTAACGATTTTCCCGCTAAAAGGCAAGACAAGGATAGCACTTTCTTGCAAGATTTCGAGACCTCCGAATATTACCTTTCATTTGATCCTGCACATGTACCTACTTAAATGCTACCGTTTTTGAGATATTCCCGTTTTTATGATGCATAATTTCATGAATTTTGCTAATTTACGTGGAATTGCATAAAATTAGGCGCGATTTTAATGAAATTATGCACCATAAAAACGGGAACATCTCAATAACGGTAGCATTTAGGTAGGTACATGCGCATAGTCAAATTAGAGGTAATATTCCGTGGTCTTTAAATATGGTCATAACACTGTATAGTTATCATGCATTTTGGCGGGAAAATCGTTAAAATTGAAAAATAAATTGCAAAATTATCCAATTTGTTTACTTTAACATCCTATAACTGCCGACGGAAAGGGAGTAGAGAGATGGTTGGGCATTTGTTGGAAACCGTAAAGGGTTTACTATCACCTAAAATGCAAATCACCTTCATAGGGTGTATAACAAGAAAGTTACATGGTATTAGGATAAAAAGCACCCAAAATCACAAATCCCCCCCCCCCTACCGCCCACACCGTGTATTTCCCGGCTCTCCTCCCATACAATTTATTTCTCGAAATTGAGTAAGGAATACGTGGATAAAGAAAATGCGGTACGTACGGGACACCCTGTATATCTGAACACTACCTGAGAATACGTCGACGTACAGCGCTGAAATTTCGCACATGGCGTTTTCATAAAAATTTCTAATACAAGTTCAAAAATGGACCACAAAAGCGGCATCTCTTTCTTGGTTTTATATGGCAACACCAAGAAGGGGTTGCCCGATTTATTTAATTTTTGAGATTTTTTGTGAGAACACTTTGTGCAAAATTTCGTCGACGCGTTCTCAGGCAGCGTTCAAATATATAGTGAAAAACCACATTTTTTTGTAAAGCAGCACCAAGAAGGAGTTGGCCGATTTAGACTATTTTTGAACTATTATTTGCCATTGCTATGAAAATACCTTATTACAAATTTCAGTTCTCTACGTCTATGTGTTGTAAGGCAGTGCCCAAATATATAGCGAAAAACAAAATTTTTGTATGGAAACGCTACGAAACTAAATTAAATTTTTTACTGAATAGAACCCGTGTGCAAGATTTTTGCACTCTAAGTATATAGTAAACGAATTGTGACTAAAATGTTTCAAAAATTATGAGTAATTTTGATAACAAAAATATAAAATTTCTTCTAGGATTTCTATATGAAAATTTTGAAAATTAAGACCGAGGTTTAAAAATAACAGAGTTCGTAAATAACGATTATTTTTCAAATCCATGTAGAAAGAATCACACAGAAATATTTATCCAATTTAGATTTCTCCTACGTCTATTTACAACTATTAAGGGACTCTGTTCATTGCTAGGAAAATTACAAAATTTTAATATTTAAATATTACTTTAAAATTCCGAACGAAACGGTTAAACTTACATAGCGTTTCAATATCTGTTAAATGCTTATGAAAAAGGTTTCTCCTTTTTGAAGTCATCAGTAATCGTTATGAGATGATTAATATTTTTTTCGTCAAGAATAAAAATCATTTCCTGATTTTTATTTTTCTTGATCACATATAAATCGTAATTTTTATTTTTCTTGATAAAGAATGAAAGTCATGAAGTGATTTTTATTTTTCTGGTTGACAAATAAAAATCACCAAGTAATTTTTATGATTCTAATCATGAAGTATTTACGGCGCTGTGTAAAAGAATGGGTGATGGTGTTAAGATCTTCAGATCAGGAGGGTGATTCTGATCTTTTGTCGTACCTGAATGTCAAAACATACGACTAAATGAAATGAACTTTTCTACTGATTTTGTCGTGTTTTTATTCAGGTCAGCAACCTTTGCATGACGTAGAATGAAATGAAAATGTCACTTCACATTACAAATTCAAAATAATATTTCGAATTTAAGTACTTGTAATGCTCTAATTAGGTGTAGAATTTTTATTTACCAGTGTAAAAGTTTTGTCACAACCTCTGGGAGCAGTTGACTAATTTGTCGTATATTTAGTCGTGTCTTTTGACTTTTGTTCACCGAAAATTCATTATAGTTCATTTTGTGGTAGATAATAGTGAAGACACAAAATGAACTGTGTTAAAAGAAAAAGTACGACAAAATATGTCAAAATTCACGACTAAATAGTACGACAAAAGATCAGAAGCACCCTTCAGATGTGAGTAACGAAAAATTTTATATCTGAACATCCGCAACTACTATGTATTTTGTAGTAATTATTACAGTGTACTTTTATTTTTTATTAACTCATAACCTTAACATTCGAAAATAAGAATTACATGTCGACTAAAAAAGGAGAAAACTGCTTCGAAATTTTATACTAGGCAAATAAAAATCACTTCATGAGTTTTATTCTTGATCAAGAAAAGTAAAAATCATTTTTATTATTATTATTACTTATTATTATTTTTATTTGTGATTAGGAAAAATTAAAATCAACAACATATTAATCATCTCATAATGATTATTGATGACTTAAAAAAATGAATGCCTTTCATAAGCATTATAAAAGGGTTGAAGCCATATGTAAGCAAAATTCAACCGTTTCGTTCGGACTTGTAAAGTAGAACTCATAGCTAAACTCACTGAACAATGAGTTTTACAATAATACTTATAACAGTTAAGATCGTTGCTACAAAGTATAACAGTAACTTTATCTTATATAAATCCCCTTAGATTTTTTTTTTATTAATTTAAGCAAGTTTTTCTGACAGTCACTCCGCTGTGGTTCTACTATGCTCGAAGATCCTTTAAATCTTGAACACACTGAATAGAGGATAAAATAAAATGCCTTTTTGTCTGTACAGATATTTTTTTTTTTAGGAGAAAATTATGAAAAAGCTGTGAACAGCTTTTTGTTCTTTAAACTCTGAAAAAAACAACAACAAATTCATATTATGTATCTAGAGCTCCTTCTGCGTAGCTGCCAATATTTGCAGTGGGAAATTTTGTTTAAAATCTTTCCTTAATTTTAATTATTTTCAAGTCCTTAAACGAATATTTACTACTTACAGGTTCAGTAGTCCTTTACAAGGTAACTCTGCTACAACAAGGTTTTACTCTTACACGTTAATGAATATTGCGAAAAACCCTCGTACAGCACGGCAACCTGCAACACAGTTTCAATCTAATACGTTGATGAAAATGCGGAAAACTCTTGTAAAACTCTGTATGTATACACAAACATACTTCGATAAATCGATTTTTATACCAAACATTTACAAAATTATGTTACTTTGCCATTGTGTATAGTGCACATATAACCACGTAGTTATACATACAAAATTAAAATAAAATTTGGAAATAACAGCATTTTCTGATATCTTTGAAATTAAGTCGTGCCACAACCTTTAATATAATACAAGCCATGAAGTAAGTAAGAGTGTAACACATACACTGAAGGGAACTAGTAGTATGCTGTCTGCTGTGAGTTGTGGTGCTCCAAAATCCTCAAGTAATACCTCCCAAGCCATGAAACGACATTTTATATGTGTGCGTGCTAGTCCAACTTTCTAAAATGTTTTATATTGATTCTTATGGAAAAGTGACTAGACATAGATTTTATGTATGCCATAAAGCCTAAACTACTATCCTCACAGGAAAATAGTCTTCCAGTAATTTCAAACTTGGCTCCTTACCTTGCCAAAGGCCACACTTGCTATATACCTTATTTAACAAAATAATAAAATAGTTTTGATTAAAACGTACCCTTACCATTTTACGCTCAATAACTCTCAGCTGAGTAATAGTTGCAATAGGGTATGTGCGGCCGTAGTCCGAATCTATAGGCATAGATTGATTCGAATTCATCGGACCACGGCACATTCACATATGCAATTATTACTCAGTTGAGAGTTTTTATTTGGGATCGTAGTCATTTGGTTAAGATAAATTTTTTAAATAATTTTGCTGGAAAGGATGTAAAAATTTGATTACGGTTGGGAAGATAAGAAAGTAAACTTAAGATTATCAGAATCAGGCGCAGGAGCTATTAAAATCAAATTTTTGTCAGTTTTATATAAGAACACTGCAAATATTTTATGACTACATATGTTAGGGACCTGAAGTGGAAAGTTTTCGAAGAAATCCTTTGGTTCATGGACATTAATTTATGTTATTGCATTAATTTTATACTTTTCATATTTATAAATTTATTTTCCCTCTAAAAAAAAATTCAATAAAGCTGTTGAATTTAAATAATCTATGATTTTCCTCTTTCACTTCCAGGAGGTAACGTCAGCGTCAATAAATACATATATTTTGGGGTAATAGATAAAAAAGTTCCCCGACCCCTACCTCAGATGAATGCCGGTATGTAATTTCGTATGGTCACCTCTCTATATGCAAGTTTGATTATTCAAGTGATTTTTCCGCATATATTTCTAGAACGGTTCGTTGGACAGTAAATATGATTATAACCAATTTTATAAGATTTCGTACTGTGTAGAAGTTTTTAGTATAATAAAAATGTCTAGGACTGATCGTTTTCACAGTATATGTAAAAACCCGTAAGTTTTCATATGGCAGCACCAATGTACAAATATATAGTGAAAACGACATTTTTCTATGGCAACACCAATGTGCAAATATGTAGTGAAAAACGAAAATTTACTATGACAACCCTACGAAGGAGTTACCTGATTTGTCCTAATTTCGAACTTAACTCTACAATATTTTTAAAAAGACGGAGTGGAAAATTTCAGTTTTCTAAGTGAACATGTTCTCGAGTTACCGTGAGAACAGAAGCACAGATAGACAGACAAACAAACGGATGGACAAATAGACGGGCAGACAGATCGACATGCAAAAATCAAAATAACTTTTAATATTATGCGTAGGTGTCCAAACTATTTTGCTCTACCATCATTATTTCTATGTATTACAAACGAAATGAGAAACTTAATACCTTATGGCCTATAGTTTCATCTAAACCTATGTAGGGTCCCAGCGAGAAATAGAAGCGCTCAAACATAGCATAAAGAGCATGAACGTATGTTCCATCTCAGTATGAAAGAAACACTTTCCTTTTTTCATTGCGTCATCAGTTGCCAAAAATTTTACAGCTGTTTGGAAATCGTAAGCGAATAAATCGAGTTCAAGCAAAGGAAATCTTTTAAAATGGTTAATTGTGCAGTAAAAGGTTGTAAAAAATTAAAAAAAAAACAATGTTTGCCCATACATTTCCTTGGAAATTTGGCAACTAGTGACGTTGTGCTCAGATGGAAAAAACTTGTTACTCCATATACATACTATGCGCTCAAAGACGAATGCAAGAGTGCTTCTTTGGCATGTCTGCCGCAGAGGGTAGCGCTTAGTTGCAGATTCTTGGAAGCGCTTCTGGTGCGCTTGTACGGTAGCACTCTTGGAGGCTTGTAGATTAATACTCTTGAAGCGCTTATAGGGAATACAGAGGGAATCAAGATAAGGGCTTTATTAAAAATTTCAGTTTTATTCTAAATCCGCTCCGTTTGATTTTAAATCTATACGAATTACAAAGGTATGTTTTTGCTAAATAAAAAAAGCAATATTGTTGTATTATATTATTTAGAAATTTAACAGATAGATTCATTGGCGTAGCTAGGTAGGGGCCAGAGATGGGCGTAGTGCATTAAATTTTCAGTGCATTAATTATTTCATTAGCACTAGAGGCCTCTGTGATAGTTAAAAGCCAGGTTGCACTATCACTAAATGGTTAGTGGTAGTGCAAATTTTTTATCACTATCACTAAACAAATAGTGGTAATGCATAGTCTATTGCATTATCACTAAACGATTAGTGGTAGTGCAGAGTCTATTGCATTATCACTAAACGATTAGTGGTAGTGCAGAGTATATTGCATTATCACTAAACGATTAGTGGTAGTGCAAATACTTTTCACTATCAATGAGTGATAATGAATTCGTGCATTGGTAGTGCAAACATCTTTCACTAGCACTGAACGACCATTTTATTGGTACGCATATGCAGCACTACGCGTAGCTCGTTCGATCAAAATTAGTGTTAATTGTTAATGAATCATCTCCATCTCCGGAAAACAGAAAACTGAACGGAAGGTTTTTTATTCTGTATGTTCGCTCGTTGCTAGTTCAGTGCTAGTGAAAGATGTTTGCACTACCAATGCACGAATTCATTATCACTCATTGATAGTGAAAAGTATTTGCACTACCACTAATCGTTTAGTGATAATGCAATATACTCTGCACTACCACTAATTGTTTAGTGATAATGCAATAGACTCTGCACTACCACTATAGTGATAGTGATAAAAAATTTGCACTACCACTAATCATTTAGTGATAGTGCAACCTATATTTTAACTATCATTAAAATTTAGTGTTGCTGCAATTTTAGTGGTAATGCAAAAACGCCCATCTCTGGAAGGGGCGTGGGTGTGTCCGCCCACCCCCCCCCCCAGAATGCGGACTCCCCCCCAGAATGCGGACTCCCCCCCCATAATGCGGATCCCCCAGGAAATTATGAAAATTCCCAAAAACCATTCGATCTTAGGCCTAATTAAATTGAATATCTTCGGATAGGAATCGAAAAGGCTTTAACGAGTTCTTTTCTTCAAGAAAACCTATTAATGTCTTTTTAAAATTTTTAAAAACTAATCTGAAATTGCTCTGATTCCACTGAATTTTGACGAAATCGTGCAGAACTATTTTGACAGTTTGTGCGGAAATTTTAATTGATAACCTTTGCTATTAATGAAATTTTGAAAATTTCGTAAAACTATGTTTAATTTTTCGGAAAAAAAGCTTTTTCGATTCTAATCCCAATGGATTCAGTAATAACGCTGATTATCTTTATAAGGAAGAAATATTTACTCAATTAAAAAATTCAATAATATTCTCATTACGTTATATAATGGAAAAAAAAACTATATTAGCACTCTAGACAATAAATACTTCGGGAAACCAAGAAAGACACAGAAAAACATTAAATTTGTCTAGAACCTACTCGAGTCTTGAAAAGGAGAGGCCAACCGGAGCGAACAAAGGACTTCGTGGTAGAGTCCACTCGAAGTCAAAGTAAGTAAGTAGACTTTCCATCAGATACAAGGAACATTATAGATATTTACAACCAAGTGATGTACAACATTATCACAAACTTCAAGAATAAGTTTGAAAATCAACCTTTGGCACAGTTAGTTGACTCATTTATAAAGTTGTACCTAAAACTTGGAGAGACATTTGTAGAAAATTTTAAAAATGTTTTCAATGTAGATATTTCCACCGTACAGGCTGAAAAAAAAATAATAAATAATATGTTCCAGAAGCATTGTAGTAAATTTAAAAAAAACTGAAAACAGAAATTAATAAAGACTTCTGCCCAAAATTTACACAAGTTACTGCAAGCAGCTCTCGGTATTCCTGTCCGCTTGGCCGGCTTTGAACGGAGCTTTCCATCGAGTTAAAACTTGATTAAGAGCAACTGACTCAGGAGAGGTTTTCGAACAGACACTCATAAACATAGAAAATGAGATAATTAAAACAAACTAACAGCGCAACAGGTGCTAAATATGTTTTCAGAAAAAAAAAATCGTAAACTAAAACGTATACAGACTTTAACTATCTCTTTATTAGTGCTTAATAAAAACGTAAATAATTGTTCTAAAATGTGTATCTGATTTCAGACCTGTAAAGTACTTAAGTACATTGATACTTAAGTATTTGCATCAGGACCTGAATTTAAAATTTGTTTAAGTACAAGTCCCGATACTGGTACTAAAAAAATGTTTAAGTGCTGGTACTTAACGCACTTACTACAAATACCGCCATAACGCGAAGTACTTCAGCTCTTGTAAATTATTTAAATACGCCTTCTAATAATAGAGGATATCTGCATCTAGACAGTGCCTTAAGAAATTTTATCGCCTTCAGTAAAATAGAAAGAAAATTAGCGAAATATATGAGTAACTGTAGGACAGAAATTGACATGCTGAATCGATATCCTTTGTCGAGAAGATTGGCAATCAAGTGCCACAATCCGCTCTCTTCCTCCGTACATCTGGTGCGTTGATTTTCATTTGCAGGTCTTGTAAATGCTACACAAAGGCAATCATTATCTGATGTGTGTATGAATAACTTCCAAAATTATGTAGAAATTAAAACAGCAAAAGCTTATACGATATTTTATGATATTTCGTAAATGGAAACCTTATCCAGTTATTTAACTGGCTATAGATTTTTCAAAATTTCTGATTTGAGCTTTCGAAAGCTCTTGAAGCTTATCCTTATAAGTACCAGTACCTGGACTTGTACTTGAAAATTTTTAAGTACGAGTACCGGAACTTGCAGTTTTGCTTAAAAGATTTGAAGTATGGGTCCTGGTACTGGTACTTGGAATAAATACTCTGGGCATTAGGCCGGGCGTCACTATCATATCAGTCTCGGGTATAGAACTTGATGATTCTGAATTATTTTCATTAATACGTGAGAGAAGCAAAGAAGGGGGTGTCGAAAACAAAAGTCTCTCTCTGTAATTGAACGACACCACTTTCTTTTATTTTTCTTTTAAAATCGTGCAAATTTTATTTTATTTTTTAAATAAACACTACTTCCTATGATTTAAGAAAACTTTAAATCGCGTCGGATGTTTCGAGTGGACTTGGTTCATTGGGATTGACACTTTCACACAATTCGCCAATTATATTATGTTATGTACTAATCTATTTTGACAATAATTTAAATGTCCGACTAAAACTATTTCGTAAATACTCGACACCGTTGGGTTCAATAAGCAATACATATCGCCCGATTGCCGAATGTTGACTGACTAGTTATCCAAAAATTGATTGAATGCTAATGACTTATATTAACTAATAAATGATGTACCATGCTTTTCTCTCTGCGGGTGCTCATTAACATTCAACGAGAATTATAATAAAGAATGCAAAACAATTGAAAACTGTTCGTTGTTCTTCTGACCTTAACATCGCAACCTCGACAAAGACTGCCATATCTTAAAAGCTTTTCTTATTAAAATCGCCTCGAATGTGCACACGTATCTGCATTTATAGTAGATTAAAAGAGCTGATCTAGTTTTTTTGCTTTCTTGGGAGCGGAGTTAACGTTTCACGTAGGAAGACTACATATTACAAAAATAGTGACGCGATGTCTGCGAATTGTAAAATGAGAATTATATTATTTTTTATTTTTATGAGAATTATTTAATTTTTTTTGTATGCAGACCTATTTTCTAAACTATGCAATTTCATTGGCTCTAGACATTATATCGACATCTTGTAAGAAAGTGCTCAGAGAAATGCATAAAAAATGTCAGTCATAAGCTGGGAATAGTCATGAGCTGGTATACTACGCAAACAAAATGTTTGTTAAAACCTATGTACGAAAGTTGGGGATCTGGCCATCCCTAGAAAAAAATCCTAGCTACGCCAATGGTTATGAATAAGCGTATACTCAGAGAAGAGATCTGTTTCCACAAAGATTCCTTTTGATATAGCAAAAAGCGCTTCGGTAAATACATTTTTTGGCTATGGTGTGGAAGCGTTTCCCTTTACAAGCGCTTGACATATTTCTCGCTGGGGTATAACAGGGCGCAATGTACAAAAAAATTCATTTAAAAACTACCAGAGAACGTTATGGCTATTATTTCTAAGCTCATAACGCGTTCTGATTGTTTTATTGCTCACTACTTTGCAAAAAAACAAATCACCGAAACCACTCCAAACTTTTCCAAATTATAATTTGCTATCGTTTTTACGTTATTCGTGATGGCGTGTTTTTTTTTTAGATAATGTCAATCTGACAAATTACACGGATAAGAGCTACTACCCCATTCTCATCACTTTAAAAGTTTTTTTATTGAAATCACTTTCCATTGATTGACGTGCACTTTTCTTGAAATATCAATGGAAATCGGTATTAAGCCAAAAAAAACTTTTTTTTTTAGGTTAAGTTCAAAACTTTTTAATTTATACATAGAACGATTATGTAAACCAGTCTCGTTAAGAGATTTTTTCTTGGATCCAAGTAACTAACATTCTATTAAATATTATATAACTTAAACATCCCCTTTCCCCTCCATCGGTTTCAAGCATTTTAATTACAATTTGTGAAATTAGCATGAATTAAAAATAGATACCTAAAACGTAGATAATTATTAACCCAAGGATTTAAATTTTTCCTGAAGCTTAAAAATTTTTGAGTGTGAACAAATTTTTGTATCTTTTATCTCGCAATTAGTTTGCATCCTAAATAAATGATCAAAAGGAAAATGAACGCCACAGGGTACCTATTGTCGCATCAACCAGTCTCTTCTATCAAGAAAGAGTTTCCTTTTTAATTAATTACTTAGCTAGCTGTAAAAAGCCACAATCAATGCTGCCGCGACCAACAAAAATATACCCACGAAGATAACCTAGAAAGTCACCAAACTTTTGTATGTCGTCGTCGTCGTCGGTCGAAAAGGTCTCTTTATATGTATGTAATCCCATACCTTGAAGTTTTTTTTTTTTTTTCTAAATTGCAAGTAAGCTCCTTGTTCAATTTCAGATTTTTTCGTTGACGTGATAAAACTGATTTCTTTTCAAGAGGGGAGCTTCATCGTCCTATTGTCATTGCCTTTTCAACTTTATTTTTTAGGTATAAGATTATGAGATGCTATCGGATCGCAGAAATGAAAGCGGAAAAATATTGATATTTGATAATATATATATACGTATATATGTACGTACCCTGAGGAGATTCTATATATACAAAGTAAATATATTATCTAAGTAAACGCTTGTGTACGCGTACAAGCGAATTACCTCAAAACTGGGGTTGATGTGGTTAGAAACTTTATGAAATGGGTTGTTTTTTTCCAAATTGCCAACCTTTATGTCAATAAAATTCTATAACGTTGGCTAACCGTACCTGTATAGACGTGAATAATCGAAAATTTATCTCGAATAACCGCTGATTTGTTATATTGTTCAATAATTTAAGTACCGTTATTAAACAATTTCATGTATAAATATAGGATTTGTAAGGATATCGAGTATCCAGTGGAGAGGGTGTCATTTGTTATGTTTCAAATTCACTTGACATTTCCAGTACTCATCGTGTGCTCAGCAAAATTTTACTTTTATTTAAGAGCGGTATGCTAGAGCCCAGGAATTCCTGTTCCGATAAAAAAAACTATGTAAAAAACAAAGGTTAAGGAATGCTCAAGGAATTTTTCCTGTGTAGATTTCTTCAAGTATGTATGCTAGAGAAAAGATAATCAAACATAAAAACTATAGCTCTTGATTGACAAATAGATTTCGTTCATTTTGTAGAAATCTATTTATGTTAATATTTCTTTGAGAGAAATAAGTATCGATATTGCCTTCAGCTTCGATACTACAAAGAAACCAATGGAGCCGCATATTTGTAGTGCTTACCGCATTATGCAATATGCAGAATATTAGACGAAGCTTTTCAATAAGAATATTGTTATGGGGAAATTTAATACTAAACTTTTTGAGAAATCTAATTAAAATGATTCAATTATTGTGGATCGAAGTCTTCATCTTAAGAATAAATAAATTTATGCCACAACTGGACAAGTGGTTAGACAGCAGAATAACCGATTATACGATATTCTACTTATCTTCTTAACACACATAATTGTCTAGAATCATGAAAACTTCTGACAAGCCCAATATACAGGGGTGGCGAGCTAATTAGAACACCTAACGATATAATTTATTTATAAGGAACTAAACTGTCTTCCTGGTGTACTTAAGGTCCAGTTCCTTGTTTGGCGGACGTCGCACGTAAGTTCGTCCATCAGGTCCCCTCAGATTAAATTTGGATTCATCACTCCAGATGACCGAATTCCAAAATGATTGACATTTGGACCGATGGCTTCTAGCGAAAGCTATTCGTTTTCTTCGATTACCTTGTGTAACCTTTGGTTTCTTGAGACTCTGACATCCTCGGAGATTATGTTCGAGTAACCGCTGTCTGACAGTCCTGGCAGAGATATTAACGCCATAATTTTCTTCCATTCGGGCTCTTATTTCCACTGAAGTGTCGAAAGGCTCTCTAAGATCATGCCTGATTATCAGACTGTCCTCTCGATTGGAAGTTTTTCTCGGCCTAGATCGTCTCAGATTCTCAAAAGTTCAATGATTTTGGTAGTGTTTGACAGAGCTGGGCAATACTTAAGTAAAAAAAGACTTAAGTACTACTTAAAGTACATTTTCGTTATTTAAGACTTATTACTCAATACTCTTGAAATGCCCCTACTTAGTACTTGAACATAAGTACTAGCGTCTATTTACTTGTACTTAAGACTTAGTTTTGTACTTAAGTACCGAGATTTATACTTAAGTATTTCTGAGTCTATTAAGTGTCTATTAAGTATCTACAAATATCTAACTCTTCATAGAAAAGAAAACACTATCTCTAACGCAACTCCTTTTTTGTTGAGTTTTAAAGCACGCAAAGAACTGTCAAGCATATGCCGCACTCACGCGTCAAGGCAGAACCTTAGACAAACTAATAACATACACACAATGGGCAAGTAAAACAAAAACCAGTAACGTCTCGCTCGAATATAAAATCGACGATGCCTTGACTTGATGACATAACCACTGACATGTATAATATGGACTGACTACGTTCATAGAAATATACTGCAGAAAGTGGGCTCACTTTTATATTGCTGACTCTTTCGATCTAAGCACCAAGTACCAACTGAGAGAGAACTGAAAACAAATAAAATAGTGGATTCGTCGAAATACATGATTTTAAATTAATCATTTAGGGTTATTACTGATAAAAACTGTATTACCAAAGATAATAATATATTCATTAGATACGCAGATAAAATTCTAAATGTTTTATTAAAATCACTTTCTGAGCTGCGTGTACACTTTTTCAACTTACCGTCAATGATTTTGTTGAATGTTGGCAGCGACGTACGAACTCTTTTTGACACAAGCAATTGTGCCCAAGGGTAAGCAAGCAATACCTCGCTCCAATATAAAATCAACGATGCCTCGACCTGATGTAGGGAAGGCCTCAATTTTTTCTCAGAAATTTACTGGAAATTTTTTTCTAAGAATTGTTATGCATTATTGGAGGCGATAATGGGTGTTACTATACATATTATAGTTTTCAAAAGGTATTTATTTATTAATATCTATTAACTGAACTCGACAAACTTCATTATATTACTGCCAACGCACAATTATTCTAGAAAAGTACTTTAAAAAGTACTTCAAAAAGTACTCAGTACTTTTTATAGACTTAGTACTTAGTTACAAGTACTTTTCATACGTGCGGTACTTGTACTTACGCTGAAGTACTCAGGCCTCCAGTACTTGTACTTATACTTAAGTACTTTTTCTTTGGTACTTGCCAAGCTCTGGTGTTTGAGAGCATATTGCACTTTTTTCCTCGAACAGCCCATGGTTCTGGCGATTTTACTGATGTTTTGTTCCTTTTGGAACAAATTCCAAATTAGCCTCCTTTCTTCCTTAGTAGAACTATTTTTTTGCCCATAGCTATTCTGAATCCTAAAATAACGCTCGAAAAATTAAATAGCTACAAAATAAAATCGTATTCCAATGAAGAAATAAAATAACTTAAAAATTAATCACCTGTATGTAAGGGTGTGCTAATTAAAATGCCAGAGCAACTTGGACACCTTTACCTTTACACTAGTATATCTGGCGACACCACTGTTCAATTGTTTCCGTAAGACGTAATTAAGCAATATGAATGACACATCTTTCAAAAGCTTTTACAATTAAAAACTGATGAATGAGTCATTTTATAGAAAAAGACAATATATTGCATATGCATAGGGGTGTGCTAATTATAGCTTGCCAGGGCTGTGTAATTGTTACGAGCGTGACTTTTGTTCGTTATTCAAAACAATATTTCAATATATAACTCACAAGATCTTTATTTATTTAACTATAACGTTTTACTTTTTATTACATTCACAAACAATCACAAATCAACTCTACTTTAATTATCGCTCACAGTAATAAAAAATTTGGAAATCTCTATTCTCAAAGAAGTAAAATTTTACATACTACTTAAGCAAATTTACAAACATTCTTCATAATACAAATTCTTGTGTGTAATTTTCATAAATGTTTAATGTCACATATTTAATTGCTACAATTCGTAAAAATACAAACAATTTCTGGAAAGTTAAAGTCGATGTAGCAAAATTGCTATTCCAATCATAAATTTGCGCCAAAATAAGTAAAATTGTACATGATTTCCGTAAAATTGCTTATTGGTGCAGTAAAATCGAAACAGGTTTGCTCTTGAAAGTCATTTCTGGTGCGGACGTGGAAAATGTTAGTTAATTAGTGCACTGGTCCTAAATAGTTTCAGGTTATTCCTAGTTTCAGGTTATTTTAACGACAAGAATTTTGGGTTAATTCAAATATGCATATCCATCTAATCATCAGCATCAGTGCCGTAAATACATTAATCAACTAACAAATTTTCGCTTCATATTAACTTTGCTCTATAAATAGAATGGAGAAACTTTTAAATGCCCTGTCAAGATCAAGAATTTTATGAAACTTTCATGTGATGCTTTTATAAATCTTTAAGTGATGAATTTACAAATTTGATCATTACTAAATACGCACAGTATAAATAAAATTAATTAATTGCACCTAGAGTTCTACATACAAATATGTATATGAATTAATTCTTTATGTAATATCAGAGCCGGGCAAGTACCAAAGAAAGAGTACTTAAGTACAAGTACCGGAGACCTTAGTACTTCAGCGTAAGTACAAGTACCGCATGCATGAAAAGTACTTGTAACTAAGTACTAAGTCTATAAAAAGTACTGAGTACTTTTTGAAGTACATTTTAAAGTACTTCTTTAGAATCTTTGTACGTTGGCAGTAACATAATGAAGTTTATCGAGTTCAGTTAATAAATATTAATAAATAAATATCTTTTGAAAACTATAATATGTATAGTAACCAGTGGCTACTTTTTATAGTTTTCGGCGCTGCAGGTAAAGTAAAACTTTCGCCTCTCATTGCTACACTCATAAAAACTATTAGAAGTCCACCCAAGGACCCATTATCGCCTCCAATAATGCATAACAATTCTTAGGAAAAAATTTCCAGTAAATTTCTAAGACTTCCGTACATCAGATGGATGCATCGTTGATTTTATATTGGAGCGAGGAATGCTTGCTTACCCTTGGTTATGCCCACTGACGTATATAATATGTACTGCTTACTTTTTTATTTTACGTGGGCACAATTGCTTGTGTCAAAAAGAGTTTGTACGTCGGTACAAACATTAAAAAAAATCAATGGCGAGAAGTTGAAAAAGTGTACACGCAACTCGGAAAGTGATTTTAATAAAACATTTAGAATTTCTTCTGCATATTTAATGAATGTAAAACAGTTTTTATCAGTAATAACCCTAAATGATTAATTTAAAATCATGTATTTCGACGAATCCACTATTTTATTTGTTTTCAGTTCTCTCCCAGTTGGTACTTGGTGCTTAGACCGAAAGAGTCAGCAATATCGAAGTAAGCTCACCTTCTGCAGTGTATTTCTATGAACTTAGTCAGTCCATATTATACATGTCATACATCAAGTCGAGGCATCGTCGATTTTATATTCGAGCGAGACCTTACTGGTTTTTGTTCTACTTACCCAGTCTTGTTTGTATGTTATTAGTTTGTCTAAGATTCTGCCTTGACGCGTGAGTATGCCACATGCTTTGACAGTTCTTTGTGTGCTTTAAAACTCAACAAAAAAGGAGTTGCGCTAGAGATTGTGTTTGCTTTTCTACGAAGAGTTAGATATTTGTAGGTATTTAATAGACTCAGAAATACTTAAGTAAAAATCTTAGTACTTAAGTACAAAACTAAGTCTTAGGTACACGTAAATAGCAGCACGTACTTATATTCAAGTACTAAGTAGGGGCATTTCAAAAGTAGTAATAAGTCTTAAGTAACGAAAATGTACTTTAAGTAGTACTTAAGTCTTTTTTTACTTAAGTATTGCCCAGCTCTGTGTAATATTACGTACAACTTTTACGTAATTTTACAATCGTATAGTAAAATATTTCCTCTAAAATGTGTAAATTTCAATCAGATGTATTCATATATTTTGAGCTAGTAAAATTACTATACTTAGAGTAGGCAACCTATCTATTGCCTAATTTCAGCCATTTAATCGCAACAGTGATTATTTTCAACTAACCATAAAGATATTGGAACTTTATATTTCATCTTTGGTTCTTGAGCAGGAATAGTAGGAACTTCAATAAAAATTATTTACTGTGTAGTTATTGTATTACAATCCAAATAGTTTACTATGTACGTTCACTTAACTGTCTGTAACACGACTCGCCTCCTTGTGGTGACAAGCGCCGTATTTATACTTTACAAATTGTCCTAGAACCTTCCCAAATATTCCGTTCTAGAAATATCGATTATTCGAACCTTAATTTGTTTATGTCCGTACTTTATAGATGTCGCCTGTCCTTTTCTGTCATACGATTCTCTGAACGTTGTTCATGTCCGTACTTAATTAGTTATTTTATGCGAAGTATGTAGATGTCGTTTGTCTTGTCTTCTATTGCACGTAACAATATTTTGTTATACTTATGTTTTTCAGTTTATTGCTCAGCTAGTAGTTTATAACATATGGCTTCTCCTACATGAAATTAAGCATTGGATCCCGTATAAATTTTAATGCTACGAGTCGTGTATATTTTGACATATCACACAATTGTCAAATCCAAATTGCCAAAAATTGCTTGTCCTAATGTCAATTATTCTTTATAAAATAAGTGGAAAAATTCATTGACCGAATTCTTCGGCTCTAGCATATCCTATTCCTATACAAAAACTATGCAAAAAAATATTGAGTGCTAAAGAGAATTTGTTCTGTTCCGATTCTTCGAGAAGTATGCTAGAGAAAAGATATTCGAACAGGAAAACTCTAGTTTTCGACTGAAAAAAAATTATGTTGTTCTTTTTCGGAAAATCCATTTATGTCAATATTTCTCTTAGAAATAAGTACCAATATAATTATTTAGATTGGGAACTTTGTGGTATAATTACAAAAATTGAAAGAACGGTCCGTCTCATAATTAGAGAGGCGATTTGGCATCTCATAAAGTTATTTAAAAAGAAAAAAACAAAAAATTGCTGACAGAATAGAAAATATGTTTTACAAAATCCTCAAAACTTTTGAAATAACAACAAGTGAAAAGGGTATAAAGTTCGAGACTAATAACGAATCAAACTATTCGTAAGTAAGTAACTTTTCCTTTCCAAATTATAACAATCTTTATGTTATATATCTAGAGCCATCTCCAAATCATCCTCTCAAAACGAAGACAGTACTGTTACAAACTTAGCAGAATTAATGCGGCAGCTTGTATGTAGTTCTCAAAAAGACCTTCGTTTTAACTCAGCCAAATGATCCGCCAGTGGTGTTTAAGACATAGCTAACCAATATCTACAAGTTATTTCAGAAGCTATCGCCGACCATTGTTAAAAAGTTAAAAAATTCATTTAATTTATTCAATTATTCGCCTTTGCCATGGAATTGTACCGATAAGGGAATTCACATAATTCTTAATGTCATTCATCTTATGTATAGAAGAGCCCAAAGAAGGACAGACCCGGTATCATCAGTTCGAACATCCGGCTGACACAATAGTATTTAATATTTATGTTATACGAAATCATATAATTTTGTTTTGTGCCACAACTTTCATTTTACCTGATATTTTGCTTTAATTTCTATCAAAATTTCGGCAATATGCGCTTCGTTTATGTAGTCTAGGTCTCGTGCAAACTGGGTCCACACTTACAGATGTCGCAAGAAGTGGCCGGCCCCATATTCCTCCTTCGGCCGAAAATATCACTGCTGTGACCAAGCGCAAGGATGTCCGAGCGAGTTCACAAACATGGACGAGACAACGATGCACACAATTTGGCATCGGCAGACGTTCATTGCATCGAATTCTAGTGAAACATCTGAAGATGTGCCCGTTCAAAGTGCAAACCGTTCATCAATTGCTGCCTCCTGACCGTCAAGTGAGGTTAATTTACTCCCATGCTCTTGTTAAATCTGGTGCACGCAATATCCAAATGAAATGCATGAAGAGCCATTGCATCCCCTCAAAGTTACTTTTTGGTGCGTCATTTGCAGTGAAAAGGTGATTATATTTTGAGGACGCCGCCAGCACCACCGTAACCGTAACTAGTGATTGCTACAGACAGATATTAAATGAGCTTTTTTTGACGCAAATTTCTTAATTGGTTCTCGAGCATTGTTGGTTCCAGCAAGATGGAGCAATCGCTCACACAGCTCGGAGATTTTGAAACACCAATTTTCGGGCTGTATGATCTCCCACCTTTTTGGCAATTTGAACTCAGATCACCAGATCTAACCGGTCAGACTTTTTTCTTTGCGGCTTTTTGAAATCTCGCGCCACAAACCACAAACCGGACAAGTCTTGAAAGCCAATATTGAAGAAGAAATCACCAATTTGAAACCAATTGTTTTGCAAGCAACAATTAATTCAAAATGCCATAAAACAAGCACAAATGCGCATCAACTCAGAAGGTGGTCATTTGACCGATATCAGTTTTGAACTTAATATCATCAATTTTACACCTTCAAATAAAGTTTTCGTGAAAACAGAGCCCATTTTTATTTAATTTCTATTAAAATGGCAGCCAATTCATATTATGACATTACTTTTGCCCCATCACTTAAAGGTATTAAAATGACTAGGCAAAGGTGAAACATCAAAAGTTAAAAGACAAATTTTTAATCGAAATGTGAAAAGGACTGAAACAAAGCTTCAAAAATGACAGTAATTTTGACTGTGTTGACGATAAAACTGACATTTTGTTTTCAAAAGGAGCAACAGACCGATTAATGAAAACCGAAAAGCATTTAGCAATCATATTTAACGTCAAAGTATTCAATAATTTCTCATTTAAACGTGAATTGTTAAATTGAAAGCTTTCAATACTAGGTGGAACCCGTCGGCGTTACCCGTCGATAATATAGATAACTTGATGAGTGGGGGTCGGGTGGGTGGTTAAAGATAAATAATATCTAAGCTTTATCTGAATCGATCGCGCGATTCCATACTCTAGAGTCACACTCTGTGTGTGTGTGTGTGTGTGTGTGTGTGTGTGTGTGTGTGTGTGTGTGCTCATATGTGTGGGGAGAGTGTAGCTCTCTACGTCGACGCGTTCTCATGTAGTGCCCAAATATATAGTAAAACCCCGTAGGAGTTGCCCGATTGGTCTCATTTTCGAACTGTATTTGTATTTTTTATGAAAACGCCGTGTAGAAAATATGAGCTCTCAACCTGGAAGCCTTCTCAGGCAACTACCAAGTATATAGTGAAATACAAAAGTTTTGTATGGCATCACTAAGAAGGGGTAACCCAATTTAGCTCATTTTTGAAATTTTATTTACCACTGCTATGAAAACACCACGTAGCAATTCTTTTGTATGGGAACCCTACGAAGGAGTTGCCTAATTGGGCTCATTTTTGAATTTAATTTAAATTTTTTTAAGAAAGTCCCGTGTACAAAATTTCAGCTCTCTACGTCGACATGTGAGGCAGTGTCCAAATATATGATGAAAACCTAAATTTTTGTATGGCAGTAACAAAAAGCGGTCGTTCGAATTGGTTTATTTTTGAACTTGTAAACTTGTATTTGCAATTGTCATGCAAACGCCATGTACAAAATATGAGCTCTCCACGTCGACGCGTTCTCGGACAGTTTCCAAATATATAATGAAAAACCAAAGTTTTGTATGGCAACATCAAAAAGATGTTGCCCGATTCAGGCCATTTTTTCGTTTTTTTTAGTATTGCTATGAAAACATCACGTACTAAATTTAAGCTCTCTACCTGTACTCGTTGTCAGACAGTGTCCAAATATATACCAAAAAAGGAAATATTTATATAGCAACCCTACGACGGAGTTGCCCGATTTAAACCATTTTTGAACATGTATTTGCAATTTTTATGAAAACGCCGTGTATAAAATTGCGGTTTTCCAGGTCGAAGCATTCTCAGGCAGTTGTCTAGACCTCGACAACAGCGCCATCTATCGTATACAAAACTATCCTATCTTTCAAGCTGGAACCAACTAAACACATTCACAAATTTTCATTGAAATCGGACTACCTACTTGCAGAACTAGCATTAAGGAAAAATCACTCACATATGTACAGAATTACTAAACAGTTCAATACAAGATTTAGCAATTACGTTATTTTTAACACTAGTCCTCTGACCAAAAAATTAAACCTCGCGCGATCGGTTATTAACATCTTTTCTTTTCTTTATTTATTTATTTCTTTCTGTTGCTCTGCCTTATCCATTTCCTAATTAGTCCAGTAAAATTAGATTAAAATAATGCAAATAGAAAAAGTAACTGGTAAAAAGCCATAAATTGGTGGAGATCTTTATTTTTGCATACTTTTGAAGTTGGTAAAACTACTGACCTCTGCCTCCAAGGCTCGATCCGCCTTCTTGAAAAAAAGGTGCTCCAATCCAGTTTTTTCATATCTCGGAAATCGTCGATCCGATCGCGATAATTATAAAAATTAAAGCTCTTTAAATTCTCTATAAAAAGGTATAATTCATTTTATTCATATCTTCACTAATATCTCTGTAATACATCGGTAAACACAGCAACAATTTTAACTTATATGTACGCAGTGCTCTTGAATCTATGTTTCTACGCATTTAAAATATCAGTCAGGCTCGAATAATGCATAAAAATTCCAAGCAAAAAACTTCCAGTAAATTTCTAAGAAAAAGTTTAGGCTTCCCTACATAATGTCTCTGAACTCAAATTCTACTTTTGATCCTGTAAAGGAGAGTTCCGTTGAGAGGGATCTTGACGGGGAGTATTTTTTCGTGATCGATGATGAAGGAGAGGTCCAGACTTTTACTGTCTTCAAAAGTGTGCCAATATAAGGGTCTCCACCAATTTATAGCTTTTTACCAGTTATTTTATCTAATTTGGCTGGACTAAACTCCTTAGCAGAATTATTGGCTTCCGATTTTCAGTTGAATTTTAATTTTAATTTCTTTTCATTTTTTGCTAGTTTTAAGTTCATTCAGTTTCTTTAGATTTTAGATTTAATTTAATTATTTTTTGTATTTTTTCTTCCCCTCTTTTTACACATTTTGCTCTAAATTTTATTTCTTTAGTTATTTTTTCATTTATTTGTTTTTTATTTTTTTTTCACTTCTTACATTATTATAACTATTCGCTATTTTTTATTATTCTTTAACTTCATTCTTCGTAAATATATCCAAAATTTGTTATCTCCTTAATTCTAAAATAGTATGTTATTGTAAATTTCTGTTTATTATCTTTATAACTTGTAAAATAAATAAATATCTTAATTTCTTATTTTTTAGTAGCACGAGTATATAGATAAGCTAATAGTAGTTTTCTTTCCTATATTACTTTTATAATAGCTCATTTTTAATGCCAGTTCATCACCTAGTTTTTAATAACATTTATTATTGCTTATCTAGTGGTACAGTTTTATAAGGTCATATTTATAAGCATCTTATCTTAATGTATACCCTTAACTTGAATAATAACAAATATTGACTCCTCCTTATCACAGACCCAGCCTAACCCACACAATTGTATTATTAAACAAAACTATTACAATTATATTATTATACTGTAGAAGGTTGATTTTAGTTTTAATATATCCTTCTTCTTCAAAGTGTTTTCTCTGTTCAAGAATACGATTTTGTAGGAACAGAAAGGGTTATTTAATTTAACCTTAGACCAAAATCCCTACCACAAAGGTATAATCCCATCTACAAAATAAATAAACTCACTACAAGAGACAAACCTTGATTTTGTTCAAGAAAAAGAAAAGACATTAACAGCTTCCGGTAACATGTCCAATTTTCTCGAGTCACCATTAATTAACCAAGATAGCTTATGGCTGCTATTTCAAATGACACTAAATTGTGACAAACAGCCAAATACTAAACCATAGTTACTTGCAATTACTCCAATTCAAAGACTGCATTCGTCCCCGCCCGCATATATTTCCAGTGAAAATCCTTTAATACAAAAACAAATCTGGGAAATCAATAAGCAATTATCGTAAATATAGAAAGTGAATGGGCGACCACACAACATACAATATAGGGGGAGAGATTATCTAGCAGATTCCCTGTAGTGACAATCACAAAAGATTTAATTAACATGTTGAGGTTAAGCCAGGCATCTGCGGTGGGATTTGCCTTTTATCGGACCGCACATTAGTTCATGCAAATAGAATTCATGTGAAATATATCGAACTCAAAATCAATAAATGCAAAACAAATACGTTTTGTTCAGAAATTTATAGCGCCCGTATTATGTCAAAATCATTGTGTATATTGTGAATAAGAGACTACAGAGACTTATAATCGCCTTTCAAAATGTCTTCAGTTTGTACATTAAGGTTTAATAAGTTTATAAAATAGCCTCTAAATACAAATTAGACTGCATACGTAATTCATAGAACAAAACAATTCATGGGAATATAGTTGCCGTTATGTTTCTAAGTGTCTTGTTTCGAAAAAGTTACATTGCATCAGTGCTCAATTGTTTACAAAATAAGCATTATTTACAATATATACAGTGGCAACAAAAATACTTAAAAACAAATGAAACAAAAACAGATGAGATGACCACAAGAACAGAACTAAATATCAAATTCAAAATCAGAATTAAAGAATATCGTTCATCCCAAGCAGATTGGATATTTAACGGCAGGAGAGATGGGAAATCATGCTACAATTCTTCTATGCATTTAATGCTGCTAATGATCAGTAGGTATATGCCTTCATTATTTATGTTGCCAACTCAGGAATAAAAATTTATATCAATCCGACTTTGACCACCAGTTATCTGATAATCGGCCTTTTAGTTTTAGATGTATTGATGAGTTTGAGTTGATTAGTGCGATATACTCTATTAAATCGGGGGCTACTGGAATTGATGGGATTTCCCCACAGTTTATTAAGATTTTGATGCCTTGGTTACCCAAGCCAATCTTACATGTTTATAATAGCTGTTTCACGTTTTCACAATTTCCTTCGCAGTGGTTTTGCCAGTACCGAAAGTGAAAAGGGCGAAAGATCCTGGCGACTATCGACCAATTAGTTTATTGTGTTACTTAGGGAAAGTATTCGAAAAATTAATGTCATGACAAATAACATATTACTTGGATGAATATAGTCTATTGAGTCCTTTTCAGTCCGGCTTCCGAAAGTTCCATAGTTGTCAGACTGCTCTTATTGACGTCATGGCACATATTCGGAAATCCCTCGATATGAATCACGTATGTATTCTAACTCTACTTGACTTTTCAAAAGCGTTCGACTCAGTTAATCATTCTAATTTGCTCTCGAAGCTGGGATCACAATTCAACTTCATATCTTCTTCTATTGCACTTATTGAGAGTTTCTTATCAGGCCGTGATCAATATATCAAAGTAGGTAATACCAAATCTGGTGTTTTGCAACTTGACTGTGGTGTGCCCCAGGGCTCAATCCTTGGTCCACTGCTATTCAGCTTGTACATCATTGATTTGCCCGATATTGTTGAGAATTGTAATTTAGACTTATATGCTGATGATGTACAGCTCTATCTTACAGTCGACCTATTGGACTGTCTGAGGACTGCATCGATCGTATGAACTCAGACTTAGAGAGGGTCTCATTATGGGCTAATTTGAACTGTTTGAGTTTGAATCCTCACAATTCTCAGTGTATTCGTTTTTATCGAAATGATCTTACTGGCCTGGATCTCCCTCCCATTACACTTCTTGGTGTCCCCATCTCTTCTTGTGAGCGTAAGATGAA
Source organism: Dioctria rufipes (assembly GCA_963924295.1). NCBI lineage: Eukaryota > Metazoa > Arthropoda > Insecta > Diptera > Asilidae > Dioctria > Dioctria rufipes. The sequence continues at coordinate 78,637,943 of OZ002743.1, read as the reverse complement.
GGATATATAATTGGTAAAATATATGGTACCTTACGTTGCCTTGGCTTTCGGCTAATCTCCTGTCAACAAACACCCGAATGCTTTTGGTTCGATCACTTCTTCTTCCTCATTTCATTAATGGTAGATTATTGATCCTTGCTCAGAAAGGCTAAATGTGGTGTTCAATGACTGTATTAGATTTATCTACGGACTTAGACGTTATGATCACATTTCCTCTTATAGAAACAGTTTATTGGGGTGTTCCATGACTGAGTTCCTTCATCGTCGATTACTCATATCTCTTCACAAAATTAAATTAAACCGGCGTACCTTTTTACCCAACTTAGATTTTCAAATTCTCTGCGTCATAATAATTTAATAATTCCTAGATTTCAATATTCAGTTCAAGAAGACTCTTACTTAGTCCGTGCTATTCGCGCGTGGAATCACTTACTAATAAATATCCAGCGCACTGGTTCGGCGGTCAGATTTAAGGCACTCCTAATGTCCCTTAATGATTAACATATATTTAATTGGTTGATTTAATCTGAATCATTTGAGTTAGTTATGGGATCGGGTCTTTCGATAGGTTGATCAATTTATATTATATCTTATCTTATAGGCTGTAAATTTGTAAATTTAATACGTAATCTGCATTTTCTGTTTTTCTGAAACTTTCTTTCTCTTACAATTATAAATTATGATTCTCTGCTTAAATAATAGAATATTAACCGTATTGTAAGTACTACAAAAGAATTTATATTGATTGATTCTTGTGTACAATTTATGTAAATAAATAAAATTGAATTGAATTGAATTATTAAAGATACTTTTGAAGACAGTTTGTTGGATGGTCAATCGAGTGGATGAATAACAAAGCATGGCTTTCTGAAATGGATGCAGACTTTCATTGTGAACGAGCTTATCCAACTTAAAAGAGTACAGTGGTCTTGATTGTCAATGGGCAGTCAGTATTAATTATAAAAGCACTGGAAGTAATTTACTTCCTTGTTTGCTCAACGCTCACATTCTCAGTCAATCAAAAAATTGCAACAATTTGATAGGGTGATCATGAAATCATTTAAAACCGCTTATAGCGATGTATATTTTCCTTGACTTTTATTTTCGATTGTCCTTAATGGAACTCTCACTTGAACTCCTTGAAGTAGAAAATTCTCTTCCTCATCCTTCGGATTCCAGTTCTCTGAGACAAAATTAATTGACAGATAAACTGTGACATCCGCAAATCCAACTTGACTGAATTTGCGCCAGACAATTATTTTTCGAGGGAGAATTCATGTGGATCTTCAAGATTGACAGTATCTTCAGAGATAATTTATTCTCCTTCCAATAACTCAGGACCATTTTGAAGATAATTATCGTTAACTTTTGGAAACAACTCTTTCACATGATATCAGGCACCTGATTTTTGCGGAAAAAATCACCTGAACCTTCAACTTCTTAACTGACAAAAATATCTAAAATCATACGTTCAACTTATAATCAGTCCAAACCGTTAGAAAATTATATTCAAGAAGAGCTTGAAATTACACAATTTCTTTGCGAAATAATTTAACTGATTTTTCAATTCCAAGCCAGGCAATAATATCTGAATTCCTAGCTACAGGTTAAGAGCGGTCAATATCATTTCAATTTCCTTGGTTCTATCGTCAAAAAATATGTCCACTTCGAAGTGGTACGGGTAGAAGGTTAAATATGCGGATTGGTATGGATTTCAAAACGGATTTCTAATATCGAGTCCGTAAAAACTTAAATTCGAGGAAAAGAGTAAACAAATTGGATGTGGGAGAAATTAAACATTTTCTGCAGAGCAAAAACTTGTAAAGAAAATAAAGACTAAAATGCTGGAAAAAAAAGGGCTGAATCTACAAAAATCGTCTCTGATTTTTAATAATGACGATAATTGACGACCTGCATAATATTGGTGAAGTAACGAAGATTGTGTTTAATGCAATTTAATCTCAAACAGAAGCTGACCAACTCTGACTATGATAATCAGAGTTATTTATATGACCTGGTCATTACAATCAGGGACAAACATGATCGGATAATCTCTGATCTAATGCAGAATGCCCTAAACATAGTTCGCGACTGGTGCTAAACAATGGGACCTCGAGCCAATCCTTCACAAGAAAAAGAAAGCTTTATTACAAGTACCATTTCTTGAGGGAACAGTAGTGGAATTCTCGAAGGAGGTCAAGTATCTGGGCATTACCCTAGATAACAGACTAACCTGGAATTCCCTCTTAAAAACAGTACTAGGGAAGGCAACAGTGCCAACCTGGACATTTCGCAGAATTTTTGGCAGAGATTGGGTTTTTAACCAAAAATTATCCTATGATCGTATACATCTATAATAAGAACCATGGTCACATACGCTGCCTTCGTTTGGTGGCCAAAAGCTAAACAGAAGATAGCTCAAGCTAATCTACAAAATCTACAATGGCTCGCATGTCTACGAATAACTGGTGCCATAAGTACCTGCCCAACTGCAGCCTTAGAAGATATGCTGGACCTATACTCTATTTACATTTGCATATTAGGAAGGAGGCCATTCTCAATGCAATTAGACTGCAAATGGAAAGTCTCTTAAGTATAAACAATTTCATTGGCCACCTGAGAGTCTTCCAAGAATTCCTAGAGGGCCTGATTGTCAACACAGCCCAATTTTGAAGTACTTTTCAAGGTGATCTTAAGGGACCGTCAACAGTAGCACACATACCCTTTAAAAAATGATTTCATTACTTAAATGATACATGTATGGGCTCAAAATGGAAGGTAGAATAAGCGTGGGCATATATGGGCCGAAGTGCCATCTCTCAAATGCACTGGGGACTCTGTCCAATAATATTCCAGGCAGAAATACACGCCATATAATTCTACGCTCGCGAAATAATTAACAAGAATACGCGTGGAGCAAAAATATACATAATATTATATAATCAAGTAGTACTCAAAGCGTTAAATTCGTTTACCTTTGAGTCTAAGCTGGTCTTGGACTATCTTACTATCTTGAAGCAACTGTCCGAAGAAAAGAAGTTGAGGCTGATTTGAGTGTCAGAACATGAGGTCATTAACAGACTTTTTGACACTAAAAAAGCCACCTCTCAGCAAATATCAGGCCTGGGGAGCACAGAATTAATATAGCACACTGGGAAAATATCTCTGATCTGAAACAAGCGAAGAAGTTCGTAAAGTACTCGCAACAGAGGACAAAAGTATTCCTCACTTTCAGTAGAAAGGAATTACGGCTCATAAAGGGCCTATTTATTGGATACTTAGATATCATCTTAAAAAGATGGGTAGGGTCAATGATGATACCTGTCGTTTACGTATGAAAGACGATGAAACCACTGAAGATGTATGAAGCTCTATGCAGCATAAGGCTAGACATCTAGAAAAGACAGTCTTACTGCCAGAAGATGTTGCAAAGATGGCCCCCAGGAACGTCATAGGTTTTGTAAAAGATTTTTAGTTCGAATGGGCAATGGGCACCCAGGGCACGGGTGGTCGCAGTGCCTAGATGAGAGGCGGGAGTTTTATTTGCATCCCCCACCAACTAATAATAAAACTAAATAAAAATTCAATGCAAATCATTGTAAAAATTTTATGTAGGTTACATATAAATGTATGTCATGTATGAAACCATTAGTTCCATGTGCACTTTTCGTAATAATTTTAATTCTAAGCAACACTTTTATTACATTTTTGACGTTTACTTTTAAACCTCGCCCTTAGTTTTCAAAATTTTAAAATAGAAACCCTTGCAGTAATTTTATGCTTTTGTTACCAAAATAACGCATAATTTCATCACAATTGCTTTACAAATTATGTACTAAATCGAAACAAGAAACTATTTAGTAGCAAAGAGAAACATTTCTAATTTTTATATAAGCTGTTGGCAGCCGTGTCAACAAATTGTTACATAATTTTGTATACACAATGTTACGAAGTTCATAATAAGTTTTTAAGGTAACAGCGAATCTTACCTTAATTTCAACAAATAGCGACGAAAAATTTTTATGCAATAAATCGTAAGCACTTTCCGATCTTTCGAGAAATTTTTGGGACAACTAGAGTTTTTTGGAGTGCCGAGATTGAAGTAAAACATTTGAATGAAAAGTTCGCGTCATGATTAAACTTTGACTTTTGTAGAGTAAATTATCTTTAGTGTTTGCCTTAGCGTCTACACTAAGGCCATTGACATGTATAAAAATGGCCTGACACCAGTTTCGATTTCAGAAAATATGCTCTCACTGTCAGTGCTACCAACTGTCGTAAACTGACGCTATATTTAAATTATTTGTGAATTTACTTATATGCATATCAGTGGGATTTACCGAATTTATCACAAATGTATTTGGGACTATTTGTATTGTTAAATTTTAATTATGATTCGAAGGAAGTATTTTTTACAAGACTGTTTTGGTGGGAAATACCGCTGAACGGCAAGCAATTTCTCGTTCCGAATCGTTACAGTTCAGTGGGAAAGTATTCTCTCACAGAAAGAGACAGGAATATGAAAGTGGTGCCATTTGCTTTCATGCATTCCTGGTTCAACGAGCAGTCCATTTATATACATGTCAGTGCCTAAGACCAGTCAATAGAGACATTTAGAATTCAAAATTTTACATTAATTTCAAAAGTTTTTAAATTTTGATAGAATGTTGGGTGGGATAAAATAACAATAAATTTAATTTGCAACCATCGCTGAAGTCCAAAAATTTGCAAAAACTTTCGTAACTACTAGAGGGTTTCAAATTTTTAATTCTGATGTGGACAAATTTATAAATTTTTTTTTATAACAAATAACTTAGCCATGGTGGCTAATCATAGTCAGTTTCATGTACCGGAAAATAGTGATCATCTTGTTATTGTAGCATCCTTTAATGTACCGACACCATTTCCAGTATATTCTAGTTATATCACTTACCGCGACTTTAAATCAATTAATCTACAGGAATTGAACCTTGCAGCTAGTGACATTTGATGGAATTATTTATACTCTGTATGTGAAGTAAATGATCAGATTATTTACCTCAATAACAAATTATGTTACCTTTTCGTAACGTTTGCACCTCTTAAACCTTATAGTATTAAAAACTCGAAATCACCATGGTTTGCTACGTTACGACCACCTCGACTTAGGACCATTCGCACTAATGACGAAAAAATTTCATAACAAAATTCCAAAAATGTATCAATTTTCTATAGTTTGCGCCAAAATCAGAAAAAAAGCTATTAGTTTTGATGTACTACTGTGCCCAAAAAATAAGGTGACATTTGAATTTAAACTGCGCGCGTCAAAGGAGTTGGCGAATTGGTTTCTTTTTTAGGTTGGTAGGACTGTCTTTGACATCCCTGCCAAATCACACGTCAAAATATTCATTAGTGTTTGAGATACGCTTCATTTTGTGAGCTGCTAAATCGTTTTTTGCGATGTCGAAATTTGTTGAGCAAAGAATTTGCATTAAATTTTGTTTGCGGAATCAATTTTCTGCTCCGGATTCGTTGAGGATGGTGCAGAAAGCCTTTGGTGATGAGGCTATGTCGAAAAAAAATGTTTACAAGTGCTATAGTGAGTTCCAAGCAGGCCGTGAACGCTTATTTTTGTATGAATTTCGACTTACGGCGATTTTGACTTAAGGCACTTTCACATCAAACACAAGAATCGAAAAAATGTAAACCGAAAAACTCAATTTATTCCACTTTAAAACAAGATTTTTATTCCAATGATTAATAAAATCCAAGGAAATAGGATAAACTAAGAATTTTACTGAGAAAATAGTTATATTTATTTCAGATTTTTAAGATAAACACAACTTTTATGTTTTATCGGCCGAATATTTTCGCCGAAAAAGTTTTTCGGCCGATAAAACATAAAAGTTGTGTTTTTCTTCAAAATCTGAAATAAATATAACTATTTTCTCAGTAAAATTCTTAGTTTATCCGCTTTCCTTGGATTTTATTAATAATTGGAATAAAAATATTGTTTTAAAGTGGAATAAATTGAGTTTTTCGGTTTACATTTTTCTGTTCTTGCTTTTGATGTGAAAATGCCTTTACGTCCGAATTTGCGGAATCGAACCCCGTCGTAAGTCGAGAACTGACTGTAAATGCTGGAGAAGGTTCGAATGTTCACTGCTCGACAAAAGTATACTCTTGGAAAATAAGGTCACACTGCTATTATTCGAAAGAAAAAAATCTAACTATTGTCGAAAAAAGCTTGATAATTCGTTGCCTCCTTGTGACTTATGATAAATCGTAAAACATAAAAACTGAAAAGTTCGATATTCATTTGAATCTGGAAGAGCTAAACCATTTTTTTCTGCAATTACGCAGGCGATTCATGTGATAATTCCGTTCCTAGATTATACTCAATTGGTTATTATGACGGGAATTTTTCATTTGTGAACTCAACTGCGCGGGAAGTCGTTTGGGCTCTAAAATCAATCAAATCTAATGCTACTCGTTTGAATAACATTAATCTTAGTTTTCTCAATCCTTCCATTTAAAATCAGGCCAATTGCTCACGTTTATGTAACACGACTATAATAACAGAGTGTTTCCCAACGCTATGGAAATTAACGAAGATAATACCTGTAAATGGACATCTTAAGGCAAATCTGTCGTCAGATTATAGACCTATTAGTATATTGCCTGTTTTATCAAAAGTCCTTGAAAGGCTTTTTTTGACCAGCTTCCAGGTTATATTCAAATGTATGGGCTTTTAAGCTCTGCCCAATTTGGATTTCATGCCAGGCACAATACAGTATCAGCCTTGCTAAATTTAGTTGAAGATATTAGAAATAGTACAGAGAAAGCTTTGGTAACAATTATATGTCTGCTTGATTTCAGTAAAGCTTTTGATTCGATAAATTTTAATATATTGTACAATAAACTTAAAACTGAATTCAAGCTTTCAATCTCTCTGCTAAAATTTATGCACTCATATTTATCTAACAGGCAACAGGCTGTAGTAAAAGGAATTAATTGTTCTCAGCATAAAACTTTATAGTTAAGAGTACCGGAGGGGTCCATCTTGGGTCTTCTACTGTTTTGTCTCTATATAAATGACTGGGTGATAGTTTCTGGACAGTATTCCCTTAAATTATATCTTGATGATGTCCAGATGAGTCTATCTACAATCTTAACTTATTTACCTCTGTATGTAAACAAAGCCAATATGGACTTGGAACTTATTTCTAACTGGGAAAAATTGAACAATCGTACTCTAAATCCGGCTAAGTCGCAATCTATTGTTATTTTTAAAAATCACATCGATATGTCTGATCAGCCTTGAGTGACCCTTAATGATGAACATTCATATTCCATTCGCTGACTTAGTTCGAAATCTTGTTGTGTATTTTGACACAACTCTTAATTGGAGGAAGCAGGTGGGAAAAATGGTTTAAATGGCTTATGACAACATGCATCTTACACTCATAGAGATACAAAGATTGGTATTCTGAAGGCTCTGTTACTACCAATTATAGCTTATGGCTGTGAAGGTCTTGGCAACTTGAATAGTATATGTTGTAATAGGTTAAATGTCGCACATAACTCATGTGCCGATACATCTACGCCGCATCGTCGACATGACCATATTTCCGAATACTCCAAAAATATACTAGGTTGCTCACTTGATATTTATATTCTATTTAGAATTATTTATATGATGTTTAGGATAGTAAATTCTATGAGCCCTAGTTATATGCGGTTCGGTTGTCTCCAGCTCTCCTTCCAGGCAGAACAGACACTCAGGGCTGTCAACAGCTCCCACCCTTGTTAGATAAGCGTTAAGAGAGCTGTGGTCGGTGATGATGCCAACCACAGTTCTACATTGTTTCCTTCCGAGTCCCAAGGAAAATCAGAGATATTCCTATTGGGCCCATCAAGAAAAAGTTTGGTGCACCTGGAAGTATTCAGGTTCGCCCGTCTCAGTTGATGCTTTCTATGTACAGCTGCTTTGATGAGAGACCCGATACTCGAGGTGGCAATGCCTATGGCGAGCGCCGGTCCGAGGAATGGATAATCAGAGCCAGCCCTAGAACAAAGGTCAGCCCTTTCATTCTCATGATCCCAATGTGACCAGGAACCCACTGAAGTGACCTCCTGTTGTGGGCAAATTTTTAATTAGTATGTATTTAATAAATTAATGTAGAATTAAATTTTTGTGAGACTCGTATCTTCTATAATTATAGAATTTAAGTTTGAAGTATCCCCAAATTTTTTTACTTATTTATTAGATAAATTGCAATGGGTATTCTACCGTCCGTTTCGCAGCACTATTTCTTTTATTTATAACCAAGAGAAACATTATTTTACAATAAAAAATTATGTTGCAGGGGTCGAAATAAGTTTTAAATTTAACACATTGTGGAAAATATCAGAGTAAACATTGCTTTAAGTTTGCAGGACTTTTAATTTTTTTTTTTATGGAAGTTATAAAACTTTTATTGATTGTTGTAAAATTAAATTTATTCTTATTTTACCTAACCCAACCAACATTCCATCAAAATTTAAAAACTTTTAGAATTAAATTGAATTGATTGTCTTTATTAACTGGCCTTTAGTAGTTACTCCCTATAAAGTAATATTCACGACTTAAGGTTAATGGCTGATTTACATTACTCGACATGCGAGTTTACTGAGAAAGTGAGTGAGAGGGTCATATTACTTTGCACTGTTAGAAAAAAAGGAAGAGGTGATCGACTGTCAAAGCATTATTTCCCACTCTTTTATAGCGAAGTGTCACTTGTGGCATTTCATCAATTTGTCAATTGCATTAATTAGTTGGACGTTTATGCTGAAGTTCAAAATCGGATAAAAAAGGCACTATTTTCAAGAACAATACAGATACAGAATACAATAGAGAATACAAAATATTCCCTTTAAAACTTTGACACATTCCATATTTAAAATTTACTGCCATAAAATATACTTCTGGCTAGAACTTTTTATGGCTAATTATGGCAGTAAAAATTTCCCCTTCGTCGGGGAATTTGACATTTAACTCAGTAAAATTTTGCTGGATTATCTTTTGTCCTTATCGTTCTAAAGTATTTTCAGATAAGGGGAAACTACTTACTCTGTTTTCTATCAATGTTCGAGTAATATAAATCAGCCATAAATAGTAAAACAAAAAACTTTATTCACTTACCGTTAATGCAATTCCTACTGTCGCTGAAAATGCTCCTGATCTGAATTCTCCAGTGTTGTATTTCACTAAAAACGATGTTTTCCCAACACCGGAATCACCTAGTAAGATTGTCTGAAAGTAGAAAAGTTAAATACAGTATGAAAATTATTGAAAATTATAATATGTACTACCCGAATGGTTTTAATTGTTTTTTTTTTTTTAATGTATATAGAGACTAAAGAAGATAAAAGAAATATGTATTTCACAAAATGACAGCTTTATAAACTTAAGAAAAGCCTAAGCTTACCCCCTGATTCTACAGAAAAGATACTGGATTATTTCTCTTATTGATAATTATTTAATTAATACTTTCCCTAATTTTAGTGATTACCACATACCTACATATTATTATTTTTTTTGCCTCTTATTATTATTGTATAGATATACTAGTTTTAGCGCTTTTAGTTTATCTTATATTATTATTTTTTCCTTGTCTATTCTTTAGTTTACTCTAGCTCATAGTGCAGCAGATTATTTTTGTTAAGTTTACCTACACATAAGTAGAAAGCTAGGCTTTAAGTGTGTAGATGTTGTTAATAAATAAATTAAATGAAAATGAAAATAAGAGCTCTTATCCTCTTAACTGGGCTGTCAAAACCCATTAGCAGACATTGGTATTCTACGTAAAGAGTTAAGAGATGACATACGCCAGCTGATCTCTTAACTTTTGTGGAGATTTTTTTTAATTCTAGGAAACAAAAATATCTGTCAAATATCTCTTAACGTAAGAGCTCCTCACCGAGGTACGCTTAAATCTCTTCTCGTGATAGTTGCAGAAATAGTTATGTTTAAAATACCGAAATTTTGGATAAAAATGCTGTAAAGTATGTACATATTAATATAATTCGTATCTATATATTTATATACGTATATATAATTATATATAAATATGTGCAAGTTTGTGAAATATAAAATAATTATACAAAATGAGCATAGTTCTGAGGAATATGAGGGACGACTTTAAACTGATGGAAATGACATAGCCTTACGATAATTTACATTACTCGACAATATTATCGTCACTTTAAAGTTTTGGCAACAATTAAGTTTTTTTTTGCTACAGGTTTATACGAAAATTCCATTGGACGTAACGACGGCTGTGGAATTCTTTACCTGCGATTTAAGTGATAAAATATTAATTCAATTATCATTGTGTACTGTGAATTTATCATACAATTATCATTTACTTATATTGATAATTATAACTTGATTAATCCACACACAATTATAACCTTGATAATTATATAAGGAACTACAGCGTAGCAAAATTTTTTTGTGATGACATGTCTGGGCATAAGTCTAGCAAAATGCCCATATTTCGGGCTAGCTACGTATGGGTTTTCCATATTGCATCATCGCCTCGCCAAAAGCATTACTTTTTCTTGTTCTTCCTTCATTGAAAAGTAAACGTCTTTAATGACTGGGCTGACTGAAAGGTTCTCCAAACCCCCTTAGGCCTGAATTATAGTTACGACTGATCTGTCGACTGCGATTTGAATTTAAGTCGAAGTCGACGCTGAGGTGAAATTTGTAATTAAACTAAAGCTTCAACTGCTTGAACAAACCAGAAGTCCCGACTTCTGTGCTTGAACTACTGACATGTATAAAACGAACTTACTTCGTTCACAGAAATGTACTACAAAAAGTGGGCTCACTTCTATATTGCTGATTCTTTCGGCTTAAGCACCAAGTACCAAGTGTAAACAACAACAAAATAAGTAGGTTCGTCGAAATAAATGTTTCTAAATTAATTATTTAGGGTTATTATTGATAAAATTGCTTTATAAAAGGTAATATATTGAAAAGATATGGAGCCTAAGTTCGAAACGTTTTATTATAATCGCTTTTCGAGCAACGTGCTCATTTTTTCAACTTTCCGCCAACGATTTTTTTTTCAATGTTGGTACCAGCGTAAGAACTTTTTTTTTGACATAAGCAATTAAGCCCACATGAAATAGAAAGTTAAGCAGTCCATATTATATGTGTCAGTTGCTTGAACTGAAGTTAGCCGCAGTCAACACCAACTTTACACTTTGAGCAAAGTTTAGTTTCAGTCGCAGTCGTAGTCGAAGTTGCAATTGTATCTTGCCACATGCATTTACCATTTGGGCAAAGTCGTAGTTGATAGATCAGTCGTAATTCTAATTCCCGCCTTAATCTCTTAAAGTTAATATTTCTCCACAAAAATTTATGTAAAATACTAATTCTGGTAAAATGTCTTACTTGTTAAATTTAAGAAGTTAAGAGATCTCTTAAAAGTCACTTATGTAGAACCAGGTGGTCTGTTTGTCTATAACACGTTCGAATACCAGCATGATTTTCTTATTAATGAAAAAATAAAAATATAAAAAAAAAAAAAATAAAGAATAAACAAATTAAAAATTAAAAAATTTAATAATTCTTTTATAAACATAAAGGCTTACACCACCTTGGTTCTCGGCAAAATGGGTGAGATTATTTTGTAGGATTTAGATTCAAATTAATTTTGTGTCTAAGCAATCGTATATTAGCACTGACTAAAATTCGTCTTGAGTGAATGATAATTATTGATAACCAAAATTAACAATAAAAGAGCAACGGTATACTGCATACCAACGTATTAAAAGTAGTTATAAGTGAAAACCAAAATTTGCAATGTAGTGTGACGTCTTTCTGTGTTGGTGTGATGATAAATTTAAACAATGGGTATAAAAAGAACATTTTTTACGCAACTATTAAATATATAAAATAATTTGAAAAAAAAAACAAAAAAAAACAAATTAAAAATTACGGAGATATGAGCCGACAAGGTCCCTATCTTGAAAATTCTTGCTGATGGTGGAGTTTTTTCTTCAGGCATTTTCCGGAAAATAAAAAAAAATCTCATTTAAAAAGGTACTCGTAATAGCTAAGATAAAAAAACGTAGTTTCGAGAAAAAAACAATTACCTCCTGCCACGCTCAGTTCTAATTACTATAACTTCGGAGATAATTTGAATTTTGAAATGGTTAAACGCTTCAAATATTCTTCAAAATATAAACAATTTATCTAGCAAAAAAAAAAAAACTATTTCATTTTTTTGAAAATCTCAAGGTGGTATAACCCCTTAAGGAGAATACCGTTCTAAGAACGAGCAACTTTAGATAATAATAATAATCCTGGAGAATGCCCAACCAACGTAAAATTTTTAAATCAAATTGTAATTGTAAATATTTTGTTTCTTGATTACCCAGCGGTCAAAATGGTAATGCCTGACTTAGATAAGGTTTACTGCTCACATTACCTGGAAGGCATTAGTAATGAGTACATGAACATACCTTTACGTTGAACTGATTTAGGCTGGCAGGCATAATGTATTGATACATCGTATTTTTGAGCATGCTATTTACCTTTCAGGGACTGCTTAGAGAAGGCAAAGGTAATGAATATATAGATATCTTCATTCGTGTTGTTATCGATGAAAAGAGATAGAAATTTGTGCGGCTATGTTTGCAGAGGCTAGTTCGAGGGAATACGTGCAGGTCGAAATGAGTTATATAGTTTCACTGTTTTTCTAAGAAAAATGAAGGAAGGAAAAGTGCGTGCAGATTGAAAATATTCTGATTTGTGTATTATTTTAGAATCACTGGATTATTTTCATTTAAGTACGAAATTCGAATAAGTTAAGACGTATTTATTTTCTACACCTTTCTAAGAAAGCAGAAAAAGTTCTCCTCTTTGCCTCTCAGTGAAAACAGGAAGAGTCAAGAATGCTTCCCTCCATCTTCCTGAGGGTATAAATTGAATGATTCTTTCCAACCTTCCGGAAAATTAATGCTTAATGGTTCCGTTCACTTATCTGAAATGGCAGAATAAATGCTTCCACTGAATTTAAATGGATTACTCTTTACACCTTCCAAAGAATTAATAAAAAAGAATTCCTTTCGCCTTACTGGTCATGTAGAGGTAAGATATGCAAGTATCGACATAATATATATACCTTGCCGTCGTAGAACATCAATGCATTGAAAGAAATGAACTGGATATCAGAGCGTATTACTTCCATACTTTTCACGGGATGTTTTCGGTATGCATCCGAAATGCTTCCCTTTACCGCTATGTAGGTATTTAAGTTACAATCATGTACACAGATCAGGAATGCAACAAATACCAAGTTTGAACTATAAAAACTTTATGAGGGTTGTCGCATTCATAAGAACAAGTAAGAAACTCGTATCAACTGTTGCTCACTTTTGAAAAATTTTAAATTTTGGTGATGAGTGCTTCTCCAGCAAACATTGAGATAAAAAATCATCAGCGCGATTATTGGAGGATTGGAGGATATCTTCCGGTTATCATCTTCGGAATATTTGAGCAATACAAATGTATGAAAATAGCTTTTCAGTTGCTTAAGCAATAATTAGATGATATGAGCTCGGTTGCTTCCAATTTCAGTTTTATCTTCTTTTCTTCCAGATGAAAAGAGGACGATAACTAAGGGCGAAAACCGGACTGCTTTCGTATTCCCTAGAAGTATTGCATTCAGCACACATCCATTCCCGAAGGGGGTGACTTCCGCAATATAGAAGATGATAATCTTCCGCGATAAAAATTATCTTCGCCGGAATATGATGCGCGAATCATTCGCATATCATCTTGCTTGCTGGGCCTCAGTAGCACAATTTTCAGTTGTACGCCCGCTTTTTGATGTAGCTTTACTTGGAAATATGAAACGGATAAATAGCAGTTGCTTGATGTCTGCTTCCTGATGCTTCGCTTTGCGATGTATATTTCATGAAGTGTAAACTTAAATTATGATACATGTGAAATCATTAAACGTCACTTCTCCTATTTTGATCTTTCTACTACGCTTTCGAAAAGGGTTTTATGTAGCGGTTGAATTTTATGCGTTAAATGAGGTGGTGATGATACATATCTATTGGAGTGATTAAATAACATTAATGTTTCGGATATGAGTAGAAAAACATTAGTATTAATTAGATCAAATAGTCAATTTTTGAATATTCGCAATGAAATTTTTTTGCGTCCATACGACTCGAGAGTTTCCAATCGACTGACCGTACTTCGAACACAATCCGAACAGTTTCGATAACTCGGACTACGGTTTACCGAGGTTTCGAAAAATTTGAAATTTTGAAGGCAGTTACGATGAGATGATTGGAAATCAGCACCGTGGTTGCCTGTTCAGCTTATCATTACCAACATTTTTAGTCATGTTTGGTGCCGATCCGAAAACAAAAATTTTTCGAGTATCAAACCGTTGAAGTAATGCAACGGTTTTCTGAAATTCAAATTATGTTTTAAACAGTGCTTTTTAGCTTTATTCCAACTTGATCCCATATAAAATGAATTTTCCCGATTTCCCATGTTTTCCACAGACTTTTCCTATTACTATGAAATTTTTTTTTAAAAATTTACATGAATTTTCCTCGATTTTTCATGCAAGTTTTCATGATTGTTGAAGAGAAAGTATTGATGCCAGTAGGACGGAAAAAAAATGATTCCGCATAGCTTATAAAACTTTTTTGTCGCAAACTTTTCCGGAAAAGTCGGAAAATTCCAGAAATTTTCGGAAAATTTTCCAGAAAAATTGGAAAATTCTGCATTTTTCCTGAAACAGATTTATCACTAATCATATCGATGAAAATTATTCCGATGATTTTCTCGCTTTTCCGGGTTTTCCATGGAGTTTTCCACAAAAGCAACTTTATGCTACTCATTTCGCTCTATAACTTTGTCTTAGGTTGCAAAACGCTCAAACGCTTCCTTGGTCGGAAAAACTCCGGAAAAGCGTTTTACATGAATTTTCCTCGATTTTTTCTGCAATTTTCACCATTGTTGGAGAGAAAGTAATGATGTCAGTTGATAGGTAACTTGATCCTGCATAATTTAGAAAACCTTTTTACGGGAAAATTTTCCGGAAAAGTCGGAAAATTCCGGAAATTTTTTTCGAAAAAATCGGAAAGCTCTGCATTTTTCCTGAAACGGATTTATCACTAATCAAATTTGTACCAAATCTTCAAATGATTTTTCCCGATTTTCCGGGTTTTCCATGAAAATTTCCGGTTCAAATTTTGATAGATTCAATTGTCACGCGACATGAACCTGTGTGCCAAATTTCAACTCGCTGTGATGACGAAAAGTGGGTCTACGAGAGTGTCGAAAATAGTAAAAAAGAAATAAATGAATAAATATATACAGACAGACAAATTCGTGTACGAGTTAAAGGGACGGGCTGGCCTAAAAAAAAAGAGAAGTCTTATCAACGTAGTACTAATGAATCAAACACCCGGAGAATATTCAACGCCGTTTGTAAGAAGGAGCACGTAGACTGAGGAGATAACAGGAGAGAAGCTCCGCCTCCATGAGTTAATGGAGCTCTGGAGTCTCCAAAGTGTGAGGGAAAGGACTACATCCGATCCGAGTGGTCAACACGTCATTCAAAGTTCGTTACCAACTCATACTCATCCTATCCGTGAAAAACTCACAAAAAAGCGGTGGAATTAAAACGAGCCCTAATAGAAAAGTCTGTACATCCTCTCTTTCTCTTGCTGTAGTATGCCGCATAAATTCTTCGCAATGATAGCTTCTTTGGTTGAATAAAAAGTTAAAGAGCTTTGAAAAAGTGATCCGGGTTTATATGGAGATTTTCTTATCTACAACTAGATAAGATAGATGTTCCTGAACCGTTAACCAAGGAACAGCGAATAGACAAAATAAATTAAAATTGAGAGTTAATTATGGAACCACAGTGAATAGTGACTGAGCGGAAGGCTTAATAGGCGGGCACACCAAAACAAAGAATATATGTTCTACCAGTAAAGGTTTACTGTTTTTTTTTTCTTTGACTTCCTTTTTTCTTCCCTTTTTCAGACTTGCTCCTACTTACTAAAAATTGTGCCCTATGGGTACCACCATACAATGCTGTAGCTGAAATTCATTAAAGCTTTGCCCGAATTTAATTAGACTTATTAAAATAGACCAATAATACAAATAATACTACACCCTAGATCAGTGCTCCGCAAACTTTTTGTGCTCAAGGTACACCTACCAAATCAAGAAATTTTAGAGGTACACCATAGAAAAAACTATGGTTTATTTAATATTTATTTATTATTAAAATCAATATAATATGAAAAGAAGTTAGCCTTTTTTTGAGTGCGTTTTTTTTTTACTTTTTTTACTTTGTTTTTAATTTTTTTAGTCAGTTTACAAATTTGTGTTCAATTTTCTTAAAAATTTTTTAAAAGGATTTTTAAAAGTTTTAACTTTTTAAGTTTTAAATTTTTAAATATTTTAACATGAGATTCAAACAACCCACAATGTTCTTTCTGACACACGAAAGTTCTCTAGGTAAAAGCCCATGATTTTAATAAACTGTTAATTTTTGCATCAAATAAATTTTGATTTGTTTTCGCTTTGTTAGCCGTGATAATGGTCTACCTACACCAAAGACCGAAATATTGGATTTCTAGAAATAAATGATGGCTTAAAAAACCAAATGAGTTTTCTATGAGATAAACTAGAATACCGGGTCATATAACCATACATACATCACATTTTTGTAGCCAAAAATCTGTTAGCTCTGTTTCAGAATATTTTAGTTTTACTGCCCGATCAGTTTTTAACTCCATGTATTCTTTTTGCTCGTTTATTGGGAAGTTCCAAAGGGAAATTCTATCTGAGAATGGATTACATAGTTCATTGGTTGCAGGTTACACTTAGGAAAATAAGAGTTCGCTTTTTCTGCTAATAGCTCTAAGCCTGCACTTTTTTTCTGGATCGGCAACCGTGACATTTGGGAACATTTCATTAATAACATTGGTAGCGTGGCTGATCTGTAACACCAACTTAGCGCGAAAACTTTCTGATGACGCAGGTATTTTTTCGATTTCCTTAGCGGCTTCTTGGCTAATCATAATTGTAACAACTTCTTTGCAAATAGAGGATGAGATTTCTTGGATTAAACTAAGATATTAGCGATCACATAGCTTGTTTTTTGCGCTTTGTCTGATGTTTTGAAAGACGAATTCATAAGAGTTAGGTACCTGTTTCTTAGTGGTCTTTCAAACGTTGAAAAAAGGCTTTGTCTTTTTGAGCCACCGATGGGTGTTTAGTAGAAGCGTTAAATGTCGTAAAAGTTTACTGGGTATCATAGAATTACTACCCAAAGTTTCTCCACAAACAACATTTTGGGATTGGGCTACATAGCTCTCATCAAATTTTCGATTAACAAGCCTAGGTTTTTTAGTCGACTCTGCTTCTTCTTGAGAATCATTAGTGTCACTTGACAAACTTGCGGTACCTTTAACGAATCTATCCATTATACAGGGTGTTTCCCCTTAGGAGGTCCACAGAGCGGGAGGTGATAGTACTCACCTAGACGAACCAAAAATTGTATGGCAGGTGGGGGGGCAATATCAACCGTTTAGGAGTTACAGGGTGATTCATAAAAAAAGCTAGGTTTTTACAAAACACCCTGTATCTTAAAAACTACAGGGCGTATGGTCAGAGTTAAGGGCTCACTGTATGCAGAACTTCATGGCCTTTCCAACGACAGCTCAACCAGCCCCGTGCCCCTCTCCCCTCAGATGTTATGAAGGTCTAAAAATTTCGGATTTTCTTTCCTTTTTTTTTACTTTGACCTCTATTATTTTTGCAAAAAGGTCGTTAACATAACTTTTTTTTATAAAAACTGTAAACTGTGGAGCCTCCTCTTTAATTTGACCTATTATATCCTATGTGCTATCTGTATCCGTTAAAGAGTTATTAGCTCTAAACTTATTCTCAAACCTATTTTCAAACCTATCCTCAACGATAATTTGTTCCCTTAGTACGTCATTTTAAAAAATATCGTCTAATTTCGGTGTGACCGGAATAGGTTATGAGTTAATAACTGTTTAACGGCTACAGTTAACACATAGGGTGTAATAGGTCAAATTAAAGAGGAGGCTCCACAGTTTACAGTTTTTATAAAAAAAAGTTATGCTAAGGACCTTTTTGCAAAAATAATAGAGGTCAAAGTAAAAAAAAAGGAAAGAAAATCCGAAATTTTTAGTTTAGACCTTCATAACATCTGAGGGGAGAGGGGCACGGGGCTGGTTGAGCTGTCGTTGGAAAGGCCATGAAGTTCTGCATACAGTGAGCCCTTAACTGTGACCATACGCCCTGCAGTTTTTAAGATACAGGGTGTTTTGTAAAAACCTAGCTTTTTTTATGAATCACCCTGTAACTCCTAAACGGTTGATATTGCCCCCCCACCTGCCATACAATTTTTGGTTCGTCTAGGTGAGTACTATCACCTCCCGCTCTATGGACCTCCTAAGGGGAAACACCCTGTATACACGTGATATGGTCTATTTATTTGTAATAAAAAAAGTAGCTGTTACGTTCGCGACGACACTATCACGAACTAGCGGCTACTTACTGGTGATTTGTTTTTGTTTATAAAGGCGCGCGACGACGATTGAGCCAACTGAGCTAAACAGGTGCAGCGCGATATCAATGTGACAATGACACGCGCATGCGCGCGGCGCGGTTATGGCTGCCCGTTCTTCTGCGCAACGAAGCGCTTCCCTCGCATAACGATCAGGATCAGCTACATAATG
Source organism: Dioctria rufipes (assembly GCA_963924295.1). Classification (NCBI taxonomy): domain Eukaryota; kingdom Metazoa; phylum Arthropoda; class Insecta; order Diptera; family Asilidae; genus Dioctria; species Dioctria rufipes. The sequence continues at coordinate 78,619,154 of OZ002743.1, read as the reverse complement.
TGTAGGTTTTATTTTTCTTATCTTTCTGTTTCCTCGGCACACCAACTTATGCCTACGGTATACAAGCTTGTCGCGGCACATACTCCTATAGGACCACATCGTCATATCGAGAAACCCAATATAATACGTCACCTGAGTTATTATATCCTACATGATGAAATCATAGGGTAATACTAAGTTTGTCATTGCATTTGTAACGCATAGAAATAATGATAGTAAAACAAAATAAGTTGGACACCCACGCATAATATTATAAGTTATTTTGATTTTCGCATGTCCGTCTATGTCTAGAGTGGTAAAATTTTTATAAATTTAAGTTCGAAAATGGGACCAATCCGGTAAATCCTTCGTAGGGTTGCCATACAAAAATTTTGTTTCTCACTACATATTTTTACATTGCCTAAGAACGTAGAAGCTGAAAATTTGTATACAAAGTTTTCATAAAAATAGTAAATATTTTTTCAAAAATGGGCTAAATCGAGTAAACCCTTGTTGGTGTTGCCATATAATAATTTAGGATTTTTACGTTGTTATTCTGTGAAATCGATCAGTACTAGACGTTTTTATTGTACTGAAAACTTCTTCGGAATATGGAATCTTATGAAATTGGTTATAGTCATTTTACTGTTCTAGGAACAGTTCTAGAAATATATGCGAAAAACAACTTTAAAAATCAAACTTGCACAGATGGGTGACCATACGAAATTTCATATGGGTATTAGTCTAGGGTATTTTCTAGCTTTTTTATTTGGTGGAAATTAAATTACATTAAAATTGAAATACAAGGAAGCTTGCAACGACAGATATCCTGCTGATACTGTAAAAATAACTTATCTAAGTCCTCTATGGTGTCTATTTTGATCTGTTGAAGACCTCGACTCAACCAATGAGAACGATATCTCATATTACAATTTCTCAGCTTATTATCAAAACCATGAAAAGCATAACTATTGTATTCAGAATTTTTTACTAATCCTCGACTTTAACACAGAATCTACCTCTAAGATTTTTCTTTTGCTGCCTTAGGTACCTGTCTAAGTATAAAAAGATTAATTTACTTCAAATCCGCTTACGTATCTCCTATTATTTCTTAAACGCAATAAAATTGTTAAAAAATTAAGTTATAATAATATATGAAACTAATGACCATGAAATTACCTTATGCACCATACCTTCCGCCACAGAAGCATCATCATCGTCATCATATTTATAGGATTTCCATCCATCACCATCATTTGTGTCTGGAGCTTTTTCGGAAGAATTCTGATAAAAGTTCTGGTATTCACTGTCATGCACGTCTGCTTGTAGTCCATACATTTGTAATGCCTCCTTCGGAGGTTTATATCCTGGATACCCACTTGGGGATGGTGTGCGATGTTCCTCATCCTCTTTAACATTTAGAGTTTCTCTTGAAGGTTCGAAATAATATTCATCATTCGTTTTCGCTTGATGGTATCTACTAGCTGTGGTTTCAGGATCCTCAAAAACATCATCACTTATATTGTCCTCAGTCGTCATTTTTTTTTTAGATATTAATTCTTTATTTTTCCACCCCTAAAATTCGATTCTATCACCATCTATTAAACATCGCCGCAACGATAAATTTATATATCGAAATTTTACGTACAGTATATTTCCTATTGGGGATTGCTTGATTGTGGGTTGGTGGGTGGGCTCTATATATGTACACAAATTTCGGGCTTGGGTTATGTATAAAAATGCAATTCACACGGGGATGGGTTTTGTTTTGACATTTCCTAAAGCCGCACTTGAACTTTTTAATTAATATTTGAATCAAATTTGTATTACAAATACTGAACACATTAATTACTTCCTCACAATTATGCACTAGATATAAACTGAATTAGAAATTTCACTGATACTCTTGAGGAGAAGTTAAATTGCGGTTGTCACAATTATTTGGAAAAAAATCATTGCGAAATTCTTTTCCCAGAGGAAAACTCCGCCTTTAGCTTGTATTTAAAAACATGTTAAGTAATATATTAGCAACCTTAAAAAGAAGGTAAATGCCTGAATACGCACCAAAAGAGTCTCATACTAAGGAAATGTCCGACACGAGCATATAGAAATTTAAGAAAACTTTCAATTAACTGAATTCAACGCAGTGCACATCTGATAAAATGCAAAGTGGATAAGGAAAGCTTCACGAAAGACTTAAAGACTTCTTTCATGCAAAATTAAGAGCAAATGCGAACCATTAAGTTAGATAAACGAATTCGGAAATCATGTGAAATAACTGTACAGTACGGCCGAAAATTTTTACGTATACGACCTATTTTCTCTCAAAAGTATGTCACCCTTGGAGAAAATATAAAAGCGGGGAATAAGTAGATGCTAAAAATACGGTACGCTTATATGTCTGCTGCTCCTTTTGTACTTATTTGTAATATTTATGTACATACATATGGATGTACATTTGTATGTCTATATACGATACATTCATTAAAGTCTCTAATAAAATAGGTTAGGTTTATCCCGATAAGGTGTTTGGTTTCGTATTTGGTATAAAAGACTTTGAATGAACTCGAATTCATGGGAAACTCTTGAGGTCGCAGGTGATTGTGTCAAGGACGGTACAAGGTGAAATAAAGAAGATGAGTTTTCCTCAGATATTTTCTATAGAAATGAGAGAAAAGTGAATTGAACGAATAATCGCGTTTTGTGTAAAAGGACGAATTTATATTTTTAGGTTGATTGAATTTCCCACATGTTGCTCTTATATAATGGGCACTGTATATGTATACGTAAAAAGGAATAAATTAGATTACTATTTTTGAAAATGTAGGTAACATAGTGTCGTACAGGGAAGAAGGTGTGAGAAAAAGTGTAGGTGGAATTGTATTTAGTTTTGAAGAAGGATATCCTTCACGAATTGGCTATAGTTCGCGTTACGAAAAATGAGCTATCAAGGCCAGGGAAATTTCAATTTGGGGTTGCCGCTTTACCAATTTAACCAGAGTAAAATTTTGTAATCTTTCCATTCAAATTAAGTTATTTTATAGATTTTCTACAAGGTCATTTACAAAATTATTTCTTAAAGAAATCAGAAATCTTACGTGTTCTCTTTCAATCATATTTTCACACTCATTTTTGAAATACTGTAGATCATAGGTACACTGAGAAAAAAATACTAATAGACGGAGAGCTGGCGACCAAAATACTTACGTCATTTCATAAACAACATTTTCCATCTTATCATACTCTAACATCGTTGATAACTTATTTGGAAGTCTGCCTGGCTTCCAGTAGTGGAGGGCTCTGCATGATGGCCGCGAAGTCCTAAAAGAACCGATTAACTTACGTGATTTCATAAAGGCTGATTTTTGGTATGGCAGCTATATTTCACGATCAATGGTAAAAATGGCAGACACATTGGATGGTGGGAAAGTGGTGGCAGACGGCAACAAAGACGCGGAAAAATGTGTATAACTCACGTCATACCACGATAACTCGAGAACGCTTCAACTTAGACTGCAGAAATCTTGCTTTTTTAGAAAAACAGTTAATTTAGTTTCGAAAATGGGACCAATCGGACAACTCCTTCGTAGGATTGCCATGCAAAAATTTCGTTTTTCAATATAATATGTATATTAGAGCACTGCCTGAGAACATGTCAACGCAGAGAGCTAAAATTTGGTACGTAGTAAATATTTATTCATAAATAGACTAATTTGGGCAACCCCTTCTTGGTGCTGCCATATAAAAATTTCATTTCCCACTATATATATGAACATTGCCTGAGAACGCGTCAACGTAAAGCGCTGAAATTTTGCACACACGATAGCTCTATTTGTCTTTGATAGTACACTTAGATCAGCTTGAAATGAAGGCATTGAAATTTTGTGCCTTTATGGCGGCTTGGCTGTCGGTCTTTATATATGTATATTTATATATATTTGTATGGGAGTGGTAGGCCAATTGGATCCTTTCGGAGTTAGGGGGAAATTGCACTTTTCAACCAACACCTCGTAATTTCTTGTTTATACAATCTATGAGGTGATTTTCAGCTAAGATGATAATAAATCATCTAAGCTTTCCAAAAAATGTCGAACTATCATTTCACCCTTCTCATGTCGCTATTATAGAACGTCAAAGTAAAAAATTGGACAAATTTTTCTTATATTTTAGGGTACGATACAACAAAAGGAAAAAACCGGAACCATTTTAAGATCGCTCGTGTGTTCATCCATCCGTCTGTCATAAACGATATTTTCGAAAACGATGTCACGCAAGAATTTGAAATTTGGCACAATGTTAGATCTTCATAACACGCGTATATATCGACAGTCAAAGTTTATTAATTTTTTTTTTTTATTTGTTATTTTTAATGAGGGGTAGGTTGGACCCACTCAAAATAATCTTTTTTTTTGCATCTAATTGTTTATCATTTTCATATGGGCTATTTTCAAGGACTCCAATAAAAAAAATTCAAATTTTTGATAAATTAGTTATAAAGGTATAACCCAAAACATGCGAAAAAAGTATCATTCCCGCCCACTTGATCTTTTAGTTTTCTAAAGCTAAAATTTTGATATTAATAGACTTAATAGGCATTGAATCATAGATAACAGGAAAACTGAAGCTTTTTGCGTCAGTCTCATAGTTGCTGGCAAAAAATATTTTTTGTGTCAACTTAGAAGACAACTCTTATAAAATTACTCTTGCATCTGGCTGATTCTGTTTGAATATTATTCAATTATCATAAGCTAATTTGGATTAGATTGAAATATACATAAATTCGGTCGAGCAACTGTTCGTTGACAAATTTCTGGTATGGAACACTGATTGCGCGAGCCCGACTCGCTCTTAACTGAATTATTTTAAATTTTAACGATTTTCCCGCGAAAATGCCTGATAAACGTCACATTTTCCTCGAAGGTTTGGAAACCTCAGAATGTTACCTTTCAATTAGTGAAATCATGCATCATAAAAACAGGTTTATCTCAAAAACGATTGCATATAAGTGAAGGTACATGTGTAGGATCAAATGAAAGGTAACATTTTCAGAGGTTTCCAAATCTACTAAGAAAATGTAATAGTTATTAGACATTTTGGCAGGAAAATCATTAAAATTTTACAAAATTAGGATTTTTTTACTTGCCTTATAATTAGCAACATGAGGAGGGTGGAATGAAAATGCATTTTTTGGAAAGCTTAAACGAAAAATAATATAACATAAATGTTATAGTATTTTTGCTTAAACGGTGGGCTAAAAATCACTTGCATAAGTTGAATAACAAGAAAATTACGAGGTGTTAAGAGGAAAGTACCCAAAACACAAATCCCCCTGAACTCGAAAGGAAGCATCTACCACCCCCCCCCCCTTCTCTATCTATCACCTGGATTGACTCTGATACACGCTTTATGGCGTGCATTTTTGCTTGAGAAACAATTGGGTTTATGATCCCAGGGCATTGTTTAACTTAGACCTATATACCAATAGACTACAACACCCACCATGTCTATCTTTAGATCCATCTGTGTACCAGTCGAATGATTTGCGTGGGAATTGCGGTCTACTATTTTGTCAGCCTTCATAGACTTCTATATGACCGCTTCAAAGCGGCACCAAAATCATGAGTCTTGAGCATTGTGTCTATGAACTTGGCAACCGAAAGCAACTAGAGAATGCATGCCTCGCCAGAGAATCTATCACAAGATCTATGTTAACATATAGGATGATTGATTGTTCTCGTTCTCGAGAAAATTATTGAACTCGCTATGCCATCAGGCCATATTTCGGCCAAACTCCCGTCGTTTCAATCACCCAATATAGTGGTGAAGGACCGAGAGGCCTGGAAATTTCCGACTATCCCTGGTGGAGCAATCGTCTGGTATACGGGTATCAAAAGTGTTATGGGTTTCGGGTCCAGGGTTTGGAGTGCTGCCCCTAGGTTTGAGACATCACTGACCATGGGAGCCATGCCCCACGCTACAGTGTTCTTTCTATGCCATACTGAGCTGTGCTTCTGATGATCTAAAGAGAAACTTTAGCATGCAAATTTACTGCACTATACTGTGCTGGGCTTCTGAATATAAAGGGGATGAAAATCAAAGGTCATCATAATATCACGATCAGATATATCCGCAAGTGACATCTGATTCATGAATTTAGTCTTACCTGGACTGGACATGATGTGAGACATAAATCGAGAATGGATATTTATTACATGCTAGTCTTGATCTGGATCATTCAGATAGTGCTAAATTGAATGCGCGAAAAGTTATCCATTTATTTTAACTATAAGAACTATCTAGATGTGTGTACCCCAACCATGTGAATTCCCTTCATTTCTCAAATTGTGTATTGTTGAAAATCATCTCAAAATTGTTCCATTAAGATAAATTACCAAAACTGTTTTACATGGCCACCATCCGATGATTGTGTAGTTCGACTCAATTAAAACGTGAATATTAACACGTGCGTAAACTATTAAATTTTTAATCACTAAGTGGCCATTACTTCATTACGGCGAGGCAAAATGTATCATCTGCTCTTGTTAATAAGTCACATAACGACATAACATTTTATAAACAGAGAACAAACCTAAGGCATAACAAAGCATAAGTAATATCATGGCCTGGTGGGATCTTCGTCCTCGGTTCGATGTCGGACTATTACTTAAGGTCTGAGAACTGAACTGAAGCACAAACAGTTGTGTCTTGGCAGCTGTCTCTTCGATTATTATTATTTTTTTGTCTTTTCACCTTGTGATACCTTTCAGTCAAACCCAAAAAAAAAAAAGTGAGTTTTTAAGGCGATTTCATAAGCATGGTGTAGCTCGTGCCATCTTAAATGGAAATGTGTGCATGGCCAAGGTGTTTCAATAGAGTTAGGTAAGTATAATTTTCCGAGGACAAGGTATTTCTGGCGTCAGCTTTATGTCTTGCTCCAATTTAAGGGGTGAAATGAATTCAGCGTGAAATTTTGTAACTTTCTAAGATATGAGATATGAAAGAATCCTTGGCGTGGTTTCAGTTCAGTGTTGCAGCATTCCATAAAAAGGGATGAGTATCAGATTCAGTGAGCTGTGATTAATCCTTTTTTTCAGTTCGACAGAGCTGAGGGCACATCAACAGACTGAGCTGAGCAGCTTATCTTGGGTATGCGAAATTGAAATTGCTTTTCCCTAAAATTTTATGGGGAGGAATATGATGATTGAGACATTTGTGACTGTGTAATGTCTCAGATGTGGCAAGACAAGATATTATTTATTAGGAGGAAAATTACCATTATAAACAGGCATGGCAAAGAAGAGGCACACTTTATACAAAATAAATTTTCAGTGTATTCGTTAGGCAAATAGAAGGAGCATAATGAAATTAAAAAACAATTAAGGTAGTCTGATTTTCGATAATGTTATGTCATAAATTTACTAGATCTAATTGAAAATTTGTATCTTAAAGCCCGGTATTGTGTTCATTTAGCGGATAAATATTTAGCAGAAATCGAACAGGGATCTTTTTAACGCTAAAATTGTTCATTGTTTTGCACTATAGGTGGCTGCTTTTGGCAATCAGCTGTCGTGAATTTGTGATATTATTTCGTGTTCTTTTAGATTGCTTTTGCAATTACCCAATCTCAAAATAGTAAGAAAAATTATATTTATACTTACTATTTTAATTTTTTTCAAAAGAATTGTCTAAATGAAGACGGAATTTTTTTATCAGAAAAAAATAGTGGCAATAATATGAAATATCAAATAACTTCGATAATTTCATTTCCACAAGTGATCATGATGATTACCAAATTTTCTTTCAAAAGAATGTGAAAATACCATGCAAAGGTTAATGCACTGCATTGCAGTACGCATCAGTTTGCTGACACCACAATTCTCACCGTTTATGTGCTACAATAACCCCGATGAACGTGCATGCTTGGAATGTGCAAAGTTGAAATATTTGAATTGTTTCAGGTCATTAATCGGAGGAAATAAATTTGTTCGCTTTATTGATGACAATGACAATTAAATTCTTTTAATATTTTACACTAAGTAGGGATAGATATAGAAAATATAAATAAGAAGATTTGATGATTAAAAGCACAGTACGTTTTGGACAGGACAAGGTATTTTATTAATTAATCCACTCCACGCTAACTTAGGCAGTCTCTGATGATATACTATTCTCGTGCATATATGGGCTGAGTTATCTCTCCTGCACCATTTAGGCAGTCGCAGACGCAAGGTGTTATACAAGCTGAGTGATCTCGCCAGGTCATCAATCAATCAGACCATCGAAAAAGGTTACATCATTACAAAAGGTATACAGATGTACACCCCCCCCCTAAATGGAGCCTCCCCCTTAGAGCCCCTCCCTCCTTAAAGATTTCGCCAATATTCGTGAACCCTGGTAGGATTAAATTTGTATAGATAACCTTTGAATCACCATATAGGTTTTGGCAGTTCTTGGATATTTTAATAGCTTACAAAAGTATAGCTTTCAAATGAGGCATTACTTATTATATTTTATTCAGGAGGTCAATAGAGCAGGAGAATACTCACCTGATGGGCACAATGGAACCGGGGAAGGTCTAATTGGAGCATGCTAGGCGCTTCTATAGCATACCTAACCCAACCAAAGGGTCCAAAGCAGTTTTTATAAAATTTGCGAGGCCATAATGATTCATGCAGCCCATTTTATAAATACTTGTGGTAGATCTGCTACACAAGTTTTTAAATACATATTTTGATTCTTCTACCTCTTCCACCCAAAGGCCAAAATGTACCACGATATATTAGCTGTGTTGTTTTGTGTATATTGTTCTAGAACTCCCATATACTGGAGAGAACAAATTGTTCTGTCGATTGAAGCGAACTATTTGTACTGTTCGCTTCATTTATACGAAGCAATCAAAGAAAGTCCAATCCAAGTCCAAAATGTACTAACATTTATTTGACAAGGAAACCAGAAATGTTGCACTAACAGTTACAGTACAGGCCTACCCACAATATACAGAGCAGTAGGTCAGTAGGTATATGCAAATGAGTGAATAAATAAATTTCGTTATGGCAACCCATAATAGGAGGTTAGTTCCGATATAAATTTAATTTTCGTCATGGAAACCTGGTTACATAAGGACCTTGCCTCCACCTTAGTTAATATTCCAGGTTTGCATAGAAATGACAGAACTGATCAGCTTGGTGGTGGGGTAGCTATTTATGTATGTGATTTCCAAATGTCGTCAGTAATATAATTATCTGCTCCTTTGTTATCTTTTGAATTTATATGTGTAGAATTGAAACCGTGTAATGATCAATGTCTCTTAGCCTGCGTATACTGTCCACCAAACAGTTCCAGTATCGATAATTCTGCTGAATTCATGAATGCTATCTGCTATGCATAAATCGATATAATAAGATTGTAATAGGTGGAGGCTTTAATGTTAACCTATATAATTTCCTGTTTACAATTACTTTATAGCTCCCGATCTTCTACGTGATGGTTCATGCTTGCCGTGGAGAGTAACGAACAGATGTATATCTTAAATACCGACTTACATTTTTAACTCAATAGGCATACCCCTTTACAGTTGTCAAATACATCAGGAATTAGGCAGGAATAAGAATTTAATACTGAAAGGAAGTTCTTGTATCAATAATATAAAAACCTCAAAACTGATACTGCAAGACTGACAGTATACGTTTACATGAACACTAGAGTACTTGACTTGAAATCCACTTAACACTCAAGTATTGAATTAATTCCAATTACTTGACTGGAAATTTTTTTGTTCGGCTTTACGATTTTCATAACTCGCAGACATGAAAAATTTTCAAGTACCGCAGTTGTATTTACATGATTTTTGAAATTGAACAAAAATTTTGTGATTTACTTGACTCACGTATACTTGAAGTCAATGCGCGTTTACATGATATTTTGATTACTTGATCTCTAGTTGAAGTATACTTCAAGTATTCATGTAAACGTACTGAGAAACAATCTGTCTCCTAAAGATTTTGACTGAGGTGAGGTATTAAGAGCGATATACATAATAAGATCTGATGCGACTGGTTCTGATAATCTCTCTCCCCGCTTTCTGAAGCTCTTGCTCCCGATCGTATTGCCATTCGTAACCCATATATTCAACACCAGCCTAACCTTTTGTTTTTATTCCCACCCAATGGAAAAAAGCAACTAAACTTGCTATTACAAAAAAGAACTCGCCGGAATTGCCTTCAGACCTCCATCCTATCAGTTTCTGCGCCTTTTTATCAAAGGCTCTGGAAAAGCTAATAACATCACAATTTCTCTATTATCTTGAAACTTCATGCTTCCTGTCCTGCTGAAAATCTGGCTTTCGTTGTGGGTATAACTGCGAGACGGCCTTGTTATAGGTAACTAGAGATCTTCAATTTGCGCTCGATAAAGGTGAAATAGGTTTACTGTCCCTGTTGGACTTTTCGAAAGCTTTTGACATCGTGAATCATTCTAAATTACTTATTACAAAAGAAAAGTCTTTTAATAACTTTTCTTCGTTACCCATTGCAATTATAAAAAGATTTTTGTCTGATAGGTTCCAACAACTAAAGATTTTTCTATGGTGCTTAATCAAAAGTATATATAATCCCAGAAAGTGTTCTTTGGCGCTACGTACATTTGAAGATTTTCAAATTCACTTATTTGTATGGAGGTTTGCACTTTGAACGAAGGACCAAAAATAACTGGTATTTTGAAAATTTTAAACAAAAGCCGGGATAAATCATGTGGAATTTCAATTTAGTGGAATATACCAAAAGATGTCTCATGAAACCCATTTCGATTCCTGTAAAGCTTTTGAAAACTTAACTTTTTTTAAAAAAAAGCTAAAAAAAACTAAGCTGGAAAGGCTTTTTATTTTTTCTGGCAAAAATTAAAGAACAGCTTGGCCTTTGTATTTTTTTCTGGCAAAAATAAAAAGCCAGCTTGACTTTTTATTTTTTCGAGCTGGAAGTAACAGGTTTTGAAGCCGGAAGTGTAAAAAGGCGGCTTCTTATTTTCAGGGACCGAATCAGTTATGAATTTTTACGAAAAAAGCTTAATTTACTTGTTGTTCCTGGCCGGTAATAGTTTTGAAGCTAGAAAAGCAAGCGCAACGGCTTTATACTTTTTTTCGGTAAAAATATAAAAAGCGAGCCCGGCTTTTAATTTTTGCCAAAAAAAATAAAGCCTTTCCAGTTTAGTTTTTTAGCTTCAAATTATTATCGGTCAGGAATAACAAGTAAATTTCGATTTTTTCATAAAAAGTCATTACTGATTCGGTCCCGGCTTTGAACCCATCATTTTAATGATTTTGAAGGAAGGTAAAGTTATGTAGATAGTACTGAAAAATAGAAGTTTTTTTTTTTCAAAAACGCCATTTTTAGAGTTATATACTTTTTGACTAAACACCATAGTGTTTGTTCTAAGCTTCTACCACTGGTATGGGCAAAACCTTCGAGAATACTTCCAAAGCCATGAAACGGAGACCTATATGTGTGCGTTCGAAGTCCGTTCTCTAAAATGTTCTCTATTGATGCTTATGGAAAAGTGCCAAACATTGAATTTATATATGCCATAGAGCCTAAACTACTATCCATACAGGAAAATAGTCTTCTAGTAATCTATAGCTTGGTTCCTTACCTTCCCAAAGGCTACACTTACTAAATACCTTACTTAAAAAAATAATAAAATAGTTTTGATTACAAAGTAACCTTACCATTTTACGCTAACTAACTCTTAGCAGCTGAGTAATAACTGCATGTGTGTATGTGCAGCCGGAGTCCGAAACTGTAGGCAGCTATACATTCGTTTTCATCAGACCACAGCATGCCATGACGGCACAGCGGCATATACGATGATAACTCAGATGAGAGTTTTTGTTTAGAATTCGTAGTCAGTTTGGTTCAGATGAATTTTTTTAAATAATTTTGCTAGGAAAGGTATAAAAATTTAATTTCGGTTCGGAAGATATCAAAAGATCATTTTTCTGTATGAATAGTAGTTTAGGGCGGAGGAGCTATTCAAATCAAACTTTTGTCAGTTTTTCATAAGAACACTGCAAAAATTTTAGAATGTTAGGACTCCGTTGGGGCTTTCATGTGGTAGTGGGAGAGCTTGTTTCATGGCTTGTGAAGTATTCTCGCGGGTTTTGGTATGGGGACTCCCTCAAAGCTCAATTCTGACCACTACTATCTACATACTATGACTATCTTCGACAGTTATGGATAACTGCAGCGTTATGCCTATTCTACAATGCATTGTAAAACCACGTCGTCAAAACGATATCGTTTGCTGAAGATTGCATATAACTACACGAAGTATGTATGCCGTGGTAAGCTGCCAAATTAAACAGCTGTTGACATGTCAACTATCATAAATGTGATTGCTTCCTCGATTTCATTGCAGAATTACATCAAACGAAGTATTTGGTCTCAATAATTTATACTATAATAATAGTAAATTTAGTAAACTACAAAATTGCTTGCGACAAGTCGAATAATATAAAATATTGCTTTCAAGATTGAAAGTACAAGTTCCAGTTTACAGCTGTTTTGTTCTAAATTCCTCTACATGGTTCTAAATTATGCTGAATGCTCCTAAGGTATTACTACATCGTTTTTGCTGATTAACTATAACGCATAAGCTCGTGATCATTTCGTCAAATGAATGAAAGAGAGGAGACATTTTTGAAAGCATGAATTTTCAAATGCATGAGTGGAATGCAAACACAAAAATCCATGTCGTTTTGACGATGTGGTTTTACCATGCATTGTAGATTAGGCATTATTATCCATAAAAACCAGATATAAGCTCATAAAATCCTTGGTTATGCCACATTTTAGTTATTGTAATCTAATGGTTCCGTCATTGGACTCTGTCTGGAGTCATAAACTCGACGTAGCCTATAACAATTGTATACGTTTTATCTATGGATTGCAACAGCACAAAATATTTGGATGTTCCCTTAAAACTTATCGCACATAAACTCATGCATAAAATTATATATACGAAAGAGCCTCCCCTTATTCTGTACCACACCGACAGCTTCTAATTCCTCGCTTTTGCTCTGTACTTGGACAGCGTTCTTACCTTGTACATGCAACAAATAACTGGAACACTCTACCGACGGACATTCAACGGACGACCTCAGCTAGGTGATACAGAAATAGTTTAAAAACATTTTTAAATATATCCCAATGATAATAGTTTTCATGTATGTTGCTGCTCTTATGAATTTTCTTCATATGGCGTAAGTATATCTTTATTTTGCTCAGAGCACTCCGAGCGATCTCATCAACACCGATTTCTTGTAACTTTATTTACTTTCAGAGTACTCTTATAAACGTGTATCTTTATTAATGCTCAGAGTGCTCAAACAATCGTAGGTAAACCTCTGAGCATTTAGAGCAATCCGTCAATATTACCAAACATCCTGTTGAAAGTTTGAATATTTTTTTTTTTTAATTCCATAGTTCCTTCCTTTCCTTCATCCCTTATTTATTTTTATAATTTTATTATTGTTATTTATTTTTATAAAGATAGATATTTCACAAATCAGAGCTGTTGCAAATATTAAATCAAAAACGAACAGAACGCTCTGGATTTGTAATTTTGTATCTTTTTTCCAGAGTGCTCTGAACGTTCTAAAAATTTTGTTTTGTACAGAGCGGAAAAAAAATACACGCCCACGGTTTCTTAACTTCCTTAAATTTCCAGCTCTCGTTATCTACCACTAAATTATTATATTTTGTCTATTAAGTAGTTAGTAACTGGTCGCTTATATTTTTTTTATTTTTTTTATTTATTATTATATTTTATATTTTATACTGTACTATATATTAAGTCTAATGTTATTTGCATTATTTTATTATTTGTTTTGCTAATATGTAAATCGACTATGTAACTTTCTAAGATGTGCCCAGCGCTATGCGTGCCTTTGGCAGGGGTACTCAAATAAATAAATGTTTATGTTTAATTACATTTTGATTATATTGAAATTCAAATGAATTTCATAATTGTACAGTCAACCAGTATAGTATAATATGTTCGCGTGTGCAGGGACTTTAACTCATATAAAACGTAATAAATTCACGACAAGTAAGGTTTTGATAAAAAGTATGCATTATGAACTTTTTAACAGTCCCTACCTTAAATGTTTCGTTCCGTTTGCAATGTGGCAGATATGAACGTTAAAACTTGAAATTTTTTAAAAGGTTAAAATGTAAAAAAACTAAAAATTGTGAGTTTGGTTGGGTCCAATAGAAGATTAAAATAAAGAAAATTGCAAAAAAAAGACAATTTATTTGTATACTTTTATCGTTATTGGTTAGTATTGTCTGAAAGCAAATGTGGCTAGATAAATAAGGAAATACAAGAGAAGAAGGCATCTGTCTAGTTCAGCTCAGTAGTAAGAGCAGTTGTCCGAAAAGCGGAAGTTCCCGGCATCAAACCCCGGCTGAGGTGATTGTTTTTTCTCTTGAATTTAATAATTTGATTTAGAATCGTAAAAATAAAAAGTTTTCTAAAACTCTTCTATTCTATATATACCTACACCAGTTAGAAGCATGCTCGAAGCGCTGCAATGATTAAAAATTCCTGAAATTTTCCCTTTTTGATTGCTAATAATACCGTTTACCAATCCACAGGCATCAGATATTCATAACCATCCTACACAGATATGTGGTTACAAACATTAATCAGTGCCACTACCAATTTCAATAATATATGTCGGAATAGAAATACAACGTCTGTTTTCTTTTGATTACAAATTTTAAAACTCTTGCAAATTTGTAATCTAAAAATGTAATCATGATTACGGTTACATTTGATCAATCATTAATCGCTAAAATTATTACTTATCTGATTAATACTACCAATCTGTAATCATTATTACAGATTGTAATTGTAATCATTTATCATCAATGAGATTACATTTTGCCGAACATTGGTGCCGCATTAGCAATATAAATTCAATCCGCTACTCTTCAAGCCATTACTGCTTAAGAAAAAGAAAGAAAGAAAATTAGAGTGAATGTCAGTTTTTTTCTGTTTCAGGCAGGTAAGAGTTAATTAGAACTGTACACAAGCGAGCCATTAATTTAGTTCAAATTTATTAAGTATAATTCGACTGTCACTTAGTTTTTGTATTTTGAAATTAACGCTATTATTTGCTTAACATCTACATTTTAATATAAAATTAACACCATAACTTACTCATCTCAGCACTATAAGATTTTAACAACTCGATCCGGCTACAGACTAGAAGTTAAACGAGAAACACAATGCGACGGCCATCAACGTTCATCAGCTCAGATTTCATTCTATTCTATTATCAGGTATAGGAATTAATTGAAACTTGAGCTGATGAACTCTAATGTAATGACAGTAGCATTGTTTCCCGCTTTATATATTGCGTTTCTTTCTACTAGCGCTTCGAGTTGGCATAGCGCTAAAAACTTCTGCAACATAATCCCACATCAGGCAAATATACTAAGCACATTGATCAAATTATACATTTTACTGCAGCAGTAAACTGCTTTATAAAATCAACAAATGAAGTATTTTCTTAAATGAATTCTACTCCATTCTACGATGTTAACATCTATCTTAACCATTGAAAATGGAAACACTGTCCTACGCAAAACCCCGTTCGTATAAAATGTGTGTTTCATTATCCGCATCTATGACATTTTATTTATGTATTCGATTTGCTTTACAAAACTACTTCTCGTTTAGTCCATTCGTGACAGCGTAGTTGTAAACGTCTTGAGTTAATACGAGGAGATTTTTGTTTGCGTTGTTCAGTAAGAATTTCTAGAAATGTAAATATTTTCTAGTGTTTTCGCGGTGAATTTTCAAAAAAGTGATTATAATATATAATCGCCGAAGAGATTACCGGTTGTTGTGATTTCATAATATTTTCCAGTGATAATATAATAATAGTGAAAAGGTCAAGATACTTTGAATTGAAGTTCAATACGAGTCGACTGTGTTTGTTTTGACGGAAAAAAAATTTGTTCCCAGTCGGTAAATTTTATGTTAGAAATATTTAAATGCAAATGTAACACTGACGAGTTAATTGTATTTCTTGGAGCTGGATTCCTATAATTTACAAAACAATAATGAACATGGGTAGCGGCGATGACAGAGTGTATGCAGCCGAAAGGATTATACAAAAACGTGTTCGGAAGGTAAATAACATTGCGGTCGGTTCAATTTTTATTAAATTAGTTTACTCTTTTTTTACATAATTTTATTGTATATTTTGAAAACCGATTATTTTTTAATGGCCCGGCTGCTTCTTTTTCCACTTCGTCCGGCACTTTTCATTTGTTTCCATCACTACATACGCAATGGGGGGAAAATGCATTTCTCATAAGAATGTCGCCATTTTTGCTGAATGCAAATATTTATTACGTCATATTTATTATGGCTCATCTTTTACATCATAAAAGTATCCGATTAATTATATTAAATCTTAAAATATTAATTATTTTGAATTGGTATCGCACAGAGAGTAGTACTCCATTTTATATTGGCTTTAGTAAATGGTAAACAGGTAATTCGTTTGAAAGAGATTCACATTTTTGTCTTTTACGACTGACGTTTGTTTATATTCAGAATTACGTTAACTCAGGCGCCATCTAGATTTTCGTAGTTGAACGTTCTATTTAAATAAAAATTATCAATAAATAAATAAAATTTACGACGTAGGTATGGAGTGTTACAACGAACTTTTACAATTCTAGCTTCATTTATCGACACATTTGTTTTTTTTAATGTTGATTATGAAATGTATGTGAATTTATTCATAATAGTTTCAGTTGACTTGAATTTAAATAGAGCCTGGCCCCCTTCGGTAGAAAATATAGTATTTATTGAAGTCCTTCATACCTCTATATTAAAAATCGCACAACTATACGAGACAATGCGACACCAATTATAATGTATTTGAAAAAGACCCTTCAAACTTAATTTTAGAAAAAAATTATACGGCACTTTTATCAAATCGATTGCAAAAACCCAGTCTAGGTAAGATGTTGGCTGTGGGCATGAATGAATCACCACCCCTACCTACAGACATTTCGTGCGAGAGGGGCAGCATACTGATTCGTCTAAATCACTGACATGTATAACATAAGCGTAAACATAAATTTATTTGAGTAGCCGTGCCAAAGGCACGCATAGCGCTGGACACATCATAGATATTTGCATGTTAGATTAACATTGTAGCAAAATAAACGATAATAGTACAGGTATAGGCACTTAGAATATATTACAATTAAATAAATAAATAAAATCACACAATAAAATTTTTTTTTTTTTTAATTTAATAAAGAAGGGCAAATCAGGTTAGGAGGTCTGGTTCAGGAAATTCCGAGCCACTGTTTTAAACGCGTTTAACGAACCGCTACATCGAGCGTCCTCTGACATTTGATTGCAGATGGTTGGCCCGCGTAGGAAAATGTTCCTCCCACCATATTGTGAATGGACTCTAGGGAAGACAAGCCTGAATCTATTCAGGCTGCTCCAATTGAAGCGGTTGGTGATATATCTTGGCATTAAGCCATGTCTAGCCTTGTATATCAGCCATTGAATAAATAACTAATAAGGAATCGGCATATCGGGTGAAAACCTAAGCCATTCGGCGAAATGTATTAGTGTGCCGTGTTTGTATTCGTTTCGTCATGGCAGTAATGAAATCCTGACATTCTGAAGGGGAACATTTGTTATAATCCAAATTGCTATGTAAAATAAAAAATTTTTTAGCTCCCCCTTATTTTCAGATAATATTTCTTGGCGTTGCCTTTGTATGACTAGAATAATTTAGGCACCAACTGACAGTTCAATTGTAAACAAATAAACCGGCATTGGTAAAATGTTAAATCTTTTGCCATGGCTCTTTATTTTTATAGATATTGCTTTTTATTTTGTTTAAAACAATATAATTAATAAGTAAAGCTATTAAGCTTACTTGAAGAATGCTTTCCCACGACAATAACAGTGTTCGTTCCTACAGCACAGCACTGCGCACTTCATTATGTTAATTTAGGACTCCGGAGTCTCTATTGCACAAAATGTCGTTCACAAAAGAAATATTCCGCACTTATTTCACACTACTATTCATAAAAATCACGTTTAATTAATTATTTTTCCCAATATCGCGAATTAAAATCCGAAACTTGTCAGAATGTTGAACTGACACAAAATAGCCACTAGGCCCTCTTCTCATTTCTCCCCCCCCCCCCCCCCCCCCGACCGTAGGTCACACTGTCATTGAAATGCTTAAACACGTACACTGTATTCGCACGATACCCCGCTTCCTTATTAGTTATTTATTCAATGATATCAGCTGCAGCGAGCTAAGCTCATACATGTTGGCCAGCGGGCACGGGAGAAGTAGTTCACGATGATGAGGGGGGGGGGGGCATGTGAACCTCGTTTAAAACCGAAGACATATCTAGCGTATGCCATATATGCACGAGACAGTTTAGAGAGGTTACCACGAGAGATAGGGAACAGTACTACATCAGCATAGAAAAAATGTGAGCTGAGCAGAGCAGAGAGAAGTCTCATACGGGTGCACACACATCAATGTGGTGATAGGTCGCATAGAGCGAACGCAGGCCATAGTAGGTCTTTGAGCAAATCCTGTTTATCTGTAGCTCCCACGTGAGAGCAGGATCCATTAGAAGACCCAGATTCAAGACTGGTTTAGTTGAGATCGCAATGTTTTGACCTTGTAGAAGCAAGTTAGGAAGTACAAACATGTTGGTAATGTTTCTGAGACGAATGGAGTAGATGGTTGATTGAGTTTTCGAGGGATTTAGTGACAGACCATTGTTTGCAGACGAATCAGCAATCTCAGCCAGAGTCCCATTGATTGTTGCGACAGCCTCGTTTAGATTATCCCTAGGAGCGGCAGAGTAAATCTGGAGATCATCAGCATAAATGTGGAATCGCACATTACTCAATGCTGTGGTGACATTATCTATGAATAGTGTAAGCAGCAGAGGTGCCAGCACTGCTCCCTACGGCACACCATCAATTAAAGGTCTCAGAGAGGAGTAGGAGTCATTGCATGTCACCATGAAATGTCTATGACTTAAGTAGTCCTCTATCAGTCTGTAGGCAGAATCAAAGAATCCAAAACGCGTGCGAAGTTTGGTGATTAGTAGTGCATGGGGACAGAGTCGAAGGCCTTCTAAAATCTAGAAGAACATGAACTACACAGCTACCATTATCACATAGATCGCGAATGTTCGCGGCAACCTCGAGCAAGGCTGTGCTGGTTGAATGTAATCTCTGAAGCCTGACTTAGAGAGTAAGTCGTTTCGGTTGATATATGATGCAATCTGGTCCACCATGAGAATTTCAAGTAGTTTAGATATGGTCGGTAAAATAGTTATGGTCCTCCATTCGGACATGTCGAAGGGAGAGTTTGTTTTGGGAAGAGGTGTAATCAGACCCAGCTTCCAGTGAGCCGGAAAGTGCTCGTAGAACCAAAAATGCATGAAAGCAAATAGCACCACTTTCATGTTCCTGTCTCTTTCCGTGAGAGCATACTCTGCCACTGATGTGTAACGATTCAGCGGTATTTCCAATCAGAACAGCCTTGTAAAAAACACTTACTTCGCCTTATAAATAAAATTTAACTATTCAAATAGTCCCACATTCTTTTGTGGTAAATTCGGTAAATCCCACTGACATGTATATTAGTAAATTCCCCAAATAATTTAAATGTAGCGTCAGTGAGAGCATACTTTCTGAAATCAAAACTGGTGCCACATGAAACAGGAGATCAGTCTCTCCATTTCTATACATGTCAGTAGTCTAAACTAGGTCATAATAGAGGAGAAAACATTGTGATATTTCTTAATTCTGTACTATGTTTCCATGAGCCAATATTGAGTTAGAATTTAGCCTGATTCAGATTACTCGACAGCAACAGCGGCAGCAACGCAAAAAACAGTTTTGCTGTCGACTGTATCAGATTGCACTACAGCAGCACAGGGCAGCAACCAGAATCTTCTGACATTTCTGTATGCAATGACAGCATATCCACGCTGCTTATGATGACAGCGGCAGCAAATTTAGAATTTGAGATGACTCGGCAGCACGACGTTTGTGCTGCTTTCTCTCAATCAGCTGATGGTTCTCAAGCAACGAAAACGATTTGCTGTCGCTGCCGTGCCAATCTAATTCAGGCTTTAATTTATCGGTAAGTTTTGCTGGCTGAGTTAACTCGATGCTGTTTCCATAAACGGCTTCTGAATTGATTTGACAGCTGAAATATTTGGTAAAAAATAGCTGGATTCGTGTTAGATTAAACACCCATTCACACTTTTCTAACAAATATTTAAACAAAATCCAGTACAACCCGACTGGTTTCGTGGAGTTAACATGGATTCAACGAAACTTATCCTTATTCTCGTTTCCATGTGCCCGTTCACTGCAACCGAAATACTGGCTTTTTGTCGACTACGAGTCACTACCAAGCGTTCACTTCGCCAAATTTTAACTGTAAACTGCTACGCTTGACTAAGACTATTGTTCACTCCGCACAATGAATATACCACCAAATAGTCGACTACATTCGACGGTCAGGAGGATAGTCGAGCGTAGTCGACAACGCAAAGTGGTAGTGAACGCGCTCCATGAGCACTAACTCAGATTCAATTCTGAAATCTGGCTTGATAGAAATCGGACGAAACTATTGCGTACAAGCATATCTTATAAAATTGCTATAAAATTGCACTAGACAAAGTCGGATGTTAACTTTGCCTCCATACACAACGACTTTTATGCAGACTTTGGTTCACTTCTATAGTAAAGTCGTCAGATTTGCTTGTACACAATAGTTTCGGCCGATTTCAGTCATGTGGATATCGTCGTTCAATAATCCAATAGCCTTGGATTGGCTAAATGACAGTTGCTATTATTCAAAAAGTCCTAGTAGCGCTGTATGATTGGCTGTGGTTCAGGCTGCAGCGTACTTCATGAACGCACTCTTGGTCACTAATTACGGTATACTGACAGTAACACGACATGACTGCTATGAACCACAATGGACAGTGCTGAGAGAAAGACAGTTTGAATTGTGCACTGCTAAGGCCGCTACAAACGTTCATGTAAACCGTATGACTTGGCCCGCACAAGCCAAGATGTAAACAAAATCGGATGTTAACTTTTGCCTCCACACGAAACGTATTTTAAGCAGACTTTAGTTTGGTTGCACGCAATTGTTTCGACTGATTTCATTCATATCCGACTTCAGTCTCAACTCAAGATCCGACTTTCGCTACACACACGCATATAAATCGTACAGCTAGGCTTATGCATTCCAAGTCGTACGATTTGCATGACCGTGTAGCGACCTTTCAGCTGCAAAAGCTACACCCGGTTAAATATTTAATAAAAATATTAGTTTCTTCATGTAAATCATTTCGGGGAAAGAAATTAAGTGCTAGTGGGGAATGCAAAGAAATTTCCAATTGGAATTTGAAACTAACAAATTTGTCGCCAAATGAAGCAGTCACCGAATTGACAGATAAACCTACCATATTTGTTAACAGTCTTGTATGATTGTTAGTAAAAGTACCAGTAAATACCAGTACTTCTCGTACTGGTGTGAAATATTCAGTAAAAATTAAAATCTTTAAACTGGTATCTAAAAATTACCAGTACCAGTAAATAAATTGGTGAACGCCAGTAAGAACCAGTAGGCCAGTAATAACTAGTGCTGGGACATCGGAACGGAACATCGATGTTGACATCGCCCAACAAGCATCGATGTGGCGATAATATCGATCATATTACATCGATATACAAACAACATCATAGAAAAAATGCTATGTTTTTCAGTTTAGAATTTTTGTTGCTGTCGTCTTTATTTATAACTTAATAAAAATAACAAAAACAAAGCAAAACAAGTACTTCATTCATTATCAATTCTAAAGGAAAAGTTTTCTAAAAATAACGCATAAATGAATTAAATAAAAATGAAAAATCACTGGTCCGAAAACTTATTATCTATAGACTGAAGAAACAATAACTGGCAAAAACGTTTTACTTGCAAACTGTTTTTCTTTTGAGTTACAGTCTCGCCTAGCTTAGAGAAAACATGTTCGGTTGGCACAGAAGTATCCGCAATGGACAAAATTTTTGCTACAAGACATGATAAGCCAATATAAGTTGGTGACGTTGCCACCATTCCAAAAAATTTATATGAAGCGGCTTCAAAGGAGCGCTTAAATAAATTGGTTTCGAACTACCTTCCGATGCTTCTGTTGTTTTTCATTTATTAGGCGGATGTGACTACCCCATAAATTGAACTTTTTTAAGCCTGAAAACAAGTTTGCAGGCAGACATTTCCTTAACTAAAATAATAGACAAGCCTGTTTCGCTCTCGTGGCAGCAGTTTGATGTATTTACGTTAAGGGCACTCTGTTTCCTCCCATTTAAAAGAATGAATTCTGATTGGTTACACTGAACATTGTTTCTTGCCCCCAACCCAAATCATTCTAAGAACTAATGATGATCGATTGTAACGATGCTTTGAAAATGAAATGAACAATCACTTCACTACGTCTCTTTCCGTTTTACCACAAAAATTTTATTGAAATACGTGTTTCTTTTTTCAAATCTATATAATTTTTTTGGAATTTGATTTGCTTTTTACAGTATGCATTTATTCCTTTCTTGGTTTCATTCCTCTGCGGAAAGACGTATGTAATTCCCTAACATCGAAAGGATAACAATGATGTACGTCGATGTTTTAGTGCGTCGACATCGATGTAAAAATATCGACCATCGAGAGCCCAAACATCGATGTTTTGAAAACATCAATAAACATCGCCCAGCACTAATAAGGTATCATCAGCAAAAAAGCGCCAATTTAACATAATAATGTTTCCAACATTGATCCCTGTGGAACAGCAATTTAAATTTAGACTGATCGAGACTCCTGCCCATTTACTTTGGTCCTCCGTCTCCTATTCGTCAAATAGTATTTTTAAATCATTTGAGTTCAACATTTCCTACTCCATATTTCGCTATTTTTCCCTGTCAATCGTTTCGCATGGTCTTTTTAAATCCAAAAATACACATTATTTTCTGCTTGCCAACTGCTCTTTCCATAAGCTAAGGACCATATTGATTGCAGACTCGTACGAGTGATTCCGTCAGAAACCACATTGATTCTCGACTATTATTTTATTAGTTTCAAGATAAGGTTCCAACTTTTGATAAACATATTTTTTCCAAAAACTTCGCCTCTAATAGCATGACATTAAACGGACGAAAGTCCACACATTTATTTGAATTCTTTTCCTTTTCTATTGGAGTAACAACAGAAATTTTCTATATTGCAATGATTTATTTATAATATTTAAAATTGGTGTCCATTATCTTTCCATTATCATTCTTTTATTAACTAAGTTAATGTCTTTTTTATTATTAATTTAAATTTGAAACTGGTGTGCATTTCTATTATATTGTTAGAGTTTTTCATATGGTATTGCATACTTAATATCTTCTATACTTTTTACAAAAAAATCGTTTGATTTTGTTATTTTCAGTTTTTATACTCTAGAACTAGATGATAAAATCATAGGGTATACTAAGTTTGTCATTCCATTCGTTACGCACAAGAATAATCCTGGTAGAGCAAAATGGGCTGGACACCCCGTTTTACCTCACGATAACTTGAGAACGCGTGTATAGAGAGCTGAAATTTTGCATACCTACATAAATTTCGTTTTTCACTATATATTGGGACATTGCCTGAGAACGCGTCAATGTAGAGAACAGAAAATTTGTACACAGTATTTTCATAAAAATAGTAAATATAATTCCAAAAATGGGCTAAATCTGACAACTCCTTCTTAAAATTGACATAAAAATTTAGGTTTTTTAAGTATACTGTGAAAACTCAATGCTAGACCTAGAATATGAAATCCTATGAAATTGGTTATAGTTATTTTTACTGTCCAACGGAACAGTTCTAGAAATACCTATATGCGAAAAATCACTTAAAAAATCAAACTTGCGCAGATGGGTGGGTGACCGTACGAAATTACATACGGGCATTCATTTAGGTTATCATAAGAATTGGTCTCAGACCAATTCAAGCTTTCTTACTTGTTAAAATTTGCTTATGATAGTAACCAAATTTCTCGCGTATTTACTAGTACTTTCTGTGGATTCACTGTAGTTCTCCCATGCCGAACTTTTTGCCATCTTAGTTAAGCTTTTGTAATCTGTAAGAACATCCTCGTATGTGGATTTGATAAATGCCGTTCCGTTTACACCAGCCATCAACCTTTTTTATTTAACTTAAAAATCGGAGATGTTAAGAGTTTTTCGATCTGGCGGAGGTCCGTATAATTCGTTGGATTTTCCCTACTGTGATACATACAATCTTAATTTCATTTTGCCCATAAAATTGTCTTTTTCCACATTATTAGGTAGTTAAATCTGTCTACAATTATCCTAGAAGATTTTAACTTTCAAATAATGATTTATTAGCTATGTTTCTATAATCATTCTTCCATAGTGTAGAAATCTGTGCTTACTTACTTTGTCTGATTGAACGCTTCATTCTTTTTGCTTCAGACCCAGATTGCTTCCGTTTTTCGTTCTACAGCGGTTCTTGAAATTGTGCGGAGCACCTTTCTCCTTATTTTCCAAATTAAAAAATGTTTGGCGGCCACCAAACAGTACATTGTAACATTGCCAAAAACTCAAACTGATCTCATCAGGTCTATGTGAGGTAAGCTTTTCAGCTCATCAAAAAATATACATAAAGTAAAGTGTTCAGTTGTCTCAAGCTCTCCTTCCAGACGGAACAGGCAATTGGAACTATTAAAAACTTCTATATTTGCTAGATATGAGCGCTGCAGCCAGTGATAATACCGACCACAGTTCTGCAATGTTTTCTTTCGAACACAAAGAGAAAGTTCGTATCAAGAATACATTTCCGAAAAAGGGGGGAGCTAGAGTCAGACCTGGCTGTCAAGTCCGCCCACCCTCATTTCCCATACTTCCCTTGTGCGCAGGCACCCATTGTAGAGAAAGTTATGAATTCACAGCTTATCCAAAGATGTCCCGCTGTCCCTCAGCAAATTATAAATTATCTGAGGGCCATTCAGAGCCACCAAGGCAGCTTAACTGTCTTATAGGATAGCAATCCAGGTCCACAACCACTAAATTGTTGGAATTTGTCTCGGATACCATTGGCGGGTTTGCAAAAGGTTATCAGACAGATTGTATTTATACTGACTTTAGTAAAGCGTTCGACAAGTTATCTCACTCTGTGATACTCTTTAAAATGGAAAAGTATGGGTTTCACCCAACAGAACATATCAAATATTATTCCGTCATTCCATCTCTAGAGTCCTGAAAGCTTCGTCCGGCGTACCTCAAGGGAGTCACTTGGGCCCGTTGTTTTTTATTCTATTGATTCTATTGATTTATGCTGACGATATTAAACTTTTCGCTCAGATTAAATCTGTTAACGATTGTGAACTGATACATTATGAACTTTACAAGTTTTACGTTTGGTGCAAAAACAATAATTTGGCTCTCAATATCGACAAATGTGAGGTTATGACTTTCCACAGGAATCAGAAACCGATCACTTATGATTATGTGTTCTCGGATTCCACGATTCGCCGTCGCGAGGGTGCTGTTTGTGACTTGGGTGTCAAATGTGACCATAGATTGAATTTTATCTCTCACATTAACTACATGGTATCTAAGAGTAACTCTATGCTGGGCTTTATCAAACGTTGGTCTCGAGAATTCTCGAATCCCACCATAACATTGCGTTTGTACACTTGTTTTGTGAGACCTCTCCTTGAATACGCTAGCCAGGTCTGGTCTCCATTTTACGGTACACACATCGACCGCATCGAGTCTGTTCAGCGGAACTTCCTGCGCTTCGCTCTTAGGCACCTACCCTGGAATAATTCATTAATTCTTCCACCTTATGAGGATCGCTTGAAGCTTTTGAATATGCACTCCCTTGAAAAACGTCGCATGGTTGCCGATGTAACTTTTGTGCATCAACTCTTAAACGCGAATATTGATTCTCCCGTACTACTTAGCAAAATCTCTTTGCGCGATAGTGGGCACAATCTGAGAAGGTTACATCTGTTGCATGTTAACTCCGCAAGATCCAACTTTAGTATGTATGAACCCATCAATCGCATGTGTATTGTTGTTAATATTAAGGCTGAGCATTTTGACGTTGGCATATCCAAGCATGTTTTAAAAAAACGTCTATTTAATACTTAATTTTCTATTTCCATGTCGCATTGCATGTCATCTCATTCGGATTTTGGGCTATGTTTAGTTTAACATACTAATACTAACACCGACTAAGTGATGAAACGCATGTATTGTTGACCGTTTATTTTATTAAACGTGTCCATGCAGCGAGCTTGTGTTAAGCTGGTTCTGATAGTCATATAAAAATATCCTTTTTTGCTTTTCATATAAAACACTACCTTTGCTGCCACTACAATGGCGGAGACCTCAGTCTGGACGACTGAACCCTTCAAATAAGTACTGCAATCCAATTTCAGGACAATAATTATCACATCGGTTCGTTCATTTGTGAGAGAGCCGTCGGTGAAAATTGGAAGGAATTCCAATAGCGCTCTCCGCTCAGTCCATGACTTATTATCAGGCAAATCAGGTGGCCAAATACTAATTCCGATATCATTGCATTAAATAACATGCTGGTCAGAGGGTTATCCCGTAGCAGCAGCTATGCCTCTGAGTAATGGACAACACCACTCCAGTCGTCTTCCTAACATCCCCTAAAGCGAACCTTGCACGCACCCCTTTTGGCATCTGTATGAATGATAAGATTTAGATGTGGCAGGTTCATTAAGATCTCAAAAGTGGCTTAGACAAGCATTACAGGCTCCATGAGGTTCAGAATTTCTATATGGTAATATCAGTAATATATGTGTTTGTTGTACGTAGCTTACCTTGATCCGTATTATTCATTTACTACAATTCCTAATCACTCATATAAAGTCCTAGATATTTTGTTTTTAACGCTAATAAGTTTTTCTAAGAAATTTAAGTTCTTTTTTTTTTTTTAGAAAACCTCTCAGATCAAATAAAATAAAAGAAATCTAATAAGAATTTTTCCTTCTTTTCCAGGGCAAAGTAGAATACAGAGTGAAGTGGAAAGGATGGAATCAAAGATATAACACATGGGAACCTGAAGAAAATATTCTTGATCGACGCCTCATTGACATATTCGAGCAAAGCATAAAAGGCTCAAGTACTCCATCAAAGAGAGGTTCAAAGAAAAAAGAAAAAGAACGTGATCCAGATCCTGAAACTGAAGATGATGATGCGGATACAGTTGATGAATCTGAAAAGGATGTAAATATTGAAAAAGAAAAGAAAAAAGATGCGAAAGCGATAAAAACAGAAAGCAACAAACCCAGTAGTAGTAGTAATCTGGTTGTTTCAACAAATAATTTACGTCCAGATACTCCTCCAAATCTAAAGGATACATTAGTTGCTGAAGCGGATACAAATTCAAGCAGCAGTGAAGATCAACCATTAAGTCGAAAAGAGTTGGTAGGTACAAAACGAAAGGCTGAAGTATTAAAAGAGTCTGGCAAAATTGGAGTCACAATCAAAACATCACCAGATGGTCCATCACAAACAAAACATCATTGCTTGGATAGTGCGGCTCCAGTTTCAGCACCATTAAAAACCGATTCAGCACCACTTTCGCCAGAAACTCCAGCATCACGACCAGAACAGGACATTCCTTCAGAAAAGCCAGCACAATATCATCCTAAAGGTGAAGATGATGTACAAAAAACACCCAAAGACGCTATCAACAACAATAATAACACACTAAAACCTTCGCATGTTCCTGATTCACCACGAGTGGTACCGCCACGCCTGTGGCTGCCTAAATGTCGGCTTACCGACCAAGTTTTCATTACGGATGTGACTGTGAATCTGGAAACTGTTACCATTCGAGAATGTAAAACTGAACGGGGATTCTTTCGGGAACGTGATCTCAAAAGTGATATAACCAACTGAGACGAAATAAAGTCGATCAGTAGAAAGAAGAGAAAAAAACATAAAAAAAAGTAAATTGTACAGTAATGCGCCTGTTTACGCACGCGCGCCCTAAATTTAAATACACACCAACACCCGTCTTGAAAATGATCTTTTTTACGGATTTCAAGAGGTGTTGTTTCAGGAATTTTGGATTAGCATAATCCGAAACTGTTGAAAATCAAAAATATGGTTATTCACAGAATCTGTAAATAGTTATTAATGAGTGCGAGTGTGTGTGAGTGTGTATGTTTGTGTACAGATGATGATCACCATTTTATGTATAATTTAAATCTTAAAACTATTTATGCGCTTAAGAATTATGTTTAATGTTAGAGTGTGACGACTGATGAGACTATTTATCGTTAGTTAGTTGTGTAGTTAAACAGAACTATATTTTATTTTTTTAACATAGAAATAGTCGTAGACACCTGTTAAAGTCATCTTTATATTTTATGAGCTATTTGTATGTATTACATGAGTACTAATAATGACAAACGCAGCAAAGTATTAGAACGATATCGTATCTGGAATCTCATTGGGACATTTCCTTCCATATGCGTTCACATTCGGTTTAAATTTTGGGAGAAAAGTGTACTGACCAAATTTTGATTAGCTTCACCAATAAAAATATAATTTTTAACAATTTGAAAAAAAAAAGAAAAAAAAATTTTTTTTTTTTGCTGTTAAGGAGTTCGTTTTTGTTTTTTTTTTTTTATGCGTATATCATATTCTAAAACAAAAAAATCTTTGTCATCCACCAGGCAAATTTTTGCAATTTTAATTTTTTAATTCACGAAGAAAAATTCATCCTACTTGAACAGAATATTACAAATAACATGAACGGATTCTAAATAATCACACAGTTGTTTACTTGTTGCTATTTTTACGGTAAACTAACTTTTTAATGTTCGTTTCAGCATTGATTGCTTAGATGCTGTGCGGAAGAAGCTTTGTATGAATCAACGGCGTAGTGGTACGATCCAAAATTAATAATTACATTTAACAAGAGAGGAAGACCTTCCTTCTCAAGTAAATGGTCATCAATCTAGTCGTAAGTTGTTGCGTGGATATAAAAACCCTTTAAAAGTAATCACCCACCAAGTAGTTCAGATAATAGATGAGTTCAATAAGTAAACCAAACTCACCACATTATAACATATCATGAAGGTAATTGAATGAGGCAGATTGATTGGATCCAGAGGAGAAAAACCAATTGGCGAGAAAGCTTAATTATAGATCTGTATTTTTAACAAGTCTGACAAGAACCGATACATGTGCAATCGTAAAATCATCTGCGCTCTGCAACTGAATGGCAGAGTTGTGTGTATGTGAATTTCAGTAGCAAAATCAAAAGCAACCAAACTCAAAGAAAGGTATGCGCGTTAGGTATCTGGTGTCTTCACTGCGGCAGCCACATATTTGTTTGCTTTATTTGTAATTTTCAATTTGAGGACATTATATTAGAAACCTAAAATTTAACATGTGTGTTCTTTTGATAACAAATACTCGAATCCAAAGGCGTAAATTGATCCAAAATATTAATACTGTTATTTCTACAAAAATAGTCAAGCGCTGTCGTAGGATTAGACCTCGTGCTAGTGTTTGCTAGAATAGAATTTTTGTTGGGTCAATCTCATCCTTTTGGATAGATATTGGTTTACTTTTTATGAAAGGAAACTATCTACCAAATTTCTTCAACCCAGTTGACTTTAATTAAAAATGAATTTGTGTCTATATGAAAAAAAAAGACAAAAACAAAATCCAAACGACTGTAGTTGCTCCTCACAACATAGGTACAGTAATGAAATTTAAAGATACACACTTCCCTTTATCTAATCTTCTTTGGTTCAGCTTGTATTCAGTTTTCTTCTGACATCTGAAATTCAAATCCACTCTGCATGAACTTGCGCCTACCTATATTCATAGCTTTTTTTTACTACAGTGGCATGCCACCACCGTCCTAGTACGTATTGCTAGCTAGACAGACTACAATATAAAGTAAAGTTCCCGGTTTATGGAATTTTCTCTACTAAAGAGGTATTTATCATAAATTTGGAAATTTTTTGGCAAAGGGTTAAATTGCTTTCGAGCTTTGTTTATCTCCTTACAATACATATACGGTTCTGGTGTCATCTTAGCATTGGAGCAATACCAATAAAAGTTTGAACGGTTCTCTAGCTCCTTTCTGAATGTTATGAGGGCGCCAATGTAGTATATTCAGGTATTTTTTTTATACCTTTGAGTAAAACATTTCCTTGGATTCTTTGAGCGTGTGTCCAGCATACCAGTATAAAAAGTTCGATGCGCTTCATTTCTGGAAATAAAGAAGTACTTCCTTTTCATAGTTGTATGGAAGTTAGTGGAAGCATTTTGTTTTTCGTTTGTTTACCCAAAATTCCTTGTTTTTCGGATAAGTGAGTAATGAATAACATCAAGTTTCAGTAATTATGAAATACTTGAAGCGTGAGATTCAGTATCAAAGTAAAGTAAGACTTTTTATTTCATTAATATCTTTTGGAAAATAGCATTTATCACAGTGTTAAAATACAGAAAAAAAAAATAATTAAAAGGACCACCCTTGTTTTCCCCGTTTTCATATGAAAGCAAAAGAATCATTTTACTATGGAAGATTTTTTAAAAGTAAGTGAAAGATTCTTATCAGAGAATCACAAGTAATTCTAATGACTTATGTATAAAAAGGAAGTTCAATGGGATATAAATGGAATGTGCCTTACCGTGAATAATGAATGCTGCGCACCGATTTCGAAAGCAGGTCAATAGCTTTTCTCTTTTTAAATCGCGAAACTGAAAAAATAACGTTGATACCGAAATTAACTTGAAAATAATTTTCAAGCTACTTTTTTTTCAAATTCATTAACTGCAATTAAAAAATTGAGTGCGCGCGTGGCTGATTAAACCTTTGTAATAATTGAGTTTTAAATCACTTTCTAGTTTTATTCAACGATTTTTTGTAGTGTGTATTGTAGCAAATGAAGTGAATGTGTTTTGCAGCTACATGTACTTCACATGAAGTTGAGGACTTGCTTTTACAAGTATAGGTACACCTTGATTTACTCGATTAATTTATTCCATGTAAGTCTAGATCCAGATGTAGTTCAACTTAAATGATTGCAACATTAAGAAGCAAAAGAATTCGAAGAGTTACTGTAGATAGTTGGTAATGAGATATTCAGTGCGAATATGAAAAATCCTTTTTATACCCTAGATGAAATCATAGGATATACTAAGTTTGTCATTCCGTTTCAAACGCACAGAAATAATGATAGAAGAGAAAAGTGGAGACATGCAAAATAACTTTTATAATATGCGTATGCAAGCATAATTTTAAGTTATTTAGCATGTCTGTCTGTCTGTCTCCACAATTACTCGAGAACGCGTGTGCTTCAATGACATATATAACATGGACTGCCTGATTTTCTATTTCATATGGGTCAACTTTTTTTGGCAGGGTGTGACAATTATCTTAATTTCAAGTTTTACTTTCGCTTTAATATTCATATTAAAAGTTCAACAAATTACATTTGAATAAGGAATTATTTCTATTCTTGAAAACTTATCTCATACAACATCAAATATTTTTTAAACTTGATTTTTAAAGAAATAAAATTAAGCAATTTTTGTCTACCTGCCCCTAAAAGTAGCTATGAGGGACAGAGAAAGGATTACAAATATTGTATTGCCATCTATTTCTATTCTATATATTCGTTTGGAAAACCACTGAACTGAAACTGAACTGTGGTGTATTTTGTATAGAACTTATTGTTTGTAGTTCCGCAGAATAAAGTAGTTAAACCAAAACGAGACAACTATAGAAAAGTGATCACATAATAATGTCAAAGAATGTAAGCCATTTCAATAGTATCAGCAGTCCATTTTATATATGTCAGTGGTGTGCTTATACAGCTGAAATTTTGCGGGCTTTATTAATAAAAAAAAAAATCAAGTTCGAAAATGGGACAAATCGGGTAACTCATTCGTGGGGTTGCCATGCGAAATAATTTCGTTTTTCACTACATATTTGGACTCTGCCTGAGTACGCGTCAACGTAGAGAGCTGAAATTTTGTACACAGCTTTTTCATAAAAATAGTAAATATAATTTCTAAAATGGACTAAATAGGGCCACCCCTTCTTGGTGTGGCCATATAAAAATTTAGGATTTTTACGTGTATAGTGAAATCGATAAATCCTATCCTATGGCCACACGAAATTACATACGGACATTCATCATCATAATAATTGGTTTAAACCAATTCTAGTTTTTTTTTTTGTTTTTATACAAATAGACGACCGGTTCGATATTGTAATATTTAACCCAAATTTATTATACTGGTAGTCGCACACGATTGTTGGTAGTCCGCGATATCAATCGAACTTTGAAAATGTTTCTCTTCGAAACCAAGCAAGCACATGCTTGAAACTGGGAAAATCACGTGATCCATATTAGCCAATATAAAGTCATGCTGCATCAAGAGCTAACTGTGCTGTCTTTGCATCTTAAGGCCTAAACACAATTGAGACGACCGGCGACAACTACAAGCAACAACCACTGTCAAAAAATTAAAACCTTCACTTTGCTATCCAATCGAACACAATTGCGACTACCGGCGATGACTACATTTTCGCTCATAGCTGCGATTGGTAAAATTTCTAATTTCATCGCCAACTGCAGGCCTGCCAACTACATAATGTTGATAATGTTGAAGTTTGGTTACTTTTATAGCTCTTTACGTTTAGCGCACTGATTACTGGCCATTTGTGATTGAGTGGCAGTGGCTTCGCTTGGTCTAGCAGGAAAAACGCGCCAAAACAAGAGAAAGTTAACAAACAAAAAATGAGTTTTGAAGAGCGGTGCGTGCGTCCGCACGAATATTTATACTACTTAAATCATCGACATTTTCGGAGAACCGATAAAAAGGAGATATTTCGCAAACCTTAAACTCAACAAGTAAATAGAAAATTATTGAAAAGTGTTGGAAACTTGTTAATTAAAATTATAGTTCACCAGATCTTTGTAAAAAGCGCTGGAAAGGGTTAAGGGATACATATAAAAGCCTGCGAAAAAACTATCCACTATCATCAGGGAGATATATCTTCTTCTTTTTCGTTGTCGCTGCAATTGTGTTTCATGTTTGTCCACCGAGGACTTTGACAGTGGTTGCTGCTCATAGTTGTCGCCGGTCGTCATAATTGTGTTTAGGCCTTTAAGTTTAACTTCATTCCAGTCCCAACCATCATCTAACTTGCAAGTTTTGTGCGGCAGAGGAAGCATACTGACCCATCTAAACAGACTCTTACGGAATGACTGGCATTTGCAAATCCATTAGCAATGAACTAACACTATATAGCAGTTTTCGGCGTGCACACTAAGTATCAAAGAAATTTACGTTTGTTTGCTCAGTATATGTATGTGTACCTTACCTTGCTGTATAACTAAAAGATTTGTAAAATTTGTATGGCATCTGAAGCCGTGCCTATTCCATAAAATATTTTATGTATGTAGTTCACAAACTCTTTGGCACCATCTCAAAATCTTTAGGCTTTTTTATAAGTGTTTTGAAATAGTCAACACCATAGAGAAGTTTAAAACGACCAAGTAAAGAAAAGAAGAGTTTAGAAGCAGTTGTGTAACTAGATACTTCTCAATTCCCGATTCTAGAGGTATAGAGGTGTTGTTCGCAACATCTTCAGTTATCACTTCTTTTGAGTGATTATGTAAGCAGGGAAATAAATTATCTAGAAGCAATAATTGAGGTTGTTCGAAACAATAGCAGTAGCAGTTATGTTTAAAAGGAAGGAACTTTCTATAATGAAGTTCAAAGTGCTACTTAAACTATTAAACTTTTTATCATGGAAATTTTACACAGGCGCACTTTACTTTTATCAATATATGAATGAATAGTAGTAAAGTAAAGGAAGTACAAAGATCACGCGCATATTAATGATAACCCATTCTGTTTTAAATCAGTATATAACAACGAAATTCATCAACTTCTTACTCACTGGATTCTTGGGAAATGAAAGTTAGGGGCTATGTATGCATTGTAATGCTGGAATGAAATTTGAAAAGGTTTAGAAACAGTTACATAAGGAAAGTCTTGCTACATATCCTACTAGCGATGGATGATCAATAGCTTTCCTTTCTTCTTGATGTCGTTTTTAAAGTTGCACACATCTATGAATGTTACTATTTCGTCCATTAATTGATTCTTTATGAGCGAGCCCATTTTTTCTATTATATACCTTCCATTTTATTGAATTAGATCCATTCAATTGCTATTTCTTTTATATATTGAAGTTCAGAGGACTTGCATAGAAAATGCTATAGCGGCTTTTTGAAGGAATCATTTCGAAGGCCTTTCGGAGAGGCTTGTCGCGCTGATAGGCACGGCATAATGAATAAGCCATAGAAAATTGAAAAGGTTTAGAAACAGTTACATAAGGAAAGTCTTGCTACATATCCTACTAGCGATGGATGATCAATAGCGTTCCTTTCTTACTTCTTGATGTCGTTTTTAATGTTGCACACATCTATGAATGTTACTATTTCGTCCATTAATTGATTCTTTATGAGCGAGCCTATTTTTTCTATTATATCTCTACCATTTTATTGAATTAGATCCATTCAATTGCTATTTCTTTTATATATTGAAGTTCAGAGGACTTGCATAGAAAATGCTATAGCGGCTTTTTGAAGGAATCATTTCGAAGGCCTTTCGGAGAGGCTTGTCGCGCTGATAGGCACGGCATAATGAATAAGCCATAGCTATTATTTATGGAACTTGAGGTGTGTTCTTCTGTTATCTATTTTATGTTTTCTGAAATTTATATATATATTGTTGCGCACCACTCCAATTTTGTTTTATTTTTTTGGTGATATATTGCAGAAATTAGCACTGGTTAGCAAGAAAATTACTTCTACATCATATCTCATCAATCAGTAATGTTTCATTAATCCCATCATCGTATCAAAATCTCTTACGAAAATTATGTGATAGTTCATGACAATCACGGCAAGCATTCTTTCACGTAGTATTCTTATTGGTTTACGCGCTCCAATAGAGTTTACATAAATGTTTATTAATATAGAAGTAGTGTTTATATGTAAGTCTGTTCCTTTGTTTAGAAAAGTTATATATTTTTATGTGATATGGAGACCGGGCTCGTCAGATGGTATTTTAAGAAGATTTTATATAATAATCTATTTTTATAAAAAAAAAAAATTGTCGTTCCGAAACAAAAACAAATCGAAAAGAGTACAATATGTGCCCAAAAAGCTCTCAGATTATACTAATAAATCTTATTGAAAAAAGTTTAGTATACCAACTTACTTAGGCTATTGTCTTCATGGCTAAAAACGGCTGAAAGCCATTTCCATTTCAAACACTTCTTTAAAGCAATTTTCGGAATATCTTTTAGATAAGTCTCCGATTTTTTTTCTGATCTACAAAGCCAGTGCCCCTTAAATTTGTGTGAAGAATATATGAACATTTTGTAGGTACACGTATGATCTATCATGATCAATAAATTTATGTTCAAAAATTGACGAGCTCGCAGTGAGCCTTGCGACTGTGCACTCGTAATGTTGCATTTAATATACACTTCTTAAAATTTTCCCCGATTTTCTGTCTTACTAATTCGGACAATAACTTTGGGATATCTCAGTAAGTGTAGATTAGACCTGAAGTTTCTAAAATCAAAAGAATCAGCTAAAGCTTCCCATTTAACTGCAGTAGTCTTTCTTGTTTTGGTCGAAAAGAATTTTTTTGCTTCCATTGTGATCGTGTGTGATCGTCGCCAGATATAAAATTCAGTCCCAATTGTGTCTTCACAGATCTAATTTTTGCCTTATTTCTGACCGCCCGTCAAACACAAGTTGGGCCAACAAAGACTGACTGATGGAAAATTCGAATTACCTTTGCATCTATTATTTATTTTATTTCTTCATAATAAAAAATAAATGGAGATTTTTCATAACTAAGTATGGAAAACTATGTCCCTTAAATGGCCGTCATTCTCTAGCAGACATGATCTGGCATTTTCCATTACTGTGATCAAGGCTTACGGCACCAAATATTTCTTATTTCGAAATAGATGTTCTGCTTTAGTTGACAAATTGTTTGGGGTTTCTTGACGTACCTAACTCGTTGTTCAAGTATCATAAGAAAAAGTCAAGACCGATAGATCTAGCAAACGTGGTGGCCCCTGGTGAAATCAGAATTTTTTTAAATAAGTCCGTCACCAAAAATCTTTCAAGAGAAAATCCATTGTTACCTTGACTGTGTGTGCTATTACCTCCATCCGGCTGGAACATGTCTCGATTATTCACTACAGACGGACGTGAAAAAATATCAAGAATTATCCTATAGAGACTGCCAGTGACGGTGTCCGGGGTGTCTTCCTTGTTTTGGGAGAATGCAACGGTTTTGATGAAGGATTTTCTGTATTCTAGAATCTGTAATTTTGCTTGCTAACAGGTCCTGTTAAATAAAAATTAGCTTAGTCTCTCATTATTACAGATTAATTAAAAAATTGGCGCTTTCGCTCGCTAGCTGCACAAATCTATTGGCATGTTGCATCGTTGTTCTGAATTCTACAGAAATAATTCCTGTACTATTTTGATTTTAAAGCAGACTTTTTTTTTAAATCAACTTTTAAAAGGCGCCTCAATGCTGTTCGTAATATGCGTAATTGGGTAGAGACAGATTGATCTTCTAACACTTTATCTATACAGTCTCCACAGCTGCTTGGATTTCGATTTTTCCGTGAAAGTCCTATCCACATTCTTTTCAAGACGCATCGGAGGCGATTGATGCCAACACCATTCTCTCCGCATTAAGGTTTTCGGTAAATGTAATAAAGCTTTCCAAAACCTCTCTCTGAAAACCACCCTTATACATAAACTTTGGCTGAATGCTTAAATGTTCACTGGATTGTGATTTCACGCTTTTTGTCAAGGTTTTCTTCACTGAACTGATTGCTGACCCAATAATACCCATAATTCGTCCATAAACATGACATTGTTAAATAAAAAATCTTTGCCCATGTTAATCTCCTTCAGAAGGGGTTTCTGCAGCATACCTTTGTATTCAATATCCTCTTCAGCTAACCAATACCGGTAGTTCTCATGGATACATATACGACTATTCTAATCATCACCTTAAAGATTTAACTCAAAATGAGTTTCTCACTGGACTGCGAATATTTCAGAATCCCCAATAAATTATGGAAGGGAGAGTAGTAAGATCGTTGGGTAAAAGGAAATAAATTGGGCTAATATATGCTTTTATAGAACAGACTACATTGTGGTTTTGTACGCCTCCTAGCTATGTTAAGAATTTTAATTAGGACAGGTTTAAACTGGCGATGCTTTTTCATCTTTAATACATTTTCATTTCAATTATTCCATAAACTGTTGTACTCCAATCCTCAGGGAATGTTCCTCTGTTCCTCTATAATTCGCTAACTCTCCTTCATGAGCGCAGATAAACTTTTTGAGCAACCCTTGTATGTGTATTGTACCCCCATGATCAATATGGTTAAGCTGTGACAAGATAAAAATTGAGTTGCCCTATTGCTGATGCTATTTGTTTTTATATAGTCGTGATCGGTTTGTTCTGTTTCTAGATTGTATTTCAAACGTGCTATTTTTTTTTGCTTCTTGGCAGTTCGAACCAAAAAGTTTCTTCGATAAAAGCAATAAGGATATTTCAAAGCATTTTTTTCTCTAATGAGAAAATCTTTTGGCCTAAAGGCAACAATGTGTATTCGGAAATTAGTTTAAAAATTTATAGAAAGCTTTCAAAGGAACAGACCTTAAATTAAACACGTCTCTAAGTTAACCAGATAGCCTTAATAGTTAATTTCTTCATTGTTAAGTATATCATAAGCTAATCAAAGGTCAAAAGTGCTTTTTTAGATCCAAAATAAGCAATTAAAAAAGTTAACTGAGGCTCCTAATCAGTTACAAATAAGCTTCATGTATGTATATAAGCAATATAATTCTATATCTGTACTGTTCTCGAAAAGAATTCCTTTACTTTAGTTATTAATAAAATTGTAAAAGATGTCAGTACACATAGTATCTGTGCAAGTTACTTATACATATAATATCAAGTGCGCCTTCGGTCCTGACTTGCTAAAAGAGTAGAACTTTTAACATTCTCTAATCGCAATAAGGGTAGTAAGTATATATTTTCTAGTCTTTCTTTTGGAAAAAAATTAGCTTAACTTGTCTCTTTGTATGCTACCTCCATCACACTAATTCTAGCATATTATGATGATAATAATGTTTAGATTATGTATTATGGATACAAAAAATAATTAAGCGCACTCTTGTGTATTTTTTATTGCGCTTAAACTATTTTTTTTTTTTTTTATTAATTGCAGCTTGAGTTTTTAAGTAAATCCATGGCTTCTAAATTATAAAATTACCCCCTCCTCCGGCTTCAAGCATATGCACCACATTTTCTATAATATGTACATTTTAACCACAACAAGGTAGTTGTTTTATGTCCTTTAATTTATCTATTTAGTTTTTAAGTCTTACCATTATAGTTAGTTACACACCAAGTCACATATTTATCTAGAAATGTGTGTTATTTATTTAAAAAAACAAAAACCAATTTATATTTATATAGTTCCATTTTTTGATATCTTTAAATTACATCCAGCACTGTATATTTTTCAAATTTGTCTTTTTTATCAATAGTGGAACAGTACAAATAATACAGTGATGATTTTAAATAAAATGAAATGAAAAAAAATTGTGTTAATGTGTAGTGAATCCTTTTCAATATGCTTAAAACTCAATTGTTATTGTTGATTTAAAAAAAAAAATACCATAAAATATTTTCTATGTACATAACATGTAATGTGTAATCTTTTCTTGAAATAAATTAAAGAAAACATTTAAATTATATTAAATTCGTTTGTTTTATCTATTATTTTCTTTTAATCCTTGTAAAAACCGAAATATTTTTCATTTTATCATTGAACAAATGAATCTAGAGCTTGATTTGATAGTTTTCCTTATTATCAATATTCTTAAATATTGACTAGTTCTGTTTCATATTTTATAATTTCTCGCACCTATATAAAGATATTTATCTATAAAAACTATATCTCTGGTGGATTCAATGTAAAGATAATGTCGACTATAGACATACAGATGTGATAAAATTAACAGAAATTTAATATTTTCAGTAAATTTTGCTATACAGGCAGGGTGTGTACCTTTTTTCCGCTCTGTAGATCGAACAGATTTTTTAGAATGTTCAGAACACTCTTGAAAAAAGATATAAATCCAGAGTACCTACGCTGAGCGTTCTATTCGTTTTTGTTTTTTTATATTGGCAACATATAAGGGGTGAAAGAAAAGGAGATATAGAATTTAAAAAAAAAGTGTTAACAGTTTGAATAGTAGCATTAAGAGCCCGCAGTAAATTTTTAGTGTGAAATATAACCAAAAATGTATGAATAAGTATTAAGTTAAAAGAAAGGCAATGTCAAAAACAATCGTCTGGCAGGAAATCTCCGCGGCCTAATAATGTAATAGTATGTTGAAAACACATTTTTTTTAAATACATATACTATATAACCACTTAATGCACATCTTAAAAAACAGAGAGGTTTTCCCTAAGCACAAATATGTAGGTCCAAGATGAATTGCTCGCGGCTAACCCCTTGCCATTTAAAGGTACTGTAAATTTCGATTATCCTATAATCCATATTACAAATAGTAAGCCGTTCCAGGAATTGTTGAAATACCAAAAAAGTTATATAGAAGTTAATATTCAATGCGTCTAAAAGTTTTGTATTTTACATAGGGATGAGAACAGAATTTAATAGGCAATCCCTACAGTATCGAGAAGAGTATTTTTTCCAGTGCTCGTCTCCACGAAACGATCGTAGTTGTCGAACGCAACACCCGTACAGATTTCTTCTGAAGTATTCATCTTATTTGTGAGCTGGAATGATTTTGTTACAGATTTTCATCATTAATAATAAAAAATGCTAATTACCATCAGATTTTTCAATGCTAACGAGCTCTTAAGGTTTTTGACCAATGTTGTACAGCTTTCTCTAACACATCGTAATCGTGTATACTCATAATACTCTTTTACGATGATATTATCATAGCAAAAATCATGTAAAATATAATATGAGGGGGCTGAAAAGCAAAGGGATACAGGTACATCTTTCACATTTTGAGATATAACGCTTTAAAATTTTGGATATCCTTCTTTGCCACTAATATTTTGAGTACCTATATCTAGTTTGCATATATGTAGTTATCTCAAATTTTAACAAAATGTTACTTGGACTGCTTTGCCCCTCACCTATTTAATTAAAAATGTACTTAAAAAGTTTTAACTGCATTCTTACCACCCGTAAAAGTTTCAATTGTTTATTTTTCTTGAATTGAACACACAGTTGTTATTTCTTTGCGCTCTATTGGTATTACTGACAGATTGCTCTTAATGCTTAGGAGGGATCTACCTACACCTCTACCTACGATTTGTTTTAGCACTCTGAGCAATAATAAAGATGCACGACGTGCAACTACACCTGATTTAGTTCGGAACTATCTTATAATTTGTCGCATCCTTTTTTCTAAAGGAAACTGCGAACTTGGCGTCAACTCGGGAGCATTCAAAAGATAGAAATTTATCGTGGATATCCACAATTAATGTGGAGAAAATGGTAATCTTTAATCTATCCTGCTTCCCACTATCGTTTTAATTAGAATTTGAAAGTGGAGAAATAATAATTATATTAATTATAAATAATTCCACATTGTTAGCCTTAATTGCAGTTATTTATGAAATGTAATTAATTAAAAATAGGTTTATGCTCCATTTTAGTGTTGGAGACTAGAGGAATTTTAGTGGGCCAATCCCATCCGAACTT
Source organism: Dioctria rufipes (assembly GCA_963924295.1). Taxonomy (NCBI): domain Eukaryota; kingdom Metazoa; phylum Arthropoda; class Insecta; order Diptera; family Asilidae; genus Dioctria; species Dioctria rufipes. The sequence goes on along the minus strand of OZ002743.1, from coordinate 78,578,137 downwards.
TATATTCAACGCAAGGAATCATAAACAAAATTTCAGTTCAGTTCACAAATAACCACAGACGGCAGGGCATAAATCTCTTGTGGGGCGGCTATCTTTAATTAAAAAAATTCGCGTGATTAACAAGCTGAATAAAAATAAATTCTCCAATACTAGTGTAGCAATGAAACTTATCTGGGTAAGTGATGCATTTCATGTTCGCAGTGCTAGTGCTGGCTAGATGCCTCAAACTTAGCATTCCACTTACATTTAAAAAAAAAATTTATATTAAAATCAGCAATCAAGTTTCAAATTTTAATTTTTGTCTAAATCAGCATAATTTTTCATTCCCACTAACAAAATTATAAAATAAACCTCGCCTTTAAAAATCATCAAGAAAAAATTAGTAAAATTCAGATATAAGCACGAAAAGTTTTTGTATACGTACAAGCTAAACGGTTTGGATACTGCCCCCCCCCCCCCTGTCAATACAATTTTTTGTTTGACTAGGTGACTACTATTACGTCCTGTCTTATGGACCCCCATGCATGAAACAGTCTGTATAAGGCGTACTATACGTATAATTTTTTTGGAAGAATGTTCACGTTTCCGCCGCTGTAGCTCGTTACACATCATGGAATTTATTCTTCTTCTTCTTCAAATTTGTATCAGCAATTTTTGTCGTAATATTAACCGTTGAGGAATCATTTTTAAAAAACCAATTTTTTGTGCGTTAATTCAAGATGGCGAATTGAGCAGACCCCTTGTAAGGGTGAAAACTTGGATTTTTAATCGGGGCCCGGAACTAAATAACATATCTAAAAATCACAACACCCCTTTTGTATGGCAAACCCCCTATTGACTGGACTATAAGTAAAACGCAATTTATTAAAACAAAAAAATTCCCATAGAATAAGGTAACCCCATGAAGACATCCAAACAGCTTAACTGGTTAACGACAGAGACCAAGAGACCGCTTAAGAAAAACCCTCTTTGCGGTTGGTATTCCTACAATTTTGTTATTTTTTTTCATATTTTGCTTGAAAAAAATGCTTCCTTTTCAGTTATTCTTATCAAAATTATTTTATGATTTTATTTTATTTTTGTGTGGCCAGCAAATACCTTTTTCCTTATGTGTTTAGAGTTGGGGCTATGGCTGGTCCTAACCGCTAAACCAGGATCGGTGTAACGCTGGGCCATACTCTCGATACATACATACATCATTAAGGCCTAGTTTTACAGACAGGCAGTGCAAAAATCTTACAACTGGAACGTCATCACTGAAATTAATGTTTCATTGGATCAAAATCACAGAAATATATTAACTATGCTAGATTTTTCAAAAGTTTTCGATTGTATCCAGCATGACTTACTTCTATGAAAACTTCAATTATTCTATCACTTCGGTTAATCTGCGATTGAACTCTTGAATGATAGGCAGCAGGTAGTAATAGTAGAGACTTCTATATATAGTCTTCTCCCTATCCGCTGTGATGGGTCTCAGGGCTCTGTACTAGCACCTTTGTTATTCGGTTTATTCATTAATGATATGCTGTCCGAAGTTACTTCTGGAGTATCTGTCCGTTTATATGCAGATGGTGCAAACCGTACTTAGCAGGTTTATTGGATTACTTCAGGACTGCATTGCAGGAGTAAACTCTGACCTTGAGAGAATTTCATGTTGGTCGCGACTCAATCGTCTCGTTATAAATTCCAAGAAGTCTTACTGCCTACTGACCTCAAGCAACGGTCTAGAAGAGTTCCGCACAACGAAGCTGTGCAGCATATGTTTTCAGCCGGCGAAAACGTCTCGGTCCCCACACATATACCAGTTTTGCACAAACTGCCGTATCTCGTGCTACCGAGACGTCAACGCAAGAACATCTTGTAAATTGGCCTGGCCATTGCACCAAAACTTTTGACAATAAATAAAAAGAGATTACTCTTTTGGACTTTTTACCGGGTTAAACTTAATTTTCTTCAAGAAAGAATTTTTTGGGATATCTCCGGTATATAGCAAAAGCTAAAAAATGTTCTAATTTGTTATTTCATCACACAACCCATTAATTTTTGGTGACAAGTTTCAAGTCTTGGTTTGACTCATCAACAGGTCCCAAATAGCGAAATTGGGTGATTAGAAAAACAAATGAAAAAATGAAAAAAGAAGAAAGAAATGAAAAGTTTAAGAAAAATAGAAAAAAACAATTTTTTTATTTATTAAAAAAATTTTAAAAAATTAAAAAAAAAAAACAGATTCATTCGAAGCGAATCGAACCTGTATACGCCACGCAGTGGGCTGAAAAATGAAGAAGAAAAAGGAAGAAGAAGAAGCGTCCCGTGTCAGCAGAAAACCTTCCACTCATCGGTGCAGCTTTTGACGCAGCATCACCCTCCCTTGACAGATAGCCCATTTGGTGTTTCCGTTTCGGCTATAAAAAGCCCAAACGCATAATGCTGCCATGACTCCATCTAGAGTTTACCATCGTGTATGAAGACACATCTGGATTCGAGCTTCATTAGTTTCCAGAGAGATATTTTGCTGACAACAAGACTTTCACTTAAAATTCATTGAGATATTGTAAATTGTGGGTGTAATTCACTCGATTAAGTAAACTCACAAAATTGTAAGCTTAATTACAGAATTTCCGTCGTCCAGTTTTCCTGGCACCGCAGGCTGGAGCAAACCCCAGCTGTTGGGGTAATTGGGCCATATGTAATCGTCCAGCAACTCATTTTCGCACAGTGAGGTACTGGCTATTTCATGTTGTTTATAAAAACACATCTGCAGGTCACCGATGACCTTATGGATAATTGTTGGGCACATCACTTCGCACAGTGATATGCAGCTTTTATATGTTATTGAAAAATAGCGCTGGTGAAACAACATTGCGCCATCCTAGACGAGTATTCTTGATGCAGTATGCAAACCGGTTTTGTAGGGAAGAGGTGAAAAGACACAAAGAGAAAGAAAGAAATATCTCTTTGTGTCTTTTCACCTCTTCCCTAAAAAACCGGTTTGCATACTGCATCAAGAATACTCGTCTGGGATGACGCAACTGCAAAGTAGTAGCTCACTCTTGGCATTGAAACCTATTTTGCTTCTTTTTTTCCTTTGGGACTCGACATCTAATCCGAGTCCCACGGAAATTTTAAGCTAGTTGAAAGAAACAAAAAAAGTGATCTTGTTCTCAACAGAGTCTCGCAATGACAAATAGACGCTGGACGTCTACAGCAAAAATAAAACGAATAAAGTCTGTTTTGAACTAGAGCCGACTATACAGGATTCAATTGAGAGTGAATTTTTGAGAATACAAACACCAAATCTAACCTGAATTTCCTGTAAATCTATTGCTTGGCTAGCAAAAGTTTACTACAGATTAACAAACCAACTATGAAATACATAAAATTATAATTCAACCTTAACATTTTTACTCAACATTAGTACATAATATAGTGATATTAAAATAATGTGAGCCTTCTAACCACAATGTACGTATGTATAAAAATATGTAAACGCTTAAATAAAAAAAAAGCATTTTTTAAAACTTTCTGCACCTCTTCACAAGCATTAATAATTAGGTAGAACACATTTTCTGCGATTCTTCTGCATTTTCTCAATTTTCTCCTTGATAGACACTTGAGTAGAGAAAAATCTCACAATGGAATTTACAGAAAGTGCAGTCGCTATAAACTGATTTATACTAATTTTCCAAATATCCCTTGACACTGGCGTAGCTGTATCTCTAAATTGTTCTATTGCTGGTGAACAGGAGGATGCATTAGATATTGGTTCTGTTGGTGATACAGTTGGATTTCCGTTATTATCAGGCTGTAATAAAATATTATAACATAAGCCCGCATTAAAATTTCAGAATAAAAACTTACTTCATCAGAAACGGAAGGTAAAGCAATTTGTGTAAAACCATCTAAGCTTTCTTCTTTCTCCGGACAATTTCTGCAGTCACCCATTTCAAGTAAATTATTATCTTAGGAATTGAATTCAATTAAATTTCGAGATAAGATAAATTAATCTTATACACCACTTACAGGCTTTTTCCATGTCATCATCTACTGAACCTATCATATCAAGAATACTGTTCCAGAGAGCTATAAAATTAGGCTTTTTCATATCGGGCACGCTCTGTTGTGACGAATTTATATCCGGTTGATCTAAAAAACATCTTAAACTGCTTAAACTCCTGGTATCTCCAGATTCTGTAGTCGAGGGCTGATTATCTAATCGTATATTGTTAAGATCGCTCATTTGTGAAAAATTAGAAATAGTTTCAAGATTAGCTGCTTTCGCTCCAAGATCACTGATATCTGAAAATGTGTCAATCGATTCGAAACGCCCTTGATTCTTGAGTTCTGGTAAATCTACATAAAATGTTGACATCCGTGCATTTTGTGAATTAACCGATAAATTCGGTGTCACTGAATTGGAGGGAACAATATGATTTATTTCTTGACTGTTGATGTTCATCCTGGATATGTTTGGTAAATCATCAAAATTATTGTCAATAGGGGACGGTAGTGCTTCAATTGATTCGGATGGGTCGTCACTGAAAAATTAAAAGGAAAATGTTTAGAGATTAGGAATTTTATTGGAATTGGAACTTGTATTAAAATCTACACGGAGTATTACTTTTCGATGTACAGTAGCAAGCAGAAGATTAGATCAGTTGTGTACAATAAACGTGGAATAGTTCTAGCCAACATCTTATCAGAGAAATCTCTTGGGTAAAATATTCAGCCTCAATGTCACGTTCAAAAATAATGACAACAATAATTCTAATGAAACTCCCAAAAAAAAGCTGGTGAGGATTAGTTATCATAAAATAAAAGCATCGACACAACAGACACAGATAACCACTCGCTTTTGTGCAGTAAAAATTTTCGATCTAGCGGCCACAAAGATTTCAAGAGATTTTGATAGCATTCATAGCTTTTGTACTGCGCTGCTGTATAAGTTGCAATGTGTAATCGTATCTTTAGGCTGCATTCACACCGGACGTCTTAATCATGCTTTAATGATTTATCAGAGCTGCTAATTAAATCATTTTGCTTTACCAGTGTGAATGCAAAGAGGGATATGCATACAGATTTATATGAAGTTCTGATTGAATTAAGACTGAAGGATGATTAAAACGTCCGATGTTAATCCAACCAAACATTCACACTTTATGCCTGTGAGTTTTTGTATCCTTTTCAAGTTCTTCAAAAACTCACAATTACCACAATACAAGAATGTACAAAGAGCCCGCCAGTAATTATATCTACAAATTTCTCAGGAGGCGATTCTTGATTAGGCTTCTAAATCACATTATAATGGGTCTCGATAGGATCCCTCTAGCCATTATGAAGTCGTGTTCCATAGTCTGGGAACTCTGTTGATATTTATTTTCCAAAAATCGCTTTATAGTGCTCCCATTCAGGTAGCAAAAATGCAATTTCTAGGTATAGGCATATTGCAAAAATTATCGTGTACGATGAAATCATTCAAATCTATTATTTACATATCACAGCTATCAGTTTCCTGTAAGAATTTGCTGTCTGCAAACTAACGTTAGTTTCTTTTGGGCAGGACTACAACTACTTACTTGATGGAATTTCTCTCGTATACAATTAGCACGTTCGCAATAGGCTACCCAGGAGATTGTATTTATATAAACTTTAATCTAACTGCGTGATAAGTGATAACTATTTAAAATAAGAAAGTATGAGCTTCCCCTATCATTTCTAAAATGAACTGAGTATAATAAATCATTCAAGTTTTATTCCAACATTCAATCTATAGCGTTTTAAAAGCTCCCGCAAGGATTGGTAAAAAAATTATTTTGGGTATTGCCACGAATTAGTAATGAACACATCAGAACCATATTGACATCATATTCTTTGTCTTGTACATGTTGACATTAAAAACGAAAAATCAGTTTTATTTTACATATCATTAAGGTTTTTTCTCAAATTAAGTCCCCTAATGACTTTAAACAATTACAAGTATGTATATTATTGTTATAATTTAAGCTTGGTGTAATAGAAATGATTTAGAAACTAAATATAGACAAATGTAAGGTTATGACTATTCAAAGGAAGCAGAAATTTATCATATATGATTAAAAATTCCCAGATTCCTTGAATTCTATTAATTGTATTCAAGACTTTGATGTGATGTTAAAAGGACCATAAAAGGCACTTTATTTCCCAGATTAAAGAGTAGTTCTATGCTTAATTTTATAAAATGTAGGTTCAGAATGCTTTCGAACATTGTTGTAATTCTAAAATTGTTTTTTTTTTTTAGATCTCTTCTGGTATATGCATGCCAAATCTTGTCCCCATATTACAGAACAAACACTTCGCAAGATGTAACTCTTGCATATGTGAAACGTATTACCCGCTTTGCTGTTATGAATAAAACTGGTGTAGATGTTTCTAAAGCCTTAAACACAATTGAGACGGCCAACGTCAAGCGACACAAAAAAAATCCCTATCAAAGTATTAAAATCAAGTTTTATGCGACTGCCTAAAATTGGACATTTTGCATTTAAAAATTTAATTAATCTCTGCATTTTCAGTTGATAATAGAAAAAAATAGAAAAATATCGACAATACTTATAAAAGATATAACCGGCAAGAGCACATGCAATCGGGGAGCGGAAGAATCTTATATTTTTGGAACCGCTGCTGCCGTTTGTTACAATTGTGTTTCAATTTTTCGACTGTCTGTTTCTAACTGAACTCATTGTTTTAGTTAACAAATAGCTTTGGTGATAATGATTCTAAGTTAAAATCTAAATTCTATATGTCTACCAGTAAAATTCAATATTTGTCTTACCTGAAGAAATCTTCTGCTTCAATTCCAATTTCCTGAAATTCTTTACTTTTTTCACTTTTCGATGACTGTTCAATTTCTGAATTATTCAGTAAAGGAGGCAAGTGCAGAATGTAGAAGAGTTTCAATTTTTCCGTATACTTATTGGAACAAACTATTCCTATTGATTTAACAATTTGAGACAATTCAAGGCAACCAGTATTTCGTTTATCAGTCAACTGAAATTACATATTAAATATCAGGCATCTGCAATATGATATTATTAGAAAGTTTTTCTGTTTACTCTAAATAATTTCTCTGATAAATCTATAGAATGGGATTTATTCCATGGTGTGAGTTCGTAAAACAAAACTCGAAATGTGTCGAAATCAATTTTATATGCTTCGAGTTTATTGTATGAATCCCGACCTTCCGCCCTTCCTATGTCTGAATTCAACGACATTACTTGACTGGGAGATTCCCCAGATGATGCACTTATTTGCTGCTGGAATTTCCTTGAATTCATTTTCTCCTCTCTTATAATAGTGAGCAATAAGCGTAGTTCGTCTGCAGTGAAATAGGAGTTATCTTTGAAGTTTTTAACAATACTAGTTTCGTTATCGGTGTCGAACTGATGAACGGTTAGACGTCTATGTTTGTTTCGCAACTCTTCAATCTTTTGCAATGAAATTTGTGCACCAAACTTTGTGTATGCCTCATGTATTAATGTTTGAACAGACTGACTCTAAAAATGCAAGTTAAAAATAAAATAAAGTTGAAATTTTTCTTTTTTCATTGATACCCGTTTTTGCTCCGATTTTTGTGGTGATATTTGGTAATCCAGATTGTAAATTCCATTTAAATAGGTTGTAAGACGTTCCATAGCTTCTCCATCATCCCGGCATGCAAATAACTTATCTTGATTCCACTCTAATATTTTTAATGCGATCTTTAGATATGAAAATATTCAAATGCATAATTAATTGCAATATTAAAATTGATTTCTACTTACCACAAATATAACTTTAGCACCATCGTAAAAGAAGCAGTCAATTATGTGTAATGCACTCTCATAAGGTATAAGGCTGAGAAATATTGTGAGAAACCAAGATAGGGAAATCATTTTGATTATACCCAGTTCATCTAAATGGGTGTGCAGATCAGGCAGGTAAGTTTTGATCAGCTCATTCAGGACACCCTGATCGATCTTGTGGAAAAAATTAATGAAAACAAGATCATTACGTGGACATCATGCATACTTGGGCTCCGACGACTTTATCATTATAATAGTCGGGAAGTAGGTTTTCACATAGAGTTGAAAGCATCCAGAAAGCACTTTCTTCATCACAAAAAATTAAGAATACTGATGAAACAATATTCATCGCTTGACAATAACCGACTTGTGGATTACGTAAAGCGTACGCTTGTAATACCCGTCTTAGAGCCCCTATCCCTTCCGGATGTTGAAATGCTGGATGTTCTGGTAAGGAGCGATGCAGATCTCTTTCGATTTCATCATGTGTTGTTGTATGTTTTGATGCTGACTGTAAAAAAATATTAAAACTTTTATTATTTTCCTTAAGAAGTTTTTCTGTTTGGTATAAAACCTTTTCTACAAGATCTTCATAAAGACCTGGATTCATTTCTTTCTCATGAAGTGCTCCGGAAAATATTGACCAAATTTCTTGTCTCAATTCATCTGGGATTCCTTCAATAATGAGATTTATAATTTCTGTAGTTCGAAACATTGATATGCCTCGGCCAAAATCTCGAAAATGTGTTTCCCATTTAGTCAGCTGGTGAATGAGAGAAAACAAAAAACTAAATTTGTTGGTGTTCTTTAATTTCCGTATTTTTAAGTAAAACTTATATGTGTCAAATCGTCCATGATACATAAAAGGCACAAAATATCTAATTTCCACGACTTACCAGTTCTTCATAATGATGTTGAAAATATGTCCATTTTTATACCAAAAAAATGGCCATTTTTTCATCTTAAGAAGGACGTGAATCAGTTCTTTTGCAGTTATCTCCAAAACCATTTATGGGACTCAAAAACTAATTACATATCTAATTAGAGGACAAAATTTAGATACGGTTTCATCCTACATACAAGCTTTAACGAGCATATTAAACATTTTTATAACATATTTTCTGTGCCGGAAGACAACCAAATTGACCATTTTTTTTGTGATTTAAAATTTTTAGCAGGTACCTTGAGCCACCAAGATCTATATTTCTCTGTAAGTATTGCAAGGATTTCTATGATTTGTTTTTGTAAATATAGCCAGGATATGCTGTGAATCCATAATTTAATTTGAAAATCTTAGATACATAAAAACCTTCACAAAACACAACAAAAACAGGCAATACTGTCAGTTGAGAAATATTTTTCTTACTTCTCCACAACTAAAACAGCCGAGACTTTTGCGAGTGGAATAGAGAGTTTGGTAATTCTCAATACAAATTCCACGAGTTATAGAATTCCCAGTGGAGAGTTGTCAAAAGCACTCTCATCTCCACAACTCTCCGTGTTAGTAAATCCGGTAACTGAACTCTTTGCTTTGGAGCTCCCCAGACTTGAAAAGAAGTAGCTACCTAATAGCCTACCCCTTTTATTCATCAGAGCGGAGCACTCGCAAAGTACGGTTTGGACGGATTCGATCATTCGCCGCAATTCCCAGTCCTCTAGCCTGATATGGCCCAAAGACCCGTAATGACCTCTACGAAATTCTTTTGACTAACCCTTTTTTATTTCATGTTGTTGATATTCTTATCAACTATATCCGACAGAACTCATTGTATACATAAAAAAATTTATGACAGACATCGAAGCAAATTTTCATCAATCAACCAAAACTTATTTACAAGTAGACGCGAGGAGAATTCTCAACGCCGGCCGAGTTGATGAAAAACTGCAAACGAGACCAGCAAAGAAAAATATTTTATTATTTTCTCAGCATAGAACATATAATATTAAACAGGAATGCGAGTATCGTATAAAATTCGTGTACAAAAGTGAAGCCGACAACCCCTCATAATGTCTTGAAAGGGTAAACCCTAACGAATAACGAGAAATGCAGAGCAAATAGATGCAAGCTAACAAAAAACAGTTCAACTTTTGCACTCTTATTAGAATAACTTGACTGCTCCTTCATGAATTCTGCTAGCTGTTTATACCTGTACTGTGCTTTCACACTAGAAAACGTGAGCTCAAGAAAAACATTGGCGAATCTTCACTTAATTTGGCTTATAAGCTTTTCTGTTTGTTATATACTCTAAGTTTCCCAGATTCCACTAGAAACATTACAAAAATTCAATCATACATATAAACAAACACAATATAAAAAGACATTTGAACGTTACTTATAAGACTGTTTACCTTTTCTTTCTGTTTTTGAATCATTGCAACACTTAACTCCGTCTTAAAGGAGTACATGAGGGCTTCTTGTTTGCTCCAGGACATGTCATATTTGGCTCGTACCCTGCTATTTGGACTGAAATATTGAAATTATAATGTGATTTTACAAATAAAGAATCTTTTGTACATAGATATTTTTGCTAGCAAATCGGATATTTTTTTTATTAAAAATTCTCTATCCGATATCTGAGAGAATTGAAATGGCACATTATCAGCTGTAGATATAATTATTTGGTTGTCGAAACGGTTCGGTCCATCATCCTTCTTCTCTGCGCTCTTAATTTAAAACAAAAAACTACATATATATTTCCAATATGTACAGTAAATAGTTACAGTTACCTGAACAATTTTAAGTGGAATTACCAAACTTACAAGACCGTTTACATCACTTTTAAAACATAAGAAATTTGGGGACAAATAAATGTTTCCATTGGTATATCTCTTATTAAAAGGCGTCCATAAATTTGCTATAAAATATCTCAATAATAATAATAATAACATTTTAAATCCCATATTTATAGCACACCCTTTATTTTTCCATCTAAAATTTCAGTTTGAGGCAATCGAAAAAACATTTTATATTCTTCAGACTTTTGCCGAGCAGTCAGATCTCGCAATAGAATTGGTTTCTTCGATGTGTTCTTCGTTAATTTCTGGAATGTTGAAGTATCATGATCAAGGACAGGACTCTCGGGATCCTAGTTAATGAAATTTAACAAATATGCCGCTCTGAATAATTACTATTCTCTATTTAACCTGTATTAATTGCTGCATTGCCATTTTATTTAGTTGTTCTATCAAATTGTAGGCTTCATTCAATTTAAATAAAATTCCAAATGTGTACTGCATTTGATTCGAAGTCTTCAAGTAGATAAAACGTCCTCTAACATATTTTTCAATGTGAATAATTTCGGAGAATCTTTTCATTGGGAATAATTTAAAAATTGACTAAAAAATAATTTCAATTTGTAAATATTTTCGTTGTTTTGTTTACCTTAAGCTGAGTTTTGTTTCTTTTCCTAGCATATAGGAATAAAAACAGATGTGATTTAGAGATAGATATAGATGTCCCTGACGGGGAATGCCATTCTTGATTAAGCTATTCAAAAATATTCTATTAGACTTTAATTGCTGTAATAAATACAACAGATATACTTACTTGCATGAATAGTAGTTGACTAACTGCTCTTCTTCAGGCAAGTTAAAATCTTGTCGGAATCTTGCAGCTATAACTTTAAAATCTGCGGAATCTCCAGTTTCATCATTATTCATAGAATTGTATGCATATAGCGATTCTATTTTGCAAATTGTGAAATTCGTTATTTCTTCTTCATTTTCCATTTCATTTAGAACTTTGAAAAGATTTTCAGAAAGCCAATCCCAATCCATTTTTATTTCATCGAAACTTAAGCCAATTGCTACTTCTGAAAAAAAAGGGACAACGCTAAGCTGAAAAAACTAATATATCTAGGCTGTGTTTTATAAACAAAGTAAGAATTTCTTTTTTACATGCAGCGTTATTGAGGTTTGTTACGAGGTCTTCTCATACAACACTTTGCTAGTACAGCCGTCGATATCTGGATATTTCTTGTCTGTGCTAATAGTTTTATGAAATAAACCCAAAAGTTTAAAGATTACATCGGCTAAATCCATAATTGTTCTCATGAACTTTTTTAGTGGAGTTGTCATAGGTGAAGGTATAATATTTTGTGCATGAATGGAGATATGCTAGAGCCAAGGAATTCAGTCAAGTATTATTTCTTAAAGAAAAATTGACATTAGATCAAGAAATTTCTGACAATTTGGATTTGACATTTGTGTGTATCTCAGAATTAATAAAGGCTCACAACTTTCTCAAATGCGTGCCTCAGAAAGTGCCTAGGGCTGTCCCCCACCACCAGCCCTTGCAAACGAACTACCTCCGGACTACCGAGTAACTCTACTTACGGCTAAAGAAATTGGTGGAGCTATAGCACAAAATTCAACAAGTACAAACCGCCTAGATCTCCTAAACCCCAAAATTTCCAGCTATGCATATGTATACAAATCGTTCCCAAACGTTTTCCAAATGATTGGGTCTTTCACTCCGGTTAACCAACCCCATAACCTACACATAGTATTAAACACCCTCACCCGCCATGGAGTAAACAAGGATAATGTGCCTGAGGAACTCCTCAAGCAGATCTATCTCAATTTCACGACTGAACACTCCAAAAATGGCTGGCTCATCTATGCCACTGACGCATCCTATTCAAATCCGTTAACGGGAATCAGCGCAATTGAGGCCTCGACTCTTCGCGCTCATACAAGTAAATATGACTGTCTTAGATCTTCCACGTCGGGCGAACTCCTAGCTATACATGGACGTTACCAGCACCTTATCGAGGTCCAAAATTATCATCCTCACTGACTCCAAGTCCGCTTGCACTACCATCCTCAACCCAAATGACTCCTACTACGCACATAACATATGCAACTCTGCCCTAACCAACTCTTCGAACCTTTACAAAATAGTGTGGCTTCCAGGGCACAAAGGCCTTCCTTTAAATGAACTGGCCGACAAAAAGGCCAAAGAGGCTCTAGCCCTAGATAGAATTTCGGAACAAAAAATCTCAATCAAAGACTCACTTTCCATGATTAAAGAAAAATTACAATCTGCCTGGCATGACGAATTCTCGTCCAAAAGCCTCATCAAGGGTACCTTTTTTGCAAAAAATTTTCCCCTCCCCCACAAACCCCCGTGGCACGAATGGTGCCTGTCCTCTAAGGAGACCAGATTCCTAAATAGGCTTTTTTCCGGACACAACTATGATGCTAAATTTTTCACAACTATAGGCAAATCGGACCAAGTTATGTGCCCTGAATGTGGCGTGCCAAACACCATCGAACATAGTCTAGTCAGTTGTAAAATGTTGGACAACACGAGAAGCAAATTCGACATACTAATAAATGCAACCACGTTAGAAGAACTACTCACTCCGATAAGCCAGGACATTCTCAAGCAGATTGTCAAATATGCCAGTGAGACTGGACTTCTAGCCTGCTGACCTGATTTTGACGTACTACTCCTACAAACAGACAACCTTATCATCCATTTCCACTCCCCGCCCATCAATACATCTACTCTTTCCCCACTTCTAGCCCACCATCTATTCACAACACCCACTAATTTGACTCTCACTCTAATCGACACAGCATACACCTATAAACCAAGCTAAGTATCATCATCACCAATAACTTTTCATACTATTTGGCGTTATACCTCGTAAGGTCGAGCCAGGAGAGGAGGAACTCCAGCTCCCACTCAGTGGAGTCCACAGTTCCAACTCTGAAACCAAGATTTGAAGAAGAAGAAGAAAATAAAGAAATAATAAAGAAAATAAAGAAATGGATTATTTCGAATTGTATATAATTTAACCATTGTGGAATGGATTATATTGGAAGTGTAATTATATTTGTTATTTTTGCACATCAATGTACATGAAAACTGTAAAATTGAATATAGCTGTGTTCTTTTGTGTACCTTGTTCTAGAATTCCTATATACTGGAGAGAACAAATTGTTCAAGTGTAGTGCAAAATCGTCGTGCCTTCCTTCAATTTTTCAAATTATACGGGACCGTAATGTTTTTTAATCAAACTGAAAAATGAAGATACAAGTAAAACAATTTTATTCCTCTGTTTGTCACTATAAAATTGATTTCGAATTTCTTTTCCCTAGCATACTGCTTGAAGAAATCGGCACAGAAAAAAATGTCTTGGCCTTATTTTTTACATAGTTTCTGTATAGGAACATGAATTACTTGGCTCTAGCATACCCTGTACGTTGCATACACCCTAAAAGCGCACTACTAGTTAATTTACGAGGTATTAAGTACCTAGTGTTTCGCTTACCTGCTCCAGTTAAAAAAAATACACATTTTAATACTCAATGTTGTAACTGAATTAGTCATGAAGTCGTATAATTGAGCATTTTGTTAGTAATTGAATTCAAATAGTGTCTGTAAAATTACTCCCACGATTGGATACAATGTAATAAAATGTGTAAAAATTTGATGAAAAATTGTACTTTTTCATAATTCCTTCCTGTGTTGCCATACAATATTTTTGGTTATCCGCTTTATTTGATTTTTAAATTCGCCTAGGATATAATATTATTGGTCTTAGATCGGGTAGATCCCAGCTCCAAAAATTTTCTATTATCGCTACGAAAAATGGTTAAATGCACAGATGAAACTCGATTTTACAACAACACAATTATTTTGACCGGTGACACTGTGCTCTAAAAGTTACACTGGATTTTTTCCCCACCCTAGACTCTATATTCCTTCTTCCTGACACAACCGTGCGATTGAATGGTATTCTTTGGTGCTTCAGATAGCATATACATATGTACATATAAAAAAAAAATTATGAGTAAATAATAGGTAGCCAGTATTCTGAAGATTTTTAAGCTTCAATATTTATTGCGTTTAATAATCGCTTTAGATATTTAATTGGTGCTCCGATCTGGCCCAAAAAGCAATCTACATAAATCGTCTGTTGTTATCTATTAATAGTGTCGAAGTTATCTTCCAATTCTTTCAATTTGCGTATGATTTGAATTGAGACCTTGACGATTGCTGATAAGCACAGCACAATGATGCGCACTGTCCACACAAATTCTGGACTTGAGTTTGTCTAGTTTTCTTTCCACTAATCAAATATGCAAAAGTTACGTTATGGTACTACTCTGAAAATGAATCACTTTAAAAGATGGATGCTGTGTGCACAATAGCGGCCAGCGGCGAAAGCCTCCAAAGAGCAAAAAATTGATAAGAGTGAAGACGTTAATTAAATATCGCCGCGAAAATTAATAAATTATTTTAACAAAGAAACTGCCACTTACCATAATAAACCTCTGAGGATGGTGTTTGATGCAAGATCCTGTAGGGTGCGGGTTTTGTATCGAAAACACTATCAAGAGTTCCCACGAGCAGAGAAGAAAAGCCGCGACTTTGTCCATGACCCCGACGTTTTTGAAGAACAAAATACTTTGATGTTTCCTCATTCACCCTTTATTTGAGATTTAGAAATTTTATGTTACCACCATTGTGACGTAATTGTATTTTGAGATTTACCAAAATGCCGTGGGTATCAGTAATTCCTTCGGATGAATCCACATTTTGCTACGCTTTCTAGAGCTTCATCGATAATTTAAATAAAACAATATCACTTTGTTGTGGCAAAATTTATCTAAAAAACTAGCTAATCTTGTAAACGACCGACACAAACCAAACGTTCCCAAACAGCTATTTGACATCTGTCAATTGTAAACAAAGCAGCTTCAGGAGATTTCGAACTCGAGCTTTGTGCAGATTTTTACAGAAAGAAAAAGTTTTATTACGAAAATAAATTATGGTTTGAGTATGTGGTATTCAGGTGTGTCGGTACTTTTTCCCGAATGAGGCCGCTAGGCAGATATGGGAAAACTGACACTAGCGGCAAGAAAAAACGCTTGCCACGGCAACTGTAACCAATAGATTTTTCAGTTTTTTTTCTTTTTTTTTTTTTTGTGCTTTGCCAACCGACCGTCGGGCGAGAAGAAAAGAGAGGAAAAAAGTGCCCCCCATGCGCAGAAAAGCCGGAAATTAAATGGCTGGTGGGTGGTGGGTAGAATCAAAATTAGAAAATCTTCCCCTCCCCCCTCCGAGTGTCGTGCTTCTCGCTTATGCACAATGCTATTGACGGAGAAAGAAAGAAAGAAATTTTTGTACGTTTGTCATTTTTATACCCTAGATGAAATCTATAGGGTATACTAAGTTTGTCATTCCGTTTGTAACTCCTCGAAATAATGATGGTAGAGCAAAATGGATTGGACACCCATTCATAATATTAAAAGTTATTTTGATTTTTGCATATCCGTCCGTCCGTCCGTCTGTGCGCACGATAACTCGAGAGCGCGTATACTTAGAGAGCTGAAATTTTGTACACGGACTTTTAAAATAAAAAGTAAAATTAAGTTCGAAAATGAGACAAATCGGGCAACTCCTTCGTGGGGTTGCCATATAAACATCTCGTTTTCCGCTATATATTTGGACACTGCCTGAGAACGCGTCGACGTAGAGAGCTGAAATTTCGTACTACATTAGCAAATAAAATTTCAAAAATGGACTAAATCGGGTAACTCCTTCTTGGTGTTTCCATACAAAATTTAGGTCTTTTACGTATACTTTGAAAACGTTCAGTCCAAGACATTTTTATTGTACTAAAAACTTCTGCAGAATACGAAATCTTATAAAATTGGTTATAATCATTTTTCTGTGCGACAAACCGTTCTAGAAATATATGCGAAAAACAACTTCAAAATCAAACTTGAATAGGTCGGTGACCATACGAAATTTAATACGGGCATTCATCTAGGGTATCATAAGAATTGGTCTTACATTAGACCAATTCTAGCTTTTTTACTTTTTATTATACAATTTTCTTCGGTAAGTTTATATGTATACCAGTCAGTCAATGAAAAATTTTCCTTATGATGTAACCATTGGTCTTTTACGGGAAAAGTTTCCGGACCGTGTTATCTCTCGAAGAGGTGATCACAATTGGCCACCGAGATCTTGTGACTTAACACCTTGCGACTTCTTCCTTTAGGGCCACGTGAAAGAGAAAGTCTACGCCAACAGCCCAGCGTCGATTCAAGATCTCAAAGATGGAATTCGTGAGGTTATCGAGGACATAGGGCAGCCACTTTGCGATTTTGTTATGGAAAATTTCATGGAAAGGATATGGTCCTGTAGGCGTGGTCGTGGTGGTCATTTGGCTGATGTTATTTTCCATTATTAACGGTATACCATCTTCTTTATAATGAAATAAAGATCCGATCATTTATCTCAAAAAATAGCATTGTTCTTTGAATATCAAAATAACACCTCTTATTGGAAAACCCTTTATGTATGATGGATGATGGGTTGTTTTTTTTATTGTGAAAGAATAGTTTTCTTTATTCGGTAAGTTGAGAGCTAAGGTTGAGAGTTTGTCGTTTGTTAATTCTATTTTGTCGTGGTTTTTCATTCTAGTTCAATTCATTCTGAAGAATTTGTTAGGTACGGTTATAGTTTTGTGCAAGCACTGATTTTCTGAGATTTTTTTTGTTATGCTTTGTCGTGAACTGAATATTTATCAATTTATTTAGCGAATAACAAATAGCGAATAGTTTATTTGATTAATTTTAAATTGATTAAACTAAGTTTTTTGATTTTTGAGTTGCTATATCCTATATCCGATTGCGGATTGCGATTATAGTTTTGCAAGCAAACTGATTTCCGATATTTTTTGGTTTGCCCCGAATATTAATATCATTTTGTTTAACAAATATTATTTATTTGATTCGAAATAATTTTGAATTTCGATTAAACCAAGTTTTTTTATCATACATTGTACATTGGTATTTTTGAATTGATAGAGTCTTATTTCTTCCTATATTTGAGGTTTGAGAGAAGAGATAATTTATAGAGATTATTATAGACATATACTATTATACTATCAGAATTTTGAACAATATATTAATAGTATTGATATCCGCTTGCTGGTCAGAATGACATCGGCATATTATTGCAGTTATAAAACTGTTTTCAAACATTTATGAAGGGGGAGTATCAAATGTATCCTTTTTCTTAGTCCCGAACGATTATCGCAGAAATGTTTGGCTACACCATAGTGGGGAAGACGACGGAAAGGATCAGAAAATAAACACAGGAAATTAAAAAGTTTTACATGGGTACACATTTCAGTTTAAAAAATTTCCGAAACAGACTGTTATTGAAATTATTTGAGTGCGCGAGATACAAGAACAGTATCATCATAAATTCATAAATAACAATTTTATTTATTTATTCCGTCTACCAATTTACAAATCTCACAGATCAACGAGTACGAAATAGTCCTTATAAATAAATATGCACTAAAACTACAAATAATACACGCATAATTAAAAAAAAAACATTTTGTTTCTACCAAAAACACAATCAATATACCATATATGTTAGTCAAAATACGAAATTCGTCAATACCCGATTTTACTTGGAAATCCAAGTTCTAACAAAGCACTCACTCTCGGTAATTCTAGTTTTAACTAATATAACTCAGTTAAATCTAGAATTAACGGAATGCAATTGATACTACTAGTATTATCTAAAGAGTATTAGTTAAATAATGGACAAATTCAAGGCATGAAGCAAAATTGAAAATCTTGAAAATATTATTGATAAAAATTATAAAAAGAATATGGCCCAAATGACTGCCCTGCGGCACCCCAGAGGATAAACGAATGAAACGAGATGTCACATCATTGATCACAACTATCTGTCTATGATTTAACATAAAAGCAAAAATCCATCTGAGGAATGAGGCATGAAAGCCGAACATACCCAGCTTTGTAAGTAGCAGGTGATTATTCTTAGGGAAAAGTTAGCAAAAGATACAAGATTAGTATCTGTAGATCTATCATTAATGAAGCTATGTTGAAGAGGAGAAATGTGCTCCTTGAGAAGGAATGAAATTTTATTGTTTAAATACTCTTAAGTAGCTTAGAAAAAACAGAGTTTACAGATTTGACGGTATTTCATGATATCGTTTTTAGCACCAGATTTATGGAGAGAGCATTCATTGATCGAGAAACACTCCTGATGAAAGAGAAAGATTGAAGATGTGATACAGAGGTTGAGATAATGCCTCCAAAAGGCAAGGAGGAATACCAACAGGACCCGAAGAAGTCGATAGCTTGTTAAGGGCATCGCAATGACATCATCAACCGATATATGTAATGACCACAAGTCAACAGATGAGGGTATGTTCCTCAATAGGTCATTATCAAATGACTGACCATTATCTTCGACGTAAAAAGTCTACAAGCATCAATAGTGCTGTCTGTTATCATAGGGATACGAAAGAAGTTCCTTTTACCATTAATAAAGGACCAGAAGGTTTTGGCATTATAGTTAATGTTAGTTTCAATAGAATACAAATATTGCCTGTATGAAAACTTGTTCAGAAATTAATACTTTCTCCGAAATCTTTTAAAAAGAATACCATCATTTACAGACCATATGTCTATCTATATTTCCTATGGGTCGCATTACGAGCATTTTTTAATTTAGCTAATCTATGATTTCTCCATGGATGGTCAGAATTGCCTCTCCTCAATGTTACGGGCACATGAGCAGAAATAATGTTGTCCAAAATTGAAGCAAATTTAGAGTGCGCCTGCATTAAATCGCATTCAGAAAACAAACTCTGTCAGTCAATTAGATCAAGCTCATCATTTTGTTATGGAAGTATGTTGAGTGATTGACGACTGGACGTTAAGTCCCGACTGCTAGCATGAGCTGACAGATCACTCGGCGGACAGCGTTGACTGCAGGGCTGCACGCTAGCTCGCCTCGGCTATTGGCGGAGAGTGTGGGGAGGTTCCACGAAAAACCTGCCGCTGCCGCCTGCTATAATAAAAAAAAATTCGTGCCTATTTAACAAAACGCCGGCACACATTCAGTCCTGAAGGACCTTTACGTCACTTACCTACATCCACATTGAAGGCGTATGCCTTAACTGCATGCCCCAACCACCCAACTGACTCTGAGGGCAGATATTTTCAGAGTCCCTTATAGACCTATAAAGAGAGAGACTTGCGGACCTAGACGACCTTCATGTAAGAGGGCTCCGGGAAAGTGAAAGGAGAAACAAAAATTCTAATAATCCACCATGTTACCCGATATTACTGCATTTATTCCAGAGGACATTATTGCTTTCCTATGTATATATGTATTACAGGCACCGTACTTTTGATCTATATTAATATAAGTACATAATTCGAGCTTAATTTCACCCCCGTAGCATCTTAGTGTAATACAGAAGAAAACTTACTTGAGGATAGTAAGTTAAAGTGAATTGGCAAATATGTTCTATTAGGACAATTATAAACTATTCTTAAGCTTGGGAAGTACCGGAGGCAGACTCCGGACGAATGTGTATATAATTACCTTGATGAAAAATTGTCCCTCCACGAAGGCCTTCTGGAGCAACGGTATTCCTGTAAATGAAACTAAAAAGAGGAGATAGCAACTCCATAAAATCGGTCCGGAATTTCCTTTACAAATCTATACACCGTTTATCTTCCCGAACTGAAATTCTAACTCTAGTATCTTCATTCGGTTATTGGACTTTACAAATTCTATGGCGTATTACGAATGGAAATATGCAATATACTATTATATGGGTACGTGATCGACAAATAAGCCCTATAACATAATATCGATGTGTAATAGGAAATTATGTAATGGAATATACTATGCCTACGTAATATAGAAAGTATTATATAATATAATATAGAGTAGATCCGTAATATAAAAAAATAGGAAATATAATATTATATGTGTATGTGCTATGTCTACTTGTTTTGTCGTAATAATACGTTTTGAGAAGGCACCAATTTGAGAAGACTTTGTTAAAGAATTTCGTGTTTTTTTGTTTTCTTTTTCTTTTTCCTGTAGTATTAAATTCACTTCACAGTAAAGAAATTGTGTGCATACATTCTTTTTCATTTAGTTTGTTTTTCATTAAAAAATTCTTTTCTAGTTACGATACCTTGAAGTAATATATTATTTATACTTGACACTAATGTATGAAACAAAATCTTTAAAATTTCGTTACAATCAGAATTATTGTAATTGTTTTGTTTAATTACGATCCATATTTATATTTGATTTCTCTTCTGTCTAGGATAATCTATGATAGCTTATTATTATTATCGAAATCTTGCTCCTCTAATGTATATACAGCGACTACACGATACAATTCAGTATGGGGTCTTAATGTTGGTTCATTTGTTGCTATAATTCATCATTACGTATCCTTGTTGTCTTTCCAAATAAAAACCTTCTTTTTAATTTTCATATATGGCCGATGCCGTTCAGAGAAATTAAAAATTTTCCATCACGCACTCATGTTATAACTAGTATAGGACGCTTAATAACAAGGTCAACTTGTGAAGCAACCAGTTTTGATCTTTTGTGACAATTAGGGCACTCGAATTTCGGTTCAACACCGCATTCAAAACGTATATGGCTATTTAGACTATGAGGACAGGCATATAAGTTACCACCTCGTGGGCGAGTAAATGCACCCCATTCACTGGTCCCGCTTCCACTTTTAAGTGGTAAGTTGATTAGAGCACTACCTAATGGTGTTGTTGTAAACTAAGGCTGCTGGATGTCAATCCTAAATTTTTTAATTTTGCAAATGTTACCGTTTGTGAAGGTGAGTGGTGTGCAGGCAGTGGCCGCAATGATATTTGTTGTGGTGGTGATTGTGGTGTACCTGTTCCACCCTGACTTGCTGCTGGTAAATTAGAGTCACGGGCTGCGACAGTTGCAATCGCTCCTGCAATTCCAGCTGCATGTGCAACTCTCCAACAGATTTGAGCTGTTCTAGCTGATAGTGATGGGGGCGGTGATAGATTTATTTGCTCGTAAGGGTTAGATTTCCTGCCGATGCCGTTGAAAATTGTTGATTTTGTTGTCTTCACTTTGTTCGCCACCTTTCGATTTCACGGTTTGACAAGACAGATCGATTGTCTTCTTCTTCTCCGCTGACAGGTACGAGCTTTCTTCAAGCTATGGTGCGTGCGGCCTATCGGTATGGCAGCCGGCCGGCATTCATGCTGCAGTAACTCTCCGTGTAACATATTGCTATATGCAATACGCTACGACCATGTCAATTGGCTTTTTTAAAGTTATAAAAATGTAATGAATTTCGCAAATTAGGATTGCAAATAGTAGGTACTGTTATGAGCTATAAAACCAATAACAATTACGATTGCACAATGTTTAACAGTATTCTTGATGAAGTTAAAGGATGCAGAATTAACAGTACTAACTAAGTTGTTACTAACAAATACTAAATATAGAAGTCTACCTATCAAGTTCTCCACTATTGAGTGGAGCTAACATAAATGTCGTTAACCTCTCACACCGCTCACATTATGAAAATAGCAGGATATAGAAGTGTTAGTCTTTAATGAAGTATTTAATGAAATTTTCTGAGATAAATGGCAAATACCAGTCACGTATTAGGTGTTCAGACTAGTTGCTGAGCATTTAGGTTTTTTGGCATGTATACAATTTTCCGCCCAATTATCCCACATGGCCAGACGTCATCCTTTAGGAGATCAGGAAATTTGTAATCCGGGTCACCTTCAAGCTGGATCAAAAATCTCAGTGAAGACAGATCCATATTCCTTCCACAGATCAGGATGTTAGGATCAATATTAAATTTAGAAGATATAGTTTTAATGAACTTCTTGCGATTAGATAGAAATTTCGCGATAAAACCCTGTAGTACTGTGACTGAAATTGTATAACGTGGAAAGTTTCTTACATAAAATACTATGGTTGATAGAGCCAAATGCCTTTGAAAAATCTAGTAAGGTGAGAATAGTAAGAAGATCTATCCGAATTCTCGCTAATATCATCGGTTATTTTAAGAAGAGCTGTAGTACAGCTATGCCCTGGGCGAAAATCAGATTGCACATGCGACAAAAAATTCTTGGAGTTGACATAAGATGCAATTTGGTTTTGCATAATCTTTCCAGTATACCTTAGATAAAAACGGCAGAATACTAATGGGGCGAAAATCCTCAGATGCACAGCATTTCACTTTTTTTTTTTTGATAGGAATGACAGCAGCCAATTTTCATTTTGCAGGAAAATGTGAAGATCAGAGACACGCATTTATAATATGGGTAATAGAGGGGAGTATATAAAGTGCTATTAGCTTGACAAAACGTGGAGGAATGTTGTCTGTTACCGTGGCACTTGACTTTGTAGAATTAATAGCTTCAAGAACTTCCGATGGATCAACACCACGAAAGTCATGTGATCGTTTCGCGGAGCTGGTCTAAATTCAGATCACATTCTACCGTCTTAGATTTCGATCACTGACATGTATATAAATGGACTGATTGATCTCCTGTTTCATGTGGCAAAGATATTTGAGACTATTTGTATTGTTAAATTTTAATTATGAGCCGAAGGAAGTGTTTTTTAAGGTTGTTTTGGTAGGAACGTTTTGATTACCAAGTTACCAGTTCTGGAAATACCGCTGTACTTCAAGAAATTTATCGTTCCCAATCGTTACAGTTCAGTGGAAAAGTATGTTCTCACGGAAAGAAACAGAAATATGAAAGTGGTGCCATTTGCTTTCATGCATTTTTGGTTCAATGAGCAATCCATTTATATACATGTCAGTGATTTCCATGCACCAAGTTCATGTCGATTATTATTATTCACTGTACATTTTTAATTATTCTCATCATCGACATATCTTAGCATTTTAATACTCGCAGTATGTCAAAAAATTCAGTTAATTTTAAAACATCAGTTCAAAATTCACTGTTACAAACAATAAAATTACCAATAAAAAAACAACATTTTGTAAAAAATAAAAATTTTAAAAAATGGAAAAAAAATTTGTTCCTCTATCAAACGATGTCTCTCCAGTCAGCGATCCAACAAAAGTTAAAACATGGGAGGCTCCAATGTATAAAAATGAAAAAAATCCTGAAGGAATACAATTGGAATTTTGTTGCGATCGAAATAGGGAATGTGAAAAGCCTCCTAAAAAGGCAAATGTAGAAGAAGATATTTATAATACCTATAAATCAGTACTTAGTAAGGACAAAAAGGCTAAGTCAGCGTACAAGAAATCTGTAAAGCAAAAATGTAAGCAAAAAGATAAATTCAAGGAGTGCGTTCGAATGAACAGAACACCGTCTCAGTTAAAAGCAAATGCAATTATAAGAGAAAAAGCTATAAGAATCAGAGAAAAGCTGAATGAAGTGCGCCATGATGCTCAAGATCCTGAAAAGTATTTGGTGGAAGGAAAAAGTTTAATTAAATTCGACAGTCCAACTCTTGGTGGCGGTGCAAAAGTGAAACTAAAGAAAGCCAGTCCAACATGCAGCGCGGATCCAGTTTTTGTACCATCAAGGAGAATTGTGAGTATACAATTTTGTTGTATTTTTTTTTTAAATCATTTTAAAATTAATTTTTGGAGGAAAAGAATTTGAACTGTAACATCTTCATTGCTCGGAAATTTATCTCGTTTTCTAAACCCAAATAACAAAGTCTTTAAAAAAATGATCGTTATTGTAAAAACCCGGCTGATTTAAATGATCAGACATAAAATCATATTGGTTTAACACTAAAAATTTTCCAACCATTTCCATTGCTACAAATTAATTTGCCTTATATGAAAAGTTTAATAATATTTGTAGTAGAGCTTGTAGTAAACGGAAAATTATTAATTTGCATAGTGCAAAAATCCTGGATTTGAAGTTAAAAAACAATATCACTGAAATCAAAAATCGTGATAAAAATTCCTAAAATACCCGTAAACTATTTGTTGGGGATTTTATTTTTCAGCGATTTTGTTATTAGGAATGTTTTTAGAGCCATACCCACTTCAATCCCAAGAAAGAACTTATCTAAACTAAAGGCAATTGCGAGGGGTTATGAGAATACAAACTTCAAAAGCATTGCCATTCTGGTTTGGTGACCCACAAAAACCCTGCGGTAAATTCTGTAGTACCTACCAGCTGATGCAGAAGACCAATTAATCTACAAACTCATTTTTTCATCTTTTTGCATTTATGTTCTGCATTTAGTCATTTTAATTAGTTTTCTTGATTCTATTTTACTATTGGATTAAGGCTGAATAGCAGAAAATAAAGCTCTCAATTCTGAGCTTCCAAAATTTAACTATGTAGTAGTAGCGTGAGCTTTCGTACAAAGCTTTCGATACAGCGCGCCGCGCAGAAGCAGTACTCTGTAATGGTTGCACTTGGTATACTTCAGGCGAGAAAGCTCAGCCGAATACCTTAACGTGGAGCAGGCGAGAATGCTCAGCCGATATTGTTAACTGAAGGCGTCAGAGACTGCCCTATCTTCTGGCGAGATTGCTCAGCCGAATGTCTTCGTATAATGCAGGCGAGAATGCTCAGCCGATATAAATTGTGGAGTGCAGGCGAGAATGCTCAGCCGATATTAGCACTGTATGGCGTCAAAGACTGCCGAAGTTACTGGAGGAATTGACAATAAAAACACCTTTTTCCGTCTTCAAACGTTCTGAATTTCTTTATTCTAATCAACTTATTTATATCATTATTTGCTATCCCTACCTAACGTATAAATCTACTAAATAATCAATTTATTGCAATACATTGCAATATAGATTATTGACCTGGAGTAGCGCAATCAAAAATTCACAAATCCATCCAAGAATTTGTCGCAATGCACATTCCAAGCTTTTCAAGCATTCGGGTTCATTGAGGTCAGAATGGTGTGAAATGTTGTGTCAGCAAACTGACGTGTGTTGCACTGAAGTGCATTGCCCTTGCAAGTTCATTTCATTCACATTGTTCAATTTATGAACGAAAATATGTGTGAATGAAATTATTGAACTTGAATGCTTGCTTAGCTTGTTTTTCTTTTTTTTGTGTACATATGTGCATCTATGAAATGTTTGATGTGCTACAACTCGCTGTATATGTATATTTGACCTATCCGCAGTGCATAATCAATTGATGTATTGTTTAGTGACATTGCACACATTACTTCTTTTTTTTTTATCCTCTAGGAAAAACTTCTGCCATATTGAAGCCGAACGGTATAGTATTGTTGTTTTTTGTGTTCGGAAATTATTTGCGTGAATTTTATAATCGCTCTCCGTACAACATGTTATTATAGGCATATTAAACCTTGGTTTATCTGCTATTTCAAAATAAAAATACAAGAAATAAAGTGCTAGAGGTCTTCAGTAGAAAACAAAAAAAAAACAATATATTCCTCTCAATGCAGTGCTTCAATACAGACTACTTTGGGTATATGGCGACTTTAAAATTTCATATCTCAAAAACGAAGCCGAAAACTATCGCAATTTTTTTAACATATATAGATAAGGGATCTAGCTTCAAAATAAAAATTGAAAAAAATAGTGTCACAAGTCCTCAATAGTAAATAAATAGTAAAAACAATTAATTAAAAGAATGGACTGAGCCATCCTATCTAATTCCTATAGTAAAAAATGGTACAAATTTTGGCTAAAATCTATTTGACTCTTTCAAGCTCAAAATGTACACTGCTGAACTGTAACCAATTTTGGAAACAGTTCGGCTGTATGGATTGGAATGGAATGCATCGGAATTGACATAAAAATGCAGACAAATATATTATTTATATACGTCTATCTCTTACAAGCTCAAGCATATTTGTCATCAAATCTGCAGAGGAACACATTTATCAGTAATATTAAAAATTAAGTTTTGTGTTAATTAAAACCAGTTTAACTTCCTAAACAATTTTCATATAATGCAATACTATTTTACAACATCTTTAGTGTTTCCAATCGACAAATAATAATTAATTATAAATCGGTGTGCAATTGTATGAAATACAGGGTTTTCACAGCCTATTCAATATTTGTGCTCTCATGGTGTAGTGAAGGAGTCTGTTTCATGGCTTGTGAAGTATTTTCGAGGGTTTTGCCTCATCCCTTCCTACCGATGTTAAACTATGCATCAGAAGTTCATCGTATAGGTTAGACACTCAAGAACATGTTCCTTTTTTTGCGAAAGTATGTACGAGACATTTCAAAGCTAGCGCTTCTCTACAAGTCCTATATGAAACCTAAAATGGATAAGAATACCCACATCTGTAGAATGATTCCTGCACGCAATACTCATGGTGGAAATTGCGAACATCCTTGTACTGTTCCTGTTTAGATTTAGATTTGTGAAGGGGTGTATAATCGTTAGCCTCGCTATCACTGCAACCTGAAAGATCTATTGTGAGTCCCCGTTGTATTTACTCCCTTTCTCGGTTCAGAGCAAGTGCTCCGAGGTTTCGTGAGCATCCTGACAAAAACGGCAAGATGAAGTCTCGGTCAAGCCCAGCTTGTTTAGGTGATACCTTAAGAAGCAATGGCCTAAGAAGAGCTCAGTAATCATTTTGAGCTCTGTTCTTCTAAGGAGTAGGAGTTCTTTTGTTTTTCCACCAGATGTGTCGATAAACTTTTTTGCCTGACGAAGTCCTTGTAGCTTTTCCCAGTACAGGGATTTTTGTTTATTCTCCCAGTCGATTAGGGCAGCTCTGAGGTAACACTTTGAAGTGCCACAAAATGTCTCTGGTCCGACAAACTTATTTTCCGCTCCTCTTTTGGCTAGGCCATCAGCAATTTGATTGCCTCATGACCCTCATGTCCAGGTACCCACATGAGGATAACTTTGTTTCTCCTTGATCGGTTTTTGAGGGTTTTTGAACATTCCCAGACTATCCCCGACTTGACAGTGTAGGACTGTAAGGCCTTGAGGGCAGCTTGACTGTCCGAGAGGATATTAATAGTTGAACCATTATGGCTCTTTTAATGCAGATATTGGCACATTCTATTATGGCCAATACCTCGGCTTGGAATACGTTAGGAGTAGAGCCCAGAGCTTTTGATATACATGTGGGGCCGTATACGCCCAGTTCGACTCCATTGTTCGTTTTTGAACCATCTGTATAACACACCATCGATCCTTGTTGGAAGGACGGTTTAGTAGAACACCATTGCTGTCGGTCTCCCAGAACCACTTGGAATAGTCTTACAAAATCCACCCAAGGTGTGATTATATGAGATATTGTTGTCATTTGCTCAAAACATATCTGTTTTAAGATAAATGATAAATGACCAATCAGATCGCCTGGCTTTAACTGTTTCTCCCTTTGCACTCTAATCGCACTGAAGATCGCTTCCTTTCTCACCTGCAAATGTAGGGGAGGAAGGTTTAGTAAGGCTTCCATGGCTGCTTTAGGACAGGTTCTCATTGCACCAGTTATTCCTAGACAGATAAACCGCTAGGTTTTTTGAAGCAGAGCCTCAGCCTTTTTTAAATTTGATTTTGGCCACCATGCGAGGGCCGCATAGGTGACCATGGTTCTAACCGTGGTGTATATCCAGACCCCATGTTCTGCCAATGAAGCGACGATACGTGTAGAGAGATCGCACCGCTCTATCCGTCACTCTGGACAGATGCGAATTCCAGGTAAGTTTCTTATCTAGAGTTACCCTCAGATATTTGACTTCGTCTGAAAATATCAATTCCATGTTGTCAAGAAGAGGAGCCGTTAGTGAAAGCTTCGATCTTCTTGTAAACAGAACGATAATCGTCTTACTGGGGGTTTATGCTAAGACTTTTGTTTAAACACCACGTGCGGATTTTGGAGAGGGCATTTTGTATGAGGTCGGATATGATTTGATCATGCTTGCCCCGTATTGTGACTACTAAGTCATCCGCGTAGCCTTGTACATTAAAACCTGAACTGGTAAGTTTCTCTAGCAGGTCATCAATTACGATCGACCACAGGAGTGGAGAGAGAACTCCTCCTTGTGGGCAGCCTTTTGCTGCGTTGATCGTGATTGAACAGTTCCCTAGAGTTGTGGTTATCCTCTTGCTTCTAAGCATGGAGTCTATCCACTTTACCGTAGAGGGCTCAAAGCCTTTATCCTCGGCAGCTGATTTAATAGCGCGAAGGAGGTGTTATCGAAGGCTCCTTTAAATGTCCGCAAATACACATAAGGCCAACTCTTTTTCTTCAAGAGCTTTTTCGAAGTCTTTGACTAATGTGTGAATGGCAGTCTCGGTAGACTTGCCAGCTTGATAAGCGAACTGCTTAGAATGAAGTGGTGATTTAATAAAAATTTAACTTCAAATATGTAGGTCTAGCATTTTTTCCATGGACTTAAGTAAGAATGAGGAGAGACTGATGGGTCGGAACGATTTGGCTAGACAACTAGCCCTTTTTCCTGCTTTGGGTATAAATACCACCCTGATGTCTCTCCAACATTGGTGAACTTACCCTTGAGCGTAGCTAGCTCGAAAAAAAATTTGTAGTGGAAGGAGTATGTCTTCAACACCTTGCTGTAGTAGGGCGGGGAAGATGCCATCCCCTCCAGCAGATTTAAAGGGCTTAAATGTGCCAATGGCCCATCTAACCTTGTTAGGAGTGAAGATTCTGCACGCAAGGCCCTTGCTGCAAGTTACTTTTGGATGTACAGCAAAATTCCGTAATTCTTTTTTATTCCGAACTGTGTGAATCTGGAAAAATCAACCATCTTCTGTCTTTCCTTCGGCTTACAATCTACGAAGATTCAATAGTGAAATTCCACAGCACCTTCATCTCATGTCTTCCTTTTCCCATATGTTTTCTATCATGCTTGCTTTAAACGTGGGATATCCCCTGACTTAACAATAAAAACGTAAAATTTAAGTAATAAGTATAAATTTAAACATAGTACCTATAACTACATAACATTACCTTTTTCAGCTTGACTTAAAACGACCTCGTAGTGGAGTCTTCCTAAATGAAAAAAAACTTCCAGACGATATTAGTATACCTTTCGACACATACAATCCAAGACTTCTTCAGCCCAAGGCGGATGAAAAAACTCCTCAAAGATTAATAGAAAGAAATGACAAATTTTATATTAGAATGAGTGATGAATCTGACCATGAAGAAGGTGACGAAGAAGATGAATGGACTACAAAGCAGAGAATTTGTACAGAACCTTGTTGCTGCTTGTTTTTTAAGAAAACCTTTGAGGATGCAAGTTAGTGGAAAACTTTTAAGTATATACTTAAATAGTATTAGTAGTAATTTTATATTAAAAAAAACTTACAGATGAATTTGAAGAGTGTTTGCATAATTTTCCTAAGATATTCCAAATACCAGAAGATTTAAACAGATGGTTTAATGCTAAATCACTTCTTGGAACAACACGCTGCAAACGAGAAAAGGAAGAAGTTAAAAAAGAAGAGTAAGTTGAAAATATAAAACTTTATTAATTTAGGCTCTCCAATAAACGCAGTACGCTTTCAAAATCGTGGTATGGCCACCTTCCCGACATTTTCTTTTGTTGGACCGTATCATGCGAATCGGTTTCGAATTTTTTTGTGTTAGGTATATTGTGAATATTCAAAAAGCAACAACCAGATAAAATATTTAATAAAAAAAGTTTCTTCCGCTTCGCAAGTGTAAGGATGCTTTCAGGAATGTGAATAAGTGCTGGTGGGAGAACAAAGAAATTTCCACTTATAATATCTTCTGAACCCTTTGGTGATAGCAATTGAAATTAAAATGATTGAATTTAGCGCTATGGACTAATGGTGGAATATCGGTATTCGCGGAATATATTCTCTCCTTGATGTTAATTCATAGCAATCACTAGTAGTAGGTACAGTGCTGATTCAATATAAGTACATAGTAGATATTAGAAATTGTTGCTACATAAAAACAGTCCATAGATATTCCAATTATAACTGAAAAAGTGCGTTATTAGTATCCACCTACAACGCTTACTGCTCTATTGGAATTTAAAAAGTATTTGGGCATTACTACAGAACTCTTTTCAATTATTTTCTAATGCTTTCAATTACATTTAATTATTTCGAAAACTTCAGTATTAAATATGATATTAAATAGTCTGAACAAGCACGTTTGCTTAGTTTATTGACCCTGAGCCTGTCTTTGGACACCCAAAGAGTCACCTCTCAGCTCAGATCAGGCTTTGGGAGGACAGAACTAAGAAGGAACACTGGGAAAATACCCCGGGGCTGAGACAAACCGAAGAAGTTTATAAAGTATTCGCAACAGAGGACAAAAGCATTCCTCACACTCAACAAAAAGTAACTAAGGCTCATAACGGGCCTACTTACTGAGCATTGTTCACTTAGATACCATCTTAAGAAGATGGGTAAGGTCGATGATGAGACCTGTCGATTCTGTATGAAAGACGATGAAACCCTTCAACATGTCCTGTGTGACTGTGATACTCTGTGCTGCAAAAGGCTAAGACATCTAGGAAAGGCATTTCCACTGCCAGAGGATGTCGGAAAATTGCCCCCAAGAACATTATAAGTTTCATCAAAGACCTTAAGTTCGAATGTGCGCCCTAGAGCATTTAGGGGTAATGTCACAAAAGATCTTATAGTTCGCCGTGACAAGATGAGAGGCAGGAGTCCTGTCTGCATCCCCAGTTATTGATAATTTATTTTTTTTATTTAGATACGCTCTTTTATTGTTGGCTCTTTGGATCTTTTCAAAATTCCTTAAAAGGCTCTACAAAGTGTAAAAAAAACGCTAGCTAAGCTAAATGTTATAAAAAGTCAATAAGGACAAATAAGAACATTTAAAACAATTCAAAAAAACCAATACACAATAAAAATGACACAAAAATGTAAAAACACAAAATTCTCAAAAGAGACTAAAAACCGAATACAACAATTTTGAAAAGGATCTAAAAGATAGACAAAAAAATTTAAAAGTCTCAATTTTGACAATTGGGTAAGTGGCAGTTCCAAGAAGTTCCAAATTTCCAAAATAATTTTATAAAAATAATTACCTTAAATGACTGAATTTACAACATAAAATTTTTTAATTTAGAACCGAGACTGAAACCGAATTAATATAAGAAGTAGAATGAGCGAAAAAATTTACCCGATACCGTAATACAGTCCCGCGAGAGCAGCCTGTAGTATCATAGACCTCTATAAACTGCCTTAATCATCCCTCCAGTTTAGCATCTCTAACAGAGTGCTTGTCCTTCCCACCGCACTTACAACGATTCCTAAGCGGGGGCAAGTGAAGAACCTGTGAAACAGGGTGCCTTCACCAACACAAACTGTGCAAATCCTCTGATCTCGCCGATCAACATGTGACAACTGATTAGGATCAACGAGGTAAGAACTAAAGGAGATGTAAATGAGAAAATATCGCGTACCCAATTCTAACACAATGACACTGATATTGTTTGTACATAAGCGCCGTAAAATTTGTACACCTGTACACAATTGTACAACCTATGCGCAATTTTAATCGCTTTAATTTTCATATACTCAAAAGTCTTTACTGAATTTGCAAACGTGAACGTAAAAAAGTTAATAATTTTGAAGAAAAGTTCAGTGGTAAAAAGTTTGTGAGTAATATTTGCTTCGTGGCCCCTACGGTTATTTCACGGGTTTTCCTGCGTCAATGCACCAAGCCCAAAACCATCCAAACCAAAGTATGGATTTGACAGCGAAGACCAAAAATGGCGGAGTGAAACATACACAAATGCAGGGCAATTTTGGGTACGCTCATGTACACGGATCGTACATATGATTGCATCTCCTTTAGTTATTACCTCGTTGATTAGGATGCATAAGACTGTGATGTACCAATTTGAATGCTACATCAGCATCTTTGTAACTAATAGATAACTGTAGACTACTCTGCAAGTT
Source organism: Dioctria rufipes (assembly GCA_963924295.1). Taxonomy (NCBI): domain Eukaryota; kingdom Metazoa; phylum Arthropoda; class Insecta; order Diptera; family Asilidae; genus Dioctria; species Dioctria rufipes. The sequence continues at coordinate 78,545,579 of OZ002743.1, read as the reverse complement.
ATTCCTTCCATCACACCCATGTACACGCCGCGATATGTTCGCCATCTGTTGTATCCTGTATACTCCGGAGGTCTTATTGACATAAGGTGTGTGAGGTGGTCTGTGCAGAACGAAAACATCTTCCAACTTAGTGCCAGGGTCACTGGTCTCAAGTTGGCGAAATCTCTCCTACGTAGAAGCAGCCAGGTCGTGTAGTTGTGGAGTATTAGTGTTTATTCCACAGTTTCCAGAGATATCAATAATATCTTCGAGAACTATCAGTGCATGCATGTCAGCTTCAAAACCTCTAGCATTACTGAACACTGAATCTATTAATTCGGAATTAAACCTTATTGGAATCGACGCGAATTGCGTGTACCGTAGAGCATTCCACTTAAAATGAAATACTGGCCTGATTCTGCCCCAGGTCTGAATCGTTGAGATTAGATCCTGTGGCCAGTCACGAGAATAGGGTGGTCGAACAGAGAACAGGTAGTAATACTCCCCTATGCCGATCCCTTCCAGTACATTCACCCACAGTTGAGAAATCAAGGTATCTCTCTAGCAAAACACTCGTTGGAATGCACGCACTTAGAGACACCTTGATTTCACCTAATCCACCATCTTGACTGGCAGATAGAGCGTGTTTTCAGAAACCCATCGTCTTCCGCACCAAAAGGCGTCTATTGTTTTTGCTTGAAGGAGACCTACGAAGCCTTCATCAAACGTCTCAGACTTTATTAGATGGACGATGGACGAGGTAATCAAATAGTTTATGACGACTAACATTCCCATTAAGGATAATGGAAATAGTCGACTTACGCCATGAGTTTACAGCTCTAGAGAGTTTCTCCAGAGCAATGCGGCATTATTTGATTTACTCTCGCGTCTGATATACACACCTAAATACTTCAGGCAAGTATTAGTCCATTGAATGTTCAGTGAAGTATCTGTACGATCTGTCCACCTTCCACACTACAAGCCTTGATTTTAGATTCCGCTATACGTTCGTACTGTTCGAAAACAGCACGAGCGACCGGAAAAGCTTCATCTCTTGTCATGAAAATAGAAAAGTCAACCGCATATGCCAACATAAGAGGCTTCACATTGGTATATGGTAGATGAACTGAATATTGTCCGAGCATTCGACGAAGATTAACCAGTAGCGGCTCCAACGAAAGATCATAAAGCATACCTGACAATGGACAGCCCGGTTTAATACCTCGATGAAACTAGATAGGAGTCAGAACTTGTCCTTGATGCTTAATCAAAATCGCTGAATCTCTATACAGTTTCCCGACGATATCGAGCCACCTGGGTGGAAACCCAAATGTCTTGAGAGCAGTCAAGAGATATTCGTGCGAGACGCTATCAAAAGCCTTTTGTTGGTCTAGTGAAATCATGGCCATTTGTGTAACTGTCTGTTCATGTTTGGCTTCCGCGATGTTGTCGTAGACACTACGACCAGGTACACAATAGAACTGTTCCGAGTGTATTACCGAAGCAATCACTGAGCGGAGTATCGCCCCTAAAGCTTTGCAGACGATTTTGTAGTCTACATTGCATAGGGTTACTGGCCTCCAGTTCCCCATCCTCTGCAAATCTCCCTTCTTTGGAATCAAGCGCATAACAGACCTCCTCCAACTAGAAGGAAAGGCTGAATGTGTCTCAACCGCCGAATTGAAGACTTCCAAAAGTTCAGGAATTAATAAATTCGTGAAACGTATGAAGAACTCTGGAGTCAAGGCATCATAACCAGGTGAAGTGTGTTGCCTTAGATCCTTTGTCGCAGCAGTCATATCCTCCAGTGTGGTAACTGTATCCAGGAGCTTCGTACTGTCTTCAGAGAAAGTGTGAATATTCTCAAGAAATTCATGAGTGGTTGAGGATGTTGTCGACGTCAATTCAGAGTAGAGACTACTGTAGTATAGTCTCGAATATAATCTAATAGCTGCTGTCCGTTGAGGACTTGTCCAGATTCATCAACTATCGATTCGAATACACAAGAAGCAGTACATCGTTTAGTTGCCTGGAAGAAGTACTCGGTTGGAGAATAATAATAAGCACGTTTGTTTTCAAAGAAATCGTAAGCCAAGGGTTTGAAAATATGTAGAATGTTTTCATTTCACTGTTAATATTACAACCTGAATACGACCATACGATTAAGAAGATGAAACTGGGCTCTATTATTGAATCCGTTCGAGTCGAAGCAAAAAGAGCTTAAAAAATCGCCCTTGAATACACATTTTTTTTAGAAGTTACCTAAGATTCTCGCGAATTCGTTTTAGTCCTCTTTGATTTCAGTTAATTTTTTCGCACAAAATTGTTAAAATAATTCGATTGGATTCTTTTATCGGATCATTTGAGTTAGTTTGAACGAAAAAATTAATAGAAGTTAAAGGTAAATGAAATTAAATTTTGAATTAATTCAAATTAAGGAATTTTATTAAGAGATTTCAACTTAAAAGGCGTTTTTTTAAGGTCTTTTCGATTCAAACAAATTGGAAGTGGTAGTATACAAATATTTCGCTGAAATTCCCCGCATTGCATGATGGGTTTTTTCAGAAAATTTGTAAGGCTCACTACTAAAAGGCGCTGATTTTCAAAGCTCACGAATGTTCTTCCAGTGTCCTAGTAACGCTATTCACTTTGGTTTTGAGTGTGGAGAGTAAGGTTAGCTAAACTGGGTTTACAAGCATGCGATCTGCCGCACATTTTGATGTGTGAACAGGATTATTATATTTGTTTGGTAATTGCAATATTACAGTTCATTTTTCAATATTAACTATTAAAATACTCAAGAGCCACAAGAATGATTCTACTGAGCTGCATGCGGCTCGCGAGTAGCAGGTTGCCGACCCCTGACCTACACCCCAGGTACTACATTTCGTATATATTTCTTTGGCGTTTTCTTCCATGGACCTTGGTGCTCTGTTGTGAGCATTGTTCTCATCGGGTAATTTTCCATGACGCATCAATTCCGAACAATCACGAGAAGTAGAGAAGCCTAAAGTTGTATGAAAAGTGGGCTATATCCCCATTTAATTTAAAATAAGTAAAAATACAAAAGTTTGTTCGCAAGGCCGGTAAAGATACTTTGTATTATCATAAAGCTCTCATGTTATACAGGGTGTTTCCTCCATGCTGGTCCGTAGAGTGGGAGGTGATAGTACTCACCTAGCTAACAAAAAATTGTATAGCATAGGGGGGGGGGGGGGCATTTCAACGGATTAGGAGTAACAATGTGATTAAAAAAATATACTAGGTTTTCATAAAACACCCTGTATCTTAAAAAGTACAGGTTGTACGGCCATCGCCTAAAGTTGATTGTATGCAGAAATTCAACGACTGCTCAACCAGTACCTACATTTACAAAAAAAAAAAAAAACTGTAAACTGTAGACTCTCGTCTTTAATTTGACCGATTACATCCTATGTGCTATCTGCAGCCGTTAAAGAGTTATTATCTCTTAACCTATTCTCATACCTATTCTCAAAATGTTCCCTTAGTGACTGAAAACACGTCATTTAAAAAAAATATATTGTCTAATATTGGTATGACCTGAATACATACAATTTGTTGTTTGGTTAGGTGAGTGCTATCACTTCCCGCTCTATGGACCACCATGGAGGAAACACTTTGTATTACCATTTTAACAAAATCAGTGATTGGTACATTGATATTATCAAAATAAGTGCGATATTAGGTCCACTTCTCTTACTATATTATTGCCGAACTAAGATTAATATTTTCCTTTGAAAGTCTAGAATACATTACGAAATTTTTGATGTTGCCGCCGTCCGTGATCCAATTATTTTCTCAACTTCATTTTTTAATTAATAACTGTATCAGAGAATATTCTTAAAACTAAGATTCTGATTTAGACGGAAAAGTAAATATGATATTGAAAGTGACTCTTCAGATTTGTTAAAAATCTGTTTAGATCGGTTGTTGATATTTGTTAAAGAATTTGTAAAGAATGACATTGGTAGGCAATTATACCTGGTTTTCTCTACTGACGCGGGTAACTCTTTAGTCGAACCTAGCACAGTTATAATGTCTACTCTTGACAAATATCACCCCCATCTACTAATTTCATATTGTTATGAAACTGAAAACATTACTATTTGTGATGAAACACAATACTTCTTCAATTTTAGAAAGGCTAAGTTTCCGGAACTTTCCAGTAGACTTATGTCTATTGATTTCAACACATTACTATCCAGCAGCAGTTTTGACGAAGACGTTTCTAAATTTTACATAATTATTTTCGATTTATTTTCCTCTCACGTTCCTCGCGAGCGACAGCGGTCCTCCAAAACATCTGCGCCTTGGTTCAATAAAGAATTGAAACATCTCAAAAATAAAAAAAATAAATTGTGGAAAAGTTACATGAGGGACAAAGACTTTATAAGTCACAACAATTTCCTCACATCCTACAATGAGTTCAAAGAACTTTCTTCTACACTTTATGATGAGTATATTCAAAACATGCGCGCGAAATTATTTCGTGACCCACGTATCTTTTTTTTTTTTTTTTTTTTTTTTTACAGAGCTATCCTCCTTTCCACCACTCTCTCCATCTCTCTAGTCAGGCTATTCATTATTATTATTTTTTTTCTTTGGGCATCTTCACAGACAGCCAAGGGCTGGTATTAGTGAAGAGCATTTCTCCTATTTTTCATCTTTTTAAGTTTATTAATATGAAGAAAAAAACAGACAACTACCCCAATACCATGAGGTACAAAGATTCTGCTAGTGATGATTCATCCGAAATTTGCAATATGTTTGCTTCATTTTTTGACAATGCATTTTCTTCGTCAAATTTCCTTCCTCAAATTTCCTTCCTCGAAATGACAACTTTAGTCATATGAACGATTCTCATGGAAAAATTCTTTTATCATACCTATCCACAAAAAAGGTAGTAAAAGTGAAATTTCTAACTATAGGCCTATCGCAAAATTGTCTTGTATGCCTAAATTATTCGAATCTATCATTTACTCTCAGCTATCAATTTCCTGCAAGAATTTGCTTTCTTCAAACCAGCATGGGTTTATTTCGGGCAGGTCTACAACCACTAACTTGTTGGAATTTGTCTCGGAGACTATTCGCGGGTTTGCAAAAGGCTACCAAACGGATTGTATTTATACTGACTTTAGTAGAGCGTTCGACAAGTTATCTCACTCTGTGATACTCTTTAAAATGGAAAAGTATGGGTTTCACCCAACATTTATAAAATGGACGGAGTCTTATTTGAATAACAGAACATATCAAATATTATTCCGTCATTCCATCTCTAGAGTCCTGAAAGCTTCGTCCGGCGTACCTCAAGGGAGTCACTTGGGCCCGTTGTTTTTTATTCTATCTATTGACGACATTGTCTCTGTTGTGAGGCACTGCAAAGTATTGATTTATGCTGACGATATTAAACTTTTCGCTCAGATTAAATCTGTTAACGATTGTGAACTGATACAGGATGAACTAAGTTTTACGTTTGGTGCAAAAACAATAATTTGGCTCTCAATATCGACAAATGTGAGGTTATGACTTTCCACAGGAATCAGAAACCGATCACTTATGATTATGTGTTCTCGGATTCCACGATTCGCCGTCGCGAGGGTGCTGTTTGTGACTTGGGTGTCAAATGTGACCATAGATTGAATTTTATCTTTCACATTAACTACATGGTATCTAAGTGTAACTCTATGCTGGGCTTTATCAAACGTTGGTCTCGAGAATTCTCGAATCCCACCATAACATTGCGTTTGTACACTTGTTTTGTGAGACCTCTCCTTGAATACGCTAGCCAGGTCTGGTATCCATTTTACGGTACACACATCGACCGCATCGAGTCTGTTCAGCGGAACTTCCCGCGCTTCCCTCTTAGGCACCTACGCTGGAATAATTCATTAATTCTTCCACCTTATGAGGATCGCTTGAAGCTTTTGAATATGCACTCCCTTGAAAAACGTCGCATGGTTGCCGATGTAACTTTTGTGCATCAACTCTTAAACGCGAATATTGATTCTCCCGTACTACTTAGCAAAATCTCTTTGCGCGATAGTGGGCACAATCTGAGAAGGTTACATCTGTTGCATGTTAACTCCGCAAGATCCAACTTTAGTATGTATGAACCCATCAATCGCATGTGTATTGTTGTTAATATTAAGGCTGAGCATTTTGACGTTGGCATATCCAAGCATGTTTTAAAAAAACGTCTATTTAATACTTAATTTTCTATTTCCATGTCGCATTGCATGTCATCTCATTCGGTGTTTGGGCTATGTTTAGTTTAACATACTAATACTAACACCGACTAAGTGATGAAACGCATGTATTGTTGACCGTTTATTTTATTAAACGTGTCCATGCAGCGAGCTTGTGTTAAGCTGGTTCTGATAGTCATAAATGCAGATCAAAAGCAAATACAGCAAAGCTGGAAATAGTAGAATATAGTAACATTTCTGAATTTATTTAAGATCCCAACGGGTGCTGTCTTTAAGTTTCATTCTAATCACAAAACATTTATCGATTTGAAATCATTTTTATACAAGCGTCTTTTCCATACAAGCTTTATTTTATCAAATTCTTTTCAATTTTACACAGAGATAGAAGAAGAAGAAAATCCTTGGCAGCTTTATACACAGCATTTTTCCAATCTCTAACAATGTCCTTAAATGATTGGGAACAAGAAACCATAGATGAAGTTATTGAAAACGCTGAACAATTACAAGAAAAAAGCAATGAATGGTATTATCAAGATAAAGACGGTGATTTCGATATAATACCCGAGGATGGAGAAAAACAAGCTACCTTAAAATTGGAATTACTTTTTAAAGGTGCTCTAAACTGTTATGATCCAAATATATTAAAGGCTCTGAGTGTGTTCTTCAAGAATGGGCAAGTATGTATCGTGCAATGCAATACACTGTATCTTATAATTTGGAGGATGTGCGACGCTTATTGTATTTTCGATCCAAATGCACGAAATGAGCAATGCGAGCGAGATTGGTATGATGGAAAAGCATCTGTGATGACGACAAAACCTTTGGAACATGTTGTGCATATAATATTAAATTTGAGTGACCTACAACCAGAGGATGTATACAGTCTGTATGAGGTGCGAGTAATAAATTTCGGAGCAATACTTTCGCCAATCGAAACGAATGCCGCTGCTCGAAAGAAAAAATTATATGTTGTTGTGAATAAATTCTATGCAGTTATTCCTGGTACAAAAGGCATGGATCCTCCCGAAGACTCAGAAGATTTTAATCCTTCACTTTTGGTCGCACTTATTGGACTTATTTATGCGCAATTAGATCCAGCTCGACATTGGCCAAGGCATGTTATTGATAAAATTATTAAATTTGGTGAACGATACAGTAATCGGTATTTGAAAGCGAAAAAATTGAAGAATTTAAATGTTAAAACCTTACCGCCAGAACTGTACATTGGAAACTTTCGAGCAGATTTAGAAATTCAACCTTTCGAATCTAGCGGTCACATAACAGAATGTTTCAATTATAGATTTTCTCCTCTAACATCATCCATAAAACAATTGTTTAAGAGTTATAGAGGTGGATTGATTCAAATCGATACTTCAGCTGTGGCTGTTTGGCGGGACGCTGATTTTTACTATGTTTTTGATCCATTTCAAAGAGGTTCAGCTGGTCAAGTTATTGATACCGAAGAAGATAGTGGGAATGCAATTCTACAAATGCACATTATAATGGAATCACTTTGCCGGATGTTATATAAAAATGCTTTAGAAATGAAAAGTGATGGCAACTTTTTTATACACCCTGTAGTAATTAAATCGGTTACGTATGTTAGTCGAAATCAATCTCTTTTGGAAAAAGGCAAGGATACATTAAAAATTGGATTCCCCATTCAATGCGACATAGAAATGGGAATTAAAGAGGAAATTTCCTGCACAGACATTAAAGCACCTCCAAAACTGCTTCCATCTAATGTCGTTGACGAATGTTTGTCTATTTTAAGCGTTAGTCCTTGCGAGAGAACTTGTTCAGAAACTGAAGTATACGAACAAGAGAAAAAAGAAAAAGGAAAGCTGAAACGCGAGGAGAAATTAAAACATGCAGACAGTTTAGAATCACTTTTAGACTCTGAGAAAATTTCTGAGGTGGATAGTGGTGATATTGCTCTTCCTGTACTGGAACACATTATCTGCTTGATAATGGTGGAATTAGCTGCACGAAGTAAAGATCCAGTAAAAGAGGCCATCAAAGCTAAAAAAGTTCTACTCAAAACCGATCGCGGTCATTTGGAGAGTTTAAAAGTCAAAGTCAAACGTGGTCAGGACTATGATAATATTTATGCTGAATTTCCGACACAACGAATTGATGAGACAACGATTCCTTTGAAACAAGAACTAGCTCTACCTTCTAATTTTACTCCCCTACCCGATGGTGCTGCTTTAATATTGGGCAATTCTCAGAGTGAATTTAATGAAGACGAAAATCTTCTGACCGGACTTCTGGCAGCGATTGCAGCTTCTGTAATTGCTCGAAAATACAAAGTTTCAACATGGAGTCCTGATATTATTGACTATGCAATGGAAACTGGGAATATATTACAAGAAGCTTATAAACCACCGAAAGATGTCTATCCACTTTTGATTGGTAAACAGATACCTAAAGTACAATTAGGTTCAAAGATATTTCGAGTTGGTATAGAAAAAATTGATAGCGGAATTGCTTCAGACTTGAGTGACATATTGGAGAAATGTTTCAAGCAATCAAAGTTTCTTATTTTATTGTTCAACAGTTTTTCATGTGCCGTATTCAGAAGGTACAACTTTTTCTATCTATTTGTTGGATTCCCTTGTGATTTCATGGGATTTCGATCGGGAAAATCTGGAACACCATGTTTTCTAAGATCTCAAGACTTTGCCTTACTTGTAAATCGAATTGATTTTAATCGATTGGTGCATAGTACCGAACAAGGTTTTATAGTGTTAAGTGTACACGTAAAAGATATTTCACCTGATGCAAAACATCGTTTTCCTCTTTATTCACCATCTTCTGAAGAGATAATATATCAAAAAGAATTGGCGGAAAAGAGGAAGGCAGACAAGAGGATTTACGAAAAAATGGCATTCCTCGATGATGAACTTATGAAGGAGAAAGAGAGGATTAGAGCCTTTAATGAAGAAAAAGCTGCAAGACAAAGGAAAGGTAGAGAACCAGAGAAAAAGCCAATTCGTCGTACTAGAAGTAAGTGACTTTGTATTTTATGCTCTTTTTAATCTTAAAGACCTATAATTAAGCATACATAATGTTGGAAAGGACGGGACTAGTTCTACTTATGCAGGGTTCAATTATTTCTACTATCTACGCTGAGGTCGTCTATCCCTTCGTATATTACAGGGTTTGCAATTTGTAATTCCTGATTGTCATTTGAAATGTTCACGGACACAATCATACCCAGACAGTGTGACATAGAAATATTAGAAACTGCTTAAATCGGTTGGTATAAGAGGACGGGTGATATTTAAAACGTCTGATATCTTTTGGTGATATTGACTCGACAATAATTTCCACTTTCCCCGGCTCAGTGTCAGTTTATTGGACATTGTACAGGGCCGGATCTTTTTCCCTTTTTTCAATACATGTTAACTCTAGGAAAATCACATATGCCCATAATACAAGAGTTGATTTACAGTGACTTGGAGCCTTTTCCAAACCACTTTTATGTATCTCCTATTACAACCTTACCACTTGCGGGGGGACAGTAATAGCGTGGCAGTAGCAAGTAAACACATAGAGCTTTGTAGTTAAAAACTAAAGTTTTGGATGGCAACACCAAGAAAGGATTTCCCGATTTGCTCCATTTTTGGACCTGTATTTACAATTTTTTTAAAAAACTCCGCGTCGTGTTCATAATTTGAGCTCTACATCTCGACGCGCTCTCAGAGTAGTTTCCATATATGCCTTCGTTAGAGCCAAGATTCCAAGCACTGAAGCCAAAGTTTTTTTTTAAGGCAGGGTGGCCTATTGTGCTAACCTCCTAGGAAACCACTCACTAAAACTTTCCTGTGATCTTAATGAAGCGCATCAGGTCTTGGTGAGGTAAGTTTTTCAGCTCATCTACAGAGGGCGGTCAAGCACACAGAAAGTGTTCGGTTGTCTCAGGCTCTTAGGCCCATCAAGAAAAAGTTTTGTACACCTGCAAGTACTCGCTGCTGATATTTCATGCGAAAATCCACTTTTATAAGATCCTTGGTAACCGAGGCCGCAACGCCTACGGCGGGTTCCGGTCTAAGGAAGGGAGAACTGGAACCAAACCCAGTTAGCGCTTTCATTCCCCATGAAAGGACACCTTGTTGTGGATACACATATTAATCACGGACGACCTGTAGTCCTCCAGTAAGTTAGATGTTATCCGAGGGCCATTAAGAGCCATAAATGCTGCCTGACTATTCGAAAGGATAGCAATGTCGTCTCCCTTGATCTCCATATCAGGCCAACCTTTAATGATCTTATACTTTTTCAATTTGCTTTATAACTTAATGCTTGTCCGCTACTTTTTAATGTTAATTATTATAATTGTAACAAATCGAACAATATAACATAACGGTTTCCTTACAGGAAGAATGTACATTGACGAAGAAGGCGAAGAAGAATTTACAGATGAAGATTTACTTGATGAAGAGGAAGAAGGAGGAGAAGAAGAGGAAGAGGAAGAAGAACATGTTGAAAAGAAACATATACCAGGAAGAGAGCTTGACAATATTGATCCGGCCTATGCTGATAAGAAAGGCCAAGAAATTGAACTTGGCTACCGTCTTAGAGAGACTGATGGTCTTTTTAAGATCCAGGGTACAACTGCAATGGAGGGTAGAGCTGGAGGTTCGACTAAAGTTATTCGTTCTTGCTATTTCGCTGGAGTTTACGCAATTTTATTTGCCATTTTGCGTCCACTAAGCAAATGGGAATTCAGACGAATCGATCAAGTTATTGAGAATGCAAATGAATTGTTTCAAGCAATCAGTGACAAGTCGACTGCATGTGATCGTAAAATAGATAATCTTCGTGCTGAAACATTCTTATTTAATCTAACAGTAAAAGTATATGATGGAATAAAAGTCAAAGGAACGGATATAAGCAATGTGATTGATAAAATATCCAAAACAAAACAGTATTTCTTACTACAAATTTCTAACAGTACATTTGCAGTATACAAAGATCAATATTGGCATTTGTTTGATCCATACAAAAGCTTAGAAACGCTTGGTGAGAAAAAAACTGAAGACAAACCAGTTTTACCCAAAGGCATTGCTAAATATCCAGATCGAGATTCTGCATCATGGGTACTTTTCCCTAATAAGGACACAATGCTAGAATATATTGCCCAGAGGGCACAATCTCCCAATTGGAGGACAGAAAATAAATTTCATATAGTGGATATTCGTTCCTACAAAAATGTACCCAAAAAGACCAGATTGGTTCACTTCTTACTTGCTGATGCAGGTAATGAAGAGGATAAAATACATGAAGACATCAATTGTCTAGCTGAAGAAGTAAAATGGCTTGAAGGAGAAGTTGCTCCTTGGAGTCGTACTTGTAATAAAAATGTTATTGGTGATGAGCGTGGTATTAAACTTTCTTTATGGAAAGCCTTCGATATTGAAATTCCGAAAGAATTGTTTTCACTTTGGGGTTCATTACATCCAATGGCGTCCGTATTTAAGAAGTCACGCGGAAAACAATATTTGGCTACAAATGTGATTGCATGCTGCATGGCTAGTTTATATAGGATAACAGAATGGAATCCAAAAGTATTAGATACAATCGTCATACATGGCGATAAATATTTCACTGAAAGTACCGAAGGTATTCGATTGACAGAATATGAATTTACACTGGAAGATCTCAATACGGAATACACAATAAATCACGTCCATTGGGATATTCACCTGGAAAGTGTTCTTTTCGGCAAACTATACAATACTTCAAGGGGAGAATTCAATCTTAGTTCGGCATTGTCATATTTCTTTTCCAAACATAGATTAGGTGTAATACAATGCTTAAATAGATCTCTTGCATTTGGAAGAGCAAACAAAGGATACTTCCTTTTCGACTGTGAAAGTCATGGACCTCCGCTTTTCCCCAAATCTCAGGGTGCTGCATATGTTCTACTTTGTACGACTCTTAAGACGTTACTCTATTGTATGGTAATAAGTTTAAGAATTCCATATTATAATATGGAATTCGTAATTCATAAAGTAGAGGCTAGTATTGATAAAGCAGAAAAGAATGATGAAGAAGAAGAAGAAGACGAAGAGGAGGAGGAAGAGGAAGAAGAGGCCGATGAAGAAGAATAAGAGGAATAAAATAATTATTTCGATTACTAAATTGTCAGAGTGAATAAAAAGTCCAAGTTTATATATAGTTTATTTTCATAAAAGTAAACGAAAAATTTTGCAATGAGGTGATTGGTTAAAATGTGTTTAACTTTGTATCTTGTGTTCAGCGCTTGTAAATACAAAGATGCGCAGAAGATACGCATACTGTCCACATTTTTCTTAAACTAAAACACTCCTTAACTGATTTTAGTCGAAATTACCTAAATTCATTGCACATCTTGCTATTTTTAGGAAGGAAAATGAAATTTTGTTTATCATCCTTCATTCGGCTAAGTGGCAAGAAAAGTGGAGCGGCAAAAAAATTAGGCTCCAAAAATATACAATAAAAATATTGGTTCATTCAAAAAGATTAATTGACTTACGATCGTTTTATTTAAGCTACGATTTAGATTGTTTTTGTGTCTGCCATATTTACCATAAATATACTTGTATGATGGATCATTAAAAGTTCGACACCAATTGCATCTGTTTTACGAGCTTATTTGAGGTTGGCGATAGACAATTTTTGCTGTTTCTGAGTAGGTATTGTTGCGAGCGTGGCCTTGGGTTCGTTATTTAAAACACAATATTAAGTATTTAATATACAAGTTCTTTATTTCACTTCTATCATACAAAATTCATATACTTTCTATTAATCAACTCAACTTTAATTATCGCTAATACTGTACTTTCAATTATCGCAATCTAATTACAACACTTTCGCACGTTTATTACTTTCACTTCTTAACACTGCAACGTCTAAGACAAGACTCTTATTCTGGCTATGACAACTGTTATATTTATACCCTAGAAACTCTCCAGATTATTCTCGAGTGTTCTATTTTCCAGAAGCTTCTTGACTGTTCTATTCATTCTATTCATTCTATTCCTGAACCTTCCTGTAGATACCATAATCAATTCTCCGAACCTAAAGTCGTTTACTTCTCCATTGCCAGTAGATGTCACCAGTTGTCTCTTTCTATTGCATGTAACACTGCCCCCTTCTTAAATTTGTTCGTCCCGAACAACAGGTGGTCCACGGTCTTGATGCTCGTAGTATTGACACAAGCGGTCCAAGTGAACAATTTTATGCTTGCCTCTTGTGCCACGCTGAATCCTGTATACCACGTCATTAATTCTAGTTACTACTGAATACGGTCCTTCCCAGTGTTGTTGCAATTTTGGAGAACGTCCCTTACGTCGCCTCGGATTGTAGAGCCAAACAAGATCACCTTCATTAAATCCTGCGGAATTAGCACGTAGGTCATAGCGGGTCTTCATCCGATCAGTATTTGTTGCTAATTTCGTCCTCGTGGCCTCGTGCACATCAGCTAATTGTCTTTTGGTAACTTTTGTTCACCTCTGGGGGTACCGAATTTGAGGTCGCTAGGTAAACGCATCTCTCTTCCGAATATGACTTTAGCTGGGGTTTGTCCGGTAGTACTATGAATGGCTGATCTATAAGCCATTAGGAATATAGGAATGTGTCGATCCCAATCGCGTTGATGATAGTCAACTACTTTCTTTAGATGCTCGATCAATGTTCTGTTGAAGCGCTCTACCATGCCATCAGATTGTGGGTGTAGAGGAGTTGTTCTAGTTTTTCTTATTCCCAACATTTTACACATCTCCTGGAAAGTCCGCGATTCGAAGTTCCGTCCTTGGTCCGAATGAAGTTCGTGAGGCACACCAAACCTACTGACCCAATTCGTTATTATTTGTTCCGCAACTGTGGTTGCCTCTTGATTAGGGATTGCATAAGCTTCAGGCCATTTACTGAAATAGTCAATGGCAACTAAAATATAACGGTTACCGCCATCCGTTTCAGGAAAAGGTCCAGCGATGTCTACAGCTATCCTTTCAAAGGGGGCACCGACATTATACTTATGCATTTCTCCTCTGCTTCTGTGTTGCGGCCCTTTGCAAGCCGCACAGACAGGACATCTGCGGCACCACTCCTCCACATCTTCTCGCATATGTAGCCAATAAAACCTTTCTCGTATTTTGGAAATGGTTTTGTTCACTCCCAAATGTCCTCCAGAGGTTCCACCGTGCATTTCTTCTAGAACATCTTTGACGTTTGATGCTGGCACGACTATCTGCATTCGGAAATATTCGCCGTTAGGTGCTTCCCATTTGCGTTTTAATATACCACATTCAACATGAAGAGAGTTCCATTGAGCCCAGTAACTTTTCAGTTTCTCACTCCGTTCCGAAATATCCTTCCAGTCTGGTCTTTCCATATCTTCTTTCCAAGCGAGAATAGGTGAAATGTCCGGATCTTCTCGTTGTGCTGTTCTCAGGTCCTCGTTGTCCCAACCTGTAGATGGTTCCACGGTTACCAACTGTATAGTTGCTGTTGTTTCTTTTTCTTCCACCCGTGCGCAATGTTTGCATTCAAGTTTGCATGGACGTCGTGAAAGGGCGTCTGCATTTCCATGGATACGACCTCTTCGGTGTTGGATCTCAAGATCATAAGCCTGGAGTCGCTCTATCCATCTCGCGACTTGTCCCTCGGGGTTCTTAAACTGCAGAAGCCATTTAAGCGCTGCATGGTCGGTGCGAAGGATGAATTTCTGCCCGTAGAGATATTTATGAAAATGTTTTGTTGAACTTACAATAGCAAGTAGCTCTTTTCTTGTAGCACAATAATTTTTCTCTGGCTTTGAAAGTGCTTTGCTATAGTAAGCTACTGGAACTTCTTGACCATTCTCCTCCTGCGAAAGCACTGCACCAATACCTTCATTGCTGGCATCAGTGTCTAATATAAATGTTTTTCCCAGCTTTGGATAATGAAGTACTGGAGCTTCACAGAGCTGTTGCTTCAAATTTTCAAAACTTTCGTTGCATTTATCCGACCATATGAACGGCCTTCCCTTTTCTGTAAGTTGATGTAGGCTTCTTGCTATATCTGCAAAACCTTTCACGAATCGCCTGTAGTAGGTAGCTAAACCAAGAAAACTCCGTAATTGATGTTTGTCCTTTGGAACTGGCCAATTTTTGACGGCTTCTATCTTCTCTGGATCGGTTCTTACTCCTTGTGATGAAACTATGTGCCCTAAATATTTAACTTCATCTTTGAATAGAGCACATTTACTCGCACTGAGCTTCAATTTTGCATCTTTGAGTCTTTGAAGTACGTCTCGTTTTTATGTTCCTTGAATGTCCTTCCGATAACTATTATGTCATCCAAGTAGACAAGACATGTTTTCCAGGTTAAACCACGTAGAACACATTCCATTAGTCGTTCGAATGTGGCTGGAGCATTACATAACCCAAATGGCATTACTTTGAATTGCCATAAGCCACTGCCAACTGAGAAAGCAGTTTTATCTCGGTCCTCGGGATGTATTTCCACTTGCCAGTAACCACTCTTCAAATCCAATGTGGAAAACCATTGCGCTCCGGAAAGGGTATCCAACGTGTCATCAATCCTTGGTAATGGATAGCTATCTTTTCTCGTCACGTTATTTAGTTGGCGGTAATCTACACAGAATCGGGTGCTGCCATCCTTTTTCCTAACCAGGACAACCGGCGATGTCCAAGGGCTGTTAGATTCCTCTATTATGCCTTGTTTCTTCATAGAGTTCATCATGTCTGCAACTTCTGGTTGTTTGGCTAATGGCAATCTTCGTGGTGTCTGCCGAATGGGCCTGGACTCTCCTGTATCGATCCGATGCTGGACAAGATTTGTTTTACCATAGTCATCATCATTCAGTGCAAATAATTCCGAAAATTCATCGATCACCTCTTTGGCATCGTTGTGTTGTTGTTCACTTAAGGCACTGGACGAAAGAAGTTTCTGAACCTGTTGGGTAGTAGCTGGTATAGGTTTTGTCTCCCTGATATTACTACCATTATCCAAATTGACGATTTGGTAAACGGGTTCACAATTTCCAATTATAGCTTTTTCTTTTAGTTGTACCTCATTTTCGGATGTGTTAAGCACTCTGACTGAGTCCTTACTTTCACAGGATGATCTGCTCCTTCTCCTAGTTTCATAGGAATTTCTATGTTCCCATATTTGAGAGTCCGCTCTCCAACACCCGATTCTGCGTAGACTACCGCCAACTAAATAACGTGACGAGAAAAGATAGCTATCCATTACCAAGGATTGATGACACGTTGGATACCCTTTCCGGAGCGCAATGGTTTTCCACATTGGATTTGAAGAGTGGTTACTGGCAAGTGGAAATACATCCCGAGGACCGAGATAAAACTGCTTTCTCAGTTGGCAGTGGCTTATGGCAATTCAAAGTAATGCCATTTGGGTTATGTAATGCTCCAGCCACATTCGAACGACTAATGGAATGTGTTCTACGTGGTTTAACCTGGAAAACATGTCTTGTCTACTTGGATGACATAATAGTTATCGGAAGGACATTCAAGGTGTTGCAGCACAATGCAACACATACATACCTTTTACAATAAAAACAACAACAAACACTGGTTAATTTTAATCTATGTATTTATTCACACTTGTTTCTTATTTCACTTACGTAGCTCAGCCATGGAGTTAAGTGCTGAAAGGAAAACAAATAAAATTACAAAGAAAAAATTCTTATTATTAACACAAAAATTTATTTATGAAATAAATATTAATAGAAATACTTATCTGACAGATCTGGACATCTACTCTGTTAAATAATATTAACCGGCCTGCGGTCAGACATTCAGGTTTCAATTTCACAATTTGTAAGCCGCTGTAACCAAATGGACTCTTGCATTCACTTCTGAAGGTTGGACACACTGATAAAGCAAATAACTTGGGAAATTTACCAGTGACGTCGGCCATATTCTACAAGGGATGACTCACTCTTGTTACGGAGCTCCAGAGTATATAAGGCAGAAGGCAGCACAGTAAAATTTATTATTCCTCAGACGACCATCAAGGAGAGACCCTCAATATTTTTACTAATAAATATTAAATATTTATTATATTCTACCTTGTGTTGAAAGGTAGTCTTGGCGTGGCTTTGGACCGTCAAGTATTTTCATATATATTCTACCTTGTGTTGAAAGGTAGTCTTGGCGTGGCTTTGGACCGTCAAGTATTTTCATATATATTCTACCTTGTGTTGAAAGGTAGTCTTGGCATGGCTTTGGACCGTCAAGTATTTTCATATATATTCTACCTTGTGTTGAAAGGTAAGCTTGGCGTGGCTTAGGACCGTCAAGTAAATCTTTTTAAATATATCTGCTCTCCAGAGATTGGTGAATTGGCCAAAATATTATTTCTATCATTTTTATAGTAACTTGTTATAGAATTGTGTTTAGAGTTAAGTATTGAAATTGTGAGTTGTTGAATAAACTTTTGGTGCAATTAAATCGTGGGTTCTTATTTGTAAACCTGCTCCTATTTGATTTACAGGTTTTAGCATAAACTTGCATATTATTCATTGGTCCTTCGAGCCGGATCCAGATATTTTCACCAGTGGTTGTTTGGAAATTCACAGTTTCAATATTTAAGGCCTGTTGTCACAATTTCAAATTTTGTTTTAATTTCTCAATTATTGAATTAACTTATATAACTTCATCTAATCATGGATGTAAAATTAAAGAGACTTATTGCTAAACAAAAGGCTTGTGTAAGTGAAGTCCAACAAGCTAAGGCTAATTTCAAAAAATTATGGGAGAAATCAGAGCAAAAGGTATTGACCGAGGGTTATATATTAGAACGACTAGAAACTATAAGACCAGTTAGGGAAAGACACAGTGAGAACTATAGCGAAATAATACAAATGGTTAATGAGATAAATGATGAGGATCTTGAGGAAATAGATTATTTCAAGGAAAACGCATATTCTGTGTTCGAAGAACTTTACTCTACTTATACTGGGGACTTACGGGAATTGCTCCTCAGGATTAAAGGAAATAAAGCGTCGTCAATAGAGAGTGATCAAAAACAAGATCACGGGGAAAAAGTTTTTCCGAATATCTGTTCGAACCAAATTGATTCGAATATATTTTCATAAGCAGAAAATTTCTAAAAGAAAACATGCTGAAAACAAAGCATAAAATTTTTAGTAAACATATCTCTAATTTGATTACCAATAAGCAAAAAACATGTACACCACCCAGCATAGCCATGTATTTGTCATCTTCATAACATATTGCACAAATACAACATAAAATTATAACCTCAACGAGCAGATCAAATAAAAATTATTTCCATTTGTTAGATTCGTGATAAAAAACAATTCCTGAAAAGGAAACATATTACAACAATACCATGCTGAAATTGAATTCTGAAAATCAAATAAATTCAATCTAATTACAATTTTCCTAAAAATAGGTAAAACATTTAACAAAACCATGTGTTGTCAGGTAGCATACAATACATGGCACAAATATAATCAGATCAGGCCGATCAATTTGTAACTCTATCACTATCATCATTACAAGTAATATCCAACGGGAATTTCTTCACTACGTGATAGAAAAAAAACATTTTTTGAAAATATAATTTAATTTAACACAGCAGCATGTGAAGCTCTAAATTTCTTGTTGCTATGCATTTTTGTTCGTTGCTAGTCAAATTTCATCGCCAGGACCGTAAGATCACAGCTGCACTGCCAATTCTTGCAATCATGCGCCTCTGCTACTCCATCAGTGGTGTCGTGTGCAAGCAAGGGCTATATAAACGACAAGCTGACTGATCTCGATCTCTTTTTGTACTTGGCGTCGCTTGGGGTAAGTTGGCTAGTTAGGGACTAACATTTATATCGGGTATCGACTGATATATAACTTTTAACAATTAACAAAACACTTTATTTCTGGTCTCGACGGAAATAAAGAATCTTGCTTCGGGTCTCGACTGAAGTTAAGATATTTACTAACACTCACTTTAAGTCGGGTCTCGACTGACTTAAAGAATATTATCTCGGGTCTCGACTGAGATAATCCTTTACTAACAAAACACTTTATTTCTGGTCTCGACGGAAATAAAGAATCTTGCTTCGGGTCTCGACTGAAGTTAAGATATTTACTAACATTCACTTTAAGTCGGGTCTCGACTGACTTAAAGAATATTATCTCGGGTCTCGACTGAGATAATCTTTTACTAACCAAACACTTTATTTCTGGTCTCGACGGAAATAAAGAATCTTGCTTCGGGTCTCGACTGAAGTTAAGATATTTACTAACACTCACATTAAGTCGGGTCTCGACTGACTTAAAGAATATTATCTCGGGTCTCGACTGAGATAATCTTTTACTAACCAAACACTTTATTTCTGGTCTCGACGGAAATAAAGAATCTTGCTTCGGGTCTCGACTGAAGTTAAGATAATTACTAACATTCATTTTAAGTCGGGTCTCGACTGACTTAAAGAATATTATCTCGGGTCTCGACTGAGATAATCTTTTACTAACCAAACACTTTATTTCTGGTCTCGACGGAAATAAAGAATCTTGCTTCGGGTCTCGACTGAAGTTAAGATAATTACTAACATTAACACTTTATTTCTGGTCTCGACGGAAATAAAGAATTGTTCTAACAAAACATTAGAACAAAGGGTCTTAACATTAGCTTAAAGCCAATTTCCTCAAGTGCCAAGGTGGAGATCGGTGAGTACCAGTCACTTATAACATTTTAATACTTATTCATATATCTATGTGACTATATTTTAATTTATATATATATCTATATTATACATCTCGTGTGCACATCTACTTTACACATATATTTTTATTACATTTTTTGACGATCTTATATTACAACTTGGTGCTAAGTGTTTTCAGTGTGATACAAAAATCTCAGACCCAAACTTATGTATAGACTTTTGTCTCAACATATCTATTTCTGAAAATCGTATATCATTAATCGGTGTCAATTAGTGTGTTTTCTAGTGTGTGTTGATCTCTGACCCAACAGTTTATATAATCCTGTCTTAATATGATTGCTCAAGTTATTTAAGCTAAGTAAGTGTGCCAGTGTTTTGAAGTTAAGTTATTTTAACTTTGCTCTATATTAACCCTATATTGAATATCTATTTATATATTTATTATCAACAATCCTGTAAGTGTGTTTCCCTAAACGTTTGAATCGTTGACCTGAAAACTTGATACATAATCTGATCTTAATATAATTAGTGGGCAGTTTTAAAAAAAATAAGTGCAGAATTTACTTGAAAGTTAAAATAAAGTGAATAGTGTTGATTCGTTGTTAAGAAATAGACCACTGATCTTGATCCAAATTTACCAGTGCATTCATTTCAGTCACTTAATCAAATTTGCGTGTACGTTCTATTAACGGACAGTACAATATCAATCTACCAAAAATTCAATTACCCAAGTTTTCGGGTGCTTATGATACATGGAGGTCTTTTCATGTCATTTTCGTAACGCTTATACACGACAATACAGAGCTTCCTGCAGTACAAAAACTGCATTACCTAAAGTCTTCCCTTACAGGCGAAGCTGAGAAACTTCTCAAGCATATACAAATCACTACTGTGAACTATAAAATTGCTTGGGATACGCTCGTTGATCGATATAGCAATAAAAGGGTTCTTGTTAACACGCAACTAAAGCTGCTTTTTAATTTGCAAGTCGTACAATACGAATCTGCATCTGGTGTAAAAGGCTTATTAGACAAACTTTCAGAATGTTTGCACGAAATCGAAGCATTAGAGGTACTTATAGTTGGATGGGATCCTATTCTAATCCATTTATTTGTACAGAAGTTGCCTTCGGAAACTCACCGTTTATGGGAACAGTCCCTTTCAGGCTCTAAGGAGTTACCTACACTCAAGACCTTCATTGACTTCCTCACAAAGCGTTTTCGTACGTTGGAAGCAATTGCTGAGTCTAAACCTAATAAAATCATACCAGGTTCCTCAGCAAAGCCAAGAACATTTCATACAAGCAGCAAATACGCCTGCCCAATGTGCAAAGGCAGTCACTACTTGCAACACTGCAATAAATTTAAAAATTTAGATTCCAAGTTTCGAAAAACCGATATCTTAAAATGGCGTTTATGTCTAAACTGCTTTTCTCCCAAACACAATGTAAATGAGTGTACAAGTAAATTTAAATGTCAAAAATGCAATGGATTGCATCATACATTATTACACGTAAATAAGGCAGAATCGCCTAAAGCTCAGCCTTGCAATTCGGTTTCTTCGGAAGAAAGAAATATTAAGCAGATCGGTTCTTTCTCACAACAAGTCACCACTTCGACATGTAAGGTTCCGTCCGCCATGACAAAATCAGTATTACTTGCAACCGCTTTAGTACGTGTAAGAGCTAAATCAGGTTAAAGATGACCATGAGAGCTCTCATTGATCCAGGATCTCAAGTATCCATCATGACAGAAAAAGCTGTCAAACTACTACAGCTTCGCTGCCAGCGAACATCAGTTAGAATTTCAGGTGTAGGGGAATCAAACCACACATCTACTCAAAGTGAAGTTAACTTTTTAATGAGCTCATGTGTCCGACAGAATTTCTCAATTTCCGTAAATGCACTAGTACTCAAAAGGCTTACAGATTTTCTGCCTCCATCTCGTGTGCTCAAAAGTTGGGAGCATATATCAAATTTAGATCTTGCCGACTCAAAATATTTCTTACCTGGAAAAATTGACATACTTCTAGGAGCAGAAGTATATGCGGCAATTATTCTTGAGGGAATGAGAAAGGGACCAAAGGGTTGCCCCACGGCCCAAAATACAGAGTTAGGATGGATACTTTTCGGACCAACTGATTGTAACATAGAGGATAACTCAGTACACACACATCGAATATCTATTGAATGCGATGATAATGCAAATCTGGACAAGGATCTAAAAAGGTTTTGGGAAATTGAAGAAGTGTCAATGACTAGAACATTAGACCCAGAACACGTTCAATGTGAAAACTTCTACAAGAAAACAGTTAAGAGAGATGATTCAGGACGTTATCAAGTTAGATTGCCTTTCAAAAATCAGCTACCACCTTGTTTAGAACACTCAAGACCTGTGGCAATTCGCCGACTTTACCAAATGGAACAGAGATTAAAGCGAGACGAATACATTCATAAACTTTATACTGATTGTTTAAGTGAATACATCACTTTGAACCATATGACTCCTCTAAACAGGAGTATACGAACTACAGAACCAATCAACGATTATTATATACCACATCATGCCGTTCTAAAGGACAGCACTACCACTCAACTACGAGTGGTATTCGATGCTTCTTGTAAGTCGTCGAATGGAAGCTCGCTAAATCAATTTTTAATACCAGGGCCTGTCCTTCAGCAGGACTTATTTTCAATAGTAATGAGATTTCGGAAACACCAGTTTGCTATGTCTGCCGATATTGAAAAAATGTATAGGCAGATTAACATACATCCACAAGATCAACACTTTCAAAAAATTGTTTGGAGACAAGGACAGGATGAAAATGTAACTGACTATGTTCTTACTACGGTAACATTTGGCACAACATCAGCGCCATATTTAGCTGTGAGAACACTCTTACAGCTAGCCAGTGATGCAAACGAAAAGTTTCCAACAGCTGCAGCAATAGTTAAAGAAGATTTTTATATGGATGACTGTTTAACAGGTGCAAATACTCTTCAGGAAGCTACGATATTGCAAAAGGAAGAGGAGAGGAGAGAGAGAGCTTCAAACTACGCGTTCCTTGTCTGAAAATGAATCAATAAAGGCTTTAGGCATATACTGGAATCCCACTACGGACTATTTTACGTTTAAATTAAATTTCGGTCCTCCCCCAGAAACGTGGACAAAAAGAACAATACTATCACACATATCTAAACTTTTTGACCCTTTAGGATGGCTTGCGCCATCTATTATAATAGGTAAAATCATGATTCAGAGCCTATGGATTTCTGGTTGTTCATGGGACGAGCCCTGTCCCAGCAAACTAGCTCAAGAATGGATTATGTTGCGGGAAGAATTCTCAGCACTCATCGATTTGAAAATTCCTCGCTGGTTACGAACCTCGAAAAATACATCAGTGCAAATTCATGGTTTCTGTGACGCCTCTACAAAAGCCTATGCTGCATGCGTATATATTCGTATTCTTGATAGAAACTCCAATGCACAAGTCAACTTAGTCATGTCCAAAACACGAGTAGCTCCTATTAAGCCAACTACATTGCCTCGACTAGAGTTATGTGGTGCTACTCTACTAGCAAGACTAATCACACGTGTGAAAAAGGACATGGGTTTTGAGAATATTCCAACATTCACTTGGTGCGATTCAAAAATTGTGTTGGCTTGGATTCACAACCACCCAAAAAAATGGAAGTCATTTGTATGCAATCGCGTTGCAGATATCCAAGAACAATTACCAACATCAGTTTGGCGATATGTGCCATCAAAGGAAAATCCGGCGGATGGCGCTACAAGGGGAATATATCCATCAAATCTAATCAACAATAAACTATGGTGGAATGGGCCTAGTTGGCTCCAGTTAACTGAAGATCATTGGCCAACAACCAAGGTAGATAGCCAGGTTAAAGAAGAGATAGAATCAGTTAAAGTATTCACAGTAGAGAAAAATGATATTGAAGTAAACATTATCAAAAACTTTTCGTCATTTACAAAATTAATTCATGTGATTGCTCTATGTCTTCGTTTCTGTAAAAATGCTAAAGTAGCAACTACAATCAAACAACGAGGGCCTCTACTATTGGAAGAATTGAATAAGGCCGAGATATGTCTTATACGTGCTATTCAAAAACAATATTTCGGAGAAGAACTCAAGGCCTTACAACAAGGACGAACCCTGCCGAAATCTAGCAAACTTAACAACCTTAATCCGTTCTTATGTGACGAAGGAATCCTACGGGTTGGGGGAAGGATTGATAAGGCTAATCTCTCATTTAACCAAAGACATCCAATTATACTCACAAATCATAGTAATTTTACCCAGCTGCTTATAACCAAAACCCATCTAACTACGCTTCACGGAGGCACTCAAATAGTCATGTCAGTTTTACGATCTAAATATTGGATCCTTAACTGTCGCAACGCAGTGCGATACAATTTGCACAAATGTGTGAAATGTCTTCGACACAATTTTAAGGAACAACAACAATTAATGGGAAATTTACCCAAGGCTCGTTTATCCATTTCACGTCCATTTACACATACGGGAGTAGATTTTGCAGGGCCAATTGAATTACGTATGAGTAAACACAGAGGAAGCAAAACATATAAAGGATACATTTGCATATTTATTTGCTTAACAACAAAGGCGATTCATATTGAAGCCGTATCAGATCGAACCTCAGAAGCCTTTTTAGCAGCACTCAAACGTTTTGTAGGACGCCGAGGGCTTTGTCAAAATTTGTATTCCGATTGTGGTACAAACTTTCTAGGTGCCAGTAAAATACTTAAAAATGAATATGACAAAGCGATTAAACAAGCAACAATATCTGTGGCAGAGCAAATTAAAACCGACGGAATTCAATGGAATTTCACCCCACCTGCTTCACCCCATTTTGGAGGAATGTGGGAAGCGGGGGTGAAATCTATCAAATATCATTTAAACCGCACACTTGGCAATTCAAATCTGACATACGAAGAGTTATCAACATTACTAGCGCAAATAGAATCTGTATTGAACTCCCTTCCATTGTGCCCATTATCTAATGATTTGTCAGATCTAGATTATTTAACACCGGGTCATTTTCTAATGGGTAATGCACCTCTAACAATTCCAGAAGCAGAACTTTTATCCAGTAAAGTAAATTGTCTAACCAGGTGGCAACATATTCAAAAAAGTTGCTACAGCATTTTTGGAAAAAATGGGTAGCTGAGTTTTTGTCCAGACTTCAGCAACGCCCAAAATGGCAAACAAAACAAAAAAATCTAAAAATAGGAGATATATGTATCATTAAGGATGAAAGGTTGCCTCCCACTAAATGGAGTCTTGGTCGTATAATACAATTACATCCAGGCTCTGATGGGTTAGTTCGAGTCGTTTCTTTAAAAACGAAAAGTGGCGTCCTAAAAAGATCAATTACAAAATTATGCCTTCTACCTTTTCCAACCCTGTCGAAAATTAACACGCACTTTTTAATAAAACCGTTACGACTGCCTGCTATATAAGCCAGAACGATAGTATTAATGTTTAGTTCTGTTCACACCTTGGATTAGAAACAAACAAAAAATATGGAGGATATATTAATAGTAGACGACTACTCAACATTTTCTACACCACCAGGAAGTCCAAGTACAAGTCTCCCACCAACCCCGGGAAAGAAAATTGAGGAATTACTCAACCAAATATTAGGCGAAATAAAGAGCAAACCATCTTCACCAACTCATACAGCTCCGTCAACATCAAAGGAAGTTAATAATGCCGACAACAATACACAAAACAACGACGGCAGTGTCGAGAGCAATATCATCCGAAGCCGACCTCGTCAACCTCGTATTAGACGACGTAAATGGCCAAAGCCGTCACTCGAAGGCATCATACCTACTCCGTATGAAGAGCTGCGTAAATCAAAGAAGGGGCGCTTCCGATATAGGACGGAGAGTGGAATGGTTGTGAAATTTCGTATGTATAAAGACGGTCGAGTAACATGGAAATAAATATATAATTATTCTAACATAAGTGTTCTTAATTTCCCCTCGTTCACTTTTCTCTTTCTTGGGGACACTCTCGTTTCTTTGCTGGGCCGGAGAATGTTGCAGCACAATGCAACACATACATACCTTTTACAATAAAAACAACAACAAACACTGGTTAATTTTAATCTATGTATTTATTCACACTTGTTTCTTATTTCACTTACGTAGCTCAGCCATGGAGTTAAGTGCTGAAAGGAAAACAAATAAAATTACAAAGAAAAAATTCTTATTATTAACACAAAAATTTATTTATGAAATAAATATTAATAGAAATACTTATCTGACAGATCTGGATATCTACTCTGCTAAATAATATTAACCGGCCTGCAGTCAGACATTCAGGTTTCAATTTCACAATTTGTAAGCCGCTGTAACCAAATGGACTCTTGCATTCACTTCTGAAGGTTGGACACACTGATAAAGCAAATAACTTGGGAAATTTACCAGTGACGTCGGCCATATTCTACAAGGGATGACTCACTCTTGTTACGGAGCTCCAGAGTATATAAGGCAGAAGGCAGCACAGTAAAATTTATTATTCCT
The DNA here is from genome assembly GCA_963924295.1 of Dioctria rufipes. Taxonomy (NCBI): domain Eukaryota; kingdom Metazoa; phylum Arthropoda; class Insecta; order Diptera; family Asilidae; genus Dioctria; species Dioctria rufipes. Next base: position 78,519,096 of record OZ002743.1, on the reverse strand, counting down.
CAGACGACCATCAAGGAGAGACCCTCAATATTTTTACTAATAAATATTAAATATTTATTATATTCTACCTTGTGTTGAAAGGTAGTCTTGGCGTGGCTTTGGACCGTCAAGTATTTTCATATATATTCTACCTTGTGTTGAAAGGTAGTCTTGGCGTGGCTTTGGACCGTCAAGTATTTTCATATATATTCTACCTTGTGTTGAAAGGTAAGCTTGGCGTGGCTTAGGACCGTCAAGTAAATCTTTTTAAATATATCTGCTCTCCAGAGATTGGTGAATTGGCCAAAATATTATTTCTATCATTTTTATAGTAACTTGTTATAGAATTGTTTTTAGAGTTAAGTATTGAAATTGTGAGTTGTTGAATAAACTTTTGGTGAAATTAAATCGTGGGTTCTTATTTGTAAACCTGCTCCTATTTGATTTACAGGTTTTAGCATAAACTTGCATATTATTCACAAGGAACATAAAAACAACTTACGAGACGTACTTCAAAGACTCAAAGATGCAAAATTGAAGCTCAGTGCGAGTAAATGTGCTCTATTCAAAGATGAAGTTAAATATTTAGGGCACATAGTTTCATCACAAGAAATAAGAACCGATCCAGAGAAGATAGAAGCCGTCAAAAATTAGCCAGTTCCAAAGGACAAACATCAATTACGGAGTTTTCTTGGTTTAGCTACCTACTACAGGCGATTCGTGAAAGGTTTTGCAGATATAGCAAGAAGCCTACATCAACTTACAGAAAAGGGAAGGCCGTTCATATGGTCGGATAAATGCAACGAAAGTTTTGAAAATTTGAAGCAACAGCTCTGTGAAGCTCCAGTACTTCACTATCCAAAGCTGGGAAAAACATTTATATTAGATACGGATGCCAGCAATGAAGGTATTGGTGCAGGTGCTTTCGCAGGAGGAGAATGGTCAAGAAGTTCCAGTAGCTTACTATAGCAAAGCACTTTCAAAGCCAGAGAAAAATTATTGTGCTACAAGAAAAGAGCTACTTGCTATTGTAAATTCAACAAAACATTTTCATAAATATCTCTACGGGCAGAAATTCATCCTTCGCACCGACCATGCAGCGCTTAAATGGCTTCTGCAGTTTAAGAACCCTGAGGGACAAGTCGCGAGATGGATAGAGCGACTCCAGGCTTATGATCTTGAGATCCAACACCGAAGAGGTCGTATCCATGGAAATGCAGACGCCCTTTCACGACGTCCATGCAAACTTGAATGCAAACATTGCTCACGGGTGGAAGAAAAAGAGGCAACAGCAACTATACAGTTGGTAACCGTGGAACCATCTACAGGTTGGGACAAGGAGGACCTGAGAACAGCACAACGAGAAGATCCGGACATTTCACATATTCTCGCTTGGAAAGAAGATATGGAAAGACCAGACTGGAAGGATATTTCGGAACGGAGTGAGAAGCTGAAAAGTTACTGGGCTCAATGGAACTCTCTTCATGTTGAATGTGGTATATTAAAACGCAAATAGGAAGCACCTAACGGCGAATATTTCCGAATGCAGATAGTCGTGCCAGCATCAAACGTCAAAGATGTTCTAGAAGAAATGCACGGTGGAACCTCTGGAGGACATTTGGGAGTGAACAAAACAATTTCCAAAATACGGGAAAGGTTTTATTGGCTACATATGCGAGAAGATGTGGAGGAGTGGTGCCACAGATACACTCTCTGTGCTGCTTGCAAAGGGCCGCAACACAGAAGCAGAGGTGAAATGCATAAGTATAATGTCGGAGCCCCCTTTGAAAGGATAGCTGTAGACATCGCTGGACCTTTTCCTGAAACGGATGGCGGTAACCGTTATATTTTAGCTGCCATTGACTATTTCAGTAAATAGCCTGAAGCTTATGCAATCCCTAATCAAGAGTCAGCCACAGTTGCGGAACAAATAATAACGAATTGGGTCAGTAGGTTTGGTGTGCCTCACGAACTTCATTCGGACCAAGGACGGAACTTCGAATCGCGGACTTTCCAGGAGATGTGTAAAATGTTGGGAATAAGAAAAACTAGAACAACTCCTCTACATCCACAATCTGATGGCATGGTAGAGCGCTTCAACAGAACATTGATCGAGCATCTAAAGAAAGTAGTTGACTATCATCAACGCGATTGGGATCGACACATTACTATATTCCTAATGGCTTATAGATCAGCTATTCATAGTACTACCGGACAAACCCCAGCTAAAGTCATATTCGGAAGAGAGATGCGTTTACCTAGCGACCTCAAATTCGGTACCCCCAGAGGTGAACAAAAGTTACCAGAAGACTACGTATCGGAGCTCAAACAACAATTAGCTGATGTGCACGAGGCCACGAGGACGAAATTAGCAACAAATACTGATCGGATGAAGACCCGCTATGACCTACGTGCTAATTCCGCAGGATTTAATGAAGGTGATCTTGTTTGGCTCTACAATCCGAGGCGACGTAAGGGACGTTCTCCAAAATTGCAACAACACTGGGAAGGACCGTATTCAGTAGTAACTAGAATTAATGACGTGGTATACAGGATTCAGCGTGGCACAAGAGGCAAGCATAAAATTGTTCACTTGGACCGCTTGTGTCAATACTACGAGCATCAAGACCGTGGACCACCTGTTGTTCGGGACGAACAAATTTAAGAAGGGGGCAGTGTTACATGCAATAGAAAGAGACAACTGGTGACATCTACTGGCAATGGAGAAGTAAACGACTTTAGGTTCGGAGAATTGATTATGGTATCTACAGGAAGGTTCAGGAATAGAATGAATAGAATGAATAGAACAGTCAAGAAGCTTCTGGAAAATAGAACACTCGAGAATAATCTGGAGAGTTTCTAGGGTATAAATATAACAGTTGTCATAGCCAGAATAAGAGTCTTGTCTTAGACGTTGCAGTGTTAACAAGTGAAAGTAATAAACGTGCGAAAGTGTTGTAATTAGATTGCGATAATTGAAAGTACAGTATTAGCGATAATTAAAGTTGAGTTGATTAATAGAAAGTATATGAATTTTGTATGATAGAAGGGAAATAAAGAACTTGTATATTAAATATTTAATATTGTGTTTTAAATAACGAACCAAGAGCCACGCTCGCAACAATATATATATATACATATATGGTATATATATAAGTTCATTAATATATTAGAGAGACGAAAGCAACCCAGCAGTGAATATTGTTTATAATAAAAACAGTTCTGAATATAAGTTAAACACCAAAAGAACTCACGCCCATACGATTGTCCGACATGGTGAAGCGCTCCAGCATCCGGTAAGTATCTATATTGTGAGATTAAACTTTAAAAAAGTTAGCATTATGCATTCTATCGAGGCTACCCATCGCTATCTCCTTTGTTTTCCATTAAATAAGATCAACTTCTATGAAATTATACTTAAATAACTAATAACATTCATCAATATTGTAACATCTTAACTTGTCTCCTTTAATCTCTTAACTATTTAATATGACAAGCGGAAAATTTTGACAGTGCCTATGACTGTCGGCCGAGACCTTACGTACACTGTTTTACCTAAAATTTACTTAACTACATATGTTGAGATAGCAATCAAAACCTTTGGTGATATGAATCATTGGTGACCAGCTCAGATCCCTTTGAGAGACGTAATGCTTTGATATCCCAAAAGGACAAACATGAGGCCTGACACACAATTGGAGCTTTTCAGCCAGCTTGAGATTTGTTGATAATGTAAATTAATGTAGAAGAACACAATTGGAGCTTTAACTTTTTTGCCAGCTTCAAGCTGGCTTGAGATTTGATCAAATTGCAAAATTCAAGCCCAATGACTGCCAACTTGAGGGAATTTTTAATGTTGCCAACTGTGCGAATGTCGAATATTAGATGAGAATGGCTTCTGTTGAGACATTAAAGAAGTAAACAGCTACCAAAAATGTTAAAATGGAAGAAAACTTATAGAGCTAGTAAAAGATAAGCAGTTTCTGTGGGACATAATCAAAAACTCGGTATTATTTTTACATATAATTGGTATATCTCGAAACTATCCAAAAAAAGTATGCATTTATCGTAATTTTGGAAAATCGGAAGCATTGACTGTCGTTCCTTAACAAATATTCTCAACATAAACAAGTTAAAGCTGCAAATGTCAAAAACGCCAGTTGTGTTCAATTCGGCTTTTTCAGTCAGCTTTAGCAGAAAGCTGGGCATAAAGCTGGCTGAAAAGCTCCAATTGTGTTTCAGGCCTAATATAGTGTCGTCTTTATCCTACCTCACACTGATCTATATGTCTTGTTTCTGAGCAGTAAATTTACATAAAATGGTATCTGTAACTACCTGACATTGTCACAAACATGATCAATTTGTTTTATTTGCACACTCTTGCAATCTATAATGTCTTCATATTTTATCACAAGTTCTAATAGAACGTCAATTTCATCCGAACTAAAATGAACACTTCTTTTATTTTTCGAACAGTTTATACTATAAACGAGTGATAACAATATTTTGTTTTGATGTCTTTATTGCCAGCTTAATAATTTTTTTTTTATTAATTTAATTTTACCTTTTTTAAACACAAACACCAAAAACGAAAACAACCAGCAACAACTTTCGCGTTCACTATAAATTATCCAAAGTATCCAAAATGGCGATAACCTGACAGCAACATTTTCATGTCGACAAAATGTCATTCTCTTTCTGGTATAATTTGTGACCACCAATTCTTGTCGCACTGTTTACACCAAATAGTGACCCAAAAAGGCTGTCAGAAGAATGTCTAAAATTTGTGACATTTAGTTGAAGCAATATTGCTAATCACATTATATATAACAATTATGTGACAGAAAGATCACATATTTCTGTTGTCACATATTTTGGCTACTTGGGTGAGTACTGCAAAACCGAGTAGGTTTAAGTCCGGGGCTTAAGCCACACCCGTGGCTTAGCTAAGCTCTGGCTTAAGCCTGGACTGTGAAACCGGCCATAAGCCTTATTCGTTGGCTAATCCAACTGACTTAAGTTTTTCTATTTATTGTTTCCCTTTTTCTTTAAATAAAATTTTCCGAATTGTTTTAAAATTTAATTGACAAAATCAGATTTGTGGTGAAAACTGTTCGAATTCGTGTACTACCGCTGCTCTGAAACTCTTTGGAGAACAATTCTGCCAGTGACACATTGAGGTGCAAGATTACTCTAAGTACTTCACCCTTAGACAATGATTCCGTAGACGTTAGCGATTAGGAAATTTACTTCTCAAGACTAAATCACCTGATTGACGCCTTATTTGGGACAGCGACGGTATTTATTGTTTTGCTTTTTACTTGACCTAAGAACTTTTCTTCCGCCCTTTAATTTTTTTTGTTGTTGTTTGCGGTTCCAGAGTCACAATATGTTCGGGTTCGAAACAGGTAGCTCCTGGGGAAATTTTGCAAGCGGAACATTTTCTATTCCTTTGGACTTTGCCACCAACGCGACTTGCCCCACATTGCATTTCGTAACTGGCAGTCAAATAAATCCTTTATTGAATTCTTTAAGGCTATAGATTTTTGTTCAATCGAATAAAATATTGCTGCTCAGTATGAGGCGCAATTAAGACCGCAGTCCTTTGAAAACTGTTCCTCAGTTAGTGTACACGTTGTTTGTTTCTGCGAGGTAATTATTTTATTTACTGATGTGGACGCAAATAGACGCCTACTAATCAGTTCGATACCCTTCGGTCTTGCATACGAAATTTTTTGTTAGAATTGCTTTAATTTACCTATATACTTGTTTGCAAGGAAGCATTCGTAGATATTTTACATGTCACCAAAAACAGGATAAAAACAATTGCTAAAAAGTATGGACAAACCGGCCAAGCACCTTGAGCAAACCGTGATGGCGACAGGATTTCTCAGCGCAACATAGATAAGCAGACTAAAGTAATGAAGTTTATTAGTTCCGTAAAGTTTGTGGAGTCACATTATTGTAGAGTGAGTGAAGTCAGGTCGTTCTTATCTTCCATCAGAACTAAATATAAGAGAAATGTGGACAATGTATGAAAATAAGTATAAGTATCTCTAAAAGTCACCGAATAATATTTTCTTACGAAATATAATATTAGCTTCGCCTTCCTATGTACAGATAAATGAAATGTATTGAGTTAAATAATAAAATAGAAATATCTTAAGATGGTACAGAAAAAGAAAATTTAACGGCAGTACGAAAAGTACACAATGTGATAGTCAAAAGTTTTTATGGGCTTTTAAAAGAAAAAAAGTACAGAGCTCTCACGTTGTTGTTCAACTGCCAGAAAAACTAGATATTACCTAAAGTGCCTGACCAGTCGGCCTACTATAATAGGTAACTATTTACTATACATGTACAATTTTGCGATCATAGAAGGAAGCTCACAATCTTCTCTAAACCGCGAGACTCTAACTCTTCTATTGGACCGAAAACGAGTTCTCGAAAGGGTCGTCTGTAATATTCCATAAACTTACTTCATATCAAAATGAAAATGATAATAATACTGCAAGACTGCTCGCAGATAGATGCAGTGGACAGAATAAAAACACAACCATGATTGGAATGTGTTCTCAGTGGTTAGTTTCAGCCCCTTCAAATTTTCGAAAAATTGAAATAATATTTCCTGTTGTAAGACATTCTTTTCTGACCGTATTTTTGGTCTTATCGAGAAGGAGCTAAAAATAATTAAAACAATTATACAGCCTGGGGAGTATGTAAAAGTGTTCCAAAAATTCGACTCAGCCTTTCACATGGGAGGAGATCTCGAAGTAAGAAACTGGAATGATGCTTCTTAATCAGCGATAAGGATAAGCACATCCTGGCACTTTAAATTAAAAGAATGTAAGCAAATCATAATTGAAAAATTAAACGTAAAAATATTGTCCAGGGCGAACTTTCTACCGTTACGAATATTGGGGTAAGAATGTCTATCTGCCAGATTAAAAAAAGTGCCAAAGATATTCAGCCTGCGTTCGTTGGTAGAGGAGCTGCTGTTGTGATGTTGTGGGGCCAAAGAGAAGACACCAATTTTTACAAAAACATTATTGCCCATGCAAACCGCCCTGAAGAGCACGAAAGATCCGACCCTGTAGATGATGATCGGCTAAGTTGCATATAAAATAAAATACTCAATTTGATCTTTAAAAAAATGTGTTTTAATAATTAAAGTAAATAAAACTATGACATGTGACTATCATTAGTTTACCTCCGCACACAACCCACAGGCTGCAGCCTCTAAAAGCTCACTATAGTAAAGATGTAAAGTCTTATAACATATCTGAGTTGTTTGGAAAGGCTTATTTGAGGTGCCCATCTGGTGAAATAGCAGTAAATGGATTCAGAATTAACTGAAATATATCCTTTCAACAGCTATATTTTTACCGACGCTGATTTCTTAGCGGAATCGTAATCACTGGCAATAAATAACGTGCTACCACCTTCAAATTCTGCACTGGCCAGCAATTAGCCGAGCCCATAATCAGCTGTTGATCAGCGGGGACCGTCATTAAGTGTTTATCAACCGGGCACATCATTTGCTATTGACCAGCCGGGCCCATCATCAGCTGTTGATCAGGCGGGCCCATCATCAGCTGTTGATCAGGCGGGACCATCATCAGCTGTTGATCAGGCGGGACCATCATCAGCCATGGAGGACATGGAGGTGGTCGAGGACGCGGAAGTAAACGTGCAGGACAAGGTCGAAATCAATGCAATGAGCTCACAGTCCGGACATCTACTGATAGTGAATGGAACGATTTGCCAAATGTAGCAAATGACTCTCACTCCGGAGAAATTTCTATTGATGTTGTAATTTCTGCAAATGATGTAAATTTTGTGAAGGCCATTTCTCTGAAATGAAATGAATGAAATTTGGGTGAAATGACAAAGTTTTGAATTATGGGCACATAATGAATGTGCTGGAGCAGAAGGCGCATACAATGTTTGTGATTTTTGCCGCTAAATGCTTGAAACTTTTTCATACATTTATTATGGCCCCCCGAGGTGCCATATTACCCACACAGTTTCTTATAATGGTATTTTGGAATCATTTTCAAAAATATAATATTTTTTGAAAGCTCAGTTTCTTACGACCAATAATATAACAAATATTTTACCATTAATTGACTGTTAAAATAATAGTAAATTATTTCGTTATCATATAAAAACCAATTAAGGGGCCATATATTACCACCTTCTCCTCTATAATTAATGTATTTGTTAAATTAATATTCCAAATAAACTTTAGCTATTTTCTCGAATTGATTTCTTACGGAGATATTCATTTATGCATTTAAGGTACTCATATGTCTACAGCCTCCGCAGATATGGTCATATCTCACAGTTTGTTTCCTTCATCTTTGGTTGCAGCTTTGTGCTATATTTAAAATTTCGTTGTATTTTGTTCTTAGCTAAACTTATTAAACCTCAAGTACCTAAACATTTACATGACCGCTTGCATTATTGCAGAATCCAATAGAATAATTGCACTTATTATACCGCGATCTACCTCACTAACTTTCAAGCGCCAATTCTTCGTCTTCACCATTAGACTTTGGAATAGTCTTCCAATTGCTCTAAGAAATTCTTTGGGAGCTCGCACACTCGCTTTTCCTTTACTTAAGAGGAGTCAGTACCAAGATTTGCAAGTTTCATAAATTTTTCAATGCGAATTTCTGGCAAACTATTTGTACCAGAATAATGACTAAATTAAAGGTAACGAAGAGGTCTAGTAAATAACGTCGAGAAAAATAAAAATAAATGTATTGGAATGGAGATATAAGCTCGGAAAATTGTAAAAAATGGTAAAAATTGATTTTTTTCAAATCAAATTCCTGTTAGTAGGTATTCTCATTTCTTTAGATTGTGACTATTTAAGAAAGATAAAGCCTAAATCTAGCAAATAACGTCGTTTTTTTTCATTTTTAGTGGCGCTTTTTTTAATTGTTTAACTCTAATAGTACTTGTTTTCTCTCTCGATATTTCACAGACGAGAAATTGCAATATTTCGTTGAAAGTTGTAGAAATATAAAGCAAAATAGTATATTTAACAATTATGTGCAAAATTAAATTTAGGAGATGCTAATTCTCGTTAAAAATTTTCAAATTCTTTGAACTGCAAATTTTCATTTTTCGTCTTAAATTGTCACATGTTGGGTTTCTGCCTTTTACGCTCGATGTCTCTAATGTGACTTGTGGTCTAGGTCTACGGTAATTTTATATGAATTTTCATACTTTCAGGACACACACCTACGTATACTAAATTTTATTGCCTACAGGCTCGCTGGTACCTAAATTGAAATTTTTGCTGAGTACTGACTCCTCTTAAGCTCGTAAAATATACCTATTGGTTTATTTACTTGCACAGCTAATACTACTATTTCCTTTTTTTTTTTTTACTTTCCTTATCTTATTAGTTTTCATTTATACTTTATTTTAAATTTATTTATTTTTTTGCTTCTTTATTCTATTTATTGGATTATTATATATTTTTGAATTGTTTGGTGATTATTATTTATTAGTTTTTTAGTTTTAGTTATTAGAATTTAGTTTGTTAAATTTTGATTTTTAGTTATTAGAATTTAGTTTGTTAAATTTTGATTATTTAAAGTTGAAATTATAATTAGAAGCTTGAAATCTAGCATCTTACTTGTGAAATTTCCAATAATAAATTAATTCTAAAAACAAAAACATTAAATCAACAACAATATTTTTTTGTTCGATGAAATTTAATATATACACACCAATAATGGTTAAAATTATTCATATAAAGAGAGCACAAAATTCCTAACAAAAAATTTATTAAAATACCCTAATACAAAATATATTATTGGTCATCATCAATCTGCAATCAAAAGAAAATCATTATTAGTTATATTTATAATTAGATCAAGAAAGAGTTTTATATACGCTACAACTTGTTCTCGCTAAAATTTGTAATGTTGTCCACATAATATATAAAATACCATTCTGCTCCAAAGCTATAAAACAATTTAGAATTTCCGTATTCTCCAGTACAAATACAATACAAATGAGATAAACTACCCTAGTAGAAACTGCTCACATTTTTACCTTGTCTCTTGCCCCGCAAGGAGCAGTTATTATAAAAACCAATACTAACCCTGGTAGACAACGCTCATCAGTTAACAAAATCTTAGTACCGGTGCGGGTGGGGGCTCTTATGTTAACTAACACAACTTTTTAGTCAAGTACGACAATGTGAGTGTACATTATGTGGTCGTACGACAACTAACCCCTGGTAGACATATCATGATGAGCTCATCAATGAGCTCCTCATAAACAATCAGATGAACGTACTAATGAAATTTATTCGCGTTTGAATCAAATCTTATTCAATACTTATTCATAGATAGTGTGCATGAGAATTGCATCTCTTTCATTTATTTAGAAATGTATGCTGTGCTTCGCTTTTGTGCATTTTACAATATTAGATGAGCACTTCGATGAGTACATAATGAGCGTTACGATGAGCTTATTAATGAGTATGTCAATGAGGGTCACGATGAGTTTATTAATGATCATGTCAATGAGTGTCACGATGAGCTTATTAATGAGCGTAGCACTGAGTGTCACGATGAGTTTATTAAGGAGCATGTCAATGAGTGTTATGATGAATTAATAAATGATAATCTGCATTTACGATTGATTTCATATTTTTTTCCGAATTCAAACTATAAGACGCTGAGGCTTAAGGATTTGGGCATAACTTGTTCAGCATACCGGCGACAGTCTTTCCGCGGAAAACAAATCAAAAAATTAATTTAAAAACTTAAATAAATGAATCACAAAAATCAATTCAAATTTTCCTAGTAGAAATGTCATCTGACAAGGTGATGACAATAATAAATATTTATTTATTGCTGGTTTAGTATATAGGGAGCAGTTTCATGCTATCCAATGAGCCCTTCGATGAGATTTAATGAATGCTCATCAGGAGCGCCTCGATGAGGTTCTTCGCCAACTCATCTATCAGCTCATCAATAAATTGGTATGGATACTGATATGTAGGCCTAATGTACGAGTGAAAGGGAGACTGAATTATATCTTTCTTCTTCATTCCTTTGTGAAAAGCGAATCAAGGAAGGTGACATGTATAAAGTGAAGTATAATTGAAGTCGTCCAGTTCCAGTTAAGTTCAGGTATTTCGTAATCATTGATAATTCATTTTTCATATCTTTATAGATAGTATATTCCTATTTAGAAAAATAGTAAAAAAAACCAATTTGTTGATGATATTTGTAATGGGCATATATTCATATTAGCCGCACTGCAATAATAATATTTCTTTATGTTTGCGATTGCATGTCTTATCCCTGCACGAAAGTACAACAGTACTGTTGTACTGTTGTACTTTCGTGCAGGCATATGACGTGCGTGATAATCCCAAATCTGTTCTTTTCTGAATTTAAAAACTATATTACCCCTGATAATCATGATTACGCTCAGCGATGAGGGATTTAATTTATTCATAAGGGAAATCATTGAATTGTTTATCATATGAACGCGAAGTATATAAATGAGTTTAGTTCCGGTGCTAGAAGAAAAATCAACATTACATTCATTCGACCAAACATCATGAGCTCATCAGTGCGCTCATGATGATTGGACTACCAGGGAATTTGACTAAAATGCATCATGAAGAAACATATATAAAATTAAGTTCCGATGAGCCTCCTGATAAGCATTCATTAAATCTCATCGAAGGGCTCATGGCATATCATGAAACTGCTCCCTATACTATACTAAACCAGCAATAAATAAATATTTATTTTTGTCATCACTGTGTCAGATGGAATTTCTAATAGGAAAATTATTGATATTTGTGATTTACTTATTTAAATTTTTAAATTATTTATTTTTAAATAAATTTTTTTGATTTGTTTTTTTTTCTGCGGAAGTACTGTCGCCCAAATGCTGAACAAGACGTTATCATATCCTTACGCCTCAGCGTCGAATTCGAAAAAATATATGAAATCAATCGTAACACATGACATACTCATTAATAAGCTCATCGTGACACTCATGACATGCCCATTAATAAGCTCATCGTGACACTGATTATGTACTCATCGAAGTGCTCATCTAGTATTGTAAAATGTGCAAAAGAGAAGCAAAGTATACATTTCTAAATAAGTGAAAGAGTAAATAAATGATTTTTTTGCCGGCTTTGATTCAAACGCGAATAAATTTCATTGGGACGATCATTTGATTACTCATGAGGAGCTCATTGATGAGCTCATCATAATTTGTCTACCAGGGTGTTTTCAGAATATGGAGTGACACTAAGACATTGGGTAGGTTGTGTAGTCATAGATAAATATTTGAACTCTGTAAATGAAATTCCAAGAAATTGGTAAAAAGCATTGTTCACTATTATAAAGGAGTTTGGAGTTTGGCTTTCGACCTTTTTGAGTGTAAGACGTGGCGGCAAGTAGTTCAAAATTTCTTTGTTTACTTGACGTTGAGATTACTTCATGCACGAGGCAAATTTCTGACAGAGTGAAAGGGGGATTATCACCGTTTTGTTTTTTTTTTTTTTTGCAAGGACAGATGGGATTGCATTGTCCATAATTATTTGAAAAATAAGAAAAATTACAGTCTTAGATTATATTTCGATCGAAAAAAGATACCTACAGCTAAATATGTCAGAAGAATTTACCGGAAAATATCAAACTCGTCAACGTCTGTATGATCTGTAAAAAAAAGACAGTGTCATATTTCTCCGTCAGCGTCAACTGTCTTTTCTGGAGGACAATAAAGCGAGATTCTTACATCGTATAGGAAGAAATTCAAAAGAGGAGGAGGCACGACATGCTTGCATCCATGAAACATAGAACGACATGGAATGATTATGCTCATAGTCCATTTTTCCTAGGAAACTCTTTTTCACTTAGTTTTGTCTTTACAGGTAATCTTTTCTGATGAAAAGAAGTTCAACCAAACGGTTTGAACGGGTACCGGCGGCGAAAACTAAGGACGGATCACAACTGACAATCCTATACCATCAACAAACAAAACAAAGGCCATTATAGAGTCATGGAAACTTTTGACACCTGGGCCCGGTTTCACTAACTCGGAGAATCGTGGAGATGAGAGTTCTTTTGACACTTAACTCTCCACTCGGAATTCTGTAACTCGGGGAATTTGTGTTGAGAATTACCAAACTCTCTATTCAACTTAACAAAACTCTCGGCTAAGTTAGTTGTGGAGAAGTAAAAAGAACATTTCTCAACTGACAGTATTGTCAATTTTTGTTGTGTTTTATGAAGGTACCTAAGTACCTAGGAATTTTTAAATTAAATTATGGCGCATATCCTGCCTATATTTACAAAAACAAATTATGGAAATCCTTGCAATACTTACAGAGAAATATGGTTTTTGGTGTATCAAGTACAGTAGAGAAGAGATGCTATAAAAATTTTAAATATGCACGTTAAAGCTTGTATGTAGGATTAAATCGCATCTACATTTTGTCCCCTACTTAGATATGTAATTAATTTTGGAGTCCGGTAGATGGGGTGTATATGACCCGAGTGCAAAATATTCGTCTTTCGGCGGTAAAGTCACTTATGACGTTAAAACGATCTATAAAAACTACACCACTCAATTACCCGCTCCTCAATTTTTAATTTGATACCAAACATGACAAATTTTGGAACGACACCCATCCCCAAAAACCCTCTCCCAGAAATTTTTCACTAATATTTTTATACTCTAGACCCTATCCGGATTTCAACGAGACTAAGGTTTACTTACGAAAAATTGAAAACATTAAATGTGATAAAAATGACAATTTTTGGTAATTAGACCTCAGTCTCGTTGAAATCCGTAACGTCTTTACGGCTATTGTAGTAGAGGCTATTGTCAGGTTGTTAAATTAAATCGAATGGAAGCGAAACGAATAGAATACCACGTAACGCATAGTACACGGCTAACGACAGACAGAGTTGCGTGAACCGTACTTTGCGGCTATTGTAGTTGAGCCAAATCTCTTATCTGATCTATTGCGACCGGCCAATAGTTAGTAGGCAGTGGAAGTGTTTTTGTCTAATTTATGACAGATCTTTGTTCACAACTTCGGAGGACATTTTCATATTTAACGGTTGTTATGTTCACTTTTTTTTCCGAAGAAAACCTACCTGGTCGTGTGTTTACTTTGGAGGACTGAGGCTTTAGTGGTAGCGTATGTCTGATTTAGAGCCCTTGAGTTATGCCCGCTGCATGTGCCCTAGATCAGGGAGAGGTGAGTAGAGCAATTCACAAATCTGATGATACGACATAATGAAAATTTGTCTATTGAGATAGTAGCAAATTTTGACGCCTTTTCTAAATAAATTATTTAAAACAAGTAAGAAAGCTAGAATTGGTTTACGAATAAGACCAATTCTTACTATCTAGATGAATGCCCGTACGTATGTAATTTTGTATGGTCACCTCTCTGTGCAAGCATGATAGTTCGTCGGACAGTAAAAATGGTTTTCATTAATTTCATAAGATTTCACATTCTGAAGAAGTTTTTAGTACAATAAAACTGTCTAGGACTGATCGTTTTCACAGTATACGTAAAAAACCTACATTTTTATATGGCAACACCAAGAAGAGGTTGCCCGATATAGTTCATTTTTCTAATATTACTTGCTATTACTATGAAAACATCATGTACCAAACTTCAGCTCTCTATGTCGATGCGTTCTCAGCCAGTGTCCAAATATATAGTGGTTAACGAAATTTTTGTATGGCAACCCCATGAAGGAGTTACCCATTTGTCTCATTTTCGAACTTAATTTTACTTTTTTGAAGTGAAAACTTCTTTAGCCGCGTTGGGCACTTTTTGGTAGGGGAAAATGTTATGGGTTCGCGTCACCGACATGCTCATGACTGGCGCACGTGCAGCGGCCGTGTGCTGTGCGCGTTAGACGCTTTTTGGATGGGTGAAATCTCGTGCGTTCGCGTCACCGACATGCTTATAGCCTAAAACACAATGTGGGCGACATGACAAAAACGCCGTAAAAAACGCTGTCATTTGGGTTCTAATAACATGACAGTGTATGGTATAATCTACAATGCTGACGACATCGTTGTCGTCGAACTTAAATGAAAATTGAAATTTGTCGCACGTTTATAAAAATTAAGATTTTGGGGTGCGTTTATAAAAATTAAGATTTTGGGCTCCGTTCATTTGTATTGGGCTGCGTTCATATGTATTGCTTGACGTTTAACGTATCGCGGAAAATAAAGCATAATAATTTGTTGGTGATAAATTTATTTAAACAATAATTAGTGTTAATTAATTAGAAAAACATTTATTAAAGAACCTCAGCTGATATTAGAAGATATTAAAAAAATGGAAGAAACTCTTCGTATGCCAAAAACGCTGCACAAGCAACTTTAATTATCTTTTTTAATTTATTTGTTGAAATTTTTCCCATTGTTATTTGACACAAATGACAGAATAAAATTTAATTACGGATGACAGCCTTTGTCGCTCACATTGTATTTTCACGGACGTTTTATACGGCGTTTTATACGGCGTTTTTGTCGTGTCGCCCACATTGTGTTTTAGCCTTATAGCAGTATATCTGTAGCTATACAGCTGACGTATTGTGCAACATTAGTGCTGCGTATATATTATAAGTTAAATTGAATGGATTTAGTGAAAAGTTCAATGTGTATATACTGTGCATTGTTGAAATAGTGTTTTTATTTAATTATTATTTGAATTGTTTAATTGTAGAATCATTGTGCAGTACAATAGTGAGTACTAAATATATATACTAATATTTTTAAAATAAAAAATTAATAACAGAAAATTATTTTAAATCTTCATATTTATTTTGGCGTTTGAATTTGATGATTTATATAAAAGAAGGTTCTGAAATACTCGAAAAAAGATTTGGCGAAAAATATGATAATGTACCGATGATTTTATATTTTATATTAATATATGTATATTATATTATATATATTTTATATTAACTTTGCAGATGAGAAAAATCTACCAATAATTGAATTTCTAAATGAAATTAATGATTACAATGATGCAAACAATGAAAACAATGTTAAAAAACAAGTACATTTAAATTTATGTAAATACAAATGCTATCCATAAATCATATGATTGTATATTAATTGTTATTTCAATTCAATTGTATTTATATTTTGTCATAATTTTGTACAGCCCGTAATATAATTAAATAATAAAAAACCATATAAATCTGCATATAATTGTTGCTCGGAGTGTCAATAGATGTGAAAACCAAATTGATGTTGATAATTTTAATTCAAATATTATGAAATTTCAAATTTTAATATTAAAAGTTCTAAGTTTTCACTTCTATCGGCAGTCCCTATGACTGCCAATTTTTTTTTTTTTTTAAGTTCTCGAGTTATCGTGCGTGACAGACGGACGCACGGACGGACGGACAGACAGACGGGCGGACAGTGGACGGACATGCAAAAATCAAAATAACTTTTAATATTGTGCGTGGGTGTCCAATCCATTTTGCTCTACCATCATTATTTCTGTACGTTATAAACGGAATGACAAACTATAGATTTCATCTAGGGTATATAAAAGCAGCTTTCCATGTTAGAATATTCCTAAAAATTATTAGCAACGCGTAAAAATTACTCAAAATACAAAGGAAAATTCATGTGATAGATTTCCCTTTATTGAATAAATATATCACAAAAAATTCACGCACGGACTTTGTCGTTCCAAATCGATGCTTCTAAAGCAATAAAAATGACGTATATTCGGAATGTGATATTTTTAATTTATTCGTGAACGAAATAAAATTTTAAGCAGAAAGTTCAGAACTTCGCTTAATTAACAACTAATTACAAAAATCCAATTTTATGCATCACAAAAATATTTATTAAATTAATCAACACTTTATTGATCACAATAGCACACAACTTTTTCTTCCAATGATCTTGAACACATTAAATGATAAATAAATAAATACAATTGATATACAATTTTCAAATTGCCTCCTTTTTAATGATACTTGAGATTTCAATTGTTTCTATCCTTATCAAAGGACGTTACTCATTCTATTAAGTTTAAGTCGAGCAAAGAGAAAGTATAAATTAAAAAAGATATTTAGCAAAATAATTTAATAAATAATGGAAGGGTTGGAGTTTTATGTATGAATGTTGTGCTAGTAGGCATATGGTATATATATTCACTGGTAGCTAAGACTTAGATAGCATGGGTGTAGAAAGAGTTAACGGAAGCTATGACTTCAGAAATGTACTGAGTAGCACAGAAAAGTATCAGTACATATCTGCTTCTGCATACGCAAAGGAAGTGTTTAAATTACGAAGGAGGAGATATACCACACAGGAAGTACCTAGTATGCCTGCTGAGTAGAAGAATAGATGCAGTATAGAAAGGGGAGGGTCATCAGTCCCGGGCTTGCATGAATTCCAACTGAAATAGCCTTGGCTATGAAAACCTGATCGGAGGTTTTCCAATACCAGGGGATCGGCTCCCGTGGAGCTTTTGTTTTTGGTCGTACGAAGCTGGACATTTTAAACTGATTTCGTGATTAGCAAATAAATTAGAAAACTTGAAAGTGAAATTGGATACGTTAAAAAGTACGCAAAATTAAAAACCGTTTTAAAGTGCATTTGGGCACAATCTATAACGTAGAAGTGAACCGTTAAACTTACGGTATTATCACATTTTAGTGAACTGTATAATAAGCCCACTATCTTGGTAAGTTCTATCCCCTTTATTTCCCTTCATTGATTTAAATAAAATGAATAAATATATCGCAAATCAAACAGTAACGTTGGGTCAACTAAATAAAGCAATTAAAAATTATAAGAAAGATTCTGAAGACAGAAAAAAGCCCCCGTACTTTAACGTACGCATTAAAACTTTAGAGTTGGACAAAAGATTTAAAGAAACACATGGTAAGATACTAGACATTGACTGGCAATGGGACGAACTCGAAAAATCGTATTTTAAAGATGATAAGTATTCCGAATTCAAAGAGCTATACATGGAATTTAGGGCAGCATGGCAAATTTGTAAAGGACCGTTGGCTGATGATCTCTACTAGTACTCTTG
This sequence comes from Dioctria rufipes, assembly GCA_963924295.1. NCBI lineage: Eukaryota > Metazoa > Arthropoda > Insecta > Diptera > Asilidae > Dioctria > Dioctria rufipes. Next base: position 78,501,014 of record OZ002743.1, on the reverse strand, counting down.
AAACCGAGCAAGTCGCGTATTAGAAACCGTAGTAGCCTTAGGAATTGGAAATCTTTGAAATAATAATTAAATTGTATTGCTATACGAGAATATATTAGATGTGAAAAATCTTTATAATTAATTTTGTTGATTTAAATAGTTTAGTAAAGCAAAACCATTTATGTGAAACCTGTAAGGGAGTAACGTGGTGCTTATGGTTGACGCCACAATCGCGGGCAAAGCTAATACCCTGGTAAGGGTGGGAGGATTCAACGATGATTCACTCAAGTGAAAGATTGCTGTTATCCTCTCGCCGTAGCTGGGTAGGAGCTTGGCGTGGAGTTGCGCTTAATCAACCGGTTGCCAAGACCCATAAAAAGGCAGAGATTTAAATAGGTCTCGCTCCCATAAATGAAGACGCCAAACATGCACTTAGCGTTGACTGATACTTCAGAAGTAGCAATGTTCCTGGAGGGCAATGATTAACGTCACAAAATCAATCCGAGTATGAAGAACACCATGGGATTAAGCCAAGATGGGCAGGTGCTCACGTAAAACCCCAAGGACTTTCTGTAACGTCTGCCCTTTAGAATTCCCGCTATTATTAGAAAGTTTTCTGAGAGGTTAAAATTGCAATTTATTTATTTTGAGTGCTAGTATATTTTATTGTTAAAGGCAGTGTTGTTTCCGTTGAATTGATGTGTTGGAGGGTCCATTTAAATTTAAATTTGATTTTATCCCTTTTATGAATGTAGTTCTCAACGGCAAGAAATATAATTGAGACCCCAACGAATTACAGATTCAAGGAGATCGGTGAGTGCGAATTTGACAGTGTTGGAACAAACAAAAAAGGAAGAGATCTGAACTGGCTAAATCAAATCATTCCAATAATCATGATCTCGAATTCGTTGATTGGGATTATCAACATTATGAACATATTCAACAAATATCTTCGTAATCATAGTGTATTAACAGCAGTCATCCCGAGTTCTTCGAGCAGAAATCACTGGGCAACAATAACACCCACCGTTCGAAGAAAATGTGGTTTTTCTCAATTTTGATAGTTCAGTCTTTTAATACTTTTTCTTTATAATCTTAGCTAGCTTTTTCACCATTTTCTTAAACAAATCATTAAACTTCATGGTTTGAATATCTAGATAGGTAAGATTTGTAAGTCTATAACAAAATTCAATGTCGATAGAAACACTTTCAAGAGAATCTGACTGAGACCAGCATTGTTTGATTTAAAGTCACAGAATTTGAAACCATTTGGGTATGAAAAATTAGTTTGATGTTTTAAAGAAGATTGCAGCTACGTTGGACGAAGTGCTTCACCACAGCAGAATAGCACGTGTGAATAATTTTTCTTTTATTATTGAATTAAGCATGCTTAAATTGCCTAAATAGGTTAGAGTCAAAGAAACACTTTGTAGCTAATTGCAAATCATACATTTTTTTAGTAGTTTATCACATACTGTCGTTTACTTTCCTAATATTACTTTAAGAAAAAGATATAAACTAATTGGAATGAAGTGGTTACCAAATCAGGTATCTGAGAATTAAAGCCTTTCATGAATGTAAGATTAAATTGAAAAGTTTAATTTAATAATGCTCCTGATTTAATCTAATACCCTAGACACACAGCACGATCTAATGAATCATTAGTACTAATTATGTATTCATAAAAATGCCGTGTGTCACATAGTACATTATTCATAATTATAGCTCGAAAATCAGATCATACTGAAGTGTTTTTGTTTTCTTCATTAGAGCTCTAATAAAGAAAAATGTGCTAATGTATTTTGGCATATAATATGAATCATTAAAATCATCGTACATATATGTAAATACATTCCTTGGTAGCACGACTTCAGGGGTTACCACTACAATCATAATTATTTTATTCTATCAGAAACTTCAGCCCGTAAAATTCTATGGTTTTGTTCAGTATTCATAGAAAGTATTATATTGACAGATTTGTCTCATTCAAACTGGCTTGCATCTCCTCAGGGCTTTTAAAGTAATTTTGACGTACATTACGTGGTATTAAAGAGAATGCGAGTGATGTGTGCCGAAAATTAGAATTAGTGCATCAATTTTGTCTTAGTGCTGCAAGTGAAAATTCGTTTGAACCGTGGGAAAATGCGGCTATGATAATCTAAAATGAATAGCAAACAAAATTTGATTATTTACCATAGTCTCAATATTTCATAGATGTATGCTGGAATAGTGAGTAATAATGGGAACCCTGGATTTCGAGCTTCATGTGTGCTCAAATCGCCCAACAGATATTACAATGAATGGTGTGTTTCTCTTCATTGGTTCAAAACTACTGAAATATGCCTTGCTGTACTTTTTTTTATTGGTTTAAAAGTACCGAATATTCCACAAAGGCAAGCATAAAAGTAAATGAAAAACTGATGCTTCCCTCCTGGAAAGCGTCCATACGTAAATAATGCATTTAAGAACGTGACAGTTGTTCTACCCGTGATTTTTTCCCCGACTACCTAAAATAATCACTGGACCTGAAAGGCTTCCGTTCTGGCTTTCAAAACTTTTGTGCTATCAGTGTTGATTTAACCAAAAACTGAAATTTTGCGTATTTTTTAAATTATAAAATATTTCTTATTTTTTATTTATATTTTATAGTAAACCAATTTTTATTCCCCTTGCCTTCCAAGGTTTTATTCATAAAAAAAAAATTGCCTGGATAATTATAAGCATTTAATTGAGTGGTATACATTTCCTTTTTTTTTTTTTAGAAATCATCAACTCTGATTAGATCATTTTGGTGACGTTGTTATGCAAAGAGCGAGATATGATGACAAACGGGGGACGGCACATATGTAGATAAACAGTGTGATTATGATATATGCATAGAAATTTATGAATTTGGGTATGAAGAAAGACAAATGTATGTGGAATGTATGTATATTGGAAAACATCCGGGAAAATTCGGAAAAATTAGAATATATTCGGAAAAGTTGGAAAATTATTCGGAAAAATTGGAAAATTATTCGCAAAATTTAGAAAATTATTCGGAAAAATTGCAAAACATCCGGAAAAATTGGAAAAAATTCGGAAAAATGGAAAACATCCGGAAAATTGGACAACTATTCGGAAAATTTGGAAAAAATTCGGAAAAATTGGAAAACATTAGGAAAAATTGGAAAAATATTAGGAAAAGTTGGAAAACATCCCGAAAATATGGAAAATTATTCGAACAATTTGCCAAATTATTCGGAAAATTGGAAAACATCCGGAAAAATTAGAAAATTATTCGGAAAATTTGGAAAATTATTCGGAAAATTTGGAAAAAAAATCGGAAAATTGGAAAACTATTTGGAAAACTATTCGGAAAATTTGGAAAAAACTCGGAAAATTCGGAAAAAAATTCGGAAAAGTTGGAAAACATCCGGAAAGTTATTCGGAAAATTTGGAAAATTATTCGGAAATTTGGAAAGTTATTCGGAAAAATTGGAAAAATATTCTAAAAAAGTTCGGAAAGAAATCCGGAACAATTGCAAAAAATCGTAACAATTTAAAAAAAATTCAGAACAATTGGAAAAACGTTCGGAACAATTGGAAAAAAATCCGGAACAATTGAAAAAATCGTAATAATTTGAAAAAAAAAAAAAATCCGGAACAATTTGAAAAAAAAAATCCGGAACAATTGGAAAAAAGTCCACAGAATTAAAAAAAATCGTAATAATTGAAAAAAATTTGGACCAATTGCAAAAACGTTCGGAAAAATTGGAAAAAAATCCACAAAATTAAAAAAAAATCTTAGTAATTGAGAAAAAAACGGAACAATTGGAAAAACGTTCGGAACAATTGGAAAAAAATCCACAAAATTTAAAAAAAATTTAAGTAATTGAAAACAAATCGGAACAATTGGAAAAATGTTCGGAACAAGTGGGAAAAAAGCCGGAACAATTGAAAAAAAATCGTAATAATTGAAAAAATTTCGGAACAATTGGAAAAAAATCGGAACAATTGCAAAAAATTCGTAACAATTGGAATAATATTCGGAAAATTTAAAAAAAAATCGGAACAATTCGAAAAAATTCGGAACAATCGGAACAATTGGAAAAATATTCGAAAAAAATTGAAAAAATTCGGAACAATTGGTAAAATATTGGGAAAAACGATTTTTTTCCAATCTCAACGACTTAAACGATTTCTTTGCAATTTTTACGATTTATGTTTTGAAGTTTTTACAATCTCAACCATTTTTTCACAATACTCACGATTTTTTTACAACCTTAACAATTCATTTTTTGAACTATTTGCAACCTTAACGTTTTTTCGCAATTTTTACGATTTATTTTTCGAACTTTTGCAATCTCAATGATTTTTTTACAATCTTGCAATTTTTACGAGAAAGAAGAGAACGTTTTTACAATCTCAACAACTTTTTTACAACCTTAACGATTTATTTTTTGCACTAACGTTTTTTTCCAATTTTTACGATTTCATTTGCGAACTTTTGCAATCTTAACGATTTTTTACAATATTAACGATTTCTTTACAATTTTTACGATTTATGTTTCGAACTTTTTGATTTTTTTTTTCAATCTTAACGATTTATTTTTCGAACTTTTTGATTTTTTGCAATCTTAACGATTTACTTTTCGAACTTTTTGATTTTTTTGCAATCCTTACGATTTTTTTGGGAACGTTTTTGCAATCTTAACGATTTTTTTACAACATAACGATATTTTTGAAATTTTTACGATTTATTTTTCAATATTAAAATTTCGGTATTTATGAAATTTGTGTGTAAAAAGGTTTTGGAAATATTTGAGAATAATTTAAAGATGCGTACTTACAAAATACAGAGGAATACACTTTTCGATAGCTACTATTCTTGGCTATTTAATAAGCTAACAATAACCCAAAATCTATAGGGTGGTTCAAAACTTATACACATTTATTCTCACGAATATTGGCGAAATCTTTAACTGGACACAACTTCTAAAGGAAGGTTTCTAAGGGGGGGTATGTGGAACAATTTTTTGATCATCTTATCTCAAGGAATCACGTGGGATACCGCAAGGTATCTTGATCTGAATCCCCTTGTATATAGAAGCCATATAATCTTAGCTACCAGTAAAAAGAGGAAATGTGTGTTTAAGTGTAAAAAAATTCCAAATGTTTAAAACTTTAGACCGTGTACCAATTTATTGTTAAAAGTAAGTTCACACTTCGTTTCACTTGCTTTTCATTTCGAAAAGATTTGAACAGAGACACTATTATAATAATAAAACGACCTCATATGACAAAATTGCTTTAAATTCAAGCAATCTGGGTGGATATATCAGAATGAGATGCATCTATGCTTCTAAATGAGATGTTTAAATTTTATCTAAGATTATCTAATTGTTGACTTTCGACGACGACTCTTCTGCCTACTTAAACCGATAGGATGAGTGTATACTAAGGTCCAACCCAGATGAAAATTTTTTAAGGAAGAAAGGAATTTCCTTCCCTTGGCTTAGATGTGCCATAACAACAGTTTTTGATATAAATAATTACTGTATCACAAATTCACAACATGCAATGATTATTAAATTATTATATTATCACCTCAAATCGTAAATACACATCTGTACAGCTGTCCGAAGAGAAATTTCAGAAATTTCTCAATTTCAAAATTGCCGACTTGCTGTAGTATTGGTATGCTGCCCGTACTCCCGATCGAAATTTGGTACCACGTAAAAAGTGCCAATATCCTCCCCTTTGTGGGCTATGGCTAAGATGGAACACAATGGACAATCGCCAAAATCATCGAGAGGTGGCCTATAATGACATACCATTATCATTTTCCCTTGTCGATCTTAACCCTTTATATTTAAGAACATTTTAAGTGTAGATTCAGCAGCTTAAAAGTGTTTGCTTTTCATTTAAAGAAAAAACAAATAATGTGCTATTTTGGCGGCGTGTGTATAAAACAACATACTCTGTGTCATTTTTGGCCACCCATTTATTTTGAATAAAACGCAATAGTGATTCAAAAGAAATTTAGTTTATTTGCTAAAATAAACGAAAATATAGCTTTTTTTAAACTTCTGTATGCTTATATTATATTTCTTTTGTATTGCCCAACCTCGGAAAATAATATAATTTTTAGAATCCAGGAGTAAAAGGACAAGGGCATGTTCATTTTGTCCTTGACGAAGGTATGTCAATTCACCCTTGGCCGAGGTATGTCATTTTACCCAAATGGCCAAGAGTAAAATAAAATGATTATAATAATATTATTATTCATCACATATCTACGAATGTCACATCAATTGCCTTTTTAGAATACGAGAAATTCGGTAACAATGTCATAATAAATAAAATTAATACTTAATACCGAAAAAACATAGTACTAATGCCTGTAAAAAATACTTCAGCACTAACGTTGTTTTTCTTTTCTCGACTAATTTGCTCCAAGATAGTTTGGACACTGTTATTCTGTTGTCGACTGCAAAACAACTGAAGAATACCATCAATACTATTAGGAATGCATCGGACACTTAGATTTCGTGGAAAGGGTAATGTGTCGTTTTACCCGACCATGTCATTATAAACTATCTTCTCATATGTTTCCCAAAAAATAGTAAAAAACTGCTCCATATTTGTAAAGCTTTTATTTACATGCTTCAGTACAAAAAATAAAGAAAGTATCCTTCAACAAATAAAAGAACAAAAATATTTCTCACAAAAATATTTCTGCCTCCAATTTTCTTCATAAAATTATTTGCGCACACAAAAGACTATTTACACAGCTTTAAAATTATACAGGGTGTCGCACTTATTTGGTGTTACAGTAAAACCTCGTTTATCAGAGGTAATATGGGGGTACCTCGGATAAGCAAAAACTCCGATAACACGAAAGAAATAAAAAAAGTATTTAAAATGGTAGAATAAAATTTAATCACAAAAGTATATAAAAGTGAAAATCTAACGAACGTAGATTAATCTTTGGGGTACAAACCATGGCTACTACATAACATGTACTTTGTTCGTCCAACGGCTCCATCCATTTTATCCGAGTTTTTGCGCATTATCCGAGCATAATCCTCGATTAATGCGGTGTGCTCGAATAAGTCCGTTGCTTCGGATAATGTGGAGACTCGATTGACTGCAGGCCGGATAAACTATGTTTTACTGTATACCTGAAACCACAAAATTATAGGGTGGTGGGGAAAGATATCCTGCCGATTTCCGATATAAAAGGGGGACTTAAAATATGTAAAATATGTAAAAGTATGTTTTTTTAACTTCTAAACGTTACACCCTATGAAGATGATTTAAATTTTGTTAAATTAATAATTATTGGACCTTTCTATTGATCTACAAATTTTTCCCCTTCCCCCGGCCGTTTTGAAATTAATTTAAAATTTTGGAGTTTTAATTCAAGTTTTTCTTTTATTTAACTACTATTATTATCAAAAAATAAGTCATCAAAATGTATCCCTTTCTGCGTTTTTTGTACTTTTTCTTGAACATATCCAGCGAAAAAGTTCGATGAATACCAGAATTCAGGCGATTATCTTTTGGGAATGATCTTTAAACCATTTTCGATGGATACCTATGTCAAGAAAACGTGCGAAAAGGGCAGAAAGGGCAACAACTTGGGTACAGAGTAGTGCTTTTGGACTTCTTAAATCCAATATGAAAACTTGTTTTTTCATAAAAATAGTAGTTAAATAAGCAAAAGAAATTAAAATTCCGAAATTTCAAATTTGTTGAGGCATAACTTCAAAACGGAGAGAAGGAGAGGAAACAATTGTAGACCGTTGGAGATATTCAATGATTATCAATCCAGGGCCGTAGCTAGAGGAGGGCACAGAGAGGCAATGCCCTACCTTAAAATGGCAATGCTCTACCTTAAAAATTGCCACTTTATTCCGCATTCTGCGGCACCGTCATAAAAGTCACCGCGGCTAGCCTGTATGATCGGCAACACTGACCAATCAGCCACTTGTTTACGTTGCGTTCTTCCAACCTCTTCCTGCCATGTATGAAGATAAGACGATTGGTCGACTACTTGAACAGCTTTGGTCAGGACATTTGGCGGTTACAAGAGTCGTATATGAAAATTATTCTCTGATTTTGAAGACTCCAGATAAAATGAAAAATGGAAAATTTAATGGTGATGATATTGCAAAAAGTATTGACATCAAAGGAAATTCGACTGGTAAAGATAGTAGCAAAAAACAAAAAATATTGTGTTCTGCAACCGGCTGATGCAGCTTTACAGGATAGAAGCACGGAATTGAAGGATGCCATATCAATAATAAAATTTGTCCAGGAAGAAATTGAGGTCAGAAGAGATGTATGAAACAGAAGTTGAGAATACCATATTGTAGAAAAGAATCTCAAAGAGTTCCCAGAACAAAAGAGCCAAGTAAAAGCAAGACATTTGGATTATTAATAATAATTTACATAATTTAAGCTCTGCCATTTAAAGCGGTATATTATGAAACAGTAGACATAATAACAGTTTAGTTGAAAAAAAGGTTTGAAGACAATGAGGATCTACCAGATTTAATTTTTTGTTTTGATGAGTTGGACAAAGTTTAAGTCTGTTCAACATTTAAATATATAATTGTTGTGAGGAAATTAATGAGAAAAAAACAAATCTGTAATTGCATAACATATTGTGAAAACGTACTTGAATGAATTGAATGGCCGAGGAGATTAGTCCAGAAACATATTAGAATTTCTATAAAGACAAAAGTAATCTTTCAGAGATACGTATGAACTATTTACATCAGTCGCAACAATCAGATGTAGTACTGCTTCTTACGAATCTACGTTTTCGACACTAATTGCTATCAATAGCTTTAAAGAATATCAATAGTTCACGATATAATGGCAGGTTTGGCGATTCTTGCATTTGAACGGAAAAGAACATACAAAAAAGATATATGAAGTGCTACGACAATTCCACAATTTGGTAAATCGAAGACTGCATTTGTATGGAATAAATTTATCATGTTGTGTTTCTTGTTTGGTCCATTTATTTCTTTTTATTGTAAATACCTGTTTTAGTAATAAAATGAGGGTTCTGGAAGCTTAATTTTTCAAAAAGGTGTCCCTTCACCTGAACCGATGTATCCCAAACGCACCGAAAATTTGCACACTACTTCAAATTTCTGATGCCCTACCTTTAATTTGATTCTAGCTACGGACCTGTATCAATCTAACAAATTTCAAATTATCATCATGGGGTGTAACGTTCAGAAGGTACAGGGTAATCTAAAAAAAACATCTCCATATATTTTTAAGTCCCGTTATGTATTAGAGTAGTACTATTTCGTATGCTTTTGTAAAGCAAAATCGCTCTTTGAATGTATTAGAGTAGTACGATTTCGTACTTTTACAAGTAAAAAAAAAGTAAAACCGCTTTGTGTCATGGCCTGGAACATAAAGACGGCAATGCCTCCACCCATATAATTTTGTACCTTCAGGTGTAACACCACAAATGCGACACCCTGTATAATTTCGACATATACTTATAAAGCTGTGTAAATAGTTTTTTGTGCATACAAATAATTTTATGAGAAATATTTTTGTCCTATTTATTTGTTGAAGGATACAATTTGTTTATTTTTTGTACTGAACCATGTAAATAAAAGCTTTACAAATATGGATCATTTTTTTACTCTTTTCTGGGAAGCATATACCCGTTAAAAAATACAGATATCTGTACAAAAACAGTCTCAAAACTACTGTCCACAAATAATTTTGTGAATGATTGTATTTCCCAAGCCATGAAACAAATATGTTCACACCACATGAGAGCCCCCTAACATTCAAAAATATTTGCAGTGTTCTTATGGAAGACTGACAAAAGTTTGATTTGAATAGATCCTGCGCCCTAAATTACTTACTATTCTCCCAGAAAAATTATCTTCTGATAATCTTAAGCTTACTTTCTTATCTTCCCAACCATAGTAAAAATTTTATATTTTTCCTAACAAAATTACACAAAAAAAATATCTTAACCAAATACCTATGATTTCCCAAAGAAAACTCTCTGACTGAGTAATAATTGCATATGTATTGTGCCGTGGTCCGATGAATTCGAATCAATCTGGCTGCAAATTCGGACTACGGTCGCCCATGCGTAACTTTTACTGAGAGTTATTGAGCGTAAAATTGTAATGTTCCTTTTTAATCAAACCTATTTTATTATTTTGTTAAGTAAGGTTAGTAAGGGTATCCTTTGGAAAGGTAAGGAGCCAAGCTTAAAATTACTGGAAGACAATTCCTACATTTTAGGGAATATACTCTAAAATGTAGGTTTTTTTCCTAAATTTTAGGGAGTATTCCCTACATTTTAGGGAAGAGTCCCTAATATTTTTTACAGTGTATATAAAATCGATGTCTAGTCACTTTTCCATAAGAATCAATACAAAACATTTTAGAAAATTGAACTAGCACGCACATGCCTAGATTTCTATTTCATGGCTTGGGAAGTATTTTTTGAGGGTTACAGTTTACTGGGTAAATTTATTTACCGGTATACTCATTGTATAAAGATATCAAGGTAAGCTCTATCAGACTATCAAGTAAGTGTGACATCATTTCGAGATAGAAATCATTTAATTTAACTTATCTATCATTTCAAACTGGTAGAAAAATAACAAACTGCTCTGGATAACTTTAGTAAAACTGGCGACAATATTAAAACCCTATATTATAGTAGAAATGTGTTTCCCATTTTGATATGTCCATCTATATATTGTTCGAATACCCAATTTTGGTAATATGAGCCGCATTATTGAATTTATTCTCGATTGGAATCTTAGAAGACTTAATTTCAAAACATACATTTCAGTTTTTTACGTTGAATTGCTTTCATATTGCTTACATATACTTGAACGCCATTTGAAAGTATTACTAAAATTGAAACTAAATTAAATAAGTTGTTGAATACAACCGTGAATATTTAAAATTAAGAATTGGTACACAGCCTTAGTATTATACTTATTTAAATACCTTCTCCCATTCAAAATATGGACACACGCCTATATAAAACATTGCTGCAACGAATAACAAAATCATTGCACCAACCCAGTTAAATGCAAGCAGTTCATTACCAATATTAGACTTTTCTGATCTGAAATTATGAACAAAAGCAAATGAAAAATTTATGACTGAAACATAATGGCCGCGTCAGCTTCCATATTGAAGCCGAAAGTAAGTCAAGTGTAGGGCTAGATTGTTGTATACTACTATCTTTTTTTTTCTCGCTCGCTATTATTAGATACTATTCAGTTACCGATTTTGGGCTACATCAATTTTCTATTCTGTCTAATTATTTATTAAACAACAAGAAAATATATATATATATATATATATATATTTTTATTTAAATCAAATAATCTTCATTTATTTTTTATTTTCATTAATGACTAAAAAGTCTGCTCATTGTATTGCAATTGGTAAATGGTGAAAACATTCTAAAGGTTCTATAGCAACCAATTATAGGAAAACTGCCTAAGAAGAATCCCACGGTTTGTACTGTAACTAATAATTTCATAAGCAAAAATTTCAAAAAGTTAAAATCGCGTATGCAGATAGGATAGCATATTGCAAAATATGCAAATGCACTATTTTAGGGCACAAAAACCCAACCCAAAAAAAAACAGCTTATAAAATATAGAAAACTGCAGCAAGGTTCTATAAAAAAAAGTTGATTTTTTCTAGTAGTTACAGAGGTGAGTGTAACTATGTGTTGGGTGAGAATTACGATATTTTGGGGAGGCTATACCCCGCTCTAACAATTATTCTTGTAAATGAAGAGTCAATATTAGTCGTGAAGGGAGTTAGTTTTGAAAATTATAAAAATTAAATAAACTTGATATCCCTGGCACAAGTGGTTACATTACATTTGGACGACAGAAAAGTTTTCTGGCAATTTGGTCAATCATGGTAGTTTTAACAGAAGAAAACAAAACTGCTATCTCCATAGACAAAAGGCTCTTGCCGTGTTAACATTTTGGAGATTTTAGTCTCTGCACCTATTGCTGAATCCGCCGGGAGAACTAGGTTTGTGAATTTGCCAGTTTGTGATTACCGAAAACGTTTAAGTGCAAAAATCAAGTTTCCCTTGATTATTGAAAACAATCCGTTGGATTGAGTAATAGGGGCCTCTGTCTTTCATTGTGTATCTTTATACCTTAGCCTTAAGTAAGGTAAGTGAATACAATATGCGATGTTGGTAATATGCCCACTGGCCGTAGTTTGGTTATTTCACGAAAGATCCCACTGTAATATCTGAATTGGAAATCGGGTTAGTAGATGACGCGAAGCGAGTAGTGTTAGCGAAAATCATTTGTTTAAGACGCAGTTCTAATATTTACGAAGTAAGTAAAAGAAGTACCATTGGGCCATTCCACACGAGTATTCTTGATGCAGTATGAAAACCGGTTTTCTAGGAAATATGTTGCAATATGTTGTGTTCCATACATCCGGTGGGCATATTGTATTCACTTATCTTTTCACCTTTCATAGCCTTTTATATCGCCAACAGTTGAGAGGCTTGGCTCCGCTTCTTCTAAGATATGTGGTTCATTTCTACCTGTCTCTATTGTACTTAGAATCCGTTTATGAGGCCTTTCCATACCTAAGGTAGCAGCAGGTAGAGCGATCCGTGTTGATTATTTCCACACTTTTACAAAGGTCCTCTCGCATAAGAGCTCGAGCGTCGCTCATACCCAGATTGTCGGTCGCTTTCTTAATTTAACGAGACAACATGGTGTAAAAAGGATGAGAACCATTGTGAACCTTTGTAGTAAATATCCGCAACTTTTTACAACTCAAAAATCGTTCCACGGTAATCAACATACTATTGAACAAGATATGAATATCGCGAGTACTTCGGCAGCAAAGTTAAAAAAAAAACAATCGGTTAAGTGCGAGTAGGGCCTGCATCATCAGAGCTCCTTACCACTACTTTATCAACAAACAGCCGACCGACCGAAATTAAGTATATTTAAATCTAATCTAAATTTGTCTGTGATTACTGAAAAAATAATGAATTGCGCCTTATTGTGCAATGTTTTGGAACGTTAGTAAATACGTTATCGATTACCTTTAATAAGCTCTATATATCATATGTTTTAAAAACTCACTGATGCAAGAGTCTTACCAGTCTTATTATAAAGGGTTTTCCAATAAGAGGTGTTATTTTAATTAGCCCGCTATTTCGGTAGATGTCACTTTTGGAGCTGACATTTGACAAGTAGAAACTACGCCATTAGTAAAAATGGAACGATACACGATTCAACAACGCATTGAAATTATTAAAATTCACTATAAAAATGGTGAAAATGTGGCAGAGACGGTTCGTAAAACTCGAACATTTTTGGGTCGTCGTGAAGCACCTTGTCGGACCGCAATACAGAAATTGGTAGAAAAATTCGAGCTGCCGGGACGAGTTAGTGATGTGAAGAATAAAACCCGTGCACGTCGCTCAAGAACAGCCGAGAATATTGGTGCTGTAGCCGAAAGTGTTGGAGAAAACCCAGGTTTGTCCATTCCTCGTCGTTCTTTGGAATTAGGCGGCATTCCGCAAACGTCATTACACCGTATTTTGCATAAAGATTTGGGTCTTAAGGCTTATAAAGTTCAGTTAACACAAGAACTCAAGCCGGCCGATCATCAACAACGTCGAGTCTTTGCTGATTGGGTCCTTGAAATGCATGAAAATGATCCGGAATTCCATCGAAAACTCATCTTGAGTGATGAGGCCCATTTCCACCTCGATGGCTTCGTCAACAAGCAAAATTGTCGCATCTGGGGCTCGGAAAACCCAAGAGTTATTGAGCCTCTCTATCCTCAACGTGTGACTGTTTGGTGCGGTTTATGGTCCCGCGGGGTCATTGGACCTTACTTTTTCGAAAATGAGGCTGGAGCAACAGTTACGGTGAATGGATTGCGCTATCGACAGATGATTAATGATTTTTTATGGCCGGAATTGGATGGTATTGATCTGGACAACGTTTACTTTCAACAAGACGGCGCTACGTGCCATACAAGCAACGAAACCATTGATCTTTTACGGGAAAAGTTTCCGGACCGTGTTATCTCTCGAAGAGGTGATCACAATTGGCCACCGAGATCTTGTGACTTAACACCTTGCGACTTCTTCCTTTGGGGCCACGTGAAAGAGAAGGTCTACGCCAACAGCCCAGCGTCGATTCAAGACCTCAAAGATGGAATTCGTGAGGCTATCGAGGACATAGGGCAGCCACTTTGCGATTTGGTTATGGAAAATTTCATGAAAAGGATATGGTCCTGTAGGCGTGGTGGTGGAGGTCATTTGGCTGATGTTACTCTCCTTTATTAACGGCATACCTTTCTCTTTATAATGAAATAAAGATCCGATCATTTATCTCAAAAAATGGCATTTTTCTTTGAATATCAAAATAACACCTCTTATTGTAAAACCCTTTATTAGTAAGAATCGTCTTAAAACCCATTTTCTTTTTTTTTTTCAGCATCTCAGTCTCATGACTGACAAAACAGTCCTCTCAGAGCAACTTTATTGGATAGTCTGATAGCTTGCTTCCCACGGCGCGTAGTTTCACGAGCCAATCCATTTAGTGCGGTCGAAATTATCGCTGTTTCTGCAGCTACTTTTGAATGAAAATGACACGCCCGCTCGAGCCACCACGAGCCACTTCGCGCCGCCCCTTTGAAGTTGCCCACTCGAAATGAAACGGACGCGCCATCACAAGTGATCTCATCATACGGTACCTGCACAACGAGAAGAGGCGAGGCTATATCAAGCAAGAGTTAAGAAATAAAATGATTGCATGCTATACTAAGAGAGTGTTCATAACAACGCTGTAGCAGTGTGCGATGTATCTTCACCTTGCCTCAGTCAACTCTTAATATATCCTCACCTCTCCACGGCTTCCCTTGCTTTGCCATGCCTTGCCTCGCCTTGCCTCGCCTCGTTGTGTACATCAGTTATATTATATTATATGTATATATTGTATAGTAGACATTAGCCTTGAATAAAATTGTTATTGAATTGAAACTATATTCGTGGAACTCTACCCTGGATTACTCTTGACTACCCCCGTCTTAGCCAGGTCGCATACTTTTTAAACAGCTAGAAATATGAAATTTGGAACGCACCTAAGGGGGTGAAAAGGGCTGCTAAAGTTTGTATGAAAAAAATATAAATAATAATATGCGTATTTTATCAATTTTTTAAATTCAACCCTTAAAGGTTAGGGGAGGGGAGGGGGTTTATGTGTAAAAATACTGCGAACAAAATTTTAACTATATGTAGATAGTTGGGATATCGTATGTAGGGTTATGACACTCTTCATTGGTCGTTTTCTATGTAGACAGACATGGAAAAGTATATGGATAGCTAATACATATTTTTTTCTAGACATTTAAGTCATAAACATAAATCTATATTTCTATTTCTAGACCTTAGCAAATACCATTGAAAACCACCTAATTTGAACCGAAAAAAATTCAAAATTAAAACTTATTTACAGATTACTCCAAAAAAAATGTCGCCGCAGCTCTGTAAAAACCACACATTAAACATAAATTAAATTAACTAATAATTTATGCAAAATTTCCTAACCTTCAATTCGTTACTACATATGCCCGCCTATGCTTGAATCAGAAGTAATAATTTTAACGGAATAATTGTACAAAACGCACAGCCTTTGAATTCTTTTCGATGCAAAACGAAAGCTTAGCCTTGGCGATGCAAAAGAGAATAGTATAACTTAAAAGCTTAAAGCACAGATAATTTTTTCTCATGTTCAAACCATTATAGCAGTGGATAGGCTAAAACTTTGATTTTTCTGTTCACTGGTATTCCCCCTTAATCAAATGTTAGAGAATCTCGAATGGACCGTTAGGGAGTTTTAATCGGGGAAAACGAAAATTCTCATCTCCCAAACCCTCCAATTCACAGAATCCGGCCCCATGATTGATATTGACCCTTCATTTACAAGAATAATTTATCCAAAAAGCCTCATCTGTCTAACTATAGGCCTTGAACTGATATAAGAAATTACGAAATATAATTTTCATAAAAATAAATGCAAGCTCAGCCAGACGACAATTAAATTCGATTATGAAAATAATTACTACATAGGGGAGCCCGAGGCATAATGATGAATGAATATTATCTGTAATTAGCTTTATTCTAAACTCGCGCAGTGATACCCAGAATGCAGGGTTAAGTATTGCCAACATATGGTCAACATTTTTTTCACATTAGTTTAAGTTTGTTGTACGAAAAGAGCAGACAAATTTTGCAATTAGAACACGCAAAAGTTTTGATTTAAACGGTGAGTAAGTCTAGTATATTTTATGGTGTGCAGTTTGTCAGGATAATGATAGATTTCATATTAGTTTTCGATAAATTTTGGATAACATGTCGGCAAAAGGCTAATGTGTGGTAAGGCATAGTGAGGAGTTTTTTGCGGGGCATAATGACTAGCTTTTTACGGGGCATAATAACGAGCTTTTTACGGCCATAATCATTTTTCGATTTTCTCATTCTGGTAAGCTCAACGAAGAGCGGATGCAAAAGACATAATTTAACATTACAAGAAAATTCTTTGTCAAGGAAAATGACACCAACAATAAGTGTGTTTAGCATTTCGCAAACTAAATTTTTCGAACGTTGGTTGCTCAAAAACCGAGAAATCAGTATTTTGTAAAAACAACATTTTTTCGAAGTTCTATGAATACAAAACAAATTTTGGAATGCCAAACTATTTATCCTAAAACTTCCGAAATCCAGGAATTTTTTTAAAGGTAAAATATCGTATGTTTTCAATTTGAGTTTTTCGAATTCGAAACTTGAGGTGTTTCTCATTTTAGAATGTATAATTTTAATGTAAAAACCATATCCCTGCAAGGCTCATTATGGTCATTTATTTATAATAATATGTTTTGATAAAAAAACATGTTATTTCATTAAATATAATTCGTTATTATACACCGAGCCCTTCGTCATTATGCCCGATATGTGGGGCCTAGTCACGAACTGGTCATCACCCCAACAACGTACTTCATAAGGATGCTAGACGGTAATTATCTACATATATAGCATTTTATCCCTGATTGACCCTACTGCTCGGACATTTTACTCAAAAACTATAAGATAAGGGTATTGGGTGTGGAATTGTCCAAAATTTTGTCAGCTTTATTGATCAACCCTTCAGGTAGCCAATCTGTGTAAGGACACTTTGTGATGTAGCATACAATTTTATTATTGCAATCGCTTTGAAATCGAGCACATGCTGTAATTCTGTTAACTACTTTTCCTTTTCTTTAAATTTTATGTTGCTACACCTTGTTACTTGAATTTAAGAATAAACAAAAAACAATTACAAGGAAAAAAGTTGAATTGGTCTAAAAGACCAATTCTAATGATACCCTAGAGGTCACGGGTTCCCAACCTATGGGTCGCGAGCTCGAATGGGATCGCAACGGGTTTTTTGTGGGGTCGCCGAAAATTTTGAATAAAATCATGGTTTCACCATTGTTTCCTTTTCAAGTTGATGAATCAATAGACGAAAGCTCGAATGCTCAGTTGCTTGTCTTCGTGAAATATATTCATTCAGATGATATCAAAGATGAGTTCCTATTTTATAGTGGTTTTGCAACTACTACAAAAAGTGAAGATATTATGGAGAAGATAAATACGTTTTTTGAGACTGGACGATGAAAGTGAAGAAACGTCTGTGGAGTTTGTACGGATGGTGCACCATCTATGTTTGAGTCAAAATCGGGCTTTCAGAAAAAAGTAAAAGAACTAGCTTCTCAAACAATGGGAATCCACTGCATGATTCACCGGTATGTCCTTCCCAGTAAGACTCTTCCAACTCCTCTGCAACAGGTACTTGGTTCGCTGATAAAAATCGTGCTCTTAACACCTCCTGTCTGTTTAAAAAAACCCCTTGCAAAGATATGGACTCTGATCACGAGGTTCTTCTTTTCGACATTGCAGTACGCTGGGTGTCGAAAGGAAATGTTGTGAATCGTGTCTTTGAATTGAAAGATGAAATCTAGTCGTCCCTGGAAGTGCAAGGGAAACATTACCTTTTTGCATACTTCAACAACAAAGCTTGGTTGAAAAGAGTAGCATATCTCAGATATATTAGAACAGCGAAATAGACTTAACCTAAAACTGCAGGGAAAGAAAATGAAAATTATCGCATTTCATGATAATCTCGGAGCATTTTTATCCAAGCTGCAAAACTGGTGAAGAAAAATATATTTTGGGAACATGGCCATATTTGAGAAACTCTGTACTGTGGTAGATGAATCTGAAGGTGAAATAAATGAAAATTTGAAGGAGGAGATTACTGGGAACCTATATGTACTAGATGAATGCCTGTATGAAATTTCGTAAGGTTCGATCGTTAAAATGGGTTTTCGCATCTATATTCCTAGAATGGTACGTCGGACAGTAAAAAGGAATTTAAATCTGAAATCAACTAGAGGACAACTTTTCTGTTAAGAGATATTCTAAAATTGAGCTAACGTTTGCATATAGGTAGGTCATTTTTGACATACCAATATCATAGAATTTTATATTTTGAAGAACTTTCAATAACAGTAAAAAACATCAATTTTTGTATGAAAACACCAAGAAAGGTTTGTCCGATTAATTCCATTTTTGAAATTTGTACTTACAACTTTTATGAAAACGCCTTGTAAATATTGTTAGCTCTCTAAGTAGTAAACAGCATTCTCGCGTTAAGGCTAAAGTAGCGATACAGAAATTTTGTTTTTGTAAGTGGATTGTTGCAAAAACGAAGGTGTATTTCTAGAATATCTATTTAGTTTATCTATGTGTTAACCAAACAAAGGCTTGATTTTCATATTATAAAACAGCAAATTCATAAATAATAATATCAGTTATGACTTTAGCTATTTGAATTTGTCTTATGTTGATTATCTTAATTGTTTGATGTTATAACGTTAAAAGAAAAGAAAAAAAGAAACCCTTTCACGAAATCACCATTGTGATTTCGCGCACACCTTCGACATTACATTATTTCTTCAGCTTCCCAATAGAAGCAGACGCTATTATTAATTATGTTTCAGTGTTTACAGGCAGAATGTTGCTTTTATTACGATTCCCATTTCAGAAACTAAAAATCCCAGTAAGAATAATAGCAATCCAATATAGGCATGAGTGGCAGCGAAATAATCACGCCATTCATCGCTGCCCAATCCAAACGAAAACACAAAGAGACCTGAAAAGAACTAAATTAACATTATTTTGATAAAAGCTCATTGCACTGAGAGGATAAATTATTTACTTGTACTGCGTAGACGGTGTAATATAATAGTCCAATCCAAGAATGGAAAGAAAAAAAATGCTTAAATTCACTATCTGAATGGAGCCTTGCATGTATGGCCGCCGCAAATCCGAAGAAAATAAATCCGAATGAAAATATATTAAGAACAGCATGTACAATTTTTATTTTCTTTGTCCCAACATCTGGTAGAATCCGAAAGACCACGATTCCTATATAAAAGACACACGAGTTAAATCACAGAGAAATATTAATTAATTAATTAATAGACCAATTCCTTGGAGAAAAATAGCTCCAATCGGTGTGCACATCGCGTGTAAATTGTTCAAGTCATTCGGATCATTTGTCCAATCTGCTCCGCCCATAGTTCGAAAAGAAACATATGTTAGCAGTCCAATGAATACAAGTCCCACTAGAAAAGCAGTTACAAATATCGCAACAACAGTTTCTCTTGGACGAGTTTGTAGAAGAGACATGTCACAATGAAATTTATTTCTAGAATTTTAATACATAAGAATCTAAGAATTAAAAAAAAAAAAAAACTGACACCACATTATGACATTTTGACAAATTTTAATAAGCAATCAAACTTATCACTGACAGTTTAAATTCAAAGGGATTGTAGATGTTTTTTTAATATTTCGCAATTTAAAATCTTAACAATAGCACTCATGAAATGACTTTAGGGATAGGATTAAATGATTAGCAGATAGCAAGTGTTTTATTTGGATTTCAGTTGTTTACATTTAGGTAGCTGTTCGATGTACAGTACACCTGTTTAATGAATTAGACGCACATGTTGATTGGTGTATTAAAAAGAAATATTAAGCTACATAGACCTGTAGCAAATCTAATCTATAATGCACATATCCTTTCCCGAATTCGATATAATGTTATAAATTCGTCACAATGTTCGGAAAGGTTAAAAACAGATGTTAAAATTTTAATAAATAGGGCTCTAAAAGCTCTATATGGCCTGCGGGACTCCGCCTCAAATCTAGTCTTTCAACAAACGAGGCAACTTACACTGAAACAAATCATACAAATAGAAAAAGCAAAGTTCATGTACAATATACTAAGGAAAAACATCAGGACAAATATAGTAGCCGAACTACACTCGGATATACACAATCACATGACAAGAAACAAGAACAACATCGCCAGAAAACAATCAAGAACTGAAAAAAGACGACAGGGCCTACTAACCACTCCTGGACAGTTATATATATAACGCACTGCCGAACAACATCAAATCGTCACCATCATTAGATCTTTTTATATTTACTAAAATAAGATACTTTGTTTATAATCTAGATCAAAACTATTTATCTATTGTTATCAGTAATTTGAATACATATTGTATTACATTTAGATTCCCCAACTCTCATACCAGCTAAGCTGTCTGAGTGGGGATAAATTACAATAATTAAAATATACCATTCAAACGATGAAATTGTCAAAATCTATGTGAACCGAATAGTCAATAAATAAATAAATAAATAAAATTGTGAAATCTTAAAGAAAAGCTACCTTTTTATTAATATCACTTTGCGAACGGTAATTGCAACACTTTCTTAAGAGTTCTGTTAGTAGGGAAAATAAGGAATTTACCTGTAAAGCCGTATATGCGCAGGTATGCGAATCGTATCCTTATTTATACTTTTCATTTCGTATTCAGTCAGTCATGAGTTAAGCAGCCTAAATTGAATTTGTGAGTTTTATAACATTAACTTCCTTAAAAATCGAAAATACATTATTCAAGTGATTTTATTAATATTAAAAAAGCTAAATTGTTAAATTTTATACAATGTTTGTGGTTTATTTAGTGTTGCAAACGGACAACATCTGAAAACCGTGCAAAAGATATTAGCCGTGAAAAACGACAAGTGATTTTGGCTTTATTGAAAACTGAGATGTTTTCTCACCGGCATATAGCGAAGAGAGAAAAAATTTCAGCGTCCACAGTCGACAGAGTGGCAAGAGATTTTTGGTCAGAGGTCTCACCGCTAGTAAATAAACGGGTAAATTACTTTTGAATTAAGAAAACGACGGAGAGAATGGATAGGAAAATTATCCAGAAAGCAGTGCGATCTAAATCAGCAAGGAGCGGATATATCCGTCATGCCATTGCGGCAAAGATTGTACGAGGCAAATTTAAAATGTAGGCGTCCCGCAAAAAAGCCTAAGCTAACGAAACGAATAAAGAAGAGGCGATTGTTATGGCCATAGCCCACACGCTGAAGCCCTTAGGCAGTTTTTATTGGTGAGAAGTTGTTATGGTCGTATCATACTGCAGGCAGCAGTATGCTACACTGAGGCTAGCGGCATGATGTATGCGCGGGCTGCTGTCTATATGGACAGAGTGTCGAGACGCGCGGAACAGACCCGAATGAAAAGGAAGAGGAAGAGCGTGGTCTGTCAAAAAGTTGATGTTGAGTGAAAAAGTCACAAACGTGAAGGCTGAAAAAGAAACGTAAAAACAAGTTTGAGAAAAATCAAAAAAATCAGAAAAGTCTGAGAAGAGAATCGTTTGAGGCGGTCATCGGTCACAATTCTGGGACTGCAAATATAGTGCGAACAGATTTTGTACAAAAAAAAAATCGACAAGATTGAGGAATTGATTCGTTTTCCATGTGATGAATACAGTGAAGAATCGATTTTGGTTTTATTTACTACATCCGTGAATGATTCTAACGACTCTTGAGGAACGAATACCACCGCACAACGATAAATATGGTACCTCCAGAAGATTTTTATTCTCATGCTGGCGTTAACGGATCATCACAGGCAGAATTGTTCTATATTGGGTCTATATCCAGACGAGATTCAGATTCTCACAAACCACTTTCCTGATGGACGTCAGAAATTGCTAAACCATACCAGGTATTTCTAGTACTGGAGAAGCTGAAATTGGTTGGATTCTGCCGAGAGAACTTAAAGGTTTAAACGTTTTTTTGTTTTGTTAAAAATTGCACTTTGAAATTTTATTAAGATATATACTTATATATGTCGTAGGCATTTAATAAAATGCGGCATTTAATTAAAAGCCTAGTCATTTCATTAAATGCCGGCTTTCAATAAAAATCGTATTGATATCTTTCTTTTACCATTATCTGCCTAGGCATTTACTTAAATGCCGGCTGGCTCTCCAGGCAAATAATAAAATAAACAAATATATATCAACGCACGATCCGCAAGCCTTTACGCCGATAGTGTAATACCACCCGATTTAACCAAATACTAAGAGAGGGAGATGTGTGGTGAAGGGGGAGGTCGCACCCAGGCCTGCGACCCATACTCACACACACCCACACCCACATACACACACACATATACACACATACACGCGCGGCCTGTAACTTTTATTAGATGATTCAAGTGGAAATGTTACCTGGGATGTTTGCACAGATCAGTGATGCTCGTAGATACTGTGACGTGACGGAGCCTAGGCCGTTGCAAGTAGCCTCTAATTGCTATGCTATCATTGGAGTAGGAATTAACATCCGCGGATGCTGTTAACACGGTTCGGAGTTTAGCGTAGATGCACCCGCCGACTTTGTAAAACAAAGCGTCGACAAACACCGCCGCCTTTGGAAATGCGTCGCAGACTTTTTTTGTTTTTCAAAATTACTTTCTTTCCAATGCCACCGATGCGTTTTTTTCAGTGTAGTGTGTGACTTTATAAATGACGATCCTCGCGTCGCCTTGACATTGTGTGCGGCCGGAGCTAGGTGCACGGGAGATGTACGGGCTACTGTATATCAATGTACAGTCAAATCTGTTAAAGCCACAGAAGAGTTTTTCGATTGTTTTACATTTAAAATATACCGTGTGACGGCGAGGACGAGCGTAGCGAGTCCGATCTGCGTATTTCTCCATTGGTGGGGAAAGTGGTGGGGGGGTTTAATGTAAAACAAAATTCTCTATTCTCAGACGGAGCCCGATTTTTGATTTTTCCCCTCTGGAGGGGAGGCTGTTCTACTATTATTAACATTACTCCTAAACTATTAGCCTGAGCTGAAAACTAATTAGAAATAACCATTCCCAACAAAACAGGCTGCATTTTATCCGCTGACATTATACTGAAATAGTGTATAATTAAGCAGGCGCGGATCTAGCATTGAAATTAGGGGGGGGGGGGTCATCTTACAAATTAAATCGAGCAAAAAAAAAACATCCAACGCCGTAAGTCAGTACGTATAGCCACCGCAGTACTGCAGTACTTGGAACTAGGAAATCCGCATTAAGCGGTGTGGATGATGTCATTTTTTAGTATACTGTTTTTTTATAAAAACAAATTTTTGTAATAGAATAGGGTGCAAACTGCAGGAGTCATTCAAGCCAAACTTTTCTCAGTTTTACACACTGGCATATATAATATGGACTGCTCGATACGCTATTTCATGCGGGTACAATTTTTTGTGTCAAAAATAGTTCATACGTCGGTGCCAACATTGAAAAATCCATTGGCGGAAAGTTGAAAAGTGAAACCTCTCGAATTTCTATTAACCCAAATAATTAATTTAAAAACATTTATTTCGACAAACCCACTTATTTATTTATTGTTTACAGCCCTCAGTTCGCACGTTACATAGAAAAGTGACCCAACTCAAAAAATGCAACTTTTCAGGAGAGCGATAAAACGAAAAGCTGTACATAGAATTAATTCTAGCTTAACGTAGTAATTGTTTGCTAAAAATTGTCTGAACTCTTAAATTTGTTAGTAAATTTATTTCTGAAGATTTATATAAAAGAAATTTTAAGTTTTTGTTACCGCAACTGGCGAGGTTAGCTGTTAATCCCGCATCCTTTTAAGTTGTGTCGCTTTTCTTTGTTGCGAAATAAATATTTTTACAAATTTTTTAAGTGGCACAACTCAAAATACGATTTTTAAGAATTAAATTCCGTACTTTGAACTTTGTGGAAAAATGTCATAACTCGTAATAAAATTTGTAAGAAATAAATGATGTTTTGTGGAAAAGTGACACAATTTAAAATAATACTGTTAAAATGTCGAAAACATATTTACGTTTTTTATGAAGATCGTCACAACTCAAAAAGTGACACTGACACACTGTTCTATGAAGAATAGCTTCAGAATATAGAGACAACAGGAAGTGTTGATCCCTGTAAAATTCGTGTGCATATGAGCGTGGATTTTTTCACGGTCCCGTGAAGTAGGTCAGCGTTATATTGAAGAAAGAGACAAATGTATTTTCAGCTGTCAAACGAAATTTTCTAATTTGTAACTATTTGTATTTAATTTAAAACTTGTGAAAAGTGAAAAATATTTTATTTAAAAATAGTGCTAAATAAATTAAAGAGTGTAAGTAATTATCTGTTGATATTATTCTAAGTGATGTTCATGTAATTTCAGAATGAAGTGTTCGGTGAAAAATTGCCACAACAACACCAAGGTACGACGTGGGAAATCATTTTTTAGGCAAGTATAGTTAAAAAATATTATTTTGTATACTTTACACAACTTTGTATATTAAATTAATTAAAAATGCACAACAAAAGCGATGAAAAATCGAAAAAATCCTTCCTCCGCCTAGATTTGTTTACGTTTGTGACAGTTGTGAAATTCCCTGGGTATGTTGGCATAGTGACAGCGAATAAAAACATTTTCGATGGGAGCAAACGTAATATTTTCAACTATATATCTTGTTGCCCCGCTCTCTATATTGATTTACTACACGGCTGTACTGAGCGTTCACTACAGCGGCAACAGACTAACACAACCAGAATTTGACTACACCAAATTTGGCTTATCACACTTCCTGTACTCTCTATATTCTAAGAGAATATCTCTGTTCTTAAGTAACAGAAAAGTGACACTATCGCTATCTAGCGGCAAAAACAATCAGATAGAAATATACCAATTTCATGGTGTAATTCACTCAAAAACGACAAATTTTGAGTTAGGTAACATTTCTATGTGACGTGCGAATTAGTAGTTGGTGCTTAGAACGAAAGAGAACGCTATATAAAATGAGCCCACTTTCTGCAGTGTATTTCTATGGACGTAGTCAGTCCATATTTTAAATGTCAGTGGTTTTACATAAGAACGCTGCAAATATTTTAGAATGTTAGGAGTGTTACATGCCAAAAGTACCTGAAAAGGGGATAATCTCTCTTTAAGGCGAAGAAATTGCCATCAGCAATTGATTCAAATTCCTCAGTTAAAAACAAAAAGTATTTCCCATAGAAAGACTTGGGACAAATAAAAGTTTTAAATTTCAACCAAAGTCGTTTCAATACAAAAAAGCCCCACGACAAATCTTACCTTCAGTAAGATTTGTCGAAAATAAAAATACGATATGTATGTACATATATGTATACCTACATACATATCGGACGCATAAAATTTACTCGGTGAAGATTTAAACGATCAAGTCTTCGCCAAGAAGCCTCCTTTCAGCAACAATGTATGCACGATAGCAACAATGTATGCACGATAGCAAGACGATAGTTTGATATTTATGAAAATATCAAATTTCATTTCAACCATTGTCCGCCGCGGTAGGCTGAACACTAATTGTAAACAGGTAAAGAAAATAGAAGTTGCGATAAGAAAAAAAAAAAAAAATAAACGTTTTGTGAAAATAACCATAAGAGGAAGTTTATGAAAGAAAAAGTTTGTGAACAAAGCAAAAGTAAAAAAATATATATATAAATAAAATTAAAGTGCGTGAGTTGTCTTAATCATAGCTTCCTGAAACGGCTGCAAATATTTTTGAATGTTAGGAGTTAGGACCAAGTTAGGGCTCTGAGGGAGTCTGTTTAGTGTCTTGGGAAGTGTTTCTCGAGGGTATTGATCACCTAAAGCTGAGGTCCTAAACCCAAAATCCGAGAAAAACCTATACACATATATCACATGCATACAATAGCATTCATTGAAATAAATTTTTATTTTTTTAAGTTTTGGAATAAAATTTGTTTTTAAGTTGAATTATATAAATAAAAAAAGTATAAAATAAAAAATATATTTTTTCAAATAACTCAATTAATTAAATATTTTTTCTTCAAATTTAGGGGGCGGTCATGACCCCCACGACTTCCCCTCTCCCCCCCCCCCTGGATCCGCCATTGTAATTAAGTAGTAATATTAGAAATAACAACTTGGGAAGCAACCCAAATGGTTAAAATATTCTATGAAAAACCGGCATTTCCTTAATTTAAGCCGTTCTTTTCATAAATAGTTGAGATACTTTAGTTTTTATCTCAGCTATTTTTAACCGGATCTTCACAATTCTTTCTTTCTAGGATAACCATGAATCATAGGAATTTTGAGGATTTTCTCGATTTTTCCCGGGCCGGGGAGAGCTCTTGGTCTGTCATTTTATCACCCTGTTCCCATAATTACATTTCGAAGTAAGCTAAAGGCTAAAGAGTATGTTCACTCTTTGTTGTAAGTGGAGAACAATCTTACTACAAGATATTCAAATTTAATATAGCAGATCAAAAACAATATACATTTCTGAGTATATTTCTTATTGAATGACTCAAATCCGTCAAAAAATGACAAAGTTATTGAAGTTTAAGACAACGGAAATTGAAAACGGCCGCGGCCCCCGAATCTGGTGATGACGTCACGATACACAATATGCATGATGCCAGGCTGCACAATATAATATTTTTAAGACGACATTTTATGAAATAAGTCCAAAACAAATCCGATCTCGAGCGCTTTCTATCACGGCGGCGCAGCGACTTCACTCGCGCTGCGCTAGACCGCGAATTGTCTTGTGTAACGTGACGTCATCAGCCGTTATCATGTTAGAGCGCGTTTTTGAGAATGCGGCACTAAAATCGCTATAACTTTGTCGTTTTTTATCTGATTTCAATAATCCTTTCAATGAATCAATTGTTTTTTCAGTGACTATGATTCTGCATAATTAACTAAAGTAGTCGTTATTCCTCATTCTTGTAGTATATTTACATCGGTTACACTGATACATTAAAGAGTGAATACCCCTTGTATGTTTACTTTTGAGTAAAAAAGCCTGTGTAAAAATCAAGTAAAAACTTTCTTGCGGTAGAGGGAATAATACTAGATGAGAATGAAAAAAGTTAACAGACAAATTATGAGCAAAGTTAACCTAATGACAAGTTAAGAAGCTGTAGAGCAAAATGGGCAAATTTCTGGTGTTTTTTAGAATGAAACAAGTAATTTCATATACTTTCGTTTTTTACATGAATGGGGGAAAAGAGCTTGACTATGCAATATTGTAGTGCAACTGAGACAACGAGTTAAAAACAAAAATCGAGAGAACGTAGGATTACCCGAACGACAAAATCTTATTAAATCCCTCAAAATCCTTTCAACCTATTCATAATAATGTACGTCAGGGCACACTACCTCCCATTTTTACGAAAAAAATAAATTTCCTTTTGGTCCAGAAGATGCTGAAAGGAGATGTAAAATTCCTCTCAAATGAAATTCTCATTTTTCCCGAAAATATCAGAGAATCCAGCATGAGTTCTCCCACTAATTCTCTTCAAAGCAAAACGAATGTAAACAGAAATACGTGCTGTTCAAATATTATAGGATTACAGCAACAACATGTTTCCTTTTTACAGCAACAACATGTGACCAAAACATTGTCAATATTTTATGAAAACCGGTTTTACAAAAGCCCGGGAACATTTTATGAGAGTAAAACGCTTTTTAGCACAACGGTGTGCACATCACATGGTTGAAAAAGTAGGGATAGCAACCGAACGGTTAGTGTGCACTTCTATTCGAAATGTCAATTTTGAAAGTTCTTTAAGAATAAAGCTACGCTAAACGTCAAAACTACTAAGCGCACCGAGACACAACGCTACCAGACCGTACCGTAAAGCGTGAATTACAATTACGACCACTGACATATATAATATGGACTGACTACGTTCTTTGAAATACACTACAGAAAGTGGGCTCATTTCTATTTGCTGACTCTTTCGGTCTAAGCACCATGTACCAACTGTGAGAGAACTGTGAACAACAAATAAATAAGTGGGTTCGTAGAAATAAATGTTTTTAAATTAATTATTTAGGGTTATTACAGATAAAAGCTGTTTTACTAAAGACAATATATTCATTAGATACGCAGAAGAAATTCCAAAGGATTTATTAAAGTCATTTTTGGAGCTACGTGCTCACTGTTTCAACTTCCCGCCAATGATTTTTTCAATGTTGGCACCGACGTAAGAACTCTTTTTGACACAAAAAATTGTGCCCACGTGAAATAGAAAATTAAGCAGTCCATATTATATATGTCAGTGATTACGACTGATCTGTCGACTGCGACTTTGCCCAAATGGTAAATGCATGTGGTAAGATACAATTGCAACTACGACTTCGACTGTGACTGCGACTGAAACTAAACTTTGCTCAAAGTGCAAAGTTGGTGTTGGCTGCGACCAACTTCAGTTCAATCCCACAAGTCGGGACTTCTGGTTTGTTCAAGCAGTTGAAGCTTTAATTTAATTACAAATTTCACCTCAGCGTCGACTTCAGCTTAAAATCAAGTCGTAGTCGACAGATCAGTTGGAATTGTAATTCGCGCTTAAAATGTGCATCCCGATGTGCTGGGGAAATGACAACGCTTCGGTCGTCTGAATGTGACATTATGTGAGATTCTGCGTGCGGCTAAACGCACGGCGAGAAGTTAACATCGAGTCTGTGTAAAAACTTTGAAGCCTGGGTAAAAACTTTCGAGTAAATATACAGATCTTATAGTGGTGCGTTTTATAAATTAAACCATTCCCATCAACAAGTTGATCCGTCAATTAAATACAATCAAGAAATGATTGGTTTGAGTGCGTTGAAAACTTAAATTATGTATTTTAAGCTAAATTTAAAACTCTCATAATACCTGTTGCTGTTCAAAATATGGACTCATTCCCATATAAAACACTGCACCAACGAATACTAAAATTAATGTACCGGCGCAATTAAATGCAAGCATTTCTCTATCTTCCGGACTGAAATATTTCGAAAAATTGTTATAATGCAAGAAAAACACTAACAAAAAATATATATTAAAACTTACAGGCACAATGTTTCCTTCGTATCAATTCCAATTTCAGTAGTTAAGAACGCCAGGAAGAAAAATAGAAATCCTAAATGGGCATGTATATTGAAATAGTATTCACACGTATGTTTACTGCACACTTTAAACACGTATGCAATAATTCCTGAAAAAAACTAAATCAACATATTTTAGACTTTTGTTTCCTACATTGAGCCATAAATTATTTACTTGCACTACAAAGTAGATAAAAACTACAAGCCCAATCCAAGAATGTAGAGAGAAGAAATGCTTGTAGTCCTCATGTGACAGCTGCCTAGCATATAAAGCTGCCGCAAGCCCGATTATCATAAATATGAATGCAATTATATTAAACGCAAGGTGGATTAACTTTTGATATTTTTTATTAACTTCTGGTATAATCCGGAATATCAATAATCCTAAAGACAGATTTGAAGTAGTCACACAAGAAATATTAATTTATGAAAACGCACCAATTCCCACTATAAAGATAGACCCAGTCGGCATCAATACCGAATGTAAATTGTTCAAGTCATTCGGATCGTCTGACCATCTTACTCCGCCCATAGTTCTTATAGCGACATGTAACAAGAGCATAATAGCTAATAGGGCTATTATAAGGGTCGTCACAAAAATTGCAAGAAAGGTTTCTCTTGGATGGGTTTGAAGAAGGCCCATTTCAGCGTGTTTAAAAGAAAAAATTTTAAAAAAAAAACTTAATACATGTTAAAACAGTTTACGAATGAAAAACATATTTACAAAATGACTTTAAAATGACTATGTCTAAATGACATTTTGACGAATTTTTATAATCAATCAAACTATCACTGAAAAATTAAACTCGAAGCATTCAAATAGGAAGTATGGAGACAGTATTAATATTAAGGGATTACGGAATCGAAAACACACATATAGCACTACCCTCTTCCACCTACTGATTGGGTGACTAACTATAAAATTCTACGAAGAAGGTATACAAGTACATATTGTCGACAATAGATGCCACTTAATATCTTCAGAATCAGATATTTCACCTGAGTTGACCAACAAAACAATACAAGCTTGGTATAACTAAAATCAACAAAATTTACCGGGGTCAGTGTCGGAGTGGAGCGACTACAACTGCTCCAGAGTGCTCCAGAGTAGCTCCAGCTGTTGCGGAGCAGATGTTGGTGCGTAAAAATGTCGAATTTACTGGAATGTAATGTAATAATAGTCAAATTGATTGGAGCCGTTTGAAAAGATAGATTCATAATAATATTAATCATAGTTCACTAAGCTTGTAATATAATATACATATGCACACATATTAAAACTATTTTGTGGGCGCTCGTGAGTGTACCCCCCTGGTAGAAATTGCTCACAGTTTTATCTTGTATCTTACCCCACAAGGGCCAGTTATTATGTAAACCAATATTAATTTGACTGAAAAGCATCAAAGTATTTACAATTCATGAAGAAACACATAGAAAATTAAGTCCCGATCAGCATACCGATGAGCATTCAGTAAATCTCATCGAAGACCTCATCAAATATCATGAAACTGCTCTCTATACTAAACTAGCAATAAATAAATATTTATTCTTGTCATTACCATGGCTCATCGTGACACTCATTATATACTCACCGAAGTGCTAATCTAATATTGTTAAATGCACAAAAGAGAAGCAAAGAGATGCCATCTCTCATGCACACTATCTATGAATAAATAAATAAATGATTATTTTCCCGGTTTTTATTCAAACGCGAATAAATTTCATCAGGACGTTCATCT
Source organism: Dioctria rufipes (assembly GCA_963924295.1). NCBI lineage: Eukaryota > Metazoa > Arthropoda > Insecta > Diptera > Asilidae > Dioctria > Dioctria rufipes. Next base: position 78,469,893 of record OZ002743.1, on the reverse strand, counting down.
GATTACTCATGAGGAGCTCATTGATGTGTTTATCGTGATTTGTCAAATTTGTTCAAATTCAAATTCAAAGTTTATTTTATTTATTACAAACCCCGGCATATGCCCCACACAGACAAGTCTTGGGTACAGCATGTACATATTTCTGTTCTGTACCCTAACTAGAGTATTGCTTGGATTGGAATTGATTAGAGAAAAAGGAGTAAACACCTATAATTCACTGTTTCAATCTAATTCATCGGAGTACTCTAACATTATAATGCAAGCGTTTATCAATTTACCGTTCAACTCCGGAGTGATTTTCTGGAGTAATTTTTCCTAACTGCTTCGCTCCGGAGTAGAGCAAAGGTAGTGCAGCAATAAACTGTCCCACTCACGGCACTCTGGAATTAACCAATTCAAACTTATTGTAAAGGAGCTATGAAGGATCCTGATGTTAAAGGAACATTTGTTCTTGGTGCCTTAGAGACATGTTGTAGTCTATTCCGGAATGGACCAGCGATTTAAAATCTGTATACATTTCTCTGGTACTGTCTAGTAAAGCAATTTAAATAAAAATACAATGTGTAATCTACAAAATATAAAGAAAAGTGTTTCATTGAAATAAAAGAGATCATTTGTCGGGGCTGGTGAACTTCTTTTTTTAAAGCACTCCCAGTCCTTTCTGTGATAATTGCACAGCAAATCGGGTACCCGGGTACTCGATTCCAAGATTTTCGTTTCTAAGTTTACTCGGCTACCGATTCTCGATTCCGAATATTCGGCTATCCGGGTACAATTTGTTCTTAATTTTTTAATACACCGGTAGATTACTGAATTCGTGAAAACAGTCATAATAAAAGAATTCAATTCTGCTGCCCGAATTGCACTTTGCTTGATTTTCCTTATTAATTAACCAAAATAATTTTTTAATACCCGATTCCAAGCAATCGATTTCTAACAACCCGATTCCAAAGGATCGGGTACCCGGATTGCTCGTTTCTTACCCGTGAAACCCGGGTACCCGGATAAGAACCGGGTACTCCACAACCCGGGATTTAAGGAACATTAATTTGAAGAACATTGCCTGAGAACGCGTCGACGTAGAGAGCTGAAATTTTGTGTTTTCATAGTAGTAATAAATAAAGCGCTCAAAAATGGACTAACTCGAGCAACTCCTTCTTGGTGTTGCCATAAAAAAAAAAAATTGGGTTTTTTACGTATAATGTAAAAACGATCAGTTCTAAATGTTTATATTCTACTGAAAAGTTCTTCAGAATATAAAATCTTATGAAATTGGTTGTAGTCATTTTTACTGTCCGATGAACTGTTCTAAAAACATATTCGAAAAACCACCTCAAAAATTCAACTTGAACAGATGGCCGGCATTCATTTAGGATATCATAAGAATTGGTCTTTCGTTCATTCATTTACTCATGCATTTTTTTACTTGTTTTATTTATATTATTTTAACGCAATTTAATTTATATAGCGCTATGTAATATGTACAATCGAATAAATAACATTATATTAAATGCAAGACAGCGTCCAAATGGCATTTTTCATCTGCATATAACTCAACTCGTATATATCTATGCATAACCACTCAAGTTCTTAAACAGTACTTGACTTGAAATCCACTCGAAACTCAAGTAGGGTTTTTGGTTGAATTAATTCCAATTACTTGAATTGAATTCCTTGAAATTTACTTGAAGTGACATTTTATCTTTGACAACTCTGCATTAGGTTCAATACATAGGTACCTACGGATTTTTAAATAAATATCTTGAGAAAAGTGCTAAAAATCACAATCTGAATCATCAACAATTATCTTCTTCTTGTTCCTCCTTGTCGTTTTCATACTAGCAGAAATGAAAAATGTTCAAGTGCTGAAGTTGCGTTTACACACAATTTTTTCAAGTAAATCGAACAAAATTTTGTGATTTACTTGACTCTCAAGTATACACTTGAAGTTAATGCGCGTTTACATGATATTTTGATTACTTGATCTCTACTTGAAGTGTACTTCAAGTATTCATGTAAACATACTGAATGTTTCAGATAGCAAGCCTAATCTTTTAGAATGATAACTCCTATAAATAATACATAATTTGGCAGATAAAAGGGTTAATGATTTTTCCTTCATATTTTGTTAAACATGCTATAATTTGTGAGCATTACACCCACCCTATAAATGATGGTTTAAAATCCACATCAAAAGAAAATGGCTCAAAAACATTATTCATAGAAGAAAATTGTCTACTCTTATGCTTATGACAGATATGGAGTATCTATATCTAGATATTCGGAATATTTCGTTTATACACCATGTCTGTCATCAAATACTCCCAATATACGCAGAAAAAATAGTGGGTATAGACTAGATATCTAGATATCAATATCCTCCTCAGAAATTACTGAGTATAGCCTGATCATCGGCACTTCTTACGTTGCGCAGTGCCATCTTCTTGTTGATAATAATATGATAATGTGTCTAATTAAGCAAAAATGTGTCTGTGATTACCCAAAAATGGGAAAAAAAAGAAGAAGAACCAAAAATTTTCCGGGAAATGTAATAAAAAAGGCAAATATTAAACTCCGCAGAGTTAATAAATTATTCCATTACAATTTTGTAATTTTTAAATAAACCTTCGACCACACTTTTCTTCGTTTTATAGAAAATTGTGAATTGAGACATCAAATCCGCCGATACATTTTGCACCTCAACTAGAATCTTATTGCAAAAAAACGCATTTTTTTCTTTTTTCGTTCCAATTCTTGAATTTCTCGTATATTTGCAATTAATTGCCGTTTAGACTGCATTAAAGCTAATATATTTGCCACTTCCATTTCCCAATTTGTTACGCCTAAAGATCTGTGAACTGAATTGAAATGTCAAAGTACGGTTTGTCACATCAAGCCCCTTTTTATGTCTGTCAGGGGTACTTTGATCGACACCCCATATCTGTCATAAGTATTACGTATTTACTGAAAGTTTTTACTGAATATGTTTACTAGAAAGTGTAAAAAATGCAAAGGGCATTACATTTTGGGTAGATACTACAAACAGAATGCAACCAGGTAATTTTAAGCACTTGCACTTCTTAACTTCGACATGAAAAACTGCTATTAGTGACGAGCTTTTTGGAAAAATAATAGATCAAACAATAATACAGGTTTCTGAAAAGTTTACTTAAGCCATAGCCCCGTGGCCCATGGAGCCCCTAGCTCCTGCGTAGATAGTAAACAAAACGATGACCAATTTTTCAACCACTAAGACAACATATTACAAAAGTTAGTTTAGCTGCATGGAATTATTCGAAACTCTATATATGAACACAAATTTTCATACAAAGTCACGAATAAAAGGTATCCTATCTATAAAATTAAAGTTTTGAATATTCAAGAATTTTTTTTTATAAGTTTTTACCATAATTAATTTTAATAACGTAAAAATATTTACTTTCAAGTTCAAGTGAAAAAAAAACAAATAAAAATATATTTTTTATGCCATAATAATATCATAAGGATTTAATAACAGTAGAATATTTAAATAATATATGATTAATATTTTCGTGTTTTTTTTTCGATTTACTGCATTTAAATTAGTTTTCAATGTTATAAAATAAAATCCAGTACGAATAGTCACAGATTTCACTTATAGGATGCTAACTTGTGGCATAAGAACTTTCATAAACTAATCATTGTCAGATGTTTTCATGTGAATAGATATATCCACCCACTTTTCATTAAAACTCACAGATATGAAAATGTTCAACATTATTCAAATTGTTTTAAAATTTTTTTACTAGATATATTCGGCATCCAAGAACGAAGACTCCTTCCAAGGGTCAGTTTTCTGGATTTCTGATGGGATTAGAAAACCCTTGCCTAGACATTGGAGTTAGAGCTGAAAATTGGATCCGGATACCCGGATCTGCAATCTATCCGATTCCTGAAATCCGAACTCAAACTATTCGGATCTAGATCCGAACTATCCGGATCCGCATTCGCATCCATACTATCCAGATCTGGATCCGAACTATTCGGATCTAGACTAAACAAAAGAGGTTCAAAATTTTATCCAAATTGCATTGTTTCATTGGGAACATATATAAATTTACATTTTCCTAATGAAACTATGTAATCTGAAGGAAATTTTGATTTTTTTTTTTTTTTTGCTTAGCTGGATCCGGATAGTTCGGATCCGGATTATCCGAATACCCGGATTAGAGAAATTGGATCCTAATTATTCCGGATAATCCGGATAGCAATTTATCCGCATACTTTCAGCTCTTATTAGAGTCTTTGGCGAGCAAGTCATGTGCATTCGCAGAGTTCGTACTCTACAGATTCTACCTCTTGTCATTTGTGTTCTTGTCCACTTTTTTAATCATGTACCCGAGTGGGCAGTAGACAGTCATTATGCCAATATATAGCCTGACCCGGTGCTTCATAGTAAATGACATTTTTTAATTCTTTGGTATTGAACGTTAATGAACTTCTTCACGTATCTTAGTTCAGGAAGGCTCTGCCATTATGTCTTGTGAGCTTTTCTTATGGACAATATTTTATCTGCTATATGCCTTTTCGTAAGGCCACAAATGGGTTCGCGTCCGGTAAATGGAGGCTCTGTTCTTTCCTAACTAAGAAGTTAGCAGTCTCATTAACACCATGTCTTTCGTGTCCTGGTACCCATCTAAGGGTTACTTTATTATCCTCTGGTAGTAAATCCTGCACATCCCTACAGTTCCAAACCAGCTTTGAAACGAAAGTATTGGGGTTGAATGCCTTTACGGGAACTTGACTACTCAGAGTAACATATACAGGGTGTCCCGTACGTACCGCATTTCCTTTATACCACGGGTTCCTTACTCAATTTCGAGAAATAAATTGTATGGGAGGAGAACCGGGAAATACACGGTGTGGACGGTAGGGGGGCTTTTGTGATTTTGGGTGATTTTTATCCTAATACCATGTAACTTTCTTGTTATACACCCTATGAAGCTGATTTGCATCTCAGGTGATAGTAAACCCTCTACGGTTTCCAACAAATATCCAACCACCCCTCTAGCCTCTACTCCTGTCGGCAGTTATAGGATGTCAAAGTAAAAAAATTGGATAATTTTGCAATTTCTTTTTCAATTTTAACGATTTTCCTGCCAAAATGCATGATAACTATACAGTTTTATGACAAGATTTAAAGACCCCGGAGTGTTACCTTTAATTTGACTATGCGCTATGTACCTACCTATATGCTACCGTTTTTTAGATGTTCCCGTTTTTATGGTGCACAATTTCATTAATTTTGCTAATGATAATAGAAATCGCGCCTAATTTTATGCAATTCCACGCAAATTAGAAAAATTCATGAAATTATGCATCATAAAAACGGGAATATCTCAGTCCATAGAGTCCTATACCCATTATATCTATATCTGTCGGTGTATCAGACGAGTGATATGCGCGGGAAATGCGGTCCACTGTTTTCCAGTTTTGGCAGTCTTCTATAACCACTTCAAAGCGACGCCCAAATCTACGAGTCTTTGACATTAAATCTATGAACTTGTAAGCTATTGAGCCATTTTGAAATTCTACAAGAATTTTTAATGACTCACTAGAACTATAGGTTTTCTGGAACTGACATTAAGCACCACTAAGAACAGCGTTCTTTTTAATGAATAGATGTAGATAAGCCGACATCACTTATACCCAAAATGCCACGGGCCCTAACTTGACTAAAGACAGATTTTAGGGTTTATCATTCAGAAGTTAGGTATATAAAGATCATGAATAAAAATGAAGGAAACATTGTTAACCTCTACTACTTCCCAAGCGTAGCAATTTTTTTCTTATAATCTTAATACTTATAATCAGTTAACAATTATGCATATATCCCTTATTTTTTATTCATAAAAACATTATACTCTAAGAGCCAGATTCAATCAAACTTAATTCTAAAATATGGTTTTAGCCTGAGCTTGGCTTTCTTACGTAAGAGTAATAAAAGAGAATAACTCTAACCTTAAAGCAATAAGTTCCATAGTACAAAGAACTTTTGTTGTTAACATGACTCGTAAATTAAATACAATCGAGAAATGATCAGTTTGTGTAGGTACGTATAAAATTTAAATTATGAATTTTAAGATAAATTAAAAATTCTCATAATACCTGATGCCATTCAAAATATGGACTCATTCCCAAATAAATAACTGCACCAACGAATACTAAAATTAATGTACCCGCAAAATTAAATGCAAGCATTTCTCTACTAAACTCTTCCGATCTGAAATATTTTGAAAGAGTAGTTATAACGTAAGAAAAACTCTAAAGAAATATTAAAAACTTACAGGCAATTTATTTCCCTGACATCAATTCCAATTTCAGTAGTTACGAACGCCAAGAGGAAAACTAGAAATCCTAAATGGGCATGCATACTGGAATGGTAATGACGAGTATGTTTACTGCAAATTTTACACATGAATACAATAATTCCTGAAAAAAACTAAATCAACATATTTTAGACTTTTGTTCCGTACACTGAGTCATAAATTATTTACTTGCACTGTAAAGTATATCAAAACTGCAAGCCCAATCCAAGAATGTAGAGAGAAGAAATGCTTGTAGTCCTCCTGTGACAGCTGCCTAGCATATAAAGCTGCCGCAAGCCCGATTATCATAAATATGAATGCAATTATATTAAACGCAAGGTGGATTAACTTTTGATATTTTTCATTAACCTTTGGTATAATCCGGAATATCAATAATCCTAAAGACAGATTTGAAGTAGTCACACAAGAAATATTAATTTATGAAAACGCACCAATTCCCACGAAAAAAATAGATCCAGTCGGCATCAATACCGAATGTAAATTGTTCAAGTCATTCGGATCCTCTGACCATCTTACTCCGCCCATAGTTCTTATAGCGACATATGACAAGAGCATAATAGCTAATAGGGCGATTATAAGGGTTGTCACAAAAATTGCAAGAAATGTTTCTCTTGGATGAGTTCTAACAAGGCCCATTTCAACGTATTTATTTAAAAGATGAAATTAACAAAAAAAAATTAAAACATTTTAAAATTAGTTCACGATTTACGGGAATGAGAAATATATTTAAAAAAAAATTGACCTTTATGTCTAAATGACATTTTGATGAATTTTTATAATCAATCAAACTATCACTGAAAAATTGAACTCGAAGCATTCAAATAGGAAGTACGGAGACAGTATTAATATTAAGGGATTACGGAATCGAAAACACAGAGATAGCACTACCCTCTTCCACCTGCTGATTGGGTGACTAACTATAAAATTCTACGAAGAAGGTATACAAGTACATATTGTCGACAATAGATGCCACTTAATATCTTCAGAATCAGATATTTCACCTGAGTTAACCAAAAAAACAATACAAGCTGGGTATAACTAAAATCGGGGTCAGTGTCGGAGTGGAGCGACTACAACTACTCCAGAGCGCTCCGGAGGAGTAGCTCCAGCTGTTGCGGAGCAGATGTTGGAGCATAAAAAAGTCGAGTTTACTGGAATGTAATGTAATAATAGTCAAATTGATTGGAGCCGTTTGAAAAAATAGAGTCATAATAATATTTATAATAGTTCACTAAGCTTGCAATATACATATGCACACATATTAAAACTATTTTGTGGGCGCTCGGAGTCTACCCCCCTGGTAGAAATTGCTCACAGTTTTATCTTGTATCTTACCCCACAAGGGCCAGTTATTATGTAAACCAATATTAATTTGACTGAAAAGCATCAAAGTGTTTGCAATTCATGAAGAAACACATAGAAAATTAAGTCCCGATCAGCATACCGATGAGCATTCAGTAAATCTCATCGAAGACCTCATTAAATATCATGAAACTGCTCCCTATACTATACTAAACTAGAAATAAATAAATATTTATTCTTGTCATTACCATATCTCATCGTGACACTCATTATATACTCATCGAAGTGCTAATCTAATATTGTTAAATGCACAAAAGAGAAGCAAAGTATACATTTCTAAATAAGTGAAAGGGATGCAATCTCTCATACACACTATCCTTGAATAAATAAATAAATGATTATTTTCCCGGTTTTTATTCAAACGCAAATAAATTTCATCGGGACGTTCATCTGATTACTAATGAGGAACTCATTGATGTGTTTATCGTGATTTGTCAAATTTGTTCAAATTCAAATTCAAAGTTTATTTATTACAAACCCCGGCATATGCGCCACACAGACAAGTATTGGGTACAGCATGTATGTCTGTTCTGTACCCTGACTAGAGTATTGCTTGGATTGGAATTGATTATAGAAAAAGGAGTAAATTAAATACCTATTATTTACTGTTTCAATCTAATTCATCGGAGCACTCCAGCATTCTAATGCAAGAGTTTATCAATTTACCGTTCAACTCCGGAGTGATTTACTGGAATAATTTTTCCTAACTGATTCGCTCCGGAGTAGAGCAAAGGTAGTGCAGCAGTAAACTGTCCCACTCACGGTACTCTGGAATTAACCAATTCAAACTCATTGTAAAGGAGCTATTGAAGATCCTGATTATGCTGAAAATACAAAGGAATTTAATACCCTCCGATAAATGATATATCTAAATCAAAGAGGTTTCAGTATAAATTCCTCTCTCTCTCTCTCTCTCTCTCTCCCTCTCTCTCTCCCTCTCTCTCTCTCTCTCTCTCTCTCTCTCTCTCTCTTTCTCTCTCTCATGAGACTCAGACGGAATCCATTGACTATCATCAATTTTTATTTCAAATCTGTTCAAGTAAATAACTCCAGTTTATCTGGTTAACGACAGGGCACCGAAATATTGTATAGGAAAACCCCTTTTAGCAGTTGGTAGGTATTCCTCAATGTTTTTTTCTTTTGTTAATTTTCCATCTTTTGTAATGTTTTTGCTTGAAGAAATGATTTAAAATCCTTCCTGCCCAGAGCTATTCGTATCAAAACTATTTAACTATTTTATTATTTTTATTTCATTTTTATGTATTATCTTCTATTGTGTTTAAAAGACTAACTGGGCCTGGCCACTAAACCAGCATTCGTGCAACGGTAGCTACTCTCGAACGGCTACCCTCGGTCGGTTACGACATTTATGCTTTTCAACGTCGATATGTATGTACATACATCACAATTCTCACATAACATTAGAATGACATGTTGCCACGCAACATATACAAAATCAACTAAAACCCTCTGGAGATAATAATAATTTTTTTTTTATTTATATTTGCTCTTTATTTTTGGCTCTTTTAAATATTCCTTAAAACTAATTGGCAAAAGGCACGAAATTGTAAAAAAAGACACTAGCTAAACTAACTTATAAACAGTCAAAAGGGACAATTAAAAACAATTATAATAATTAATACAACAAAAATGACACACAAAAAGGAAAACAAACAAGACAAAATTCTCAAAAGAGACTAAAAACGGACACAAGAATTTTGAAAAAGATCTAAAGTTTAACCAACCAGTCCCAATTTTGACAATTAGGTAATAATAATAAATATAATAATAATTTTATACTGCTTAGAGTAAATATTGATATTTATCTGGTAGTGTAAGAATTTATGTATTTAGCAAAAGAATTTAAGAAAAACATTATTTTAAAAAATCATTACCTATTTTGCAAAGTGTTTCCTTGTTACGAACGAGAACAAACCTTTTAAAAAATGGGTTTAATGATTTTATAACCGTAAATTTTCTTGCCAGCGTAAACATGTTTTTATACCAAAACCAGTATAGAAAAATTGAAAAACCATGTAATTCTGAAAATCGTTTGAAATAAGTATTGAAACTCAAATCATAATTTCAAAAAATAATTAGAATGCCAGTTATAAAGGGTTTTCAAATAAGAGGTGTTGTTTTAATTAGCCCGCTAATTAGCCCATTATTTCGGTAGATGTCACTTTTGGAGCTATCATTTTTTGACACTTGACAAGTAGAAACTACGCCATTAATAAAAATGGAACGATACACGATTCAACAACGCATTGAAATTATTAAAACTCACTATAAAAATGGTGAAAATGTGGCAGAGACGGTTCGTAAAACTCGAACATTTTTGGGTCGTCGTGAAGCACCTTGTCGGACCGCAATACAGAAATTGGTAGAAAAATTCGACCTGTCTGGACAAGTTAGTGATGTGAAGAATAAAGCCCGTGCACGTCGCTCAAGAACAGCCGAGAATATTGCTGCTATAGCCGAAAGTGTTGAAGAAAACCCAGGTTTGTCCATTCCTCGTCGTTCTTTGGAATTAGGCATTCCACAAACGTCATTACACCGTATTTTGCATAAAGATTTGTGTCTTAAGGCTTATAAAGTTCAGTTAACACAAGAACTCAAGCCAGCCGATCATCAACAACGTCGAGTCTTTGCTGATTGGGTCCTTGAAATGCATGACAATGATCCGGAATTCCATCGAAAACTCATCTTGAGTGATGAGGCCCATTTCCACCTCGATGGCTCCGTCAACAAGCAAAATTGTCGCATCTGGGGCTCGGAAAACCCAAAAGTTATTGTTGAAAAGCCTCTCTATCCTCAACGTGTGATTGTTTAGTGCGGTTTATGGTCCCGCGGGGTCATGGGACCTTACTTTTTCAAAAATGAGGCTGGAGCAACAGTTACGGTGAATGGATTGCGCTATTGACAGATGATTGATTTTTTATGGCCGGAATTGGATGGTATTGATCTGGACAACGTTTACTTTCAACAAGACGGCGCTACGTGCAATACAAGCAACGAAACCATTGATCTTTTACGGGAAAAGTTTCCGGACCGTGTTATCTCTCGAAGAGGTGATCACAATTGGCCACCGAGATCTTGTGACTTAACACCTTGCGACTTCTTCCTTTGGGGCCACGTGAAAGAGAAGGTCTACGCCAACAGCCCAGCGTCGATTCAAGACCTCAAAGATGGAATTCGTGAGGCTATCGAGGACATAGGGCAGCCACTTTGCGATTTGGTTATGGAAAATTTCATGAAAAGGATATGGTCCGGTAGGCGTGGTCGTGGTGGTCATTTGGCTGATGTAATTTTCCATTATTAACGGCATACCTTCCTCTTTATAATGAAATAAAGATCCGATCATTTATCTCAAAAAATGGCATTTTTCTTTGAATATCAAAATAACACCTCTTATTGGAAGACCCGTATTTGCTTCTATAAAGTGAAATTATACAATATTACTAAATATAATTATTGAAATCATAAAAACAACTAAGCGTTCCAGCAGAGAAATAGTAGATATGTAATAATTTCACTACTCTTGTTTTCTGTTGCCTCAGTCAGTCAGCTGTTCAATAAACATATGTAGTAGGTATTTAAGATATTACCACAAAACGCGACGCACATGACGTCATTTTTATTTTTTTATTACCGAATGCAAATATGATGAAAAGTTGATTGATGAACTAATTTATAAATAAAAGTTGATCTTGAAGTTTATACATCTCAAATGTCAACACATTTAATCTGCTAGCATATTTTTTCCACCTATAGTTAATTTCGCGTCGAAAATTCAAATCTAATGCATGTATCATCACCTGAGACCAGTTCGACCGATTTGACTCATTTCTTTTTTTGTTGTGGATTCGTAATTGTCAGCACAAGGTTCTTAGGGAAAGAAAAATTGGAATCGGCAACACTTTTTTGGTGTTTCCATTCAAAACTTCGAGCTTTCACTATATATTTGGAAACTACCAGAAACGTGAAAGCTCAAATGTAGTAGGTACACGGAGTTTTTAAAAAAACATTTAAATTTAAGTTAAAAAATGCGGCAAATCTGACAACTCCTTCGTAGGGTTGCCAAATTTCGTTTTTAAATGGACTAAATCGGGTTACACCTTCTTGATGTTGTTATACAAAACTTTGGTTTTTCACGATATACTTGGAAGCTGTCGAGGTGGAGAGCTCATATTTTATACACGACACTTTTATAAAAATTGCAAGCACGTGTCTCCAAAAGTGCAGCAAATCGAGCAACCCTTTCTTAATGTTGCCATACAAAACTTAGTTTTACACTATATATTTGGAAACTATCTGACGCGTCGACATAGAGAGCTGAAATTTTGTACATGTGCCTTTTACAAACAAAGAAAATTTAAGTTCGAAAATGAGACCAACCGGGCAACTTCTTCGTAGGGTTGCCATACTAAAATTTCCTTTTTAACTAACGCGTCGATGTAGAGAGCTTGACTTTCCCACACATATGAACGTATGTACGTACCACATGGACCAATTTGCGCACACCAGACACACACCCACGCACACACACACACACACACACACACACACACACACACACACACTGGCACAGAATGAAACCCTAGAGTACGGAATCGTGCGATCAAGTCAAATTAGCTTCGATATTAGGCAATTCTAACCATCCCACCCCTTTTATCGACCACTTCCACCCATTTAGGCATCTATATATATTATCGCCGGGCATCGCTGGCGGCCTCCCCTAGTAAAATAAATTAAAAGGCACACAATCAAAACAACAGAGATATGAATTCAAATGGAGAAAACTGATCTTCAACAAAGGTTGTTTCCTAATTCCTTTCCCTTTTCCCTTCCTGCCATGCTGTACTTTGCATTATAGGATATCCCCTGAGCTTGGTTTAGTAATATTTATAAATAAAATGAAAAAATATGTTATTGCTCTTTATCTAAAGAAATTAAATGAACATATGTAGTACTACAACCATTCACGTAAAAAAGAAATGAACAGTTAAACTTGCAGCAGTCAATGATGTAGTTAGGAGAAAGCTTTCCATCTCCAACAAGTACGAAACAACCAGAATGACAGCACGGTAGGACCAAGAGCATTAAAATGTTGACAGATTGTAGCTGATAGCCTGTGACGTTATTCTGTGACTAATGTATATACATATTTATAGGAAAGCCAGAGAAAGGAGAGAGAATATTGCGTTCTCTGCACCGTGCTTTCTTATACATTTTCACGATAATTCGTCACTAATAGCGGAACGTGGTCCGTAATGGGAATATCTTGTATTCTACATACCTTGGGTGGGATTAAACAAACAAAACATACTAAAATTATCATTGCCTCAAAAGTTTTCATTAATAAGCAGATTTTACTGATTGACGAGAGAGTAGCATTTTTATCCTACCAGGGAGAATCATCCTTACCATTGTATCGTTTTTATATTCCAGATGATGAAATCATAGGTGGTATATTAAGTTTGTCATTCCGTTTGTAACGCGTAGAAATAATGATGGTAGAACAAAATGAATTAGACACCCACGCTAAATTTAAGTTCGAAAATGGGACAAATCGGGTAAATCCTTCGTGGGGTTGCCATACATAAATTTCGTTTTTCACTACATATTTGGCACTGACTAAGAACGCGTCGACGTACAGAGCTGAAATTTTGTACACGATACTTTCATGGAAATATTAAATCAAATTTAAAAACTGGGCTGAATCGGGCAACTTTTTCTTGGTGTTGCCATATAAAAATGTAGGTTTTCTACATATACACTGAAAAACTACATTCCTAGACGTTTTTATTGTACTGAAAAGTTTTCTACAATATAAATTCCTATAAAATTGGTTTTAATCGTTCTAGAAATAGATGCGAAAAATCACCTCAAAAGTCAACTTGCGCACAGATGAAAGACCGACGATACAAAATTACATACGGGTATCATCCGAATTGTGTGCTGTACGTTGCGTATTTCTATGCATAAAACTCGAGAATGCGGCTTAAAAACTGCTAAAAAATCTCGCAATTTATTGTGGTTCTGCAATTCCTGTGAGACAGGCCCCCGGCCCCTTTTTTTTTACGCGCTCGCGTTGTAAAAAGAGACCTTGACCACCTTAAGAACATGTTGGTTGACCTATCGGACAAATTTAATCTTAATATTCAGTTTATTGAGCGAAAAAAGGTTGACTGCTCCAGTCAGAGTTCTCCTTCTGTTGATGTGCCCATATGCAGCGTTTTGAGCCCAGATGGATAATACCACTCCAGCTCTTACTTCTGAATCGACAGTAATAAATAATATTACTTCTGTGTCCACATTAGGGAATGTTATTGGTACCTCTTTGCGGGCAGTACCAAATCCTTCAAGTGCTTTCATCACTAGGTTCTCTCTGATGACATATTGAAGTATCTCAAATTCAAAAACATTGCAAAAGAGGGTACTTCTTGTCGAAAAATTAGTAATCTTCCAAACCGGTTACATCTTTTGTCTTAACTGTATATATATATATATATATAGCTTTGATTTTTCACTTCATTTGAATTTATTTTCATCTAGCATATAATTTATTGGTCTTACAATGGAAAGGGTATATGTAAATATAAGTAGCACTTGACTAGAAATGAAAGTGACGCAAGTAGAAGCTCCAGATAACCAAACGAAACCGAAATAATGCATAACGTTAGGGGAACCCGGGGTTTTGTAAGCGTACCTCTTGGAAAATGCTCAAATTTGCAAATTTTCGCGGGATTTGTCGCGGTTAAATTGCAGCAGAATTTGGACGAAAGTGCCAAAATCATTCGGATAAAGAAGGTACGTAGATTTTCAATTCTGTAAGTGGAATTTCCGTGCATTTTCGAAAGATCTCCGGTAGATAGCGAGAAGTGGGTATGCAAAATTTTTATAGATTTAATTTTTTTTTAAATATGTAAGTGACATCCAATCTTCCTGCAATTTTGTACAGACAATCTCTTAGTAAAAGCGCATCCATAAAGAAATAAAAAAAACCGGATCAATAGATAAGTTGTAGAAGAACATTTCGAAATGAATTTTTAAGACAGTACTTTGGTAGTCGAAAATTAAATTTCTTAACTTAATCAGAAGGAGAGGAAAAATATGTTCAAAAAATCAGAAAAAAAACTAGCAAAAGGACTTTTGCAAATTGGATAATATTTACCTCACCTCCCTCAGAACACCCGAATTCAGGAAATGAGAAACCTTTTCCCATTGGTGTATATGAATGACCTTTTGACATTGAATTTATCATCCGATTTTGATGAGATTGTGTACGAATGTTTTGCACAGATGGTAGAATATAAAAGAAATACCCCCATCCCGGAAAAATTATTTTGTTTTTTTTTTTTTATTATAATAATATATAAGTTACCCACCACGGGTTACCACTCTGTAACCCGCTGCCATACGAATCTCTAATAGTTTCAAAAAATCATAAAAAAACTCACAATGAACTTACAAAGAAGAATTTTGAAAATCGGTTGGGCGACAGATAAAGGTGCTAGCATCATAGAATATGATGCTAATTAATGTAAACTTACAGTAATTTAGCCAACCTCGCAATCTTATTTTCGGAAAGTCTCCTAAACTAATTGAAGTAATGAATTCTGGTTTTCTGTGTATGAAAGATAACGGATTATAGATAATTGTAACGAAAAAAAAGTGACTTAAATATTGCGAATATACCAGCAAGATGGTAATTATCAAAGCTTTAATATAGTTTAATATTTATTATCAGAAGGAAAAAGTTTCAAGTATATCTTCACGTATATAAAAAATTCTTACGCACTCCTACTTAATTGTTCAAGAAGGTATTTTTTTTTTGGATTCTCCGGAATGATACGAAGAACGAAAATATTTTTTATTTGTTATTCCATCACACAATTCATTTAATTTTAGGTGGCAAGTTTCAAGTCATGGTTTTGAGTCATGATCAAGTCCCAAATAGCGAAATTGAGTGACTCGAAA
Source organism: Dioctria rufipes (assembly GCA_963924295.1). NCBI lineage: Eukaryota > Metazoa > Arthropoda > Insecta > Diptera > Asilidae > Dioctria > Dioctria rufipes. The sequence continues at coordinate 78,454,180 of OZ002743.1, read as the reverse complement.
CAAAAAATGAAAAATAGAATAGAAAAATGGAAAGAAATTAAGAAATGAAAAGTTGAGAAAAAAAAGTTCGTTCATAAAAGGTAAAAATTAAACAAAAAAACAAAAAAAAAAGAGATTAATTCGAAAGAATTGAATCTGCGTACGCCCGTAGTGGGCTGAAAACAAAATATAAAAACAAAAAAATAAACAAAACAAAAATAAGCATTTCTCATTAGCAGAAAATCTTATACTCTTCAGTACGGCCTGGTTTTCTGCCTACCATAGACGTTTAAAAGAGATCAAACTGATGTCATTTCTAATAAACTAAGAATAAATTCTCTGTGTGAATTATATGAAGAAAAAACTCCTATATTTTACCAAGAAGGAAGAAACAAAATTAGAGATTACTCTTTAAGATTTTTTACCGGGGCAAACTTATATTTGTTCAAGAAGGCATTTTTTGGATTCTCCGGTATATAGCAAAAGCTAAAAAAAAAATATTTGTTATTTCATCACACAACCCATTTGATTTGGGTGACAAGTTTCAAGTCTTGGTTTTGACTCATCAACAGGTCCAAAATAGCGAAATTGAGTGACTTGAAAAACAAATGAAAAAATAGAACAAAGAAAAGAAATGAAAAAATGAAAAAAGAAAAAATTGAGAAAAATAGAAAAAAAATGTTATTTAAAATATTTAAAGACCAGATTCATTCGAAACGCCCGCAGTGGACTGAAAAAAGAAAAAATGAAGAAGAAGAGCGTTCCGTGTTAGCAGAAAACCCCTCACTCATCGGTACGGCTTGTTTTTAGGGTCTAAAGTACAAAAATATAGGTGAATAATTTCTAGGGGAGGGGCATTTAGGGACGGGGGGGGGTTGTACCACCCCTCTTTGGGGGTGGTCCAAAATACGTCATGTTTGGTATCAAATTAAAGAAGGACGAGAGGGTAATCGAGTTATGTAGGGTTCTTTTTTATCATTTTAACGTCATAACTGACTGTTTACCGCCGAAAGACGGATTTTTCGCACGTGGGTCATATACACTCCACTTCCTATATTTTTCATACATTTCTTCCGTTCTTTATGTCACATGCATTAGTACTCTGTTGGAAACATTTTACTCATGGAAAGTGAATTTCTACGAATTACCAGTTCTTCATAAAGATGAGTTGAAATTATGTTCATTTTTGTACCAAAAAGCGCCCAATTTTTATACCCTAGATGAAATCATAGGGGTATACTAAGTTTGTTATTCCGTTTGTAACACCTCGAAAAAATTATGGTAGAGCAAAATGGACTGGACACCAATTCATAATATTAAAAGTTATTTCGATTTTTGCATGTCCGTCCGTCCGATAACTGGAGAACGCGTATACTTAGAGAGCTGAAATTTTGTACACGAACTTTAAAAAAAAAGTAAAATTAAGTTCGAAAATGAGACAAATCGGGTAATTCCTTTGTGGGGTTGCCATATAAAAATTTCGTTTTCCGCTATATATTTGAACACTGCCTGAGAACGCGTCGACATAGAGAGCTGAAATTTCGTACATGATGTTTTTACTACATTAGCAAATAAAATTTCAAAAATGGACTAAATCGGGCAACCCCTTCTTGGTGTTCTAGAAATATATGCGAAAGACCACTTCAAAAATCAAACTTGCACAGAAGGGTGACAATGCGAAATTTCATAAGGGCATTCATCTACTTCTAGGGTATCATAAGAATTGGTCTTAGACCAATTCTAGCTTTTTTACTTGTTCATCTTAAGAAGGACTGATTCACTTGTTTTGCAGTTATCTCCAAACCCATTTATCAGACTTAAAAACTAATTACATATCTAGGGGACAAAATGAAGATACGATTTCATCCTACATACAAGCATTAACGTTCTTATTTATAATAAAATTTTTATAGCATCTCTTCTGCACTGCAAGACGAACAAATTGACCATTTTCGCGTGATTTAAAATTTTTAGCAGGTACCTTGATACACCAAAATCCATATTTCTTTGTAAATATTTGAAGGATTTCCACAATATAATTTAAAAATTCCTAGGTACCCAAAATACAACAAAAACATACAATACTGTCAGTTACTTCTCCACAACTAAAACAGCCGAGAGTTTTGTCGATTGGAATAGAGAGTTTGGTAATCCTCAATACAAATTCCTCGAGTTACAGAATTCCGAATGGAGAGCTAAATGTCAAAAGAACTCTCATCTCCGCAATTCCATAACTCTACGTGTTAGTGAATCCAGCTCCTGTGGACGTAAATGTATTTTGGGCCTCATTATGCAGAACAAAAAAACTGACCGACTCGCAAACTCCACCTCTCTCACCGTAATTGCCTTCCTCTGCTGAAGCAAAAGGAAGAATAAACCAGTACATAAAAATTGGAATTATCAAAGTTAAATTTCAGAAAAAAAATTCCAAGAATATATCGTTTCCGTTATCTATATATATATATATTAATGTGTTAAGCCATAGTTTAAGCCTAAATTTTACTTAAGTCTAGATATAAACAATGTCTTATGAATAAGTTCCAACACACACCTCTACCTTTACTTTTCCCAAGCTTAAAAGTATAACATACCTTTGGATATTCAAAGAACGGGTTTACAGATATGTAGAAAACCAAGGAGGTAAATATAATTGTTGCACAACCTGTATAATTGATTAACATCGCTTGCCAAGCAAATGGACCATATTCTTCTCTGAAATAATTATTTTTGCTTAAATTAGAAATAAAAGAATATTATGAATCCACTTACACTACAAAAATATTTTTTCTGCCGACAGCCATGCACGTTACTACCATAGCAAGTAAAAAGCAAAATACACCAAAAAATGCATGAATTGAAGCGTGAAATTCTGTCGTTGCAGCATTTGCTATTTTAAAGACAAATATTGGTATTGACATAATAAACTAAAAAAAAAAAAAAGAAAAAAAAAGTGAGTCCAAACAATTTATTAAAAGACTATTGCGACATACTTCCATTACGAAAACAAACATTACGAAAAGTCCAAACCAATCATGAAGCGTGTGGAAATGAAAGCCTTTATGTTTATGATTACCCACAATACCAGCCACTAGACCTAAAATTCCAAAAATTAATGCACCGATCATAAAGACCAGATGCGCCCATTTCACTTTTTTTAAGTCATAAATCCTGAATAATCGAAACATCACTAATCCTGCAACAATGAAGAAGAACAGACAATATAGATAATAGCATAGGAAAAAATAATATGCACCTACCATTTCCCATACAAAAGATAAATGCGAAACACATTAATATGCTGTGTAAATTCCAAAGGCGGTTAACATAATCTGCCTGTTCTTCACCTGGTTTTTCAGCAACACTTGCTCCGCCCATATATTTTACTAAGATGACTGTTAACGTTGCCAATGCAGAAATTGCAAAAAATTCACATAGAATAAAAATAATTAAAAGAACTAAATTCGGATGTTTCTCCAGGAGAGGCATTGTTATGTTAATACTGAAGATCTAGATGTGCTTGAAATCCTTATAAAATTCATCAACCACAAATTTTTATACACGCGCAATAATTCGAAAATACTAATGGCTAAAAACCAACATAAATGATGATAGTACAATTTTATTGACACTGACACATTTTCATTGGTATGTATGTTTTAAGATGTTTTTCTCTCAAGGGTAAATCACTGACATATATAACATGGACTGCCTGATTTTCTATTTCATATGCGTCAACTTTTTTTGGCAGGGTGTGACAATTGTCTTAATTTCAAGTTTTACTTTCGCTTTAATATTCATATTAAAAGTTCAACAAATTACAGATGCATTCGAAATTATTTTTATTCTTGGAAGCTTATCTCATACAACATCAAATGTTTTTTAAACTTGATTTTTAAAGAAATAAAATTAAGCAATTTGTCTACCTGCCCCTAGAACTAGCTATGGGTGACAGAGAAAGGATTACAAATATTGTAATGCCATCTATTTCCGCGGAATAAAGTAGTTAAACCAAAACGAGACAACTATAGAAAAGTGATGCCATCATAATGTCAAATAATGTAAGCAATTTCAGTAGTATCAGCAGTCCATTTTATATATGTCAGTGAGTCGTATCCTCCATGTATTCAGTATTGAAATCATTGGTAAAAATTTTAAGTTTTGTGTAGAGAGAGCAAAATACATATTGGGGTTTCACTTTGTTTTTCTGTTATTTTTTTTTTTAATTCATGTCCTTCAAAGAATATACTGGAATGTCAAGATTTTAATATTTATTTTGAATTCACGACGAATTGTTAATTAACATTTTTTCTAAAAAAAAAAAAACAAAAAACAAAACAAAAAACATTTGTTCCGAATTTCCACAAAAACTTTTTTATTAAGTTTGTTAACAAACAACAGCTGACGCGTTTCGCCTTCTTAGGGCATCCTCAGAGCTACTAAACTAATTCCAATCCAAATGCAAGCTGCAATGCTGCAACCGTAACAAAACATAACACATTAACAACCCGTGTGTATGTGAATATCTACTGATCTACTGTATACAAATAAAATAAATAAAATACATAAATACATAATAAAAACATAAAAACATACTTGTATGTATATGAGACTGTAACCAACAACTACACAACTAAATAAATAAATAAATAGATAAAAAGGCAAATTAAAAATAAATAAATAAAAAAGAAACAAAATACACAATTACAATTTCATAAGACCTGGTTCAAGAAGTGGGCTTTTATTTGTGAAATCTATCTGATCGTTCAGCAAGATCCCGCCATCAATTTTGGAATTTTTAACTTGATAAATTTCGTATTTATCTAATACACGTCCGCCAGGCAATCTATGCATCAATTCTACATACTTGTGTCCTGTGTCAATTAAATGTTTTGCTAAGCCAGAGGTAGGTTTATTTAATTTTGCTGAATTAATGTGCTCACCAAAACGTTGTTTTAATGAACGCTTAGTCTTTCCTATATATATACCCGGACAGTCCTCACAGCTTATCTTATACACTCCACTTGATTTTAATATATCTGTTTTACGTCCAATCTTATTATTAACTAATAAATTTTTTAAATTTCTGGCATTAAAAAATGCTGGTTCAATGTTTTTATTCCTCAAGGGTTGGGTTAAATTGGAAGATATATTTTGGATATATGGGATTTTTCTCCAACCTTTCTCATCCGTCTTCTCAAGTAGTGGAAACACTTCATTTAAATTCAACTTTCGTTGATTTTTATTTAATAATTTATAAATGATTCTAGTATCATACCCATTATTTCTTGCAATCATTTTTATAAAACTTAATTCTTTCTTAAAGTTTTCATTTTTTAAAGGAACATTTAATAATCTATTTATTAACGAATGAAAGGCTGCAATTTTTGTGTTCCAAGGATGGCAAGAATGACTAGGAATAACCGCGTCAGAATAGGTCTGTTCGCGTACTTCTCGTGCAAAAACTTTCTGGGTAAAAACTTACTCGTGTGGTGGGGGAAGAATGTAAAAAGCATGAAAAAGTAAACGAACGCTTTTCATGCAACTTCGTGAAAAACAAGAAGAAGAAGTATGGAATAACATTTGCGAATTGAGTATTGTTTTATTTTTCTTAACTTATTGCACTCTTGCAAAGTCTCGTGGGACTTGAACAGTCATACTATCTTCATTCAACATTTTTATTGCGCTTTAAAAACTTTTCAGAAAATTAAAAAAATGAACTTTCCTATGACAACTGTCAATTTTCCTTGCAAGAATTGTGCAGTAACTAAAAACTTCCGGTAAATTCATGCGAGAGGGGAAGCTGTGACGTATGCAAAACTCGTGTAATTTTGTCTGCACGAGAAAGTAAACGAACGGAAAATGTGTAAGTTCGTGCAAATTCATTGCAATGCATTGTCCCAAAACTGAGTACGCGAACAGACCTAATATGTATCTTTTCTAAAGATGTCAAAGCTCAAGCTATTGTCATTTTCTATTTTAATGCACAGGTCAAGAAAGTTTAAAATTTTATTGCCAACTTCCACAGTAAATTGAATATTACTATCAATTTTGTTTAGGAACGAATTTAAAAACAACGAAAGTTGTCTATCAGAACCAATCCAGATGCAGAAAATATCGTCAACATAACGATACCATCTGAAGATGTGTTTGGTTAATAGATTATTTGAAGAAAACATTAGCTCCTCAAAGTAATCCATAAAAATATCTGCACAAAAGGGTGAAAACGCAGAACCCATTGCCAAACCATCACTCTGTTCATATAATTTGCCATCAAATGAAAAATAATTTTGTTTTATACATAAGGTTAATAGATCGATTAGCTGTGACGCATTACCCGGGTTGGAAATTTCAGTACGGATTCCATCTTTTAAGATATTTGTCAATTTATCTCTTGGAATCGACGGAAAGAGACTACAAACGTCAAAAGAAACCAACTTAGAATTAGATGGTAACTTAAGGTATTTAATTTTATCGATTAAATCAAGAGAGTTCTTAATGGAAAATTTGCCTTTGAAATTTATCATGGCGGGCACTACACTACTTAACTTTTTACATAAGTATTGCGATGGAACACAGCATGCAGAAACAACGGGGCGGATCGGTATATTTTCTTTATGCAACTTTGGTAATCCATATAAAGCTGGTACTGATGGATTACTATTTTTTAAAGAAAACTTTTCCCTGACGTCAAAAATAAGATCGGCGTTGTTTATTGCATTAATGATTTCTCTGTTAAATCTTGCTGTTGGATCAGTCTTTAACTCCCTAGCCTTCATCGTATCTAGACACTGGTAAACTTTATCTAAATAAACTTCTTTACTTAAAATGGTAATAGAATTGCCTTTATCCGCCTTGCATAAGATTAATTCTTCATCTTTTAGTTTTTTCTTTATAGAACCTAATGCTTTTTCCTCTACTCTATTCCTAACTAAATTCTTTTTTCCACTATTAATTGCATTAGAACATTCAAACCTTGTAGCTACATCACTTTCATCTAGAGCGGCATCCACATGTACAGCGAGATTTAAAATTTCTTTGTCTCCTATCCTGATGGGGCATGATTTAATCCACATTCCAGTAACTGACGTTCATTAGCAGAAAAAGAAACATCAGTAAGGTTCAACAACCTCGGATAAAATCTGACGGAATTACTCGGATGCGCATGTATATTAAATTTAACTCGATTCAGCAATGCTTCTAGTTTTGTTTTTTGGCGATTGTACTCATGGCTGGTTTCCATAACCACGTCCAATTCCAAAGAATGCAAACACGCTGAGAGTTGGGAGAATATCACTTTCAAGTGTGCACTAATATTGTCACGAGTCTTGTAATGTGATTTAATTACGTTGTTCAGCCATATGTGTATTAAGCTTTTTGGAAGGTTACAATTTTGTTAATTGTTTTAATTAAAATGAAGTTATCTCACGAAACGTATAGCGTATGTTGTATTCAGGCATGATACAAAAGCTGTGCTCTTTTGTGAACCTTGTTCTAGAACTCCCATATACTGGAGAGAACAAATTGTTCTGTTGATTGAAGCAAACTATTTGTACTGTTCGCTTCATTTAAATCTTTCTAAGAAAATGTATGAGGAGTTCTTTTGTGTGTGTATCTTTTGTTCTGCTCTGTTCTGCGGATACAAAAGAGCACAGCTAATTATAAAAAGGTATCGTGTTTCGAGAGGAACTCTTTGCGTTATTACCATTGAATAAATAACTAATAAGGAAATTCAATTGTATGTAAATCACAAAACGGCATTGGAAATTGTTAAATTTTTGTCATGGATGTTTATTTTTATAAATATTTCACTTTTATTTTACTTAAAACACTATAATTTATTAGTAAAGCTATTAAACTTGCTTGAAGAATACTTTCCCACAACAATAACGCCGATTGTTTCTGCAGCACAGAACAGCGCATTTCAAAATCATAATTAAAGACTCTGTAGTCTCAATTACATACAATCTTGTTCACAAAACAATATTTCACTACACACTGTATTCGCACGATACTCCGCTTTCTATTAGTTATTTATTCAATGGTTACTATATCAATTTGGATACGATTGTCATTCCCAGCGAATTTGGGTTGAGTTTTTTGTATTAAACAGGGGGGCATATCAACCACTTCGAAGTTACAGGGTGATTAAGAAAATATGCTATGTTTTCACAAAACATCCTGTATCTGAAAACGTAAGGAGTGTGCGGTCACCTCCAAGAGATCATTGTATGCAGAACTTCATGACCTTTCCAATGACTGCTCAATCAGCCCCATACTCCCGTCTTCACAGGACTTATTTTGGTCTAAACTAAAAATTCCGGATTTTCTTTACCTTTTTTTTTTTTTTTTGCAAAAACGTGGTTAACATAACTCATAACTGTGTGGTTTTTCCTCTTTAATTTGACCTATCTGCAGCCGTTAAAGAGTTATTACCTGATAACCTATTCAGTTCATACCGAAGTTAGACGATATTTTTTTTAAATGACGTATTTTCAGTCATTAAGTAGGTTAAGAGCTAATAACTCTTTAACGGCTACAGATAGTACCTACATAGGTGTAATAGGTGAAATTAAAGATAAGAGTTCATAGTCTACAGTTTTTTTGAAAAAAATGTCATGTTTACTAACTTTTTGTAAAAAAAAAAATTAAATCTCAAAGTAATGGAGTACAGTGCTAATTGAGCAGCCGTTGGAAAGGCCATGAAGTTTTGTATACAATGGTCAATCAGCTCTTAATGGTGACCGTATACCCTGTACTTTTTAAGATATAGGGTGTTTGTTGAATAACCAGTTTTTTTTTTTGCTTAATCGCCCTGTAACCTCGAAACGGTTGATGTGAACCCCCCGCCCCCTTCTACCATACCTTATTTGTTTGATAAGGTGAGTACTATCACCTCCTGCTCTATGGACCACATAGGTGAACACCATGTATTGACTAAAATACGTTTTACATTTAACAATATTAGTTTCTTCGGTTAAATCACTTCGGGAAAAGTAATTATATGTGCTAGTGAGAAAGCAAAGAAATTTCCAAATAGAAATTTTTTTGACTTTGATAAGGACGATTGAAATTGAGACGAACAAATTTGTGACATTTGTCACCTAAATTCACAGTACAGAGAATACAAGTTATTCTCATAATGAACCACGTTCCACCATTAGGTGACGAAATATCGTGAAATGTATAGGAAAGTACAGCACAGAGAACACAATACTCTTTCTCCTCTCTTTGTCTTTCCCATAAAAATTTATATACAGGGTGTTTCCGCCTTGGTGGTCCATAGAGCAGGAGGTGATAGTACTCACCTAGATGAGCAAAAGATTGTATGGGAGGGGGGGACACATAAACTGTTTGCGAATTACAGTGTGATTAAGAAAAAATGTAGTTTTTCATAATATACCCTGTATCTTAAAAATTACATTACGTACGGTCACAGTTAAGAACTCAATACAGAACTTCAAGGCCTTTCCAACGACTGCTCAACCAGCACCGTACCCTTCTCATTTCAGGAGTTATTGGGGTGTAAAATAAAAATTTCGGATTTTCTTAACTTTTATTTTTTTATTTTGACCTCTATTTTTTTTTTTTTGCAAAAAGGTAATTAACATAACTTTGTTTTATAAAAATTGTAAACTGTAAACTTTCCTCTTCAATTTTACTTATGTCTGGATGCCCAAACGCTAGCCATTAAGGAGTTATTAGCTCTTAACCTATTCTCAAAGCTATTCGCAAAATATTTTTAAAGATAATTTGTTCCCGTAGTAGTGAAAATCGTTATTTAAAAAAAAATCGTCTAATTTCGGTATGACCTGAATAGGTTTAACGGCTGCAGTGAGGACATAGAGTGTAATAGGTCAAATTAAAGAGGAGAGTCTACAGTTTAGTTTTTATAAAAAAAAGTTATGTTAAAATAGAGGTTGAATTAAAAAAAAAAAGTAAGAAAATTCGAAATTTTTATTTTAGACTCCAATAACTCCTGAGAGGAGAAGGGTACAGTGTTTGTTGAGCAATCGTTGGAAAGGCCATGAAGCTCTGCATACAATTAGCTCTTAACTGTGAGCCTCATTTAACGAATTGTGCGAACATATTTCGAATAGAAACGGAATTTGACCGCCAGCGGCAGCGGCTAAATTGCGTTTTTAAGTAATCTCCAAAATCGTCGCGCGGCAACTATTTTACCGCGCCGCTGCCGGTGTGACTTATAGATTTAATTTTGCAAAAGCAATCGTGCAGCGGCAACTTAAAAATGCCCGTCGTTTCCTGTGTGATAACCAGTTAATGAAAGTGGTTAAATTTGTATTGATTTGGGAACCTGGACCATTAGCAATTTATTTTGATGAGTATAAAGACAAATCCTACCAAGTTATTTTTTCTTAAAGACTTACATACTTGAAAAATGTTGTTCAAAATGTATATGCACATTTAGAGAAAAATAAACTGTGTGTGTTTCGTATAGAGTAGAGAAACATTAAATCTTTGTCACCGGAGACCCAGGTCATTAGCATCAAGACGAACATTCATAAGGTGTAATTATGATAAATAATTCCAACTTGTAAATTGACGTTTTCGTAAAAAATAGTAGGCTGGCACTGCGTGTCACATATAAGGTGCAGAGAAAAATCATTTCACTTGTTTTGAGAACGATAGAATTGTAAAATCTAGTTATATTACCTTTGCTTAAAAAGCTTAACAGACTTTGCATTAATAAATAATTTATTTTATTTTAAACGACCAAATTCGATGATCTATTCACACTAAGTGTAAAAAAACATCGCTATTATAACAACTTTTCTGATCTTTTATTTTGGCTTGTCTACGATTATAAAAATGGCTACTAAATCAGGTCAGCCACCAATATTTTATAAAGACTCTGAAGTAAAAGAGTTTAGCAAATTTCCTATAAAAGAATATAGAAATTACGCCTTTTCGCGTATACTGAGATATCTCACTCCAAAATGATTTTAATGTACTGAAAAATTGGTAAATCCATTTTAGATGAATGCGCATTGTCACTCTGTGCAAGTTTTATTTTAAAGTGGGTTTTCCCATATATTTCTTGAACGATTCGTCGGGCAGTAAAAATTATAACAAATTTCATAAGATTTCATATTCTGAAGAGCTTATCAGTACCTACAATAAAAACATCTAGGACTAATTGATTTCATAGTATGTATAAGTAAAACACCTCAATGTTTGTGAGGCAACAATAAGGGCTTAACCAATTTAATCTATTTTTAAAATTATATTTACTATTTTTATGAAAACACCACGTACGAAATTTTAGCTCCCTACGTCGACGCATTCTCAGGCAGTGTCCAAATATATAGTGAAAAACGGAATTTTTGTATGGTGACCATACGAAGGAGTTACCCGATTTGTCCCATTTTCGAGTGTAAATCTACAATTTTTTTAATTCTTTTCAACGAGTTGTTGCATTACTAAAACAAAAACACGTAAAGCTGCACTGAACCGGGTAAGAACTCGTTGAAAAGAATTCGACTTAAGTGAATGCGTTCTCGAGTTATCAAGAGAGCAGACAAACGGAAATCAAAATAAGTTTTGGTTTTAAGTGTAGGTGTCCAATCCTTTTGCTCTACCAGCATTATTTCTTCGCATTACACACGATATCGACCCCTTGAGGTCGATATCGGTTTCCCAGGGGTCAACATAAAAGAAAACTGCTTTTTGGGGTCGACGAAGTCTAAAAATCGACCCTTATTAATTAACACAAGCTCTTATTTAAAACTTTCAAGATACTGTATATGTAAGTTGTGTTACGTGTACCAACTTGTTATATAAGAATGACTAATATTTTAGTAGGAAGTATCATTGTTGTACTTTTAAGAAACTCAACAAGTCGATAAGCGTGCACAAGTTCGTACAACATAATGTGTTCGAGCGTACAAGTCTTTCAGGCACGTTTTGACTTGCTTTGTATTTGACGCATATACCCGATTTAATACGAACGAAATCATGATCAAGTTCAAGTCCAAATATGCGCCTGATATTACACTCATCTATTACTCCGTGATTCACAGACAGCATTTACTAGCAAAAAATCTGAGTCCTAGATTGCATCAGTCTTTACAATAGTATGTTATAAATGCTGTCAACAACATTCGAAGCAATTCTTTGAACTCTCGGTTATTTTCTCAGTTATGTGAGGAAAATGACGAATCTTTACTCGGTTATTTCTGCACACTGAATTTCGCAGGCTATCAAAATGCTCTTGCTTAGCAAGATTTTCAGCTCTTTTTGAATTTGTGTTGGAGTTTTTACAAGAAAAAGATCCGAGTTTGAAAGAAAATCTGAACAATTGTAAAACAGATATTTTCCGCATTTGTCAAAATTACCAGAAATGCTTCAAGACGATGTTATTTTATCATATGTCACTCACTTGGACGTATTACACAAGGATTTTACTTAGAGGTTTAAGGATCTCTTAAACTTACAAATTCTTCAATGGATAATAAATCCATACAATATCACAGCCATGGAAGAAGCCAAAGTGATAATGCAAGAAGAGTGGATTACCATCAGCACAGACGAGGAGCTTAAGCAAAAGTTCAACCAAGGCTATCAGAAGTTCTGGTTGCAACGCAACATTGAAGCACAGTATCCTGCATTGTGGAACATTGCTGAAAAATACCTTATCGTTTTTCCATCATCATACCTCGTCGAAAAAGGCTGCAGCTCACCAATATTGAACCGGATGTAGCTAGATTAGTTCATCCATCACACGGAATTTTTTATTCATTTATCTTTACTTTGCGATTTTAATGTTTTTTTCAAAAAATAATTACCTACTTATAAGTATTTTTACGTAATTTGTATTCATAATTATTAATTACAGTTGATATTTACTGAATTTTATTTCTATTTATTTTGTTAAATTTTGATGAGATAATGATGTCAAGTTTACTCACATAACCAACCGCAAAGTTTTTAAATTGGTAAGTATTTTGTATCAATAGGAAAAAAAACTAGAGTTAGGAATTTTAAAGTAATTTGACTATGGGGGTCTGAGGTATCAGTTCATTTTGGAAAAGGGGTCTCTTGCCCATAATAGTTTTGGAATCCTTGATCTTGAATATAAGACAATTAATTACTACAAATAATGACTTTAATGAATTAAAGAACTTACTTTCTATAAAGATGGGCAGTACGGTAGCGACCTTTGATTAATTATGTTTTTCCTGGTAATTAGAAATTTCACGAAGTTTGGAAGGACGACTACCAGGAGCGACAGGCCTGAGATGATAGAATCATGGTGAAGTTGATTAGTTAGTAATCTATTCATCTATGCATTTGTCATTTAAGTATTAATTAGATAACTTAGCTCTTTTATTTCATGCAAGCTACGTAAACCAACAGACTTATACATATACATACATATATTGAGCTTTGATTGTTTTACCACATGAATAACAAAGTGCAGTTACATAGTTACCTATGTATGTAAGGAAATTATGAATAGATTAAATGTAGATCATATGTGTATGTATAATAAAATAAAACTTCTTAGCTATGAAAGAATTAAATATAAAAAATTCATAAATTTTTGACCTAAAACCATAAAGCGTAAAGTTACAAACTCAAAAACCATGAAGTAGATAGATGGTTTTTTCACTGTTATTTAACCCGCTACATAAATTATCTCTAGTTTACAAAGCAAATTTTCATTAAGCCTTAGTCATAAAATCGCTTAATTAGGATGACTTGTTGATAAATTGATAAAAGAGTCCGGAATTTCATGAACAAGTGACAAGGGAAATAAGTCACAGTAATTAATTTGCCAGTATGCATTTATTTAATATCTGCAATAAAAAACTCCAACTAATTGCAAGATTGTTTATATCGCGTTGACCTCAAGATCAGAACTGTTGTAGCGGCTACTAGTAATCTTGTTATTATGCTTTACTTCCATATGGAGCATCAAACTAATATTCTTATCACTCGCAAATGTTTCGTATGTCAATTAATCGACATAAAAGGCAAATTAATTTAATTTGCTTCTCATTATATTATGCCTACTGTCTAGTTATTGGTAACACAGTTCGGGATATTATATATCACTTCTTAACTAAATTCGCTCAGGACAGTTATGAAAAAATTCCAAATATCGAACAATTAGATTAATAGGTACAGAAATGTGGCAAATATTCATATTGTTGTAATGTGTGTGTGTGTGTGTGTGTGTGAGTGTGTGTCAGCTACTAGTAGCTCAATGCAGCACCTCATTGTGCTCTGCTACAGCGAACGACAACTAACACCAAACACAGTCCTTGAGGTAACCACGGGAGAGTAAAATCGAATAGATTGAGAAAAGGTGCTGGAACATACACAGGACATGTTCGAAAGGACTGCGGAGACTCGGTTCGGGATCTCCAATCAGTCGGGTGAGAGATGTGCATGGCGTGTAGCTATGCCATCTTTAGGGAGCTAACCCACCTTAAAGTATCAATAGCCTGCCGCTATTGATCTTATACCATTATAAAAAAAAATGTAAAAGTTCTCGGGGGTTAACGCTTTTATCACAGCTGCTGTTCCTAGAGGGGTGTAGGAGGGGGACGGACGTTCATATCTTCTAGCTACTAGCCATCATGGAGTACGACGAAACAAAAAAAAATACGGATGGTCTCATTGAGCGCGAACATATATTTTCATCAGCCTCATATTAAATACAATTATGTAGTGTGGCTGATAGTTTTACGTTAATCTGACTGACAGAGGAAGATATTAGGATTTAGGTTCATCTTATTAACTAAGGTAAGTACTATATTCAATATTCATATAAGGTAAGTGTAAAGATCCTGATTCATAATACTAAGATTACTAATTAAGGTAACTGTGCCGTTGCTATAATCAACAAAGATAAACTTAAAAATCTACAGACATATTATATAAGTGCAAAAATATAGGTATTCTTATCGCTAACGAAGGTATGCACCAAGTTCTATTCTTATTAGGCAAGCATATCCTAGATATTGACCGAATTATTCAGATGAGGTCAACATACCGAGACCAAATAAAATAAAAATTAGGTTGCGAGGATCTACCCTGTGAGACAACGTACCACAATTAACTAGCACTACTAAATCTTTGAAAATAATTAAATGGCTTCAAGTATTTGCAATTTTCTTCTTATATGGTCGTAATATGAATAATTATTTGGGTACACCTGGTCCATTAAAACGACATCGTAACTAAAACTACTGAACGTCGCGATGTGGCGCCAAAGACCACGCGTATTCG
The DNA here is from genome assembly GCA_963924295.1 of Dioctria rufipes. Classification (NCBI taxonomy): domain Eukaryota; kingdom Metazoa; phylum Arthropoda; class Insecta; order Diptera; family Asilidae; genus Dioctria; species Dioctria rufipes. Next base: position 78,438,946 of record OZ002743.1, on the reverse strand, counting down.
TTACTTATAAAAATGTAGGTACTTAGTAATATCTGACTTTAAAGGTAAATGCAATGAACCGATAAAATGTAAGGTTCATCTTCAAATAACACTATATAGGCATATAAATTGTTCCTTGATTAATTATATAGTAAAACTTCAGTAGGGGTGAAAGAAATTTCCGGGAAACTATTCGTCTAAACATCCATCACCCATGCACACTTTATGCCCGTAGACGAGTCTACCAATTTTACGCTCCTTAGAGAGCAGTGGGGTGATGACGTAAATATTACGCACTATTCCAATTTGTTCGTGAACGTTTTACTGAAGGCAGCCTTTGACCTCTCAAATTCAATCTATCAATACTTATGCTCTTAGACTAGGTTCTCGTGTACATATGTTTATACAGACAGGTACGTGCCGCACAATTCCTGCCTTATAATCCACAGTAACGGTTCTAAACTCCTTACTTAAGGAGGGAATTTTCTCGTCGTGATAAGCTTATACTGGATAGCAAAATGACTTGTGGGGAGGGGGGGTTTCCTTAGTTGATTCGTTTTGTTTCTATTTTCTTCCGTATTAACTTTGTTTTTTTGTTTTTTTTTTTTATATTACTTATCTTCCGCTAGCCTTAATCTCATTTTCTTTTTGGACGACCACCACTAGAATAATTATTTCAAAATGATTTAGGTATGACGTACTATAAATTCCTACAGAGACCTTACTATGCGGTTTTGTTTATTCTTCTTTTCTTATCCGTGTGAAGCCAATATCAATTTAACTCTTTATTGCCAAATTTACTCAATAGTGATGAATGAGCATATCTCATACTGCTGCTCCTTAATTAGTGAAGCCGCGTGTTGATTAACTTAGAATTGATGCAACTGGAAGAGCTAACAAAAAAATTTTTGCTGGGGCAATGAAAATTATTAATATATTACCGATCGTAGTTTCCTTTACGTGCTTTGCAGATTTCACTATGTCTCGTAACCTACGCGATATTTTAAGAAAACGTGGCTATACTTTGTCCCATATATAATACCTTCTACAGCCTATAATAATCATTAGCCTGCCGACAGGTCGAGTGGACGTTTGATATTTTCGTGACAGAATGAGAAGACAGGGGTCTGTCTTCATTGGAGCTTAGGTATAAGCCTACGTTCGCATGACCAACTGATAGCTGGTTTCTAGTGTACCGACACACTGAAATTATGATCACGTTACATTCTCTTGGATCTTACATGATTTAATTATTTACTCTCCTTATTAATAATTTAATAACTTATTTTTTGCTCCTGCTCATTTGTTTTTAATGTTTAAAGAGATTTTCTTATGCTGAAACATAAATGTCGATTTCCATTCATATTTTAAGAAAAGTTGAGTTACTACGCAGCAGATTCTCTGGTTTGACCAGTAGAAAGAAAGCCTTCAAAATGTTAACCCCTGCTTCTGGCCCCGTTTCAGCCGTCACAGAAAGTCCAGCTTTCCATGGATTTATCTAGTAATTTCTTTCTATTTTATGCTATTCCTAGACTTTGCTTTTTTCGCTTTTATTTTATACTATACTTAGATTACATTTCCAGTATCGTTTAGTTTTAGTTTTCGTATTACTTATTCTTTACTTTTTTTGATAACATTATTATTATTTCAATCAGTCCGCTAGAAAAGTCCAGAAATTTATTTTTCAACAAAAAAGCACAATTATTTGAATTATAATTTATAGTTGTCAAATGTCTGCTCTAAATTACTCCTTAGAAAAAGGTAGAGCAGAAAATCTTGCTCTAGGTTACTCCAGTTTATTTTAGAGCAGACTCATTAAATACAGATTAGTTCACTTTAGAGTACTTTAGACCAGTGCTCTGAATTCCCACAATTTTCTGCTCTAGAATAACCTAGAGCAGCTCATTAACCAGACCTATGTAGAAACAAATTCCTTCTTAAACTTTATGCCAATAACCGAAATAAAATCTTTTAATTCATTTAACTCAAAAATTTCACAAATAATCTTAACATCACACTTTGACAGAGCAGATGATAATTGAACTTCAATATGGATTTTAACACCGACAAAATATCCAGTGCAAAATATAAAGAAAGCTCGGTGCAAGCCTGGTGTTGCACTTCTGCTATAAAAGTTGTCCCATCGAACACTACTAGAAAAGTGCAAGAGGTCTCATCAAAATCGACATTTAACTAAAAGCTCATTTAAGTCATTAAATAAATGCATTTTTTAAATATTTTGTATACATTAAATACATATATTTCATAAGTGGGTATTTATTTAGTCTTACATAGAATATAAATAGACATTAAAGCATTTTTACAAGATATGTCATAATATTATGTATATAGAATGCATATAGATTTTAATTTGGCCGCCATTCAGTACTTGGAATTGTTGCAATAAGTTTTGTGCTTAGTTTATACAATGAATATCACACTATTAAAAAAATATATAGGTATATCAATCAATACATGTATATCGTAAAAAGAAAATATTTCGAAAGAGTAGAAAATTCCATGCTGTATTCTATTAGTCACTCTCAAGTGCTGCCGAACAAATGTTTGCATCTTTTCTTACTAACATGATTTAACCTTTAGCTAAGAAGTACATAATCACTTCTGGAATTTTGATCGGTAGTAAGAGTGCCCAATCGAATACAGTTACTTTAAATGAAATTCTATCTGGATCATATGTGAGATTAATCATTACTACCAGTCAGAAGAATAGCATCCTCAGGAAGAGGTAAACGTTTATATGAGGGCTCTGTTGATAAATAAACCACCAAGGATCCAAAAGCGACAATAAGAACACCCATCACATTTGCCATTAAAGCTGAATTAGGAAGATCTGAATAATTTTGCCTAAAATAATATTTTTTTAATATAAAAATATGTTTTTTTTTTTAATATAAAAATATGAAAAACGTCTTTAACTAACATAAAGATTGCCTTTTCTGTGAGGCCAAGAAGTGCACTGGCAACAGCTAAAACAAATCCCATTAAACCAAAATATATATGATACGGCATATATGCCCTCTTGTAATTATCTTTCATGCCAGGAACTAAGTACGATAAAAATCCACAAAGCCATTGTCCAGAAAATAAAATTACTGCAGATAGCCCTAGCCAAGAATGTAAAGAATACATATTGGGTATCGGCGGTTGGGGAAGATTATGTGAGTCGAAAACAGCAATTAATGCAACCACTGTTAGTATAAAAGCACCACCATGTATAATTGCATGTAACAGCTTAAGTTGCTTTTTTCGAGTTTTTCGTAGCCCTCGGTAGATTAGTATAGCTGCAAAGAAATTGTTAAATGGTAAGTAATAGAAAAACTGAAACAGAATACGCCTACCGGGGTATTCGATTTGATCGAATTGAATTTATTCATGGAGCATTTTTTACTAGTAAAATTAATCGCATCGAATATTCTTCACTTCAATAAAAATATAACCGGCAATTTCATTTTATTGAATTTAGAAAATTTTCGATTCAATTGTTTTAAATGGTTGCAAATACTTCTTGAAAAATTCAATTCGATCAAATCGAATTCCCCGGTAAACCTGATTTACTTACAATTTCCATACAAAAATATCAATCCAATAGTCATTAAAAGTGGATGCCAATTGAATTCTAACTTTGGATTGCTTTGCCAACCAAGTCCTCCCAAATGAATGCTGATCCAACTTCCCATTAATATAATCAAAGTGGCTCCTGTGAGTTGTGTTACCAAATATAAAACTCGGAAATTACCCAGTGTAGAACTTTCCGTATCTGCCATGCTGCTAATCGAAAAAAAAATTATTCTAAGACAATTAGGAGCCCTATTCTTGAATAACGAAAGCGATTCACATTTTAATTCGATTGCTTCTTTTTCATGAGAAATAATAAACGCGTGCACTAGTGCATCCGTTCGAATTCCTATTTCATGGCTTTGAACAATCTCTCTGACAAGACCATCAAAAGATACTAACAAGCTCTAAAGTAAAATTTGTATCTACAGAATCTAATATTTCATTACGATTCATGTAACCGCCATAGTTTCCTCTATCAAAATCACAAGCACGTCGAATCGCTATGATTTATCAATCCCAGGAAAATCAATTTTGTTTTTCTTCAAGAAAGAAATTTTTTTTATTTATTTAACAAAACCATTAACATTTAGTTTTAAAAAAATTTACCTACACATATTTAAAGGTTGTTTCGTTGCAAGTTTTTTTTTTAAACTAGTCTTGCATAAATTTTCATACTATCGACTAGATATTAAAATTAATTTATAGGAAGAATAAGATTATTTTTCTTTAGGGTTGATAAATCTTGGCAGTATAACGTCTTGAAGACAAAGTTTATTGTTTTTGATAGAAAAAACTTTGACGGCTGGCTGTCTGATGGATCTGATTGAATAATCAGACCACTTTGCCTTATAGCTGTAGTGATGCTTCCGACAAAGAGCTGTTGTCTTGAAATGAGAGTGTTGGTTAATCGTTGCATTGACGTCTTTTAAATCGCTTGTCTTTTATTGTTTATTTTGTCGATCATTCTTTGGGATAACGCGTAAAAAATTTGCTTAAAATTATCTGTAGATACAGTAAATATCGGTAATATCGGGCTATAGCTTAATAGTAATTAATGTAAATTTGCTTGGCACTCTGCGCTAAAAACTGGGAAAAATTAGCGGCACTTCCCATGTGTACATTGCTGTGTGATTAAATAATTATTTATCAAAAAGAATTTAAACTGCAAAAAATTAAATTAAATTATTAGATAAAGTGATGCTAAAACTCTTTGCAACGGTTTCTGTGGCCGGCTGCTTCATATCAAATGTGATCTGTTATCGGAATATACATACCACTAATTTAATAAGTGAAAATGAAAATGTTATCTATATATGTATATAGTGCAAAAACTGCATAAATTCGATGTCAAATAAAATTAATTGTGTACTATCTGCATTAAATGAGAATAAAAAACATATATTGAACCATTGGATATTGTGTGTAATTGTTGATTATAGTTTAGGATTGGGGTTCTAAGGGTAATTGCTAAACGTTCTGCAGGTTCAATGAAATCCCTCATTACTGTATTTTTATGCTGCAAACCCTTTTCAACACTTGATAGTAACATGGTGAAAATATCTTCATCCATGCGCAAATAGTTTCCAAGTTGTAGAAGCCCCGACGCAGCGCTTTGTAGCCCGTAATAATTAAATTACCTTCACTATCGCTGCTTGAGTAAGTATTTAAAACAAGACTGGCATTTTCTAAACCCATATTTTTATAATTTGAATTTTGAAAGCTATTATTATATGTTAATAAGCATACCTTTCAAAATGCGCAAGATATTCGATAAAAATATTAACACATCAAATAATTTTCAGTTAACGTGAACGTCACCCAGAGAAGAATGTCATAGACGACGAAACAAGCAATTAAAGGACTGCTTTTGTTTTCGTGCTCGCCGTGCGAAAACTATACCGTATTAACGCATAGCAAGTTTTTGATATATGTAAACCCAGCTAAAAAATCTCTAAATCTACCTATAATTGTTAAACCCATAAGTAAACAAGATAGCAAAACAACCGAAGAGGAAATTAAAGAAACTATTAATCTTAAATCGTTAGCGCTTCAAATGAATGGTGTAAAAAATATGCAAGGTGAGGACTATATCAATTAATTGCAAGAATAAAGAGTCAGTTGAAAAGTGTTCAAAAAAGTCAGAGAGAAGCTGGGAAATAAGTATGAAATAAAACCATTAAATTTGAGAAATCCGAAAGTGATTGTGGTTGGATTAAAGGAAAATATTAATGAAGCTGCAAAATGGTATTACTCGAGGTGTTTCAAAAGATTTACGAAGCTCATAACATATTGAAGTATTAATCAAAGCTGGTAAACTAAATATGGGTTGGGATAAATGTCCACGAGTGGATAAATATTAAGAGGTGCTTTAAATGCTGGGGTTTTAGCCACAAAACAAAATATTACAAAAATAATAACACCTGTCAGAAATATACTGGAAATCATGATGGGAAAAATTGTGATAACGTTTATCTGAAATGTGTGAACTGTGAATGGGGAAAAGAAAATCTGAATATAAAAGTTGACAGTGAACATGATGCTGCTAGAAATAAAGATTGTCATGCATATCAAAGAAAATTAAAAGTTGAAAAGAATCGTATTATGTATTGGCAATTAAAGTCGATCGTATATCTTAACATCCAAGGGCTGATTAATAATATAGAACGACTTGAAATATTTATTAGTGAAGAAAAATATGGATTTATAGTTTTAAGTGAAACTCATTTAGTTAAGGATATCAGTGATGGTGAAATATATCTACATGAGTATATTACTATGAGATGCGATAGTTCATCTAAAACACAGGTGGAGTTGTGATATATATAAAAAGTGAATGGCAATATGAGTTAATAATAATATAAATATAATCGTTATAAATAAGATGTATGGTTCATGGTGTTAAGATTATAATACAGTGATTTCCAATTTCTATTTGTAGCGATATATAAATTTCCACATTTTCTGTGACTTTTTGAACTACAAATGGATATTATATTTGACGCAAGTGATATGACTGTTATTATAGCAGGTGACTTTAACATCAATTGACTGGATAATAATATAATAAGCATCATTTGAAACGGGTACTTGCTGATAATGCATGTTAACAGATAGTTATTCAACCAACAAGAGTGATTGCACATTCCGAAACTTTTAGAGAGACCGCACACTGCCGAGTCAATTGATAGTTCAGTCAGCGACTGGTCTGTTGACTTGTTACCGCCTGATTGATTTATAATCGTTGCATATGCGCATATTGCATTGTCTTCTGTCAGATTATAAATCGAGTCAAAAACGTTGAATTTGAGTGGTGTTTCGAATTTCGTTCCAATTTCACAGTGTTGTTAAGCACTATGTAACCGATTTAAAAATTGCCATACGAAATATAAATCATGTAGTAATATACTGATAGTTGGGGTGAACCAGAAGAAGAAGGATTTCAAGAAAAAGGATCCGTTCCAAGCATAAACATAAATACTTAGTTATGAATGTATTTAAAATCTAATAAAATAAACCGAACTTTACTTAAAAGTTGAAAATTTATGTAAGATTCTTAAATTGCTGGAGGCTTCGACGAAATTCACAAATAATACAAATTTTTTCTATTTTCAATTTTCAGGATGTTGTTATTGTTGTAAGATCTCACCTCGTAAATATTATATGTAAATCCGCTTTTTAAAATGTTTATACAAATATGTACTTTAGTCAGGACAAACTTTATTAAAATTTAACAAGAGAAAAAGCTTTAATTACGGTGCGCTGCGACGGCTGCGATCAACAACAATCAACTGATTGATATTAAGGTTGCTGATACAGACTGAGCCACGTATGTAGATTACTGTAGCATAATTTCTAAAAGCGCTTCAGGGTGTTTAATCTAGTTCCAGTTAATGGTTTTATTCAAGGTACTATATATTTTTTTCAAATTTGTCTTAGGTCTCTATTTCTTTACTTTAGGGAACTACTTATAATTCCTTTAGATCCTTACTTATGTTTTGTTTTTGTATTTGCAGGGTGTTGCGCTACTGCACTACAGTTTACCACGTTATCCCTTTGAATATGCTAAATCCCGAAATTTTCACTGTTGATCCTTACACAGCAGCATCTACATGTTCCATATCTGTTGCCATATCGCCATCTGCATATTTTATAGCTTGACCTTGAAATTATCAAATATCAAATATATATATATATATATCAAATACCCTGAAAGCGAGTGTATTTGTTTCGTTTTTTTTTATTGGTTAATTCATTAAACCAAAAAAATTTAACTCTCCAAGTAGTTGTGCGTTCCTCGTTACTGATTACTTTACCGCATTTTAAGTTGAACGAATGAAATTTTGCTTGCTAAGGATTAAATGCTTATTGCAGTTTGTCTTGAGCAAGACTCTACACCACAATGGAATGCGTCTGAAACTTTGATGGTTGGAACTCTGGATTTTATTTATTTAGTGCTATTTTCCATTATGCAAAAAATAATTTGATAAATGCGCTCCTTGTTCAGCGGACCCCAACATTAACCCCACGCTTGGAGAATAAAATGTCGAAATATAATGATATCATCCCTAAACAGATGAAAGTATGTATGTATGTGCATATGCATCATTCATCATTACTACAAAATTTCACAGTACTCACAGCAAAATATGTTCCCTAGACATTTCCCACATTCTTTTCGCTACAAAATCGTCTGGCAATGTAATTAGAATCCGACAAAAGTATTTTATGGTGATAAGGTGTGGGAAATTATGAAATAATAAAATTTTATGTTGCTTAGATTTTCAGTTTTTATAAAAATGTTAAATAAGCATTTTTAGATTATAAAAGCGTAATTTTGTATAAAATAAAGTACAGTACAGTTTTACTTTTATCGAAGCAGGCGTCTATTCATTTTATCCAGTTCTCTTCACCGAAACTTCGCTTGTACAGCTCTCACATAAGGTAAATCGTCCTGAAGTTCAAATGATATTGGGAGGAGTTTGTCGTCTTATAGGTGGAGCGTCAGTGTATTTGACTCGAGTAGACACGAAACCGATTCTGCAGTAATAAAAACAGTGCCCCAAGTGATTCATACCAAGATGTATTTAATAATTTACTTATTATATTTTCGCCGCTCGAACTGCCCATATATTCACTCCAAAACTGGTATTAATGTTAGCGATAATTTGAACCGTACAAAATTTAATTTTTTTTGTTTTACCAGAACGACTATATGGAAATGGCGATGTCTATGGTATTATGTAGACGCCCAGTAGGAAAGGCGATCAAATTATGAGTAATCGGGAAACGCTCTTTTAAGATGACAGGAGTGCTCGTTATAAGCCTCATTTATCCTCCTTTTAACGTAGGCAGGTCATTAAAAAGGAGAAATCGTTTTGAACGACAAAACGATCAAAACTGAACCTCTTGTTTTTAGCACAGAATAATCACAGATGAATGTATCCTTTCTAGCTCAACATGATCATAGATGGTGGTCTATTTTTTTGTACAATTTATGTTCTTTTTTGTAATTATCCTACTGAAATGAAATCATTTTTTAAAACATTTCTCAAATTTAATTATAACTAAAAACAATCCTTTTATCGACGTTTAGATAAATGTCATTTTAGAGAATCATCATGCAAAATATTTTCAAAAATGCAGATTAACTGATTACGTCAGTTTCCAGCCTTTTAGAAACTTTTTCTACAACAAAAACAACATACATGGGTCTGAGCTGCATGACATACATAGAATAAAATGGGACGCTTAGTTCTCACCGATGTTTGTTTGTGAATACATAGTTGGAATATCTTGCGTGACTCCGCCACATAAGGAAAACTTCAGAATTTATAAATCCTTTCAAAAAGGTTCAAAATTATATCAGTTCTCTTAATGGTCTAAAGCCGTTAGCAATTATTTTTATGAGTATAACAATAAGTAGGTAACTTTTCTTAATAGGTACTTTTTCTTAGAGATTTACTTGAAAATTTTTCTTTGAAATTTGTATGCACAATTAGGGAAAACAAAAGCTGTGTGTGTTTTTGTGTTTGGCACCGGCCCTTGCTCGGTAGCATCATGTTGGACATATATAAGTTTTAATTATGCTAAACAAATAACACCTGTAAATTGAAGTTTGGTAAAACATAGTTATGTTGGCACTACGTGCCAGAAAATAAAAGGACGTACAGAAATTATCACTTCACTTGTTTTCAGAAGGACATAATTCTGCAATCGAGTTTTATTACCTCTGATTAAAAAGCTAAGAGACTCTAATTCACCAGTATTACTTTTAATAAAAGAAATTATTTTTTAATAATTGTCTTTAATCCCTTATTTCTTTTCTGGGTTGACTCGGATACGGAGATTGCCTCAATAAAAAACAAGCTATTCATTTTTAAATATTTACTTACACTGCACAGAAATTACCTAAAATTGATGTGAATATTTTAATAAAATTGTTTACGCCATACTCATTTTTCCTTATTTAGTTTACATTCACTGCCAAGTTCAAAAATTGAGAAAATACGGAAATACGTAACGATCGCAGCAAGAAGATTAAATTAAGCGAACAAAACAAATATTAACCTTCAAACGACCAAATTCGATGATCTCTTCACACTGCAGTGTAAAAACAAAACATCGCTAACAACTTTTCTGATCTTTTATCTTGGCTTGTCTATGATCATAAAAATGGCTACTAAATCAGGTCAGCCACCAATATTTTATAAAGATTCTGAAGTAAAAGAGTTTAGTAAATTTCCCAAAAAAGAATACAGAAATATCGCCTTTTCGCGTATACTGAGAAATCTCACTCCAAAATGATTTTAATGTACTGAAAAATTGGTAAATCTATTTTCACTCTGTGCAAGTTTTATTTTAAAGTGGGTTTTCCCATCTATTTCTTGAACGGTTCGTCGGGCAGCAACAAATTTCATAGGGTTTCATATTCTGAAGAACTTATCAGTACAATAAAAACGTCTAGGACTAATGGATTTCATAGTATGTATAAGTAAAAAACCTCAATTTTTGTATGGCAACACTAAGGGCTTAACCAATTTAATTTATTTTTAAAATTATATTTACTATTTTTATGAAAACACTCAGATCTCTAAGTGAATGCGTTCTCGAGTTATCAAGAGGGCAGACAAACGGAAATCAAAATAAATTTTGGTTTTAAGTGTAGGTGTCCAATCCTTTTGCGAAACTTAATAGTATACCCTGTGATTTCATCATCTAAAATATAAAACAATTACTACAAATAATGACTTTAACGATTTAAAGAACGTACTTTCTACAAAGATGGGCAGTAGGGTAGCGACCTTTGATTAATTATTTTTTCCTAGTAATTAGAGATTTTTGGAAGGACGACCGCCAGGAGCGACAGGTTAGTAATCTATTTATCTATGCATTTGTCATTTAAGTATTAATTAGACAATTTAGCTCTCTTATTTCATGCAAGCTAAGTAAACCAACAGACTTATACATATATATATATTGATCTTTGATTGTTTTTACCACATGAATAACAAGTGCAGTTACATAGTTACCTATGTATGTAAGGAAATTATGAATGGAATAAATGTAGATAATATGCGTATAATAAAATAAAAACTTCTTAGCTAAGAAAGAATTTTATATAAAAAATTCATAAATTTTTGACCTAAAACCATAAAGCATAAAGCTACAAACTCAAAAACCATGAAGTAGATAGATGGTTTTTTCACTACATACAAATTAAGTAGGTACCTATGTGATTAGTAAGTTTACTGTTATTTAACCCGCTACATAAATTATCTCTAGTTTACAAAGCAAATTTTCATTAAGTCTTAGTCATAAAATCGCTTTATTAGGATGACTTGTTGATAAATTGATGAGTGCGGAATTTCATGAACAAGTGACAAGGGAAATAAGTCACAGTAATTAATTTGCAAGAATGCACTTATTTAATATCTGCATTAAAAAATTCCAACTAATTCCAAGATTGTTTATATTGCGTTGACCTCAAGATCAGAACTGTTGTAGCCGCTATTATGTTATTATGCTTTACTTCCATATGGAGCATCAAACTAATATTCTTATCACTCGCAAATGTTTCGCATGTCAATTAATCGACATAAAAGACAAATTAATTTAATTTGCTTCTCATTATATTATGCCTACTGTCTAGTTATTGGTAACACAGTTCGGGATATTATATATCACTTCTTAACTAAATTCGCTTAGGATAGTTATGAAAAAATTCCAAATATCGAACAATTAGAATTAATAGGTACAGAAATGTGACAAATATTCATATTGTCTTGGATCTTACATGATTTATTTTTTTAATCTCCTTATTAATGATTTAATAACTTATTTTTTGCTCCAGCTCATTTGGTTTTATTGCTTAAAGAGATTTTCTTATTCTCTTTGTGCAAAAATACTCAAGCACTATTGTCTTGTCAACAAAAGTATCACTGTTGCAATACAGTTTTCTTGTTTTTAATAGAGTTTACGCTTTAATGCACTTAACACTGAATCTCTGTACTATCAATTTCAGGTAACACAATCTAATTAAGTAGCGATTGAGTAGCAAATGGTTTATACCATGCTTGTGGTGGCAGATTGAAATTTGATACACTTCAGAGTCAAAAGAACAGAAAACTGCGATTAACACGATATTGCTCAGGCCGCAGCCGCCGCTACCCACGTAAAATACACGACGACAACATTACACACCACTGACCATATCTCAACAAACTTGTTGAATTACTCTTTTTATGCTTGCTGAATGGCTGGGTTTAGTAAGACACTCAGTCATCCACGATTTGTAAACATTTAGCTCTCCCAGAACCAGATGCCTGCCAGTGTCAGACCTCAGTAGCGTCGCTCGTTAAAGTGTCAAGTTATAAGAAATTTCACTAGCAATGGGGCACTACCAGTCCCAGATTATAATATATACGTTTACGTATGGCCTGCGCAACAAGTGGGTGTTGACAAAATCAATAAGAGAAAACGTATGTAGATATTTTTCTTATTACGTATATATGTTGGCCATGAACATTCCGAAAATTCTTTCATCTAAGGATTGGATAAAAGAACCGTTCTAGTGCTACTCTACATTGACATGAACATAAGTAAAACTTGGGAGAATCAAGCAGTTTATAAACCTTTATATGCATAGATAATAGCTGCTTTATTTAAAATGAGGAATGGGAAAATTTCTCATTTAGCCAGCCTTTTGTTAATTGCATTCATATCTTGGAATAAGAAGCAATAAGGAAGAATCACCCACGCATTATCAAAATTATCTAAGCGCTTAGATCTTGAAGGAAAGTAGCATAAATTTCTTTTGTTTTACTAATTATATATGCTTATAAAAAAAAATAATGTACCTATAGAATGGGAAACATATTTACTAATCGTGATAAGCTTGATATAAGTTAATAAGGTTAATGTCTTGAGTAATTTTATATACACATAGGAACATATAGCCACCGCTCGGCCTTAGTTTAGAGGTTAGTGGGTATATGAAGAAAAAGGCGGCCTTTTACAAGGAGTTTCATACTACACCGCAGTACACAGAATTATTCCATAAATTTTTTTTTTTCTGCAATTAACGTTGTTTCGTAGTAATTATTTACGTCTATTGTTTAAAAGAAATATTTGAATATGTATTGGCTTCAATAAGTGAATTCGGACTCCTTTTCAAAAATGGCAAATACCTACCTCCAAGATCCAACGGTGGTTATATGTATGTGTATACAAAATTATTAAGGCGATGGACCTCTCTAACCTATTTCAAGGTCATCCAAATTAATGAGATATACTATATTTTCAGTAATTACCGAAAAGTGATAGATCTGATATTCAGTCTTGTTTATTTGCAACCTAGAGCAACTCAAAAGCATAGACTCTTGCTGATGCGGCAAAGAGCAGCCCAAAGGCACTAACTCTTATACTTGAAAGTAAAGAGCAGCCCAGGCCCCCCCAAAGGCTTGACTCTTCTACTTAGAGCGGCTATTAGAGCTTTTACTCCAGATCGGTAAAGGGGAGCAGCTGTTTAGTAAAACTTCCAGTAACAGCACCGTCTGGTTTATCAATAATCATTTAATTTAATTTTCTTTTAGCCTATTTATACAATAAAATTGATAACTATTGCATTGTTACCCCATCAGAAATGCCTTTGTTTACGAAAGTGCTCGGTAGTATCAATGTGTCAAAGGCTGCTGGGCCTGATGGTATTTCGGCCCTGGTACTCAAGTGCTGCTCCTCTTCTTTAGTTAAACCTCTACGCAAACTATTTCACCAGTCCTATTCGACAGGAATTTTTTCTTTCGCATGGAAACTTGCACATGTTCAGCCAATACCCAAAAAAGAAAAGGCAAGCGATCCTTCAAATTATAGACCAATTGCCCTAACTTCGATTCTTTCGAAGGTTTTCGAAGAACTCATCAAGACACAATTGACGAAATATCTAGAAACTAATCACGTTATTAACGATCGCCGATACGGTTTCGTACTGGGGATTTACAAACATTCCTTACTGAGCGTTGGAACCAATGTCTCCATAATTTTGCTGAATCTGAAGTCATCGCATTAAATATCTCGAAGGCTTTAGTCAGAGTCTGGCGTTCTTTTCTTTTATCTAAGCTTCAAGCATTAGGTCGACCCTCTTTTCTTAAAATATATTGAAATTTTTCTCTCCCGAGGTTCAATTTTCAAGTTATATTGGACGGAGTAACTACTGACAGTTTCATAATCAATGCCCGTGTACTACAAGGCTCTGTGCTGTTTCCAAATTTCTTCCTCATTTTTATTAAGGATCCGCCAGATCTCAGTTTTAATCCTATTCATAGTTTTGCAGACAATTGCACCCTTGATTTCGTGTACCGTTCGACTTTATAGCTGATTCCCGTAGAAATGTTATAGTTGACAAGCCAAGCCACATGCTCAGTTCACTAAACTATGACCTTACAACAATACTCCCTTGGGACAGAGCGAATCAGGTCTTGTTTCGTGCTTCCAAAACGAAATGACATCTGTTATAACTCAAACGTACTCCTAATATCTTTGGTATTGAAATCTCATATCAAGCCTAGACTAGAATATAATTCTCATATTTCGGCAGGGGCTGGACGCACAGCATTGTCCGCGTTAAACAAAGAAGGCCTTCCGGCTTATTAGTGATGACATATCAAACTATTGATTCCTCAGAGCACCGTAATGCCGAATGTCATTTCTCGTTTATCGCTACTTCTATTGCTACTGCTCTGTCAAAATCTCTAGCCTGATCCCTTGTAGAATTCCTATGCGCACCATAAGAGCTGTAACCTGGGCCAACTTTCACACCCTTGAGGTCAAATACGGCTGTACCGTGAAATTCCGGGAATCCTTCGTAAGCAGGACAGTACGAATGTGGAACAGTTTGCCATCCTCAGTCCCCCCTCCCCCCTTAACAATGAGCCTCCAACATTAAAGCGTAATGCACTCCGTCACTTCCTACTTCCTTGGCTCAGTCCAATACTCAATACATAGGGTATCTCCTGAGCTTTGGCAACATCAGAAAAAAAGCTAAATGCGTAAGATCTTGAAGAAAGCGTACTTCAGTGTAAATCATAGAGTATATTATTATTTTACAGTTCCGAACAGTAGTGTTGGGTTGTTTTTGTACACTTTTGTCAGATTGACAGTATTTTCCTGTTATGTACCGCGAATAAAACGAAAATCTTATCTTATGAACTTGACCTAATTAAATCTGCAGCGGAACATTTCTTTTCATTTCATTTCCAATTTCGTATCTCAAACGAAAAGGTACTTTCCTTTGTGTCACAATTTAAATAAAATGATGATAAGAGCATTTGTTCATTCAAGTAAGAGGTTGAGAATATTCAAAACGTGGTTTGAGCAATGGAATCTGTAGTGTAGCGGCTTCCTGAGAGAACTGAACAGTGACAGAAAATGAGTCACCGTTTCGGATTTCTCTCCACAACCCCTGCATGTAAGATCATCAACAAGTCTTATCCTGTAAAGGTGACTCCTGAAAAAGTTGTGCCCGGTGAGAATTGACACTAGAGTTCCCAGGGTTGGCTTGCTTAGTCCCCAGATCTTATTTGTTAGGTTTGGGTTAGGTTTACCTAACAGTTCATTTGTAGTTCTTCCCGAAGGGTGATCTAGCCAAATGCAACTGTGTTAGCAATCAGCCCAAACCGAAATAATAGAGACAAGGTGTTCTAGTGGAATCTTGATTATGGAGGAAGATTCTTCCGAGGTTACACTAAGACCCGCAAGCTCGTCCGCCCTTTCGCTCCCGCTGATATTACTGTGCCCTGGCACCCACAGAACGAGTACCCTGTTATACGGAGAGAGAGAATTTAGGGTTGTTTTACACTCCAATACTAGTCTGGAGGTTGTAAAGGATTTAGATAGTCCTGAAAGCTGACTTGACTGTCTGAACAGATAGCAATCTCCTTAATTATTTCAAAAATATATTGTATAGAAATACCAATGCAGTGTGGATAACTGTAGCTGTGTTCTTTTGTGTACCTTGTTCCAGAACTCCCATATACTGGAGAGAACAAATTGTTCTGCCGATTGAAGCGAACTATTTGTACTGTTCGCTTCATTTATAAATCTTCTATGAAAATGTATTAGGCGTTCTTTTGTGTATCTTTTGTGTATCTTTTGTTCTTCCCTGTTCTGCGGACACAAAAGAACACAGCTTTATGAACATAATACACAATACTTGCCAGCTATTCTTGAAATTGGCATTTGCGACTGGTTTTTGCTCATCTATTTCCAGCTTAAGGGTAATGGATGGTTTATTTCAATTAAAAATAGTTGTCTAAGGTGTTTTTGATTTAGAGACAGCTTTTGTTTGGCGGTGCCAGCATCATTGACACGTAATAGCAAAAAATAAATGAAATTCCACATATGTAGATAAAACAACGCATTGCTCTTTTATTGAATTGAATTGTCTTAATTAAAGCATAATTGAACTTAAATTAAAGTTATTCTCTTAATTCACTCCTGTACTGAGTTTTGAGATACAAATATAAATGCTACGACATAAATAGAATTTAACTACGATAAATTTGGGTTAACAAATCTCTTATTTTATCTATAATTCTCTACGTCTTAGCTGCATGCGCAGGTTCAGTTTAAATTTAAACTGAAGAATGCCCTCATACAACAAGCAAGGCGGTAAGATCTATTTCTCAATCAGATCCACCAGACCCCCATAGTTTCATATATCATACAAATTTTACCCCTTGGGAAATTAATGAAAAAAGCCAAATATTACTCGAAGACAATTTTTCCTTGATGTTTAGGGTTTACATTTTAATTGTGCTTTTCAATAAGAAATAATTAACGATGTAAAAGAAGTTAGGATTAGCTCGAACACGTATGCATTTCTGGTTCATGGCTTAGGAAGTAAACTATCGGTAGTTTTGACTAAGTCAAAGTTATAAAAAGCCAGTGACTCTGAACTCTATTTACAACTCTCTTAATCTCAAGATTTAAATAAATAGGTAAATGATAAATTTCTATCATCTGAATGCACATTCAAACTCAATATATATTTATTCATGAACCCCTGCTTAAAGCAACGTATAACGTTGGCCTCTACATTATATACCTAGGTACTTAGAATAAAAAAATTATTTTAACATTATCTTAATGGATGCTATTTTGTATTACTTTAAAATGTGTACTTTTCTAATGACATTATTTTCCACGAAGAATCAACTTTTTCTAGAAGTGTGTAGTGTATATTTTTAAAGATTCAGCGAATGATAAGATAATCCATACCAGGATTATCAGAATTTGTTTTGCCTTTACTAGTACTTCCATTTTCAAATGCGGCTCTTCAGTAAAATGAATGTCAAAACAAATAAACAGTTTTCAAACTGTATTTTATACATAAGAAAAGGGTTAAAATTAAATAATTTTTGTTGATTTCGGATGACACACAAAAGATATTATTAAAGCAATTGGGTAATCCACAAATTAATGTTGAGGAAGAATTTATTGATATTCTAAATGACGTACATATATAAAGTTAAGTTTACGGCTGTTTATTTTTAGCAATTTCTGAAGGCTAGGTACTATTTTTGGTTACCGTGATATTACATTTTATATTCTTACCTTGCTTTGTTTGAATTGATGCTTTGGAAGAATGTTTAATTTTAATTTAATTAATTGATGATTTGGAGATATGTTTATTTGTTTAAGAAAATTTTCATTAAAAAATAATTTTTAAGCACAATCTATATCGAGAACTACACGATAGAATGTGCAAGCTTCAATTTACAAATTTTAGTTTGCACATACGACCAACGTACACATTGTCGTATACTTCACTTTATGTCAATTTTCGCTGATGATAGGCCTTAGAATATAGAGACAACAGGAAGTGTTGATACCTGTAAAATTAGAGTGCATAGCATGGATTTTTTCACGTTCCCGTGAAGTAGGTCAGCATTATTTGAAGAAAGAGACAAATCTATGTTTAGCTGTCAAGTGAAGTTTGTTTGATTTGCGAAAGATTTGCAACAGTTTAAATATAATTTAAAACTTGTAAAAAGTGATTTAAAAATAGTGCTAAATAAAGTAAAGAGTGTAAGTAATTATCTGTTGATCTATAGTGAGATATTTCTAAGTGATGTTCATGTAATTTCAGAATGAAGTGTTCGGTAAAAAATTGCCACAACAACACAAAGGTACGACGTGGGAAATCATTTTTTAGGCAAGTATAGTTATAAAATATTATTTTGTGTACTTTACACACCTTTGTATATTAAATTAAATTAAAAATGCACAACAAAAGCGATGAAATATTGAAAAAATCCTTCCTCCACCGAGATTTGTTTACGTTTGTGACAGTTGCGAAATTCCCTGGGTATGTTGGCGTAGTGACAGCGCATAAGAACATTTTCGATGGGAGCAAAAGTAATATTTTGAACCATATATATTTTGCCCCGCTCTCTATATTGATTCTATTACACGGCTGTACTGAGCGTTCACTACAGCGGCAACAGGCAACAGATACTCACACAACCAGAATTTTACTACACCAAATTTGACTTATCACACTTCCTGTACTCTCTATATTCTAAGTGATAGTCTCTCGATGGGGGGGTGGTTTTCATACACAGAGTGACATAAAAAGAAGTATACAGGAACGTGTAAGAAAAAAGTGCCAATATCCTCCCCCGTGTGGGCTATGGCATAGGTGGAAGAATATCGATAAACCGATATTTCCAATTTTTTTTTTTAAATATCGATACACCATTATATTGCTCTTAAAATATCGATATATTATATGTATAAATACTATTAATATAGTGCGGTAGACCTGTGCGTGCTCTCAGGTAATGTGTAAATATATAGTAGAAAACAAAATTTTTGCGAGGCCTACGAAGGAGTTATTTCCATCTGCGAACTCAAACCGGCATTAAAAAAAAAAAGAGTTTTTGAAACATATTTACGACTTTGTAATATGCATATATTTAGCTAACAATCTGTGTAGGTTGATAGGTGTACTGGGCAGCTGCTTTTTCACCTTAAAATCGTGGGAACATAAACACAACAAAATTGTAAAAATTCTTTGCTTATAACTTTATGATGATTAAGAATAGCTAATTACTTATATAATCAACTCAGTTATCAATCTGCCAACAATTTAGAGTAATTGAATTAGTAAACATTAACAGAGCGCTAGCGCATTCAGTAGTATCCGATTACCGATATTCAAACCCTCTTTCTAAACTTGGCTGGGAGAACGAATGATCCCATTTTCTAGTTGTTTCCTTTATAATGGTTTTAATTCCCTTGTATTTTTGTATATTTGTAGCCGTAATTGATTTTGTTTGCTCATCTCATTAGCAGAACAGACAACAGAATCAAAGTAAGGACACTTTCGCCAATTGTTTATTATAAAGAAGGAAAGGCTCTGACTTCTCAGCATGAATATGAAGAAAAAGAAAAAAATTCAGAGAGAAATTAGAAATTTTGTCCTCGATGGCTATTGAAATATCGATAAACCGATATTTAAAGGGCAAAAATATCGATACGAATTACCCGTATTGCAAGAGGATTAATATCGATATATCGTATCGGTATCGGCCAGCCCTATTTAGTACTACTTGTAGGTAGGGTCAGTCAGTAGTACACAACAAATTGCTAAAAAACAGCCTGGTTCAAGCCAGATTGATTGACAGCGACAGCAACAGCGGTAGCAAAGCAAAATACAGTTTTGCTGTCGAATGTATCAGATTACATTACAGCAGCGCAAGCCAGCGAGCAGAATATTATGACATTTCTCAGCAACATTACCACTTTTTTTTAATTCATTGGAAATTTTTTTTTTATAAGAACTTCTTGATTCGTCATATAAAAATTGATGAAAAATTAACTTGACAGCTTGGGATGACAGCAATCGCTGCCTATGAAGACAGCAACAGCAAGTTTAGAATTTGAGACGACTCGGAAGCGCGACGTTTTTGCTGCTTTCTCTCAATCAGCTGATCGCTCTCAACCAATGAAAAGGATTTGCTGCCACTGTCGTGCCAATCTAATTCAGAAATTAGTGGACACTTTATTTTAAAGGAGGATCATAATAAAGAGGTGATAGCACTTACCTTTTCTTCCTCGTGAGCAGCACTTGCTTTTGCTTCCGATTAATCAATGTATTAATATTTTTAGCATTGTTCATTTTATCTTTCTTTGATTTTAAATGATCCATCGAATACAAACAAGAAGTATTTTTCAATTAAACACTAAATTAGACTGTTAAACATTCACATGCAGTAGAAAACAAATTGTGCGACGAAGTATAGTTGGAGCGGACTACATTGCAACACGGTCAAGAAAATTTTAATTTTTGTGATTGTGGGCGTACTAGCCTCGTGTATAGATCTATTCTATAATCTTACTTCCATCGTCATACAATAGAATCTAAGCTATAGTGTGCGTGCTTTTAAAGATATTGGTAGAATAGTAATTGCACGAAGAGCATTGGAATAATGGCAAAATTGCCTATAATATTTCCTAAGCTACGAAAGCGATCCACAGATCTCATTGTAACTAATAAAGCTGTGAATGCAAGCAATCTAATTAGTCCGAGTAGTTTCAATGGGTCTTTTGTTTCTGCTGGATAGTGGACACGTAGATCAAAGTCAAAGTGCATTTACTTCTGAACCCCTGCTTAATTCAACATTCCTCTACGACAATCGGGATTAGTTATTAAACACAAAAATCAAATAATCTAGTAAACAGACTATACAACAGTAGTAGATTTGGATACAGCATTGTAAAGATATAAAAATAGTTAGATCTACGGAGACAGTTGAATATATCGAGTATACATATTATCTAACGGATACATCGAATATACGGATTATACGGTTTTAGAAGTAATGACAACGCACTATTGTTTTTATACGCGTACAAGCTAGGCTAGTGTTTAGAGCTCCGGTGAAATTTTGCAATTTTAATCCTTTATTGCACATATAGCTTGTTGGATAATAGTTTTCGAAAATCTAAAAAGTCAAGTTAGCCGGAAAATCATATTTTTTTTTTCAACATAATTATTCCAGCCTAGTTCGGCAGTATCTATATCTATATTTATTGTATCTACTAATACAACTAATTTCTTTGTCTATATGCTATCGTTAATCTTAACATTTATTTTTGTGTTCATTCTAATTAAGACTCGTGAAATGTAAATCTATGTAAAATCGAAATACCCAACGTCTGAGGACGTGGCCAAGCGGCCGGGGTTGAAAATAAATGACTTTTCTATTCTATTCTATTCTATTCTATTCTAAATCATTTTAATTTATAACCAGCTCAATCAATGCGTAATCGTTTGTATTAATAAAACCTTTTGTTGGTCCGACAATTATTCGCTAGTTGCAAAAATCGTATGTAGTACTTTACCTTAGTTATCCAAAATTTTTCATATGTGTACATGGTAGCGTGTTGAGTCGACTACTCCCAACATTCGAGAAAGTTATCCAAAAATTAACTTAAAGGTATATATATGTTTTTTGCAGGTTGGTCGAAGTGA
The DNA here is from genome assembly GCA_963924295.1 of Dioctria rufipes. NCBI lineage: Eukaryota > Metazoa > Arthropoda > Insecta > Diptera > Asilidae > Dioctria > Dioctria rufipes. Next base: position 78,417,354 of record OZ002743.1, on the reverse strand, counting down.
TGTGCTTCAAATCAGTACATTATAAATTTTATTGCCTCTGTTCTAGCAGAATTTGGGAAGTTTATGACAATTTACTAAAACAAATTAACAAATGTCATAAAGCAGCCTTAATAAATCTTCATATGGCAATGTATGTAAAACAAAAAAAAAAAAAAAAAAAACAATTTTAAACCCTTCCTGAGCTTTGTCAACTATTCCATCAAAATTATTATTAATGTTTAACTGAAGATTTAATTTTTTTAATTGACTATTAGAACCAAATTAACACAAGCTCGCTGCATGGATACGCGTTTAATAAATGATCAACAATACACGCGTTTCATCACTTAGTCGGTGTTAGTATTAGCACAGTATACTGTGGTATTAGTATATTACACTAAACATAGACCAAACACCTGATGAAAATACATGCAATGAGACATAGAACAAAAAATTAAACTAAATCTAACTAAAAACAATAAATATTATATAGACGTTTTTTAAAAACATGCTTACAATCGTCAACAACATAATATTCAGCCAAATTATTAACAGCAATGCACGTGCGATTAATAGGTTCATACATGCCAAAGTTAGACCTTGAGGAGTTGACATGCAATAAAAGTAGCCTTCTCAAATTGTGCCTATTATCTCGGAAAGATATTTTGTCAAGTAAAAACGGGGAACCAACATTCGCGTTTAAGAGTTGGTGAACAAAAGTTACATAGAAGAATCAATGAATTATTCCAGGGTAGGTGCCTAAGAGCAAAGTGCAGGAAGTTTCACTGAACAAACTCGATACGGACGATGTGTTTACCGTAAACAGGATACCAGACCTGGCTAGTGTATTATTCAAGAAGTGGTCTCACAAAGCAAGTATACAAACGTAATGTTATGGAGAGATTCGAGAACTCCCGAGTTCAACGTTTTATAAAGCCCAGCATAGAACTACTCTTTGATACCATGTGGTTTATGTGGGAGTTAAAATTCAATCTATGGTCCCATTTGACACTCAGGTCACAGACAGAACTAACACGGTGATTCGAGGAATTCGAGAACTCATCGACATAAGTGATAGGAATGAGATTCCTGTGGAAAATCATACCGCATATTTGTCGATAAATAAAATTAAAAACAATGAAAAAAAAAATATACCTTTCAATATTTCCAACTACACTTCATTTTTTATTTTACAATTTTTTCTATTTTCAATTTCAATTTTAAAATTAAGAATAAAATTAACAAATTCCCCAAATTTACGACGCTTATATCCTCAAAATTTAATTGCAAAATTGGGGGAGATCCTTACCGATCGAAGTACTTGAGGATGCGGCTTTAGGCTTAGACTGTTCAGTATTTTTAAGAGTAATTAAAAGTTCATCATCAGAAGTTGAAGAGGATGAAAAATATATGTTGTCATCATCATTAAATTGTGTTGAGCTCATTGTTGACGACATAATTGGCGTGGATCATTTATCCCAAAGTCCTACCTCCTTCATCTTAGTTTGAAAATAGCGCTCCAGTTGATTTGCACACCTAAAAAACGTGAATAAGTACGATTAGTTTTTGTATTTTGTATATAAAGAATGTGACTAAAAAATTCTTTTCTTACCTGTAATACTCTGTTTCTGGAGAATTGTAAAATCGACAATTTGAAAATATTCTCGCCATATCTGCCATGAAAAGTCTCCTTGTAACGTAATACCTATTAATTATAAATGATGTTGTAGTATAAATAGAAAACATTAGCAATACATGCAGATATCTCTTTTTACCCTTTCTTTAAACGTTCGCCCATAGTTTTTAGATCCATCGGATATTTGATGTGATCATAATAATCTGGCACCTCGATAGCATTAACAGGTTTCAAAAATGGCCAAGCCGCCTGGTGTTGCCTAACAGCAGCTAATATACCCGCAAATGTCGTTGCCAGTTTTTCTGGATCTGCTGTCTCTTCTAGAGGTCGAGATGTCCGTTGTGCCCTTGTCTGTGGTTTCCATCCGATTTCTCTTAATCCTGGTATCGACTCAACTGGTATACATGGAACACCTTCTTTAAAACAAGTCAATCCAGGACGAATTTTCTGAACTTCTTGATGCCTTTGTGCAATGAGCTCCTTCACTATTTCTCTTTGTTTACAAATAACGGAAATAAGTTGTGTATATACTAAACTAGGATGTAATTCACAGTGCATAAGTGTTGCGCCTTCATATTCTTTTATAAAACCTGCGTAAACAGGTCGGGCAAGTTTTATATCTTTAGAGAAGCCCTGTTTTTCAAAATATCCAATTGCATATTCATCTGCATATGCAAGAAAATGTCGAATACCTCTTTGCGTGCTATAATCTTTGAGGTGATTCATCAAGTGTGTGCCATAACCTTTAACCTGTTCACTCATTGTTACAGCACAAAAGACGATCTCCGTAAATCCTTGGGAAGCAAAAGTTCGGAAGCAAATACCACCAATCGGTCTGTTGGATTTAATTAATGCCAGAGTTTTATGCTTTGTATCAAAAACCAGCTGACTTATATACTCTCTAGGCATTTCTAGCAATTGATGAGCAAAAACACTATGTAAACCCAGTAACCAAAGCATTGATTGCTTGCTAACAGGTTTAGTCAAGGAATTTCCCACAATATGAAACTCAATTTTTCGTTGATTTTCCTCGGCCTTAACGGTTTCATCATGAGACACATTATTTGGGTATAAAATTTCAGTCTCAATATTCATTCTTGATTCACTTACAGCTTTCATAGCTTTTAACACAGCCTCATCAGTTAAATCTTCTGTTTCCGGTTCTTTTCTACTCCTTTTGTAATTTGCTTCTCCATTATATTTTTTACCAGCAGATAAAGCAACTTCATGTTGCTTTTTTCGTTGTTGAATTAGAAAGGTAACAGGTGGCCTAAAGGATGGATCCCAAATGGGCGAATCTTCACGAAGAATTTCATGCTTTAGAGCCTCTAAAAATTTTGGCATTTGTGTTAGTACAGTACGTTTTTCTGCTGTAATACGATCTTTTTCTGTAACACATTTTCTTAGCAATTGTTGGGCAACATATTGATAAACGGCTTTTAAAAGTGTACGTCCAAATACTAGAGATGTTTCAAAATGTCGCAGAGAATTACAAAATGCTGGAACGTGACAAAACACTAGCCATCTGAAATATTTAAAATTTATTGAATAATATACAGTAATTTTTTTAGTATCATTTGCATGAAGGTATTGTGTATTCTATTCCACCACCCTTGCACACAAAATTCAATTAAATATCTTAGCATATAGTATTTTACTAAAAGGCGTGTCTATGTTTATTGGGACAGCAATATATTTATTTACATTAAATGTATGCTCAAATAATATTCCTTAATCATATACAGAAAAGAAGTGAACATTGAGCGAAAATGAAAAAAAAAAAAAAAAAAAAAAAAAAAAATTGTTCTCCACAATTGGAAAAGATAGGGAGGCTGTAAGATATGCCTGACTACAGAGGTCCTACCTTACCCAACGGTCCATTATGGTAAAACTGAATATAGCAGCACTAGTACCCATTTAATCTTTTCTCTTTCAAGAACAAGTAGTTCCCCTCATAAAAAAAATCTTAGTCGAGTGGTGCATTCCATGCTTAGAAGCCATTTTTAAGTAAATTTAATGTGCCTATGGCCTGTACGAACTAAACTGACTAAAGCTATCATGATACCCACTATATATAACACAATGGGACATTGACGATGGCAAAATGACAACGCTGCGTGTGAAGCACCGTACTGAGATCTGGCAGCTTTTAGAACTATTACGCCGGAGTTTCTCCGATATATGCAATATTTCGCTCAACAATAGTCTACCTAAATAATCGATGTACTCAACATTGTAATGTAGCTTTAGGCTGAAATTTTTAATAAAATTTGTTTAATGAAAACCTTAAAAATCACCTTGTATAGTTAATTTTGTAAGTGGATGCGTCTTCATGGGTGAGATCAGTACAATGTACGCTGGGCGGCTCAAAATTCCAATGATTTAGAAAATTTAGAAAAGTTTTAGCAACTTCAGTCATAGTTTGGAGCTCAGATTGACTCATATGATTATACCTAGAAAATAATCCTAGAGAATATTCATAAAAGAAATTGTTGGAGATGTACTTATAAAATACGAAGTTTGAAACTGCTTTTGCTATACATGGAGCTTCAAATGGTGGATCACCAAGAGGACCACGAATAACTGCCTGCTGACGAGTTATAATACATTGCCGTAATAACTATAAGAAAAAAAAATTCAGTATTTTCAAATTTCTCATCCCCTTCAAGGATAAATATACTTACACGGAACAGGTACAGATAAACTTTTTTTGTATCTTCATGTTCTACTCGATGCATGCTCATGAATAAGTTTTCAACATCAATAATAGCTCCAAGAAGTTCATTTAATTGCTCATTTGAGATGTCCGTTAAATGAGATATATGCGATTCTAAAATTAACGGTTTTTAGAATTTATACATGCAATGGTGAAATAATATTATACCTAAAGAGTGCTTGCATTGTGCATTACGGCATTCCTCTGTAAATTCTGGACAATATGTACTTTCTACATCTTTATGCCGATGTTCTTGTGGAGTTTTCCAACCAGTGCATCTACAACCGTCAGCCTGACAAGCAGAGTACATAGAAAGTTTGGCCATTTTTTGTAATTTTGGAAGGCTAAAAACCTACAGAAATTATTGAATTTCAACTTTAGAAATGAGTACATACATCAATATTTTACCTTCTGTTTTCTCTGCTGAATCCTTTGTAAACTACTTTGTCTTGTAGTTTCTTGTGGTGGAGCTGCATTAATTACTCCACTAATTGAGCTCACATTACTTTCAGTACCATCATAATGTGTATCCTGTTCATCCTTAATACGAATAACCGTTTCAGCAGAAAACCTGGAAGTTTCACTCATTCTTTATGAATTTTCGAATAAAATCTACTAAGTTTATGTTTATTTTCTAGAGCAATATTTAGTTTAAATAAGTGAAGTGGACAAGAATCCGATAAAATTGACACATTAAACGCCAAAAGCAGCTGTGCTATGTAATCAGTGATCTTCTTCTTTATTAATTTATAGACTATGCTCAGATATTTATTACCCGGGGCGGGGGTTACACGAAATAGTACAGCTTGTATGCAACTGGTACTGTTATACCAAGGTATATATGGCTTCTATATATCTTGTCCTATACTTCTTACACTGTAATCCCTACTGCCATGCTGGCAGCTCAAGGTATTCCTATTAAAATTTTGACACCTTGCAGCTGACAGCCTGTGACGTAATTCTGTAACTAATGTATATACATTTTTATAGCAAAGTCATAGAGAGGAGAGAGAGTGCTTTTCTCTCTGTACCGCGCTTTCTTATGCGCTTTCACGATAATTCGTCACTAATGGCGGAACGTGGTTCGTAATACCTTGTGGCAGCTCAGCTTTCAGCGAACTTGCATGATAAAAAATCATGGCAACTATGAGGTGATAGTAAATTGACATTGTACAGTTTTCAAGATGGCGGAAATAATTATTTGAGAACGGAGCTTTTTAAATTAATAAATTTATACCGGAAAAATGAAATTTTCTTTTATCATTTACATTACATAATTTACCAACACCTCCCTTTTCCTTTTTTCTTCTGCTTTTTCTTATATTGCTAGAATTTCAAACATACACAAGACTTTACGTGTAAATGACATTCTTTAAATGTACTTGCATGCAAGATGTTAAAACCAAACTACCTACTTTAAAATCGTATTGATAGCCATAGCCCACACAGGGGAGGATATTGGGACTTTTTGCGGGTGAGAAGTATTCGGGGTAGGAAAAAGTCCTAGCTACAAAGTTTCGAGTACGGGCAGCATACCAACCAATACTACAGCAAGCCGACCATTTTGAAATTGCGAAATTTCTGAAATTTCTCATCGGACGGATGTACAGTTGTTTATTTGCGATTTGAGGTGATAATATAATAATTTAATAATCATTACGTGTTGTGAGTTTGTGATACAGTAATTGTTTGAATCAAAAACTGTGACTTAATTGAACATGAACACAATTAATTTCTAAGGAACTACGCGAAGCAACATTATTGTTATGACACGTCCAAGCCAAGGGAAGGAAGGAAATTTTTGCACGATAGCCTATGAAGAGGTGTTTATTGTTCTACGTAGAGGAGTTTTCAGATTTAAATGATAATAATACTTGTTCATATATTCATAGAACTATGAAGTTTTAAATCAGGGGAATGTCGAACCCTAAGCGTTTCGGAGATACAAGATACAGTATGATATGATACGTCGTTGAATATAGAAATCCTATTACAATTTTCAAATAAGTTACAACACACATCGCATTTCCTCTCACCCGGATATTATAGCGTCTATGATTTGAAATTTAAATTTCAGAGACTTCACTTTCATTTTTAAAATTAAACTTTATTTTTAATGTAAGTCATGTTATCAGTCAGGTCCAAGTAGAAATATCATTCAAGATTATCTCCCAACTTTTGACACCCCAAATAAGTCGAACATTTTAATTTTTTCTTTTTACACAATAAACAAATATTTTGAAATTTATTTTATATTTTTTGCAGAAAATATGCGTTTGATAACAAACAGAAAATTGTGTAGAACGCCAGTATATATACCAATAATAAATATCTATTATCTGGATCGTTGGCTAATCTTAATAATTGTGAATATTAATTTTAACGTTGAAAAAACTTTCCAAACTTTCCTCCAGATGTCCATATGTGCCGTAAAAAAGATATATTTTATTAAACGTCAAAATTTTATCAGCTAGCTGTCTGTCGGGCGAAGTCTTGTTTTGGGTCGATGGATAAAGGACCTGCAATTTTGCACGTGATTTTAATTTCATAAACAACATTAATTACAATAATATTAAAATGATTTCTAATTTAATTGTTTCAAATCAAAAATTCGTCCTAATTGTTGGTTAGTTCAACTAAATATAATTGTAGATATTTCAATAATTTACGCCTTTTTCATTTATAAATTATTTTAGATGACGTTGGTCTTGAGCGATTTTCACATAAATTCATAGCAAAGTGGCTAGAGGAGCAAGGACAAAGCTCCTATATAACTATCGAAGAAGATTTGAAATTTGGATCAAAAAATGGTATAATAAAGATACCGCAAAATGTTAAATGTTTGGAAATTTCAGACAAGAAAACTGCCATCCTTCCTTCACTTTCGAAACTCTTACTGAGCTATAATGCAGCAGGAGTATTTCAACTAGTAAACCAACTAAAAAAGAATTCAAGCACAAAACAACTGTATTTATGGGCGACATCAAGAAATATATCAGAACATTTCGTCATTCCATTTCTAGAATATATGGCTGACTTAATAGTGTATTTTATTGATTCCAAACATTTATCAGTGACAACAAGAAAGACGGGAGGCCTTGTCTCTAAAAAGGTTTGAATTATCAACACAGTTTATCTTTGTACATTTCTATTTTCTAAAACAATTTTTTCGGTAGGTTTTTATGTATGAATTGGCGTCGAATATGTTTTCGATTAAAAGTATAAAAGAAATCCCAAAAAAATCGGAAGAACCTACAGTAAAACCAGAAGATTTGGGTACATTTAAAATTGATTTAAATGAAGAGGAATTGATAGCTAGAAATGCCCTCAAATTGCCTTATGAACGGTAACCTATTTTTTGTGTGTATTCTTATCAAGTGTAATCTTGCTAATAAAAAAATGTGTTTTTTTTTTTTTTTTTCAGAACCTCCGATGAATCTTCCGACGGTCGAATAATATACACACCAGATGCAGATGACGATTTTGACGATGAAGATCCAGATGAGGATTTGTATATTTAAGCTCAGTGCATTTCTTTGTTGTATAATTTGTTAATTGTTAGAATAGGTACATCAATATTAGATCAAACGTAATATTTTTTTAGATTACTTCGTCTTTTAGTTAGGCTTATCGTTTATATATGGTGTTATCACGCGTTGACTACCGAGGCCTTTGACTTCGTCTTTCAAAAAAAGAAAAAGAATATCGTTTTGAGGTGGGGATATTAAAAACTACATCTGATTTGAAACGGCTGAATTCTAAAAATTTCAGTTAAAGCTCAGATATTTTGAATTTGAAGACCTTTAAATGTGGGACACGATGGGTGCATGAATTGCTTTACAACTCTTGGAATTTTAAGGCCGGCATAAAGTTTAATTTCTTTTGGCAACTTTAGTATGTATTTGCATAAGTAAATTAGCATTTAGGTCAATATAAAAACAGTCGTTATTATAATTTTCAAGCTCCTAGTCAAAAAATTTCATAAATTCTGAAAGAATTGCAGCTATATAAGAATCGTGAATAACGGATAAGCACACATTTATCACTATTCGATGGTGGTTGGTTCAATTTGGTTTTATAGTCTCCGGTTGGAACCAATTTCATATTTTTATTATGTATTACCAGTTCCGTCCATTCCGATTTGAGTCTTCATATCCTCAATGATTTTTAATTGGACAACAAGACAAACATTTTTTGCTTTCTTTTTTAACAAGGTTGTGTTGTAGGAATCCTATAAAATTGTGGTCGTAGGGAACTTGTTAACGTGTCTCCATTGTCTTTGTACCTAAACGCACTTAGAAGATCAGATTATTGCGTGTTGTTCAATATTTGAGTAAATAACAGTTTTTTTTTTTTTTATAAGAGATAATTTGTTATGTTTCTAAGATAAATAATTTTTTTTTTTAATGAATGTTTGGGCTTGGTGTGGTGCTTTGTTATTGGCTTGGTTAAGTGCGATCAAGAATTTTAACTATAGCTTAATGGGAAAGTTAGTTGTTTCGTAGACATGAAGGATGATGACAATAGTTATTCTGATAAAAATTTTGGATAGTTTCTATTGATATAAAGTTAAATTGTGGGCAAAATAGATAGCTTTATACAAGTATTAAAAACAATTTTTTTTAACAGTTAAGTTTTGTTAATAATATTCAAGAGGATTCAACTTTTAAAATTTAAATTTTTGACAACACAAAATTATTAATAATATTTTTTTTGTAAATAACAGCTCTGAGGAAAAATCTTGAATTCTTAAAAAAAAAGCTTTGCTTTACAGAAACAAGTTCCCTGTGAAATCTTAAACACAAAACAGATCTTTAGTAGCTAATAGTGACTAAGCAATAAATTGAACCCTCTCCAGATAAAACATCGTCATTATGTCGGTAGATATTCAATGCATTCATAATAGCATAGTTGCTTTACACCCAATAACCGTGAAAGGAATGCACTTAGTGGGCATACATCCGTCCCCTGTGATAGAGTTTTAAAGTACTTTTATTGACTCTGTGTTATGAATGCAAATATTTTCGGTAGTCAGAGTGTAAAGGCTTTATTGTAATTATTAAAAAAAAAAAAAAATTAACATTGATGATTGTAAAAGGTCTCGTATGTGGGTGAAGTATTCGATAATATATACTTATATTTTTGCATCAAAAGAAATGTTCCTGAATAGATTCAAAGCCAAACCGTGCCAGAAAAAGTGCAAATTAAGAAAGAAAGAAGTACATAAAACAAATGATTAATATAGTAGAAAAACCCCAAGAGGGTCTTGCACAAAAATAAAAGAAAAAGAAATGTTTTAAAAGATCTCTGTTAGGGGGTTTTACTTACCCCTTTTCGTTTACATATAACTAATAAATGAAAACAAACTAATAGTGATCTTTTAGTTAATTATTTTTAATAATGTAGTTATAGAACTTTTATTAGAGACAAAAACGTAATAATAATTTAAGATACACGAAACAAACTCATCCCTTTCATAGGTTCATTTGGGGTAGATATACTCATCAAAAGTTGTCTGCAACGGTGTCTACCACATATGTTGACATGTAATAAGAATGTACTGTGCATCCTATGGACAAAATTCGCACACAAATTTTGTCAACTGTACGCTTGTCTCTTTTGAAAGAAAATCTGCTTCCTGCCATGGCATATAAAAAAAAAATATTCCATATAAATAGTTAGGATGAGGAAGCAATGAGGGGCGAAAGGTTTTCAATGTCGACTTAGGACCCCGTGGTAGTGGTCTTCTATGATTTCAATGCCCATCCATCCCATGATGTCCTGGGCTAATTTATTTGGATATTTGGGAGGCGGGCGACAAGCAGAGGAGTAGTAGAGGAGTTTAAAACACCGACACAGTGTTAGTCATACATGAAAAATTATAGACAATTTTTAATTTTACATAATTATATTTTACTTTTTCTTTGATATACTGTTTAAGTAGAATAGAACTATTAATCACATCATAACTTAATCGCTTCTTTTTTCATTTATTTTAAAAGAGAAAAAAAATTTTAGCACCTGGGGCAGTGCTAATAAATTTAAAGCCAAAGCATTGAATAAGCTAAACCCGACAGTTCCTTAAACAAATAATCCCATTATTTACAATTTTTTTTTATTATATTAATGAGCCCAGAAATGTAAGGAACTTTCAAATCGCTTTCAGTGGGTTTAGTCAACATAAATAATGATACTACTTACATTTACACTGCTACAGTGTTGAAAATTAAAATTATTCAAAAATTCTCTAGCATAGCCAAAATATTGGGGGAGTACCCCTGTAGCTAAATGTTGCCCAAAGTAGGTACTTGAACGATTGTAGCCAAAGTGGCAACACTCGATATTGGCCAATTACTCTTAGCATTATGTCTATACCTTATTATGGGAATGTTTCTTTCGTATGCTTCAAGTTTTCGTTGGGGGTTGATGAATGACGATATTATGTCCTTGTAGCTGAGCGAACTTAGCTGCTTACCCCGTTCCAGTTTCGCCAGGCTGGCATGCTTGTAGCTAGCTTTGCGGAGATAAGTGGTGGCTGGGGTTCAGGATGAAACCTGCCTTTTGCCAGAGCACCATAACAAAAAGAAAATGAATCCGGAATAATCAGTGTTAGGATGAAGAAAGGATCGGGATTAGGTGCTGGAGACTAAAGGAATAGGGATAGTCAGCGTTGAGTCAACCCTGCCGCTATTAGAACTTGCTGGTCCCAGTGCTGGACATGCCCTATCCATCCTGTGGATATTCTGGGTACTAATGTTTACATATCCTCTTTTGTTCTTATGATACCACTATGAGCGACCGGGACAAAGGTTCGAGAGAGCGGGAATTTATTGATAAATACATCATTACTTTGTACTACCTGTTCAAACACGATCTTTATTCTCTTCTTTTACATACCCAAATGCCCTTGTAGTCCGGACAATTATACATTTAATGAACTATAATGGTATTAACTACGGATGCAATCCTCCATAAATTACATACATACTATTCGTCAAACAAAAAATGGTAGTATAGGATTATTGATACATACAAAAATCCTTAAAGCACGTTCAACGTCTCAATTTCCAATTATGATATATTTAGGCAGTCTAATATTAATCTAATCTTTTGTTAGTTTACTAAATATGTATTCGATGTACTAAACCTATCAATGCCGTAATTAATGTAGCCGTGCCCGGAATTATCAATAAATTTTTCTTTTGCTTTGAGCATCACGGAAAACTTGAAAAAACTAACTATCATAATGAGTGCTGGAAGCACATTTCTACAAATGATTACATGTATCTCCTTTAAATAAAGGAACAGATTCTATCTAACAATTAGAATTAAGGTCATACATGACATCGGTCTCCAAACTACAATTATCAACAAAATGGTTTTTGAATTTGAAAATTGTCTCAATCTGCACCGCACCTAATGCATACTGGCGTAAGCAGCCTAAATAACTTAGTTCTAGAATTATGATATATAAAAAATGTCACAGTTAAATAGTCTAAATGTTAGGATAATATCTCTGATATAACACCAAGACTATTTAAACAACCACGCCAAAAGAAAAGCTACAGCCCGAAGGTAAGTAGATCTTATTCATAGGATAGAACAAAAATGCTGCATCAAAATCTCCTTAAATATATTGAATGTTTCCGACAAGTTACGAATCCGGCGGGAATATTTTCCTATATTTTAAGCCAGAGACTCAAATTAATTAGCTATTTCTTATAGGCGAGTCCTATAGCATTAAGCCTGTTTCGGTGAGTTTGTGGAACTCTTGGTAAAGTCTACCGTGGTTATCTGTTCCTTAGTGCTTTCTTTTATTGAGGCTATGGTCCTATGGTTACCCCTTACATGAGATTTAATTGTAGTCGGTCGCACATTTTCACTGACTCTGTGTTCCTGTTTTCCGAGGAGTATTCGCGCAATATGAGCCGTGGTAAGATGCCCACGACTCTCGTATTGAATGCTAACTAACCTAAAAATTTAATTTTCATAATAATAATAATTTTGCAAGGCGGGATACTTCCTGTCAGAAAGTAAAAGTGATAAAAACGTGAGGGTGACAGTCTAAAAAACAAGAAAGCAAAATTGAAAAATTAGTTGGATGTAGAGTTTGAAGATTAGAAAATTGATAAAAACGAGGCCAGGTATTAACTGGGTCCAGCGAAAAAAGTTAGAAAGAACGAAAACCGCGCGAAGATTTCTGTACTTCCTAGATTCATATCGTTCCGGCATCATAAATTAAAAGATTTTATTCTGGCTGGAAATTACATCGATGTTCAGTTGGGCCACGGACAAATTCAAGCAACATATTGGGCTAGTTTAGACGGTGTAGTTTTTGCGCGCTACGCACGAAAATGAGTAGGTAACCATGTATTACCCCGCGTACCCATCTTACTTACGCATTTTCATGCGCGGCCCGCAAAAACTACGCTGTCTAAACTAGCCTATACCACCTTAGCACGACGATGATGGCTTAATTCCACATTGCGGTTATATCCGCGTGGTCCATACGATCCCGCTAAAAGTTTATAATTGAACGTTACTTCAGCAGTGTCACCAATCAACATATACTACCTGAGCACGTGCCCATGGCTCTAAAGGTTTATTCAACGAGCAACAATGCCGTTACAATTGTTGTTCTCTGGTTTAGTTTCAAAATATTGGCGTGGTTCACACGACTCCGTCGAGTTGGTGCTCAACTCTATTATCACCCATATTCAAGATGTGGTTCGCAAATTCTGGACAGCATTAGTACTCTCATGACGGTGTAGCACGTCTCCGCAGCATTTCTCGTCGTTTTGGTTGTGAAAAAATGCAATTTCATCCCTACGAGAAATCTTTTGTAGTCAAGCAGTTTCATCACACGTGGTATGAATCAGTGGCATAGCGGAACCTCTCGGAGGCATCTCGGCGACGGATCCTCATCAACAAAGTCTATGTAAGTTACTGTTACCCAATTAAATAATTATAATTTTTATTATCATGCTATTTGAACAAATGAATTTGAAAACTTTCGCTAGTATGTAATCTAAATAACTATCAGAACTTTTTCGATCAACACAAATGAGCTCGACACGTATCATCATTCCGTTATATAAACCTAGCGAATACTGAAAGTATTATATGTGCACATGTCTTTAGTATCATTATGCATTATCCTGTCTGATGCATAAAACAGGAACGTTCCTAGTAGGTACCTCTCCCGTCGAGCTAGTAAGTTAGTCTAGTAGTCTAGGTTATTACCGCACTTGGTGCATGAAATTTGTTCAGATGGAAAACAAATATATGTTCGATTATGACGTAATGAAGCGCTGAGCTCCTTTGTTTTTCCCCCTCTCTTCTGGAGCCCTCGAGATGAAGGTCGTATAGGTTCACTCCTCCGCTTTTACAGGTTCATTAAGAACATCGCAAATACGTGCCGGTGATGTCGTGGAAGGCCGGGGGTAAGCACAGAAGATCTTATGATCTGATCCTCGACAACATCTTTAATCTTTTCATTTTCAATTAGCATAAGGTGCTAGCGTGCCGCCCTGCATCATCAACGCTACCATGGAATGAGCTATCAACTTCGGCTGATAGTCAGGACTTCACGTTCAGTAGCACTCACTCATACCATAGAACTGTATTGAAAACCTAACGTAGCTTCACCTACCATGAGTTATTGAATTGATTTGATTCGTTTTGTATGTATGTCCTAAATCCGGTCCACTTTTTCTTCGTGGTTATATGTTGGTTTTTCACATATAACATAATATTAATCATCTCCGGAGTGCAGTTAGAAGTCTCATAAATAGCAGATTTAATGCAAAATAGCGTAGCAAATGTGTTATGAAATGAAATTGTCAAGAATAAATAAGCACTGAGAAACGAATGTGGTCAGAATGTTTTGTAGTCGGAGATGCTTTCAATGCTAATTTTGCGGGGAATAATGTTCTCTGTAGCAAACTGATAAAATCATGAAAGCCGGCTGTAGCTATCCGCATAAAGTAAAAAAACGAAGTAAATATTTTCGTTGGATGGACAAATTTCTTTGAATTTCTGGTAACTCTTCTGAAACCCATCAACATGAAAGAAATTTAAAATAACCACAGATATAGCATTTAGCATACGGCGTTCCTTTTTTTTCTTTTCTTTTATAACACACACCTGACGCTTACGTAAATAATGTAGGGTACAGCGATTGAGGTAACCCTACATAGTTAGACAATAGTAAGTTTTACACATTGCAACTTTTGCTGTGCAGCTTTTAGGTTACAACCGCAAAAATTGCAGTATGTGTACACGTAGTGGAATAAAGTAGTGCACAGCCGGCAATTTTTGCTGCGACTACTTTATTCCACTACGTGTAAACATTACTGCAAGTTTTGCTGTTGTAACCTAAAAGCTGCACAGCAAAAGTTGCAATGTGTAAGACTTACTATTGTTCGGAAGCTGCAACCTTCCGAAAAATGTTGCAAAGATGTTTACACAAACTGCAGGTTTTACTGCGCGCAGCTTTTGTTGTCAGTAGTCTACATTTAAACTCTGAAGCGTTTTGTCGACAAGATTCTGTGAATGAAAATTGAAAAAAATAGCATCATGTATTTCGTTGATTCAGAAATGCAAGTTGCAACTTGTTTGGCATTAGTTTTGCTATAATATATATATAATAAAAGAAAGAATTATCTACGTACTGGAGATGAAACTTGTTATAAAAATTTCTTGCGCTTATCAGCTAACCGTTTTGGAGAAATTCGAATGAAAGTTACACCTCTTATAAAGATAAAGGATGCCTGTATGAGAAAGCAATATCTTCCACTGAACGGTTAGCTATAACTTTGATATTTTTAACAACAGGTAAATTTATATAATATACTCGTATAACAATTATATATAGTATTTATGGAGTTGTTTACATAAGATATTATTAATTTTGAAGAGTTTGAAATTTCAATTTGGTTCTACTTACCGCACAAATTTAAGCAACATCTTAAAAACTGCACGCAACCGTACCAAAACTAACATTTTTATACTGCACCTGTAACCTTCTATTTAGATGTTTACACATTGCAGCAGCACGAGAAAGCTGCAAGCAATCGAGCTCTAGGCGCAACTTTTTGGGTTTCAAAGATGTTTACATATTACAACCCTCGAGTAGCGCAGATTATTGTGCTGCGCTGCAGCTAAAGTTGCAATATGTAACCGTATTATAATAAGTGGGCTGCGAAATGAAACGGTTGTAAACAGAAATAATAACGTTCGGTTATAAAATTTAAAAATCTGTCTTTGGTTCCAGTTGCTTATAAATGTGCTGGTCGAGTTGAAAATTTCTATCATTTCAGAAAAAATACAAGAATTTACGGAAAGGGTAGCTGAATCCGACTCAGAAAGGATTCAAACATTAACACTGTTGCACACCATATAGTGTTACTGGGCAATTTTAGTTAAAAGACTGGCCATACTTTTCCGTTTGAGTATATTCGAAGAATGCTAGTGTAGGGTTTGATGATCCCACAAAATTATCTTTCGCCGTATTTTATAGCGATTTCACTATTGCACAGAAAAAAGAAACGTGAATATTCACGATCTATTATTGTGGCTTTTATAGACTTCTTTCAATTATTGCCAATATGAGCAATAGAATATTAGACTTAACGTCTCCTACCTATAACTTTTATATAGATCTTTATTAAATCAAATTCTCTAACCAGTTAAAAGCTTTCATTTCTTTAGCTTTCCAAAGGAAAAGTCGTAGTAATTGCATCGAGTGTATAAATGGTTGTTGAAAGGCTGAGCTGGTTGGCCGTACTTTCCATTCTCTGGGACATATATATTAATGTCAATTCAATACTAAATTAAATGCTATGTTATGTCTAATAAAAACCCCGTAAATTTACTCTATATAAATCTGTAATTTTTAATAATAAAAGAACATTATTGTCTTTTGCATAGTTGTTATTCTCATATCTATTGAATGAGGAACAGAAAAGAGCCGCTGTACAGTCGTACATCAAATGAAATAATAATGCGAATTAAATTCTTTATCGAGACTGTGCCAGATATTTTATACCTCAGTTAATTACTTGTGACTAGACAGATGGCGCTGCACCGGACAATCGAAACATTATCGAACTTCGATAAAATAGTGAAATTCGAGATTGGTTATAAAAGCCGAAGCAGCGCGCCGCTGATAATCACCATAATCGTTATCGGTTCGGCTTAAAATTCGTCATAATTCGTTTTGTTTCGTTAATCGCATGTGAAAGAGTTTGATTAATTGATAACCACCTCACCATAATCAGTGAGATAGGGGAAACACCCTATCAATAAAAGATCCCAAATTCCAACCTATCCCATTAAGCAATTCGAATGGAATTCCGATTGTTTTACTTGTCATTTTTGACGAGTTTACCTGGAAAACAGTATTATTTGCACACGGATTTCCACTTCTTTAGCCGTAGGGAACTGCGTCGAGATTCCAAGTCTTTGATTGTATTGGTAGTTGAAACTGAACGTGGAAATCTAACAGATTTCAATGTTTTTTCCTATTACTTGCGCATGGAAATTAGAGAGAATTATAAGACTCAAAATATGAATAAATATGTGGAGAAAATTTCGCAATTGTATGTTTATTTAGTTTGCCTAAAAAAAAATCCAAAAAAAACTCGAAAAAATAGCCTTCACACGGGTTTGACCCCCTTAAATTAATTGTTTGTACTATCTTACTACGTTTTTTTTTCCAATCGCGTCGTAATTTAATTTTATTCTTTTTATTATGGATTGCTGTGGTTTTTGCCGCGCCGAATTTGATGGCTCTTCCGAGTTTTTAGCGTGTGATGGTGTTTGTGGTAAGGCGTTCCACGTCACATGCGTAAAACTCGAGAAAGCGGCCTTAAAATTGTTAAAAAAGACTCGCAATTTACTGTGGGTCTGCGACTTTTTTGTACGAGCCCCGGACCATACTTTTTTCGATACGCTCGCTTTGTACAGAGGTGACATGGACAACCTTAAGAGCATGGTGGTTGGCCTATCCAACAAAGTTAACCTTAATTCTCAGTCTATTGAGCAAAAAATGGTTGGCTGCTCCAGTTCAACTGTCGTTGACTGCCCCCAACAACCAAAATTGGACCACGGTTTCATAAACAACCGCTCTAAAAGAAACCACAAGAGCAATCCAATTATAAAGAAGAAAAAAACTTCCAAAAAACAGGAGGTTATGCGGACTGTGGGATTTAACCCGCCGAATTCGCCAACTCCTGGTACACAGGGTTCTCCTTTGGCTGGTGGGGCCGTATGCAGCGCTTTGACCCAATGCGTGAATAATACCACTCCAGATCCTGCTTCTGAATCCACAGTAACACATAATATTAATTCTGTATCCACATTAAGGAATGGTATTGGTACCTCTTTGAGGACAGTACCAAGACCTTCAAGTGTTTTCGTCACTAGGTTCTCTCCTGAAACGGCGTGTGACGACATATTGAGGTATCTCGAATCCAAAAGCATTGCAACAGAGGGTGTTTCTTGCCGCAAAATTAGTAAATCCTCCAAACCGGTTGCATCCTTCGTCTTAACTGTTTCAGCAGATGTGCAGGATAAGTTATTAGATCCCTTATTTTGGCCCTCTGGCGCTTTTACTAAATTATTTGTACCCTCTGGGCGCCAACCCAGAAATACAGCTAAAATAAGCAATATTATTCCAAAAAACTAAAGTCGCTTTCCCTTTACTATCAAAACGTAAGGGGGATTCGGACAAAAACTGCACATATCTTCAAATCCTCTGTTGCAACTTGTTTTGATATTGCTGCTTTCACTGAATCTTGGCGGCACCAGGCT
Source organism: Dioctria rufipes (assembly GCA_963924295.1). NCBI lineage: Eukaryota > Metazoa > Arthropoda > Insecta > Diptera > Asilidae > Dioctria > Dioctria rufipes. The sequence continues at coordinate 78,399,208 of OZ002743.1, read as the reverse complement.
TTCGTGATGCCGAAATTTTAGACAATTCTTACCAGGTTTTTAGAAAAGACAGACATACTGATTCTGAAGCTCGTGGCTGTGGCGTACTTCTCGCATGTAAGAACCATTTTAATTGCAGCCAAATTGTGGTTCCCAGTTTTTCCAAGACTTTTGACACTGAACTTTTAGTTCTTAAGCTGTCTCTTTTAAAACACGACTTATACATACTATGTTGCTATATTCCGCCAGACTCCATAAACATTGTTGATGACAAAGGTCAAAATATTTACGACTTACTAACTTCAACATCTAATTTTATTCATGACATGATGCAACCTCTTGACGAATTTCTACTTATTGGTGATTTTAACTTACCCAATATACATTGGGTACTAAATGAAGATGACGATGACTATCTCCCTCTTAATAACTTATCAACAAGGGAATCACTATTCCTAGACACTATCTCATCTCTTGGTCTCAGCCAAATCAGTAATGTAAAGAATGACATGGGTAGGCAGTTGGACTTGGTTTTCTCTACTGACACGGGTAACTTGTTAGTTGAACCTAGCCCAGTTTTAATGTCTAATATTGACAAATATCATCCCCTCTACTAATTACATATTGCTTTGTTACCGAAAACATTACAAATTGTGACGAAACTCAATACTTCTTCAATTTTAGAAAGGCAAACTTTTCGGAACTCTCCAGTAGCCTTACCTCTATTGATTTCAACACATTACTGTCTAGCAATAATGTTGACGAGGACATTTCTAAATTTTACATAATTCTTTTCAATTTACTTTCATCTCATGTTCCCCGCGAGCGACAGCGGTTCTCTAAAACATCTCCGCCTTGGTTCAATAAAGAACTGAAACGTCTTAAAAATAGAAAGAATAAATTGTGGAAAAGTTATATCGGGGACAAAGATATTACAAGTCATAACAACTTCCTCACATCCTATAATGAGTTCAAAGAACTTTCCTCTTCACTTTATGATGAGTATATCCAAAGCATGCGTGCGAAATTATTTAGTTACCCACGTATCTTTTTCAAGTTTATTAATATGAAGAAAAAAACTGACAACTATCCCAATACCATGAGGTATAAGGATTTCCATCCTCGACATAACTATTTTATTCATATGAACGATTCTCATATCGTTTCATTCACTATTCCTACAATTACACAAGAGGATATACTCAATCATATTAATGGGCTTTCAAATGACTTTGCAACGGGTCCTGATGGGATCCCTCTAGCCTTCTTTAAGTCGTGCTGCCTTGCCCTGGCAACGCCGCTTAAAATAATATTTCAAAAATCGCTCGATAGTGGTTGTTTCCCTCAGCTATGGAAAAACTTTTTCATCATACCTATTCACAAAAAAGGTAGTAAAAGTGAAATTTCTAACTATAGGCCTATTGCAAAATTATCTTGTATGCCCAAATTATTCGAATCTATCATTTTCTCTCAGCTATCGGTTTCATGTAAGAATTTGCTCTCTTCTAACCAACATGGGTTTATTTCGGGCAGATCTACAACCACTAACTTGTTGGAATTTGTCTCGGAGACCATTCGCGGGTTTGCAAAAGGCTACCAAACGGATTGTATTTATACAGACTTTAGTAAAGCCTTCGACAAGTTAACTCACTCCGTGATACTCTTTAAAATGGAAAAGTATGGGTTTCCCCCAACATTTCTAAAATGGACAGAGTCTTATTTAGATAACAGAACATATCAAATCTTATTCCGCCATTCCATCTCTAGAGTCTTGAAGGCTTTGTCAGGCGTACTTCAAGGGAGTCACTTGGGCCCATTGTTCTTTATTCTGTCTATTGACGACATTGTCTCTGTGGTGAGGTACTGTAAGGTCTTGATTTATGCTGACGATGTTAAGATTTTCGCTCAGATTAAATCTGTTCACGATTGTGAACAGGTACAGGGTGACCTTCAAAAAGTTTACAATTGGTGCGAGAGCAATAATTTGGTACTCAATATCGACAAATGTGAAGTTATGACTTTCCATAGGAATCAGACACCAATCACTTATGGTTATGAGTTCTCGGATACCTCGTTTCGCCGTGTGGACTCTGTCTGTGACTTGGGTGTCAAATGTGACCACAGATTGAATTTTATCTCCCATATAAACTATATGGGTATCAAAGAGTAGCTCTATGCTGGGTTTTATAAAACGTTGGTCCCGAGAGTTTTCAAATCCTACCATAACATTGCGTTTGTACACTTGCTTTGTAAGACCACTTCTTGAATACGCTAGCCAGGTCTGGTCTCCATTTTACGGTACACACATCGACCGCATCGAGTCTGTTCAGAGAAACTTTTTACGATTTGCTCTCAGACACCTACCCTGGAATAATTCATTAATTCTTCCTCCTTATGAGGATCGCTTGAAGCTTTTGAATATGCACTCGCTTCAAAAACGTCGCATGGTTGCCGATGTAACGTTTGTGCATCAACTAATAAACGCGAATGTTGATTCTCCGCTGTTACTTAGTAAAGTCTCTTTCCGCGATAGTGGACATAATTTGAGAAGACTACCTATGTTGCATGTTAACTCCGCAAGATCCAACTTTTGCATGTACGAACCCATTAATCGCATGTGCATTACTGTTAATACTAAGGCTGAGCATTTTGTCGTTGACGTTTCTAAGCATGTTCTAAAAAAACGTCTATATAATACTTAGTTCTCTGTTTCTATGTCACATTTCATATCATTTCATCCGGTGTTTGGTTTATGTTTAGTTTAACATACTAATACTAACACCGACTAAGTGATGAAACGCATGTATTGTTGACCGTTTATTTATTAAACGTGTCCATGCAGCGAGCTTGTGTTAAGCTGGTTCTGATAGTCATTGCTAAAAAACAATTCTCGATAATCATCTCGCAGTTGTTTATGAGTAGCAAGCTGATCTTCAATAAAATGAATAATGGTAGAGCGGACATCAGAAGGCACTTCATTTTTATCAGTTATGCAAACATTTTTGTCAATTTTAGCACAAGTTCCTCTAAATCTTTTGAAAAGTGGCATGTCTGGACCAGTAGTCGCATCCATCAGCAAGTCGAAACAGCTTCTCAAAACTAATTCAAAAATGTGATGACGACAAGGGAGGTACAACAGGGTACGATTGAACAACTTTTCTAAATTTATGCAGGCACCATTTATTCGACCTGTGTTGCTTGCTGTAATATCACAGCATAATGCCTGATTTTTGTTAGTTATACTCCATTTCTCGACTGCATGGTAAACAGCCAACACTTGCTCTTCTCCTGAAGATGTTTGGATTTCAGGCACTCCCAACAATTGCTATTTGCCTTGAAAGGTGACTATTATTGCCAGTCTATTAACCTTTTCTACACCTGTTAGTGCTGGGAGTAAGTTTCCATCCCAGTGTAACACTAATTCTTGGCAGTTGCCTAATTTAAATTTGTTGTGGATTTCTGTGAAGTACGATTTATTACTACCTTTTCAGTATCTTGCCCGAAAGCTTCTGCAGCAGCCATTAATATGAAAACTGCATTTCCATCAGTAATTTTGCACCTATCAAAAACTTCAGAAAGACGGGGAGTAAAAAAATGTAATGTACCTCGACGGGCTGGAAAAATGGCTGCAGTTGATGCTGTTGGTGCGATATCTGTTGAACGATGGTAGAATTTTCACTGTCGTCACCACTATCACTATTTTGGCTGCTTGATGTTGAATCAACAGTTTTCACAACGACAAGCTGACAAGTAGCAAATTGTTGTTCCATTTCTTCATAAGTTCTTTTTTTCCTGACACTATCCATTGCAGAGCGTTTTAGTGCTCTTTCTTCCTTATATTTTAGTTTTTGATCAACACCAATCATGGAGCCCGATCTCCCTTTTTGGCGTTGAAGAATTAAAAATTCCTTATCGTCATCATTTTTCATCTGTTCCAAAGCATCTGAATGAGCTATGTCAAAGAGATCGTCCATTTTTTCTATGAAAAGATCTTTTTTGTCTTTTTCTTTACCCGAAGTTCTTGTCAAGTTTTTTTGTAAACCTTTCCATTCATCATATAGTTTAAGTAACTTATCAATGCAGTGATCAGTTCTTTTAGAAAGAATTCGTGCTTTTTGCCAAAAGATGGAAACTTCTTGAATCACCAACGCTGCGCTTTCTTTCGTTGTAAGTTTTACAACTCTCAGATTGTAGAAAAAAACACTTAAAACCTGTTTATGCGAAGGTAGTTTGGCTCCGACGATTTGATTGGAAATATTACCAACAATAGAGACATAAAAATCTTTTCTAAACTTGTAGAATGAACTATCTGAAGAAGTTGACGCCATTTAAAAGTCCAGGAAATACTTCGCTAAAATAGTGAAGTCACCTTAAATCAGCAATTCAGAAGTATACAAACTATTCTGAAACCAAAATTGCAAAATCAATCAAAAATCATCATATTTAATTATAAAAGAGGACAAATCACAATAGTAATAATCATAATTATTGGATAGAATAGATGAACAAAGACTTTTATATATTTGAGAATAATATTTTGGAATATCAGAACAAGTTGGTTGAACCACTGAATACATTTTAAACAGTTGTTGTCATTACCGACTAAAGTATTTTGAATACAAAAATGGATATTTCACTATAGAATATGAAATATTTTTACTCACTTACAGTATTGATGCTTGAATTTGGCTTATAACACTTATTAGATTAAGTACACAGCACACAGAAAATAACTTCTCAAAGAATCACAAGAATAGATATTGAAGAGCCTTTTTGTTTTACGTCTTTCCCGAATCACATCTCAAATTAGAATGAAAATAATAAACAAAAATTTTTTTTTGTGTTCATAGAGTTCTGATGCTGCCATCTAGTGGGAACTTTATAAAGCATTTCAATCCTCTTCTCGAAAATTATTAATTTATACATTAAATATTAAATAACAATAATATCTTGAAAAATAACTTTACAGATGACAATTTCAAAAACTCATGGTCGATGAGAGTCCGATTGAGCTAAAATTTTGCACATATCATTTTTTTGTTAATTGCAACAAGACAGGGGGTTGGGAGCTAAGCTATTCGAAAGTTGCAAAATAAGGGCCACCCTAAGGCACATACCTACATAAAATGGTTTGTCAGCGAAAATCTCAGATCTATTAAGTTCTATTGCTACTAAATTTTCATTGAATATAGTGGAGGTTTTAAATTCGGAACAAGAAATGGATAATATACTGCAGTGGATGGCAAATGCTTTTAACGAAATGATAGATGAAATAAGTTCAAATGCTGAAAAAGGAAGTAAAGTTTCGTTATCTTTGTTTTTGCCAAACAACCCAGAAGTTAAACCAGTTTGGGTTAGTATGAGGCCCGTTGACCAACTTGATGGAAAATTAATCATTAATTTAATAACTGCCGTTAACCCAGTCTAATGCTGGGTTTTTTTTTCAGATGAAATACTTCAAGTAGAAGCGAACATAATTCATTTTCCCTTTGGAGGAGGTAAATTTCCAAACACCGAAAATGAAAGTAATTATCTTCAAAATAAGAGAAGCATTATAAATGTAAGTTTAAGCAATGACTTTCTTTGCTTACCTAAAAGTCCTTTGTTAAGTCATCGAAATGATAAACGCTGCGCAGCCGAAAAAAATTTCTAAAAGATTTGAAGAAAAATCGTTTGCTTAAGTTCGTTGATCTGTCGTTGAGCTTTTATATTTTCCGAGAAGCGAGGCGGTAGGAAAATATAGGTGTCATTCTGCAAATGGGCCGTTAACCGAACACCATACTTCGTCTTAATCAGTTTGAAAAATTTTATTCAGTTCTCTATACCAAGCTCCAGCGAATTTATAGAGATCATGGTGCCAGAACCTCCCTAGGCCACAATATTTAATAAATCGAAAGTGCTCCGAAAAGGATAAAATCATTAAATTATATAAAATTTTTAAAATATGTAAATACTTACAATGTTCTTATAGTTTCAGTTCTACAAAATTCGAGGGAGTTTTAGCGTGCTGTTTTCTATCGTATTCTGAAATTTTCTTAAAAAGCGCAGAGTTTATATAGTTTTCAATTTACTCTGGGGGTTAATTTATTAGGTTTTAAAGAATTTTGATAAAAATTTAAACTGAACTTGTTTTAAGGTTAAACATCTCATTAAAATCTTCATACTATTATTTTTTTCATGTTGTAAAGCAGATACTACAGTTGAAACGTATAATTAAAGATAAATACATTATTAGCAATAAAGAATTTTACATTATGTGAATGGTGAATTTAATTTTTATCCTCGCTATTTATTGCTTTTTAAAATCTGTTTAAAAAAAAAATTTATTTCGATTATAAAGGGTTTTCCAATAAGAGGTGTTATTTTAATTAGCCCGCTATTTCGGTAGATGTCACTTTTGGAGTTGTCATTTGTTGACATTTGACATTTGGAACGATACACGATTCAACAACGCATTGAAATTATTAAAATTCACTATAAAAATGGTGAAAATGTTGCAGTGACGGTTCGTAAAACTCGAACATTTTTGGGTCGTCGTGAAGCACCTTGTCGGACCGCAATACAGAAATTGGTAGAAAAATTCGAGCTGTCGGGACAAGTTAGTGATGTGAAGAATAAAACCCGTGCACGTCGCTCAAGAACTGCCGAGAATATTGCTGCTGTAGCCGAAAGTGTTGAAGAAAACCCAGGTTTGTCCATTCCTCGTCGTTCTTTGGTATTAGGCATTCCACAAACGTCATTACACCGTATTTTGCATAAAGATTTGGGTCTTAAGGCTTATAAAGTTCAGTTAACACAAGAACTCAAGCCGGCCGATCATCAACAACGTCGAGTCTTTGCTGATTGGGTCCTTGAAATGCATGAAAATGATCCGGAATTCCATCGAAAACTCATCTTGAGTGATGAGGCCCATTTCCATTTCCTCGATGGCTTCGTCAACAAGCAAAATTGTCGCATCTAGGGCTCGGAAAACCCAAGAGTTATTGTTGAAAAGCCTCTCTATCCTCAACGTGTGACTGTTTGGTGCGGTTTATGGTCCCGCGGGGTCATTGGACCTTACTTTTTCGAAAATGAGGCTGGAGCAACAGTTATGGTGAATGGATTCCGCTATCGACAGATGATTAATGATTTTTTATTGCCGGAATTGGATGGTATTGATCTGGACAACATTTCACAAGTCCGTCAGTGCTGTCAACATTGACTGTGATCATGTACTTTGCACTGACCTTCAAGCAAATACTACTAGACAGCCCCGCTGTTTCAGTAGTCTTGAAAAGTAGTACTGACCGCAGAATATTTTGCCGACTATTTTCTGACACAGGACCTTTAAGTTTGTCTACTACCGTCGAGGTAGTGAACTCAGTGTTCAGTAGTCCCAGTTTATAGCAATTATAATTATCAACTTCTTCATTTGAGCGAAATAGATGAAGGACTCGCGGGGAATTTCTTCAGGAGACACTATTCGTTGCCGGAAAAGGTCAATGTCAGCAGCGGTCAGAGATGCAATGGCTAAGTTATTCAGAGCCATTGCAAATGTGCGATCTTCCCTTTGTCGCATAATTTCAGTGAGCTCGTAATACTTGAACAGATCCCACAGAGGAGTACCGGCTATAGTACTGTAGGGATCTCTTCTATTTGGAGAGAAGACCCACCGATCTCCCACCGGGGAAAGTTGCCTTAAATCTCCGAAGACTACCACCGAAATACCACCGAATGCTAAATTACTCTTAAAAATTTGCTTAAGCCTAGCATCTATATGCGAGAACATTTTAGCACCTACCATTGATACTTCATCAATGTAATTAGTTTCAAAGAAATAAATTTAGAAAAAAGGGTATTCGCAACATCACTGCTTAGTGGTCTAATTTCACCGGATGATTGGTTTAATGGTAAAGAGAACACCGAGTGGAGTGTAGATCCATTGATACCAAAAGCTGCCTCTCCCGTAGGCGCGCACAATAAAACTTTAAATAAATTGGGGTCGCTACCTGGAACTGCATTCAATCGTTGAGTAAGAGCCTGGTAAATAGCCGTTATTAATCTACTTTTACCAACACCAGCTCCACCACTTACGAACTCGTAGAACGTGTTGCTGCCCTTAATATTATGTGTTATGTGGGCAAGGTATTCTCTCTGCCTCACATTGAGTGACCTGATTCGTTCCAGCAGTTCAGTTTGAGAAATTAGGGCAGGTAGTTTTATCACGCGCACGCTGTCTGTGCTATTGGCCTGATCATCGAGGACATTTACATTTGAATCCACCTGTGGGATCGCGAAAACACGAAGATCGTCATCCAGTATATCTGGATCTACGTGATTCTCTTCTATACGTAAAATCATGTCTTGCTGAGCCTCATTCAGAGCATTATCCAGTTCCGATTCATTTTCGAATGAATCGTATCGCCTTCGATTGTTAGAAATCATAACTCTGTTCTGCAAACATATTTCGCGACAGTTCTGGGCAAGAATATCAGCTTCTTCGTTCTTCCATGCAATTAAGTGTGTATGGCGGCGGTATGCTAATCATTTTTATGTTACAATTTCATGAATGGCTTGCCCAATTTACCCTATTTTATAACCTAGAGCTGATATTGAAAATGTGTTTCTCAAGTAAAGTTTTACTGCAAATCGAAACTTTTGCTTGTCAATCCTGGCAATTCCTGGATAGGGCTGGTCAATTTAAACTGTTATCATCTTAACTCATCATTCAATTTTAAACTTAATTCATCATTCTATGTTAATTACAGCAATTAGAATTTCAATACGCTAAGAAGGGGTTGCACGATTTAGCCCATTTTTATACCCCAGAATTGGTCTAAGATTTAGGGTATTATCTACATGAATGCCCGCATTAAATTTCGTATTGTCACCCTTATATGCAAGTTTGATTTTTGAATTCATTTTTCGCATATATTTCTAGAACGGTTTGTCGGACAGAAAAAATAATTATATCCAATTTTATAGGATTTCGTATTCTGAAGAAGTTTTTAGTACAATAAAAATGTCTTGGACTGATCGTTTACACAGTATACGTAAAAAACCGAAATTTTTATATGGCAACACCAAGAAGGAGTTGCCCGATTTTGCCCCATTTTTGACATTTTATTTGTAATATAGTAAAAACATCATGTACGAAATTTCAGCTCTCTACGTCGATGCGTTCTCAGGCAGTGTCCAAATATATAACGGAAAACGAAATTTTTATATGGCAACCCCACGAAGGAGTTGCCCGATTTGTCTCATTTTCGAACTTAATTTTACTTTTTTTTTAAAGTCCGTGTACAAAATTTCAGCTCTTTAAGTATACAAAATCGAAATAACTTTTAATATTATGAAGGGTGTCCAATCCATTTTGCTCTACCATCATTATTTCGAGGTGTTACAAACGGAATGACAAACTTAGTATACCCCTATGATTTCATCTAGGGTATAAAAATTGTGCTTTAACTGTCTTTATAAATAAAATAAAATGCATAAATAGATATAATATGTACCGTAATACTATTTCTAAATTATTAAAACTTTTATACTTAAAAAACGTTTGAATTTCCTAGGGAAATTGGTTAATTTCACAGTGGGGTCCTTATCGACCCCAGGGTAGGAAAATCAGGGCTGAAACTATGGGTAGTAATAAAGGGTGAAACAGTAGCGGCATAAGTGAAGGCTATTTTAAAATATTTGTGATCGACTGCAGACAAGGATCACTCAAGAAAGCAGCATAAGTCAACGCTATGTGTCATGCGGGATCAAGTACGAAGCAGGATCGGAAGATTAATAATTGGGAATGCCTTAAGACTGGGTCGTTGTCCTAATTTGGACAGCACGGTGCACAATTCGCAAGATGGGGCGGGTGTTAAGATTCTTTCACAAATCGCAAATTGATTAATGGAATATTTATTTAAACACCTAAGGCAACAAAATAACGTTTTCTAATTTTTAAATTTGTCCCCCAATTTTTATTGAAAATGATTTAAAAATGAAAACTCAATGATTTTTTTTTTTAATTTCTCTGGTTTGCGGAGCGGGGCTTCCACAAATTTGAAATAAATTAAATAAAGTTTTAACATAAGCTATTTGAAGTCAATAAGCAAAAATAACGTTTTCTGATTTTTAAAATTCTACTAATTTTTGTGAAAATTTAATGCAATAGATTGTTTTCTTAATGGGTAAAATCCAGGTAAAGCCTGTATTTTAAAAATTATTGAGTGTATGGTCACTTACAAAGCTCATTGTATGCAGAACTTCATTGCTTTTCCAACGACTGCTCGACCAGCTCCGTACTCTTCTTACTTCAAGAGTTATGGTCGTATAAACTAAAGACAAATTATTCCCTTAGTTACTGAAAGAACGTCATTTTAAATTTAAACAAATATCGTCTAATTTCGGTATGACCTGAATAGTTTATGAGCTAATAACTGTTTAACGGCCACAGTGAGCACATGGGTATAAATTAAAGAGGAGAGTTTACAGTTTACAGTTTTTATAAAAACAATTATGTTAACCACCCTTTTGTAAATAAAAAAAAATTTAAGGTAGTCCGAAATTCTTGGTTTATACCACCATAATTGATGAGGTAAGAGGAATACGGAGCTGGTCGAGAAGTTGTTGGAAAGGCCGTGACGTGACCGTACACTCAGTACTCATCACGGAGCAGTTATACGTACTTTCGGTTCCCAACTCCTAAAGTTAGAGCTTGGTCTACGGGGAGACTTTACTCATAACTTTATCGCCGAAACGGTCAATCGACTGTTCAAAGGTGCAGAATTTTTGAAAGAATTGAATTTGCTAGTGGACTTAAAATAGCGTCGACTGCTAGATAAGATAACTTCCTTGAAAGTAGGTAGCATAACATATCCAGATAACAGCCCGACTCCAAAACTTTTCAATTAAACATAATGTCGTTCACTACATAAAAACGAAAATCCAGCTACCGTATTCAAAACCACGTAGAATAGATAAAATTAAATTCGATCTAGCCCGGAATGAATTCGAATAAATCTCGGCATATATCAGCCATCTTCGTCTCCAGTTGCTTCACCCTTACATCTAGTTAAGAAGAAAGATGATAACGATTGGAGACCTTGTGGGGATTAGCGTCGTTTAAACGCCTGTACCATACCAGACCGGCATCCAATCTCCCAAATTCAGGACTTTGCCATGCATTCAAGTGATTGTAAAGTTTTCTCCAAAATAGATCTGGTGAGAGCCTTTCACCACATTCCTGTAGCAGAGGAACACATATATAAAACTGATATTATTACGCCATTTGGCCTGTACAAATATCGAAAGATGTCATTCGTTCTCAGGAATGCTGCACATAGCTTTCAGCGATTCATAAATGAAGCCTTGAAAGGAATGGAAAGTAAAAATTTCCAAATGTATATTCGGTGCTAAAAGTTTAACGTTCTGGGCACATACAGTTCATGAAGATGGCATTCTCCCACAAAAGGATCGAGTGAACACGATCCTCGCGATAGCACTGGCGACGTCTATCAAGGAGACATAACTATTTTTTGGTATGATAAATTATTATAACCGCTTTGTTTCACACCTCGCAGAAATGCTCGCTCCAAGATATTCGCACTTAGATAATTCAGCAAAGCTTGGTAAAACCTGAAAGCAATTCCACTGACCAAAAACCTGTAACGATGGAATCGAAAAAGCTAAAGCAGCCTTACCATCGGCTACGCTTCTAGTACATCCGATCAATAATACAGTTTTCAATATTACCTACGATAGCTCAAACATTGTGATCGCTGCAGTTTTGCAGCAGCCTTTTTCTCCAAAAGGCTCCAACCACCAGAAGCGTCTATTTACTTGTACTTAAGACTTAGTTTTGTACTTAAGTACCAAGATTTTTACTTAAATATTCCTATGTCTATTACGTACCTACAAATATCTAACTCTTCGTAGAAAAGCAAACATAATCTGTAGCGCAACTCCTTTTTTGTTGAGTTTTAAAGCACGCAAAGAACTGTCAATGCATGTGCCGCACTCACGCGTCAAGGCAGAACCTTAGACAATCTAATAACATACACACAAGACTGGGTAAGTAGAACAAAAACCAGTAATGTCTCGCTCGAATATAAAATCAACGATGCCTCGACTTGATGACATAACCACTGACATGTATAATATGTACGGACTAGTTCATAGAAATACACCGCAGAAAGTGGCCTCACTTCTATGTTGCTGACTTTCGATCTAAGCACCAAGTACCAACTGATAGAGAACTGAAAACAACAAATAAATTAGTGGATTCGTCGAAATACATTATTTTAAATTAATCAGTTAGGGATATGACTGATAAAATCTGTTTTATCAAAGACAATGTATTCATCAGATACGCAGAAGAAATTCTAAATATTTTATGAAAATCACGTTCCGAGCTGCGAGCTCACTTTTTGAACTTCCCGCCAATGATTTTTTCAATGTTGAAACCGACGTAAGAACTCTTTGTGCCACAAGCAATTGTTTCCACGTGAAATAGAAAACTAAGCAGTCCATATTATATACGTCAGTGGACATAACCAAGGGTAAGCATGCAATGCCTCGCTCCAGTATAAAATCAACGATGCCTCGACCTGATGTAGGCAAGGCCTTAATTTTTTTTTTAGAAATTTACTGGAAATTTTTTCCTTAGAATTGTTATGTATTATTGTAGGCGATAATGGGTGCTTGGGCGGACCTCTAACAGTTTTTGTGAGTGTAGCAAGGAGAAGTGAAAGTTTTACTCTATTTGCAGCACCGAAAACTATGAACAACTATAAATAGTAGCCACTGGTTACTATACATACTATAGTTTTCAAAACGATTCTATTTATTAATATCTATTAACTGAACTCGATAAACTTTATTATATTACTGCCAATGTACAAAGATTCTAAAAAAGTACTTTAAAAACTACTTCAGAAAGTACTCAGTACTTTTTATAGACTTAATACTTAGTTACAAGTACTTTTCATACATGCGGTACTTGTACTTACGCTGAAGTACTCAGGCCTTCGGTACTTGTACTTATACTTAAGTACTTCTTCTTTGGTACTTGCCCAGCTCTGACTCGAAGATAATGCCACTGATTATTACGAATGAAAGGCTTAAGTAATCGGTTATCAAAAGATTCCTAAAACGTGTACAACAATTACTGTGCTTTAAGTGAATTACTTGAAAACGACTTCGCAGAAAGAAAAAATTGTGATTCGAAACTATATATTCGTACTTATCACATATCACGCCTGTATATCGCGAAATAGCTAACTACTCAGGTTCGTATAGTAATGGGTTTTCCAATAAAAGGTGTTATTTTGATATTCAAAGAAAAATGCCATTTTTTGAGATAAATGATCGGATCTTTATTTCATTATAAAGAGGAAGGTATGCCGTTAATAATGGAAAATAACATCAGCCAAATGACCACCACGACCACGCCTACAGGACCATATCCTTTTCATGAAATTTTCCATAACCAAATCGCAAAGTGGCTGCCCTATGTCTTCGATAGCCTCACGAATTCCATCTTTGAGGTCTTGAATCGACGCTGGGCTGTTGGCGTAGACCTTCTCTTTCACGTGGCCCCAAAGGAAGAAGTCGCAAGGTGTGAAGTCACAAGATCTCGGTGGCCAATTGTGATCACCTCTTCGAGAGATAACACGGTCCGGAAACTTTTCCCGTAAAAGATCAATGGTTTCGTTGTTTGTATGGCACGTAGCGCCGTCTTGTTGAAAGTAAACGTTGTTCAGATCAATACCATCCAATTCCGGCCATAAAAAATCATTAATCATCTGTCGATAGCGCAATCCATTCACCGTAACTGTTGCTCCAGCCTCATTTTCGAAAAAGTAAGGTCCAATGACCCCGCGGGACCATAAACCGCACCAAACAGTCACACGTTGAGGATAGAGAGGCTTTTCAACAATAACTCTTGGGTTTTCCGAGCCCTAGATGCGACAATTTTGCTTGTTGTCGAAGCCATTGAGGTGGAAATGGGGCACATCACTCAAGATGGTTTTCGATGGAATTCCGGATCATTTTCATGCATTTCAAGGACCCAATCAGCAAAGACTCGACGTTGTTGATGATCGGCCGGCTTGAGTTCTTGTGTTAACTGAACTTTATAAGCCTTAAGACCCAAATCTTTATGCAAAATACGGTGTAATGACGTTTGTGGAATGCCTAATTCCAAAGAACGACGAGGAATGGACAAACCTGGGTTTTCTTCAACACTTTCGGCTACATCAGCAATATTCTCGGCTGTTCTTGAGCGACGTGCACGGGTTTTATTCTTCACATCACTAACTTGTCCCGGCAGCTCGAATTTTTCTACCAATTTCTGTATTGCGGTCCGACAAGGTGCTTCACGACGACCCAAAAATGTTCGAGTTTTACGAACCGTCTCTGCCACATTTTCACCATTTTTATAGTGAATTTTAATAATTTCAATGCGTTGTTGAATCGTGTATCGTTCCATTTTTATTAATGACGTAGTTTCTACTTGTCAAATGTCAAAAAATGACAGCTCCAAATATGACATCTACCGAAATAATGGGCTAATTCAAATAACACCTCTTATTGGAAAACCCTTTATTTGATGTGTCCGCTTATGCACAAGGAGCATCCTCAATTAACGATTGCTGAATCCGCCGGGAGAACTGAGTTAGCGAATTTGCCAATTTATATGCTAATCGAAAACATTCTAAGTGAAAATTTTAAGATTCTCTTCATTATTGAAAACACGTGTTTCGAATCCTGATACTTGATTGTGGCAGTTTCGCCGGCGGATTGAAAAATCGCATCGTGAAGGGGAAGTGAATCTTACTTGCAGCGGGAATCATTAATTAATAAATTATATTTCACAGAAGCCAGTTTTTCTATGGTAATAAGTTAAGACTTATTATAATATTAATTAATTCAAACAGAGTCTGATAAATTCTTATTTGTTACTATTAATTTTGATTCTTAGCCGTAGGCTCAAACTGCGATCGTTACACAGAAGGAAATAAATCGCCAGAAAAAATGAAATGAAAGCCAGCTAAAGAATTTAGTTTTTGGAATTCAATTTAATCATAGAGGCAGATTCATACAAATTATTACAAACTATATTTAAATATGAAGAAATATACTTATGTGAACAAAACAGTAATTTAGAGAGCTTTGTAGATCATAAAAACAGTGCACATACTAAAAGTACAGTGATTATGTTAATACATCTTCGAAAACGGTTAGGCAAAAGTCTAAGAAGAGCCGAAAACGTCTGCCCAATTTGTTGATGTCATGAAAGGTAAAATAATCTTAGAAAAATGCCCCGCAAGAGTTCCGGCATCCTGCTCACTACGTCTTTTGAACATATTGATGGTTTCCTCTTTGTAATCACTATAAAGTTTTGGAAGTCCTAGCTCCTCGTACAAGTGTTTCACCTGTCCTACTTTAATGGGATCTTACAAAAAAAAAAATAAGTCAATACCAAATTGGTTAAGTTTCCATATATATTTTACCAGTTTTTCCGTAACACTCTCGCATTATCTCCTTTTGTGCTTCTGATGCTCTTTCCATGCAGACCACAGCCAACCACGTGTATCTATTTTCTTCAATATCACTTCCAATTTTTCCAATTTTTTCAGGATCCCCATAGCAATCATTGAAATCATTTATTACCTGCATGTAGATGCCTACATCATAGAGAATCGCTCTTAATTGTCTAAAAATTTCAGGATCTGAAAAACTTTTTGAAGGATCTCTGTTAGTACGGAAAAAGTGCAGAAGTGCTTTTTAATATTTGGAACAACTTACCCACATAAATGCATAACCGACTCTAATGCCAAATAAATAAAATTAGTAGTCTTATTCGCAACTATGGACTTATATTTATCCATTGTAAAACCAGTCACACAACTTTTAGAAGCCTCCAGCTCTATAGATTGTCCTATTGCGGCAGTGAAAATGACTTCATGGAATAATTCCAACAATTGTACATAGTAGTCTTTCTGTGCGAAATTTTCTTTCAAAATATGATAGACTCCGTTTTCTATCATTAAAGAGTCGTTAATTGCTCCCAAACCGATTTCCTCCAATTTATACCAGCATGGCTTTCCACGTCGTGTAGCACTTCCGTCCTGTATATCATCGACAATAAACCCGACGCTCGCTACCTTGAAGTAATGTCGATTTTAATTAAAAAAAAAAAAAAACATAGCATTTGCTTTACATTACTATCATTAATATAATATTTATTTCTACTATATCTAACATCTTCCATAGCTATAACCAAAGTTACATTACAGATTGAATTGGAACTTACACATTTGTTAGTTTTTTCACCGACATGTACCAACAAAACGAACCAAAAATGCTATAAAAGCATGCCAAGCTTAATTTAAAAACTTTGCTCGGTTGACCAAATTTTTCGGTAGTAATGCGTAAGTAACTAAGATCTTAAAAATATTTTAATGTAATTGTAGTAATTAAAACACCTTTTCATAGTCAAAATGTGTATGGAAACATTATGTGTGATTTTACGTCCTCCGTAGTTACCTTTAAAAATGAATATGTGCGCCAAAATAACCCTTATTATTTCTCCTTGGTATGTCTTTTATATCACTGATTTTAATATTTCATACGTAATCTGGAAGGAATCTTGAGTTTTTTTATTTTATTTTTTTACTTAAACTCCCCTTCACTTGTTTCTTTTAAGCGACCTACTATTTGATATAAACTGTTATATGGATACCCTTAAGAATAACTGTGCACAAATTCCATATGTAATAATGAAGAGTAAAGTTAGAAATTTGTCACGGTCAAGATAACTCTATTAAAAACTACAAATAACTCTGTTCAAAAACTATACTTACCATTTCAATACACCAAGCCAGGTAGTATACTAATTTCGTATTCTCTGGGTTCAACTGCGTTTCGTCGGCAATCTTCAAGAACATCAGCACCGTAGCAAACCCAACGTTCACTTTCCCCGTTAAAACATTGTATTTTAAGGCCTGTTTGAAATATAAATAAGTTACTATGATAGATACACTTTGGAATCACTGGGAATTACCTTTTCATATAATTTAGCAGCATCTTTCGATTTATATTTACTTACATATTCTGTTAGACTTTTAACCACATCTGAAAGAAACATATTTTAACTTCAACAAAATGTTCTGCGAATGGAAATAAGATTTAAATAAATTTACCTGGGAATACAGCCATATATTCCCGTTGTTTCTCTACAATATCTGTTGATCCAGTTAGTGATGTTAAATTACTAAGTGTTGAGAAACCTCTGTAAAAAAATAAATAATAATAAGTAATAAGCATTTATATTATATAAAAGAAACTATATAAAATCCCACAGATCTCTTTCTTTCTTCAGATATGTATATAAGATTTGAATGCAAAACTTTTGTTTTGAGTTTTCCTAGAACCTTCATTAAAGCGAAAGAAAATTTACTGTCAAATCGGCCATACTTTGATAATTTTTGTACCAAGGAAAAGAAAGACATTTTCTCATCGAAATTGTACCTAATTTTTTTGGCTCAGGCACACGTCCACTTACAGTGGTTCTTTTGACGCATTACATTGGCATGACAAGAATATTTACATTAATTCCCTCCAAAATTATTCTGGACAAGAATGCAAGCAAGTGCCATAAAGAAGTGCTTTCGTGATCACTGATCAACAACTCGGAACTTTTAGAAAATAGGGAAATGTAGTTCATAAGACTTCAAATTCAGATCAGTTATGAATTAACGTAATATTTTACTTGCCTAAATGCGCTCTTAAGCCGTTGCTGGCAATTTAGATTTCCAACAACCAATTTATTGAAATAATTTGTTCGTAGTAAAGAAAGCATAATTAGTTTGCTTCTTCGTAGTTTTTTCCTATATTTTTCACTGCCACAATACTTAAATACAATACAAAATTCACACAAAATTTATCAATAATAGACGCAAGTAAACTCAACCTCTCTAGAGATATATGACTATAATGAACGTTGTTCGACTACTTCACAAAAATATACCAAAAAGTCACTTATATGCGAAGATTTTGAACGACTAAAATCCTCACATCCATTTTATGGTAATAGATGAAAAAATTTGCAATTTTAAGCATAAAAAAACAAAAGTGGTTATAAAATAAAAATTATTACGTTTCCAAAACCAGATATGTTACATATTATATTTTTTTCCCGATTTTAGAATTTAATTATGAGGGGGTTAGAGTGGAATGTCTTGTCCGCCTTAAGTTGTTTTGCCTACAAACACAAAAAACTGCTTCACGTTTCAAGTGCAGTTGCGTCAAAGATGTTTGTTATGCAGATTGAATTATAAATTCAACTTCAAATTATCATACACACGCCTGAGAAAAATATTTTGCTAAAAATGAAAGTAGAAAAAAAGAACTTTTGAATGGAGAAGACCAGTTTTTCTGCTAAAAATTGGATAATGTTAGTTTTGGTTATAAAAATCAATAATAAATCAAGTTTTGTAGGAATAAAATTTTACAGGAATTTTATTCTTCGATTTCAGGTGTAAATAAGTCATTTCTACATTCCTATCCGAAATCCTTTTGCAGTAGTTTGTTGACATCGTAGAGTATTTCCGGTCGTAATTTAACCTCTTCAAGTAAGGCCTCCCGTTGGAGAGAATTAACGCAGTTCCTTCTTTCACCAAAAATTCTTCGAAATTACTTTTTTTCGGATGGCATTACTTATAGTCTAAGAGCTAGCAACATTTTCGAGAAATTACTTTAGTTCGGCTAGTTTTTTTTATGCCTTTCCTTACAGTATATATCAATAGTCATGGGGCCCATTGGCTGATGAGAGAAGTTGCGTTTACTTGTGCGCATGCCGTTCCACAGGTAAAAAAAGCAATTTTCAAAATTATTTTAGTTCGATTTTTGTTTTTTTCATCTGTTTTCATAAACATCGAGAAATAAAAACTCACTATTCCCAGATCATTTCCTCGTTGCTACCACCGTACCAGACGTTTTCTTTTTTTCGTAAAGAAAAACAAAATTAAGAAAAAAATTATTTAATTACTGCTGTCATTTTATACGACCTAGTTTGGGAGCCGCTCAGTGCACAAATCGATTAACTCCATTTAAGAAAAGATAAATTTTTATACATTTCTTGTGAAAAAAAAAAATATTTTTTATCCAATGGCCATGAAAATGTAAACATGTAGTCTCTCATGACAATAGGTTTTATGGTAATAATAAATATCTTATTTTCACAAGAAATGTATAAAAATGCATCAATGTTTCCTGTCTTTTCTTAAATAGAGGTAATCGATTTGTACACTGAGCGAGCGGCTCCGAATCACATGAAATTAATTTGCCAGCCGATAGCTCGGTTGCTCATTAGGAACCCGACCGATTTGAGCATGGTAAAATGGGTTTTTTTGTTTTCTCATGATGATGTTTTGAGAATATTTCATGAACTCAGCGAGATTGCACAATTTTGTCCCAATCTTTTTTTTTTTTTTTGTATAAAATTTCAGAAGCTACAGAAAAGCTCATGGGCAAATTTGAGTTATCTAGCCAAGATTTGAGGATATTCTTGATAAAATACTGGAAGAAAAAATCCACTATTATACAGTTTCGCTATTGAATTAGAACTTGGATAGATTTCCATGGGAAAATTAATAAAAGCAATTATTTGGAATATAAAAAATGACGGAACCAAGTTTCCTTGGATTGTGTGCAGCTTCATGTTGCAAATTGCCTCACAAAGTTTTATTTTGAATACATTGATTTCTATAGATGTGGGAGATTTAGAGTGAGCATTTCTCTAATATGTGGTCACGTATTGGATTCTCAATAAATGCTACAGTAATTCAAGATAGGTGGATTAGGTCTCACTAACTTGGTTGTGAAATCAAGGTGCATTCCAAAGAGTGTTTTGCCAGAGAGACACCTTAATTTCTCAACTGTGGGTGAATGTACTGGGAGGGATCGGCATAGGGGAGTATTACTACCTGCTCTCTGTTCGACCACCCTATCCTCGTGACTGGCCGCAGGATCTAATCTCAACGATTCAGACCTGGGGCAGAATCAGGCCAGCATTTCACCTTAAGTGGAATGCTCTACGGTACACGCAATTCGCGTCGATTCCAATCAGGTTTAATCCTGAATTAATAGATTCAGTGTTCAGTAATGCTCGAGGTTTTGAAGCTGACACGCATACACTGACAGTTCTCGGAGATATTATTGATATCTCTGGAAACTGTCGAATAAACACAAACACTCCACAACTATACGACCTGGCTGCTTCTGCGCGGGAGAGATTTCGCCAACTTGGGACCAGTGACCCTGGCACTAAGTTGGAAGATGCTTTCTTTCTGGACAGACCGCCTCACACACCTTTCAGCACACTTACAACACGTGTGCTCCGTGACGTGCTTATGTCAATAAGACCTCCGGAGTATACAGGATACAACAGATGGCGAACACACCTCGGGGTGAATATGGGCGTGATGGGAGGGATAACTTGCAGAGTAGTCTACAGTTATCCTTCTAATTACAAAGATGCTGATGTAGCATTCAAATTGCTGCATCACAGTCTTATGCATCCTAATCAGTTGTCACATATCGACCGGCGGGTTCAGAGGATCTGCACAGTTTGTTCTGGTGAAGGCACCTTGTTTCACAGGTTCTTCACTTGTCCAGCTTTGCAGAGTCTAATGGAACTGGTGCGCGATATGTGTCAGTTGATCCACCCGAATTTCGGCATTACTAGGACATCGTTTCTATGGGGACCAAAGGTTTGTAGTCGGGTGAATTGTTTGATTAGCTTTGTGTTGACACTGGCCAAATCTACAATTCACTTGTACTACATGAGAGCTGGAGATGGGAATCAGAACACTGACCCACAACACCACGCACAAGCACTTAAGCGCCACTTCGTTGACAGATTGAAGAGACGTTTACGTCTCGAATATCTGGCAATGAACGCAGACACATTCAACTGCACATGGCAGCCACTATCGTCAATGCAGGACGGCGCTCTTGCCTTTCGCTGGTGATATCAGGCCACAGCATTTGCAACTCTAGTCCACGGGGCTTCTCCTCGCTTTGGAACCGTTGCAAGTGCGGTGGGAAGGATAAGCGCTCCGTTAGAGATGCTCAGCTGGAGGGATGATGAGGGCAGTTTGTAGAGGTCTATGATACTACAGGCTGCCCTCGCGGGACTCTATAACGGTATCGCGTAAATTTTTCGTTCGTTCGGCTATTAAGTTTTTAATTCGGTTTCGGTCTCGGTGCTAAATTGCAAAATTTTTTGTTTAAATTCGCTCGTTTAGGAACATTTTTATTAGTTTATTTTGGAAATTGGGAACTCATTGGAACTGCCACTTACCTAATTGTCAAATTGGGACTGGTTCAAAATTTTTTGGTTAAACTTTAGATCTTTTTCAAAATTCTTGTGACCGTTTTTAGACTCTTTTGAGCATTTTGTCTTGTTTGTTTTCCTTTTTGTGTGTCATTTTTATTGTATTACTTGTTTTAATTGTCCCTTTTGACTGTTTGTAAGTTAGTTTAGCTAGTGTCTTTTTTACAATTTTGTGCCTTTTGCCAATTAGTTTTAAGGAATTTTTAAAAAGAGCCAGAGAGCCAAAAATTAAAGAGACTTATTTACAAAAAAAAATTATTATTAATTCTTCCACCTTATGAGGATCGCTTGAAGCTTTTGAATATGCACTCGCTTCAAAAACGTCGCATGGTTGCCGATGTAACGTTTGTGCATCAACTAATAAACGCGAATGTTGATTCTCCGCTGTTACTTAGTAAAATCTCTTTCCGCGATAGTGGACATAATTTGAGAAGACTACCTATGTTGCATGTTAACTCCGCAAGATCCAACTTTTTTATGTACGAACCCATTAATCGCATGTGCATTACTGTTAATACTAAGGCTGAGCATTTTGTCGTTGACGTTTCTAAGCATGTTCTAAAAAAACGTCTATATAATACTTAGTTCTCTGTTTCTATGTCACATTTCATATCATTTCATCCGGTGTTTGGTTTATGTTTAGTTTAACATACTAATACTAACACCGACAAAGTGATGAAACGCATGTATTGTTGACCGTTTATTTATTAAACGTGTCCATGCAGCGAGCTTGTGTTAAGCTGGTTCTGATAGTCAATTAAATCCAATTTCGATCACACAGACATATTTCATGACTCTTTCAGAATTATGCGTATGTGGGCAATCTCCAATTATTTTCTCTATCTTATAGCCCTTACCAGCACTTCACTCCTTATATCCGTTTATTAGGATTAGATAAGGTGGCATACCTAATTTCTTATCTAACCAAATTTGCATAGCTCACATCAGCCTAAAAGGCTGGTCTTGGCTAAAAAAACAAAAAATTAAAAAAAAAAATCACTCACAATTCGCTTTTTAATATAAAATTATTTTTATTTCTTTATTTATTATATTTACAGACAGTTGTATGTTACTTATCTTAAGAACACCTTAAATCTAATTTTACAGATAAGTTTGAACGATCCTTTGTTTTTCGATTAAACGTAAAACACAAATAAAAACAAAGGTATGTCAGTAAAAATGACTCACGACGAGACAAATTTTTTGACGGTCTTGACTAAAATCATCGTAAATTTCTTATTCAAAAGATTATCCCTATTGAGACGGACAAAAACAAAACAAAATAAACTGTCGTCTGCGTGATATGACTTTAAAACTTATTTATTTACATAATTATACAAACAATAATTTAAATATAAAATAAAATGTTGAGCTTAATCGAATATTTGCATGATTATTTCCATGATTTTTTTTTTTAATTTTATCACAATGAATGGCGTAATCAGCTACTTGCTTTTTTGGTCTTCTTTGCTTAAGGAAACCCCATTAAAAAAATCTTAATTTAAATGGCTTAAATAACTAAATATGAATGCAATGTGAAAATAAGTTTATAAATAACTTTTAATTTGATACATATTAGGCTTTTCACCATTTTGTGCAATCCAATAGATCTTCATATTGGTATAATATTGAGGGGGGATTTTCCTGAGTTAGGCTATTTATAGGCGAGACTTTTAGTGCGAACTGAAGAGCCGAACTGAAAGTCCCAATGTGTTTATAAACAAGGAAGAAAACTGGGACTAATAGTCCAGACTAACTTCAAGCCTGAATTAACATATCAATTTTAATATTCCGCAGAATGGAAGCATCAAAAATTATTTCGAATCTTTTGGTGTGACAGCCAAATTACAAGCCTATTTTTCATATAAAGTTCCCAAGTGTTTATAGGGAGATTTTAAAGTCGCGGACTGAAAGTTCAGTCCCGATTAAAAGTGGGACTGGACTTATACTTTCAGTACCGGTTTATAGACTTTTAGTTAGTTCGTATGGAACCTTCAGTTCTGGTTTCAGTCTCCTATAAACGTAGTGAGTGTGAAGTTTTATGACATTTTTTTTTTCTTGATTTTACTTGATCTTTTTAGATTTTGTTTCGTTCAATACAATAGGGTTCCCCTGAATTAATAGTTTGTGTAACAACATCACGTTTACTGCACTTACTAATTCTGTTGTTAAAATAATTAAAATTGGCGAAGTCACATGTTAAGTGCATTTGTGATGCCCCTGAGCGGTGTGAACGTCCGATATTTATTTATTTATTTATTTAAGAAAGTTCAAAAGATATTATACAGACAAAGTCCAATAAAATAATACCCGATATGATCATGTTGTAAGTAAATGGAAGATTTTGATATTTTTTCGAGCATGGTTAATTGGGTAAAAACTTCATATTGCGTTGTTATACCGGTGCCATTAGTGTTTATGTATACTTCTATCCAGATAGTGTGAATGTGTATGGAGGTCACCACATATAATTACTTAGCATCCATAATACCTATTTCAAATATATACATATAGGGGAAGGGGGGATAAGATAACGAGTCGGGCAAAATGACAAATCGTTAATTACATGAGATTGCCAACCAATGGCACTAATTCTGTTATTTGTGCAGCAGCAAGTGGGCTCTGCTTGCACAGTAAAGGAGAAACTAACATGAACGACCCCGACACCTTTTATTCAAATAGCGTCATATGTGTTCACATGTTGGTCGTTGCGAGTAAGTTGACGAATTTAACAGGCGAGATTGATTTTGTTTTTTATTTCTCTTGGTCTGCTTCATCTTACCATTGACATGAATAACATAGACTGCTTGATTTCTATTTCATATGGGTCTACTTTTGTTGACAGGGGTGTGAAAACTATCTTAATTTCAAGTTTCATTTTCGCTTTAACATTGCTAAAGAAATTCCAAATATATTCAAAATTTTTATTTTTATTGGAAGCTTATCTCCTATAACATCAAATATTCCTCAAATTCGATTTCTAAGGAAATAAAATTAAGCAATTTTTGTCTGCCTATCCCTAAAAGTGATCCCATGATAATGTAAGCGATTTCAGTGGTGTCAGCGGTCTATGTTATACATGTCAGTGCATCTTACCCGCAAGCGATGATAAGATGACGAATTTGACAGCAAGTCAAACAAGTGAAAAAGGAATACTAAATTTTTAATTTATAAAATTCAGAAAATTAGTAGTTGTATTAAGGACTGCTCTAAATAAATAACTAAGACTTTAGGTCAAAGCCGCGAGGATAAAAATGATCCAAGCTTACTATCGTCATCTTACCCTCCCTTGCATATATAGGCTGGTGAATAGGAAAAAAAATGAGAAATACAGTGTTTTATCTCTGTGCTAGCCTTTGAATATTATCGAGTGCAATACACGGGAATATTTGTCTATTTAATAGATATAAGGTCTGTGTGATTACTTTTGTATAAAAATGGCTGAGTAAAATTCAAGTAAAAACTTTCTTTTGGTAGAGGGGATAATATTAGATGATAATGAAAAAAAGTTAACAGACAACTTATGGGTAACATCTGGGTAAACCGACGTAAATTTATCAGCTGTCAAAAATCAACAATAATTTTTCTTATATGCACTGCGGTGAGCTGTCTGTCTGTATTTTACAATAAATAAATATGAATAAAAATACTATTAAAAGTTTGTTAGTGCCTATTTTGGAAGGTTCCAGTAGCAGTAGTAGCGATGAGACAAGTGCAATAAGTGGATTTTCTGAAGAGGAAAGAGTTTTAAAATTTTATACAAAACCACAAAAACGGAACTGTATAAGAAATTATTTTGAAGAAATGATTCCTACTTACACCGCAGATGAATTTCGTATGCATTTTAGATTAATTAAAAAATTATTTGATGCACTTTGTTGAAGATTTAAAGTATGCTCGGAATTCAGCAAATTGCGGAAGGATAAGAGAATTAGAATTTAAAAATATTTCACAAAACTTTTAACTTTTGAAGTAAATCGCACTGACAACTGAAAGAAAAGAATGAACTTAATCATCGATTTTACCGTGTGCAATGTTAACTTTTGTTCAGGAGAGGAAATGCATTCAACTGTCAAATTTTTCTAGTCCAAGAAGTTAACATACACATTATGGGTAAAAAACTTTCGAGTCTGTGTAAAAACTTTGAAGCCTGGGTAAAAACTTTCGAGTAAGCAGACAGACCTATAGCCCTATAGTGAAGGATCGTTATGTTACTTCGTTGTGTTAGTAACGAGTCCTTGTATACAAGCTACAAGTGAACACTCCAGTCTGAGATTACATATACGGAACTGTGTGCTAGTATTTCAATATGCGTGGGACGCAGACTCCCGATTATAACGAGGAGCAAGTTGTAGAACAGGTAGAAGGTAATCCACACGATATGCAGGAAGGTCAAGCAGATATGCAAGGTGAAAGTGAAGTTGAATTATTAAGGTGGGAAATTACAATAATAAAAAGGGAGAAAGCGGTTGCTGAATGGGAAAGAAATTCCGGAAGTAGTGAAACTGAAAATATTCCTGTACATTTGACCAGTTCTAACCACAGTATCATCGATAGAAAATTTCATCACGCTGGACTTTCCTCACAAATTGAGAGCCGCAGAGAGACATTCCGCTTGGGTAGTGTGCAAATTAATTCATTAATTCCCGAATTTGATCTATCTAGAAATGATATATCTCCGTCGGACTGGATCCAAAATATTGAAAAGATGGATATTTATTGTTGGGATTAAGAAAGAACCGTGTTATTTTATGCAACGTTAAGGCTCTCTGGACCAGCAAAATTTGGGTATTTTAGCAGACAAAACGATAGCAAATCTTGGAACGAACTAAAAATTGAAATTGTTAAAAGTTTTCCGAGCAGGCAGAATGAAAGCAGTATTTTAATTGAAATAATGACCAGACGAAAGCTATTATTACAATATTGCCGCACTGGCACCAAAAATTAATTTATCAGAAGACAATATAATCAAATATATAATGTTGGGACTAACAAACCCGAACTTGCGGAATGTATTGGTGGCATCGAATTATGTAACTCTTAATGACCTTTAACAAAAATAAAAAACCTTTGAAGAACTCAAAAACCCAGTACAAACAAATCCGTCGGGAATTTTAACATATGCTCACAAAATCCTCTAAGGAATCCTGACCAACGATCGGTTGTATTAGATTATACAAGTAGGGATATGGTATTCGAAGATGAAAAAAAAAACAAGGAGAATAGAATATGAAAGGGTATTTTAAACTGAAAACAACCGAACTTCACAACAGGTAGATCCAGAAGATGTTTTAGATATAACGAATTAGACCATATAGCTGCGAACTGTACTTTAGAGTATAAATCGAGACAGTGCTACATATGCAAAAATCTAGACATAAAGCTGCAGCCAAAAGGGAAATAAGGGTACTGTTATATATCAAATCTGGAGGATAATGGATTGCAAAATGAGTACCATAAAGAAGTTTTAGTTTGAGGTAAGCTAATTAGAATTAGGCTATAGCCTATTTTGATCTTGGAAGTGAATGCCCTACGATGAAAGTGGAAGCAGCTCGAAAACAAGGCTTAAATTGGGAGGGAAGCAACAAAATCTTATATGGATTTACGGGTGTATCGACCAGGGCTGTTGGGAGTTATTTCTGCAAATGTGAAAGCCGAAACATAGTCCTTAATACAGACGATACCAATGATCATTGGAAGAAATTTAATGGATCAGTCGGACGTAAAGGTCATCAAAATTCGCCAACAGCCAAAAACAGAGTTTGTCTCTAATAATTCAAGAAAATTTAAAGATCAACAAATGCATATCAGGCGCCGATAAAACATATTTTCTAGAATTGGTCAACAAGTATAGCATATGTTTTTCTATAAATACAAATGAAATTGGAAAAACATAATTGGTTATGAAAATATCTTTAAAAGAAAACATAATACTGACTTATCAGCAATAAAAAGTTCCATATGGGTTGAAACGTACTTTAAGAAATATTATCAACGAACTTTTAAAACTTGACATCATTAAGCACTCTACTTCAGAATACTCACGTTCCGTTTTATTTGTGTTGATTATCGAAGACTTAACGCTATCACTCGAGGTAAAAATTTTCCAGTGCCCAATATTGAAATGACTCTTAATTCTCTATCAAATAAGAAGGTATTCATAACGTTAGACCTTATGTCAGGATATTTTCAGATAACTATGGCTGAAGAAAGCCAACACCTTACTGATTTTGTCACCTCGGAAGATCATTATGAATATAAAAGAGTACCATTCGGGTTGACAAATTCCCACGCTGTGTTCATGAGATTAATGGCAAAATCATACAACCTTTGGACTCCAAGAACATCGTCGTTTATATGGATGACGTATTGGTTGCTACGAAAACAACTAGACAACATTTTAAAACATTGGTACTACTATTGAAATAGATTGACAAAGCTGGAGTAACTCTAAATGTACAGAAGTGGTTTTTATGTCCAATATAATTAATTTCCTGGGGCATGAAATCTTGCAATATGGAATCAAGCCTGGAGCACATAAAATATCCGTCGTAGGAAATTACAAAAGAGTTGAATCTGTGCAAGGTGTCCGCCAGTTTCTTGGACTAACAGGTTATTTCCGCTGCTTGTCATGGGATTTGCTTCAATTGCGGCACCGCTCAACAAATTACTTAGAAAGGATGCAGACTTTCACTGGGCAGAGGAGACAGAAAAAGCGTTTCAGCTATTAGAGGGAATACTATAACGAAAAGACCCATGCACCCTATACGATGAGTCGTCTGAACGCGAGCTTCACACAGACGTCAGCAGTCATGACCTCGCAGGAACACTGTTGCAGCGCGTAAATGAAACAACTTTGAGACCAGTAGTTTATTTTAGTATGGAAACAACGCAAGCGGAATCCAAATATCATAGCGATGAGTTAGAAGCACTGGCAGTAGTAGAAAACTTCGAACGTTTTAAGCATTACCTGCTAGATACAAATTTCAAGGTAGTTACGGATTGTAACATAAGAAAAGCGAAATCTACAGTACAGAAGATGGGATTCCAGTTAACAAGAAGATTGCTTATCTACCCTACAACAAGATTCTTGGTTAGTAGAAATTCGGAAAATATTCGAGGGTACTATTTTGGAACACAGAAATTTAAACGGAATAAAATTGACTTATATACTTGATAAAGGTAGAGTGTACATAAAGACTACAGATGGTAAAGTATTTGTCGTACCAAATTGCATTCGATGGAGAGTTATACAATCAGCTCACTTCTCGTATATTGGATGAAATTACCCAATTCTTCGGAATTCCAACACAAATCGTTACGGATCTTCATATACGTTGAAAGAGTTCGCAAGATATTGCGCGGATAATTCAATTAAAAATATGCTAACTGCAGTTCACATTCCCCACGCTAATTTACAGATAGAGAGGTATGCATTCACAGCACACTAACCTTGATAGTGAATGTGAGCACATGTGTGAGAGTAGATGATCTTGCGAAAAGACGAACATTCGATCGTGACTGCTCATTATCGTGTGTGCATAAACAATTTACGAATATTTCAGATAAACCGAACTTTGAAGTAATAAAGTGTTATACGCGTGCGATATTGGGCAGATTGAGAGTTTCATCTGTTTTTCTGTAATTGGAAGAAGAATTTTAAGTGGGCTCTAAGTCACTAACAAATATCAATCGCAAAAAACAGCAACGCAATGACTGAGTTTTAAGTCAGATCACTTTTGTTAGCAGAATAATTTGATGATCGCCGGTAGAGCTCGAAGCCATATCCAGATCCATTACGCCATTGACGCATTTTAGAGATGTTGTCTACCTAGGAGATATTTTGAATTAGAGATGTCTTGAGATCACGTATATCAGTGCCCATCGCTAAACTGGACAGTGTTTTCATTGTCAGCATTGTTTATAGACAGAACCTCTGCTTGGAAGACAGTCTACTGATCCCGTAAAAGATAGAATGCTTGTCTTAGGATCATCGCTAACGCACAGAGTATTTTACATAATATAAAATGCTGTGCACATTATAAGCTTTGCCTCTTTAGAGATCAATTTCAACTGGAAAAATTTGTTAAGATTGGTTCCAACAGTCAAAAATAGCCGCCAGACATAGTACGAGTGGGAGAAGCACAGAAGATAAGAGAATTTTGTTAGTTGCTTTGCAATATTTTACTATAAATAAAATATTTTTCACTACATTCATGGAATACGGTATAAATTTAAAACTGTTTGTCAGAATCCCTTTCCGAGCTTGAACTGTCCAATCAAGAGTGGAAATAAATGAAAGGTAGCCACGCTGTCTCCTCAGAATAGAAAAAAAAATTCCATTGGTCAATTACATGAAGAAAAAAATGCTGAAATATTTTGAGTTTTAAGCATTTGCATTTTAGTTATATGTGCTAAGGCTTCAGTCGTATGCAAGAGAGGAACGTTTTTCCCGATCACAAGATAACGTTTGTATCAAAGCTGCTGTTGGCAGACTTTCTAAGTTGAGTTGGTTGTTCTCTACATTTTTCAGTTCAAACGAGGTTGGATTTTGGAGTAGCTTGAATTCATAGCTGAAAACATTAACTTCCATAAAGGCAGCATTTTTATCTCAATAATTTCTGCCATGATTATGCTATTAAATTATATCACGTAACAATGGATGAACTGTGTGTTAAAAAGCAAGTCGGATGACAATGGTATATAAAACCCTTTCAGTATTGTTATATTCTGTTATCATTAAATAAGAATAGCTCCCCTCGAAGTCCTAGTGGGCACAAAAGTGAATTGAACTTAATATCAAAATCATGAAAGTTATCAAAAAGAACAGAAATGCTACTGAGAATTAAAGATACGGGCTAACAGCACAAGTTAAAGGACATTTAGAAGAAAACTAGAAACATTACATTTAGATGAGGATATAAACTAAGGTATATTCGGTCAACAAGTGCTTTGAACTTTGTTTTCTTTATTTTTTTTTTATGCGGGGGAACTAAAGATCCCATGCCAAGCACGGAGGCCATAGCGGCCCATTGTGCTGTCCCGTAGAAGCCCATTTGCCAAAATCTTCCTGTCCTCTTAATGAAGTTCATCAGGTCTTGCTGAGGAAGGGTTTTCAGCTAATTTATAGATAGAAGGGCAGAACCTAGAGTATCCAGCCTGCTCCGGGCAAAGGCCGAACAAGCACACAAAAAGTGTTCGTTCTCAGGCTCTCCTTCCATGCAGGACAGACACTCAGGGCTGTCACAAACTCCCATCCTTGTTAGATGAGCGTGAAGCGAGCTGTGGCCGGTGTTTTCTTCCGAATTCCATGAGAAAATCAAAGATATTCTTATTGGGCCCATCAACGAATACTTTTGTGCACCTGTAAGTACTCAGGTTCGCCCATCTCTGCTGATGCTTCCTATGAATATCCGCTTTGATGTGAGAACCGATACTCGAGGTGGCAACGCCTGCCGCGGGTTCCGGTCCGAGGAATGGAAAATCAGAGCCAGCCTTACGACCTTACCGAGTAACGATAATAAAAGAATATGAACATTCCAAGATAATTATCACCCACCGTAGACAAGATGAAACCTTGGATAAGCTCACGATGATCATGAAATAAAAACAGATGATGAAGATTTATAAAGCTTATGAGATCTGTCCGTCGCAGACAAATAACAATTCTTTTAAACAAACATAAATAAATTATTTATAATAATCAGTCAATCAATCAAAACTACAACTTCCGACCCCACCCACTTATATTGCAACATCACAAAGGATCTCTAAGTGTGCATCATGTTCTTCCCAGAAGACTTTAACTATATATCCCAACCCCCAATACTACTAGAACCTCACTCATAGAACCATATGAATCAATTGCACAACAGTTAACTTATTAAAATCAGTACTAAATATAAACTTATTTCATTGCATTCAGAGCTCGTTTGCATTCCCCAGCTTAGGTACCCCTTTAAAGATAAATAATTATGGAACATAGCAGTGAAATGCATTATAAATGGAAAGTTAACTTATTACTTAAAAAATAAATAAATTTGTTTTGTTCAATAATAAACAAAAATACGCTGTAATAAAACTAAGTTTTACCTGCGATTAAGCAATCCGTAGACATCACTTTTTGGATCAGGAGCATAGGTGCTCCAATTCGCGTTCCTGCATCGTAACAAAGCATTAGAGCCAGTAATCACAGAGTCATCGACCACAATACATGTTTCTCTAATAAAAAAAAATCTATTAACAAGACCATCGATCCAATTATTTAAAGCATCTCCAAATCTTTCGGCATTTGCTTCAACACGATCTCGTAAAAGTTGTGTATCCGACCTTGGTGAAAAATATTGTCGCCATTCCTGTGGATATGAAATATCTATCCTTGAGCCTAAATTTATAATTTGAGAACGTGCTTGCTTGATTGGTTGATTTCCTTCAAAATTCAATGGTGTAACTAAAAATCTAGACTGAGCAAACAGAGTTGTCCTTCCGATGAGCTTAACTGTCCAAATGCCAGGTGTTATTGGATGTTTTAAAGTTGCTTTAGAAAAATTTATAGATGCCGTTTGACCATCTTCTACATGTATTTCATTGAAATCTTGAAGGGAGCCTGTAGGATCTATCCATAGAACAGTTAAATTATATGAATGATTCTCAGCATGTTCAGAACCTATAAATCGAAATGTTAACACGAGATCAGTATAAGGACCAATAAACTTAGCAAAATTCCTAGAAATCTGTTCTTTCTGATCGTATTCTGAACTCACATCGAAATTTCTTATACGTTTTGCAAAATTTGAATTTCTTGCAGTTTGCCAAGATTGATTTGGTCTAATGCGTGTTTCGAGTTCAACAGTTTTATTATTTAATTTTGCCGTGTACCTTATAATGAAACCTTTGTACTCTTCGTTACTTTTGTAGTTCAAGATCTCTTTTAAAACTAAAGGCTGAAATTCTAAAATACGCCCATTTATTCTAATTAAACTGTTCGCTATTGTAAAGCCTGCATCATCACTTGGCGGACTTTTATCTTGATAGTGATAAATACTTTGCCAATAGGAGTTCAGATTAATATAATCACTTGTATATGGTCCAAAAAGCCATTCTTCTAGCTGTAAAATGATAGCTTGATTGATAATTGGTTCAAATTTTCTCGCAAAAAATAAAAGTTTATGTTCGGTGCCAAGAAGTCTTGCCCAATCTTCTGGTTTAAAATCATTTGGACTACAACCACACCAATCAACTACATGTTTGTACTGACATTTGCATCCTAATCGTCGTTTCCAATTGGTTACATGTAAATTATTGTCAACATAGGTTCCGCAAAATTTCGAATTTCGTAAGACTGTGTGAAAAAATGATTCAGCTGGAAGCAAAGTATGACGAAATATCGTCGTAAGACCAGTAATCAATTCATCTGGGTCATCGCTTGTGACATAATTTACAAATTCTTTTGATAAAGCTATCCAATCGCTTCCTCCATCTAATTGAATGCCATTTGGTAATTCTCTTTCACCAATTCGCCACATATGAGTATCACATTCTACAAAAGTTTTGTCAAGACCTTGCTTTTGAATGAATCTCTGCGTTTCTCTGCCGTGACTTTTAACAAAATTTTTTCCTCTATTCGCTGTTAAGAATTCAACTAATCTTTCATTGGTTTTTACTGGAAAATCACTTTCACTTAGATTTATAACGAAATCCCATTCCCATGATGATTTGAGTAAATCTTTCATGCATTGGAGAAGCATTGTAAGAAGAGATGCTCCACCCCAGATTGTTGAAAATCGTGTTCTGGCAAGGCGTATGTTATGAAATTGTAATTCCAGTTTCAGAAGCTCTCGATAGAGATAATCTTGACGCTGAAAAAAAAAAAAATACAAAAATTTTAAAGTAGGGAGAATTATTGTAAATTAAAATAGTTTTAAATAATTTTTAATATCTCAGCACAAGACGAT
This sequence comes from Dioctria rufipes, assembly GCA_963924295.1. Classification (NCBI taxonomy): domain Eukaryota; kingdom Metazoa; phylum Arthropoda; class Insecta; order Diptera; family Asilidae; genus Dioctria; species Dioctria rufipes. Next base: position 78,365,896 of record OZ002743.1, on the reverse strand, counting down.
TGCAGAGGGAAAGTCTCCTCAACACTGGCAATCTGATTGGCTACCTGAAATTCCTTGAAGAATTCTTAGGGGATTCGATGATCAACCTCATCTCAGACAGATTTAAAAAACCCTTCAGGGTGATCTTAGGGGATCGTCAATAGTGGCATTTTGGTGACTTGCTTAATAAAAGCTAGAGCAAGCGTGGGAATATATGGGCCAAATTAACGACTCACTAAGGCACTGGGGCTTCATCTCTCAGCCTCTGTCTGCGTTACCTTTTATGCCAAGCTGTGACTTAGTGTCTTAAAGCAACTAGCCGAAACAATTAAAGTCACGATAATTTCAGTGCCAGGATATGATGGTATCAAGGAGAAAGAGATTTCGGACCACCATACAAAGAAAGGAGCCAGATCTTTGTTTATTGGCTTTATGCCTCTTTCTGGCTACCCAAAAAGCTAACCCCACCCCTCTTTAACGAAAAGTGAAGTGCACTGCTACGTGTGAGGTGGCCTCTTGGATAATGATGGAAATCTTCATAATTAAATGTATTGTATGCTTTGTTTTTTCTTTAAATCCTTTGGAATAGTCAACGGGCATTTTCCTGTACGAATGTCCTTCACTGTATCTACAAAAAAGCGATCTTTATTTAGATTACCTAGAAGTCGATGAGAACACAAGAAATTATCGAATAAAATTAGTGCTTTCCGGCTCAACGACAGTTTCTGAAAATTTTCTTCCAGTCCCATCAGTAGGTCGAATTCTTCATTTATTACGACCTACGGGATATATCTATATACATAACCACCAGTTGAAGGCAGACACCAAATTTTGTAGCCAAATCGTATTGGTTTTCCTTTTATGTATATTTTACAGCTTTGTCTGCCATGGTACGACCACATAGATTCATCCATTGAAAAGTTTTGGGTGAAAATTTCAAATTGTGCACAGTTTGTAGAAATATTTGCATTAATTCTCTGACCTTGAAAAAATTATCTTATCCCTTCCATTTTTATTTGCTAGTCCCAATTCCATTTGATTTTATAATATAGATTACGGTGCATTGTATTTCATATTATTTTGAAATCGTAATCCGGGGGTATCGACCAGTACAATTGCCTTTGTGGAAAGGCTGGTGGCTCGAAAAGGACAATATACCGAGAAACATCTTCAAGTGAGGCAAGGTCAATTGAAAATTTCTCTCGTTCTTTTGTTGTGCACATATATTTGACTGCTGTACTATCATGCTGTAAATCGACTCATAACTCGAGCAGAGTGCAATGACCAAATAGCGTTTCAAGGTTTTCTCTAGAGTGAAATTCCGAATTTTTTTTAAAAAGAGTTCAGAATATATTGTGTCGAATTGGATTTCGCAGAAGAGGGTTGCGATGCAAGTGAAGCTATGGGAATTTCATCTTCTCCTTCCCATTCAGACAACATTCCTTCCACTTCTAGTGCGCTAACAACTTCTGGCGGAAAAATTTCCTCATTTTCCTTATGTGATATTTCATTATCATCCAGAAACTCCACAGGCTTACATCACCATCTACTTCCGGAGAAAGAATACACATTGTTGGATTATCTGAAGTCTGGTAAATTTCAGCAATGGCTTCTTTAAGTGTAAAGAATCCCCTTGGCATGTAAAGCAACAAAATGTTAGTTTTTCACTCGACTGATGCGTTTTTGCAACACGCCAAGTAAAGCAATAATAGCAGTTAAAAATTCTAATTTGTTTTTACCTTTTTGTTTTTTGAATTGTGTAAACGCATTTTTAAGATTTAAAGTAAATCTTGAAATATCATATTTATTAGTAAATATTTGGTTCATTACATGAAGCCTGGCATTGGGTCTAGAGATCAGATGGAAGTTCTAGTATTACATTTGAAGAGTCAATTGGAATTTATCTTAGATTAGAGCGCTGATGACACCTTTACTGAACGTTTTTTGAATCCTCCCAACTTAGTTTGGTTGTAACCTTTACTTAGGATCGGTTGCACAAATTGAGCTTAAACTCAAAATAATTTAAAGTTAGTTCCTTGCTCAAGTAAAGTTTAAGACAAATTGAGTTTCGGAATAACTTGAAATATTGTTTGACGCGTAAGCTGTTAGTGCTACGTAAACCAATCGAAATAAGTTTACACCACATCTTTAACTTGAGCTAGAACTGTGAAATCAGCATTTAAGTTGGCCGTCAAAACAACACACCATAGGAGATAATTGGTCATACCACCGCGGTGAACAGCCAAAATAACCTTACTTGCTTCCCTAAATACACATTGAAAAGATCCGTGTCATGTACATTCACTTACTATGACCTTAACAATATTTCTTGTTTTAATTGAAGTTCCTGGTTGGAATAGATCCTAGAAAAACACTGACAGGATATACTACCCAAACCTTAAAATAGAAATGCAAACGTGCTTGTGTTTTTCCTCACTTGTGCAACGTCGATTATGGATTCTTATGGAAATACTTCAACCAATTAGAATGTGAAACGTTCTATTGGCTATTCATACGTAAAAGTTGTTCTCGAATTTCAACCGTATCTTACTAAATATTTTCATATTCATTATTATACAATTTCCACGCAAAAAAAGGTAAAACATGGTGCGCATAAGTTGAGTGACCTGTGATATGATTCAGCTAGAAATTATGTTAAGAAACCTTGGGGAAGCTAAGGAGACACGCAAAAAATTACTGGAAGATTATGGGCGATCAGAAGTTACTTAAAAAAAAAAAAAGCTTTGGTATGCAATTTGGGACTATATACGTAGGGGGCTATCATATCCATTTAATTGTTTAGAAAGTATTTCCCAGGCGCTTTGCCATAGTTTGTTTTGCTAATAAATGCACTAATGTAAAAAGTTCGAGAGAGATTTTTTGCAAACCTGCTAGTCAACAATTCATTAATTTTATTTTTATTACTGAACTCCGATCAAGTGAGGACCATGCATGCTATTGAGCATTCACTTTAACGTCCGAAAGGTTCCACATTTATTGATAAAATTTATTAATCAAATTTCTTATCTTTTTATTCGGTCAATCATAACTCACGTTATATACATATGTACCAACAAACTAACAAGAACAGTCGGCATAAAAATGAAGTTGATTAAAATTAAATCGTAATCACTTCACTTCTTTCAGCTGAACTTATAAATTGCGTGTGACGCTTAAACTGAAAATATGCCGTCGTCGCAGCTTAATTACACCCGCGCTCGAACTTGATACCTGAGAGATTATTTATGAAGACAACAATCGCACAAGTTTTATCAAATTAATAAAAAGAAAAATGATCCAACCAAGCATCGAGTTACGTAAGACCCTAATGTCGGCATAAGTACAGCTTGATGTCGCAAAAAAGGCATAAGTACCGCTTGATGTCGCAAAAATGATGACTTAAACAATATAATCATATTGATGATACTTACGGAATCAATGTGTATATAGAATACATGATTTGGTGAGTAGAGAGCTTTTATTAGACGGTGGACTTGACGAAGTGCCCTGCCATTTAATGTTAACAGATATGCAATTCGAATTCTTTCAACCTCTGGTTTGGGTACAGTTTTAGCTATCTGGGGGGTAAATTCTAAGGAGAAAATAAAATTCTTTTATTTGATTAGCTCTAGAAATATAGAATTTGTCTGTAATCATACTTGAGATTCCTGTCTCATAAATATTAATGCTAAAATAGCCTCCACAAGCTTCTCTTGGATCTCCGGGACATTTCATATTGCAACTTGGATCAGGCAATTTAGCTGCCGTTGGTGGTTGCTCTGTACCACAAAAACATTCAGTTCTGAAATTTTAACGAAGTTAAAATATAAATGCACAAAATTAGTAAGTCAATTTTACTTACGAATACTGAACTCCGGCATAAGGGAATCCTGATTGAAGGCACATTTGAATGCATTTCTTTGGTGAGTTTTTTACCTTAAAATTCGTATAGTAACCAGAGAGTAGTCGATATTCCTTCTCGTCCTTATAACAACCAAGAGGTTTGTTAGCTGTAAAATTTCCATGATGACAAAAACTAGGAAGTGATCGGGCATAAAACCGTCCCGATTGTATTAAACAAGTTATGTTTGCGATATGTTTTTTACAGTCTTTCGTCTTAGCTCGATGTATAGCTGATATTGCTTCTTTGGTTGTAATTTCACAATCTGGTATGAAACCAAGCTGTTCCAAATTAAGAACAGGCTTTGGTCCACCTACATTTCCAACATCTTTTGTTCTAATTGGAGAATTTAAATTGCTATTTATATCCTCATCGTCCCCGACTGAATTATCTATGCTGCTGCCTTTAAGATTTTTTTCACTTTTTGCTGAGCCACTCAGAAAACTGGCAGATATATTCAATTGAGGAATTTTTAAAGACTTATAAGCCAAGAAGATCTGTATGGCTAAAATGACTAGACCCAGTAAAAAGAAAACCTTGTATCGTCGCATCCATCTCACGGCTAACGTCTCTGACATGATAGACATAGGAAAACAGTCGTCGGTAACTCATTACAAAATTGCAACCAAATGCGTACCCAATTCAAAGAATTTGTCTCATTATATGAATTTTAATTATAATTGCTCCGTTGCTCAACGATATCATGCCAATTTTTATTACAAACTACGGCGAAACTAGAGTTTCCTTATGAATTTTGACCGCGAGAGCTTAGGTGACTTGTGTCATCTTGTGCACTTCGTTATCAATTCTTTCTTGCAAAAAACGAAAAGTCAGACTGACTTTTCTTGGACATATACCAGAAAGGGGTGCCATATTAGTATAAATTGTAGTTTATATTTTTTATAATAGAGGTATTCAATATTCACAATAGTGAAAGGAAAATTATTTTTTTTTGAAAAAAAAAAAATCATAAAAACGCCAACATCACGTAGCTAGCCGAAACACGCGCATTTTGCTACACTTGTCCTCAGACGTGTCATCACAATAATTTTTCTACACTGTAGTTCCTTATATGATCATAAAGTTTAATTGTGTGCATGTTTAATCAAGTTACAGTTATTGATATAAATAATAATTGTATCACAAATTCAGAGCACTTAATGAGAATTTAATTATTATATTATCACATAAATCGCATTTAAAGAATTGCACAGCCGTCCGATCAGAAATTTCAATTCGCATGCTAGGATTGGTATGCTGTCCGTCCTGCTGCTTAGTCCCGTGACACACGATGATACACACTCGAGACTAGACACGACGACACGACGTAAAACCAGGTTTTGTATCGAGTGTGTATCAGCCTATGGTACACAGAGAGAAACTGAAATTGCACTTCTGGCTGTTAACCGCGTTAAAACACAAATATGCTTGATTATAACAAAATCTCGCTCAAAAGAATTAATATAAAAGGGAAGGTGGACGCTTATACAACTAGAAAAGTTACGTTAGAAAGTATGCATCTAAGTGATGATTATAATGTGAACACCGAAAATCCACCTTTTGTTTGTTTTTCTCTACGATAGCACTGATGGAAAATATGCATATAGTTAGTAGAATATTATTCTTAATATACATCAATAAAAATTCACTGCAAAGATTCGTTCCGTTGGTGTCGTAGAACAAAAATACTCCTGATCAATCTAGTTGATATGCATGAGGGTGACTTCCTCGTATTGCACCCGCGAACTTTGGCCAGAGGGGGAACCAACTGAATTACAAAAATTTGATTGTCCACTTTTCGGAGAAAATGCTCTAAAAAATTGCCTAGTCTCTATGTTCTATTTGCAAATTATGACATAACTAAAATTTATTAGGCTTGAGTCGGTGGTCTAATTATTGTAAATATATGAGTGGAATTAATTTAAAAACCTTACAGCCTGCAGTGCATTAACAAGTGCACTAATATGCCAGGTTAACAATCTTGTTGCGGTGATTCCGTTTCACGACGTAATATCGAAAATTCTTCCTGAGTTTTATAGGTTCTCGGGCTTCTGGTTTGTGTCCCTTTCCTCATGCCATCTTCTTTATAATTGTGGCAAATCTCTAGCGGCGGACATCGAACAGTCACAAGAACAAGATCTCACTTTTGCTTATTACAACTTTTACTTAAAGAGCACCTTTATGTAATTGTCCGTGTTGTAAAAATGTTGATTTTTCGCCAATATAATTTTTCACAGCATATAAGCGGCGACTTGCTGCTGCTGGAATTTGGTTGCCTCCTTTTTGCGAATTTTCTCCTGCTAATAAGGGGAATATTTTTACTATTTGAAATTTGGAAACTAGTAGTAAGAAAAAATCTCTTGGACTTGCGTGTGGGGCTGATTCGTTGCCCGATGCCTTCGGAAAAGTTTCGATTCATTCGATTCACCTTTTTACTTACTTCGCGGTGTGAACGTTTGACAAGACAGAGATGATTGTCTTCTTCTTCCCCACCAGCAGGCAAAAATTCTTCGAGTCGGGGTGCGTGCGAGCGGTCGGTTTGCAGTCGGCGGGCATACCTGCTTCAGTAATTCTCAGTGTAGCATACTGCTATATGCGCTACGCCCATAACATGCTAAGAAAACCAGTTTTTAGTACGGTGTATCGCGCGTGTATCATCGTGTCACCGGACTTAGAGAAGTGTAGCACGGAATTTTTCCTACCTCCGAAATCCATGAAATGTGCATGCTAGCAAGGTCTAAACTCTGCCTATTGGCTAAACTATCATTCATATGGAAACATTTTCTTCGAGTGATTTTTAGGATTATTTATTAGTTTTAGTTTGCCATTTCAATTAATAAAATTGAGAAACTTTGGTTTAACCATTGAGAAGCAATAACAGAGTTGAAAAATATATGGCAGCAATATTCCCCCGATTTTAAAAGCTCACTTTAAAAGAGCTTTTGAATTGACTATGTTGATTTGCCACTATACTCTGCTCGGCTCTTATGCATGTCACACACAGTGCAGTGTGCGTGCATACATATTAGCGAAGCCGACTTTATGCTGTTCGATGCAGGCCGGCTGATGTATGTATGTATTGAGGATATGGCCCAGCGTTATACCGATCCTCGTTTAGCGGCCAGGCCCAGCCATACCCCCCGACTACTCTAAACACTTAAGGATGAAGGAATTTGGAATAAGCTGGGCGTATAACCGCATCAGCAGCTCATATCTAACTACTATATCACATAAGACAGCACAGAAAAATATAATAAAACATAAATTATTTCAGGAAGGAATAATTGGAAAGGAAGGATTATAATTCATGCATCTGTTTTTTATTAGATATATAAATATAATTACGGAATAGTTAATTTAATAGAAAGATTAAAAGCCTTAAAAGAAATATAGTGATACTCCCTTGCTGTTGGTCTACTTATCCGCTTGTTCTTGTCCGTTCCCTTCCTTCGGCGTCCTTCTCATCCATTCCTGACCAATTCATTCACCATTAATGACATTTTTAAAAGATAGATTTAATTTAACTATCCTTAACGATCCTAATGAAGCTACAACTATTGATGCCGTATTCATGAGATTTATTGATACAATTAATTCAATTACATTTGTTTCCTATTATTCCTACCACAAACTTATTGTAACTTTTATAGAAAATACACGTAAAGAATCAAAACTATCAATAGTTGAGTGTGATGATGAATACCCAAGATTACTTTTATAAAGTAATTTTTGTAATGTTTTTGTAAAAAAAGTCTATTATATTGATTGAGAAAAAAAATAGTTAAAATTGTTTTTATTTGCTGTTTGTCTTTTCTTGCTCTGATGTGGAAGAACAAGTCGTGAGAAATTTTTCCTCTTCACACAGCAAAGCTGTAGTGGTTTGGTAGAAGACAAGTCGTAGGATCGGTTTTCTTGCAATCAACGAAACTGTGTGGTCATGCTGCTTGCACTTTCGTGCCTTCAGGTACCAAATATATTTGTGGCGAGTAAAACTAAACCCTAAAATATTTTCCTTGATAGTTAGGTTGCACTTTTTTTTTCACAGAACAGGTTTTAGAAACACAGCACAGAACCTTTTTCCTTGTGGTATAGAGGCTTTTGTTCACTTAAGAATTAATTTCGATTAATTATCTATTTTCTATGAGAATTTTTTAATAAATTCTTTTGCACTTCACCTGCACTGAACACATAATATATTCTAGAAAATTTTCGCGAATAAATTCGCACTTTTTAACGTTTTAATCGGACTTTTCAACGGAGGTCACGCAAGCACATGTGCACACTTTCCCTCCTCAATCTCATTTCCTGTTCGATGTAGGCCGGCTGATGGTATTATATTGTGTGTACTGAACTGACTACTGGGGCCGGATTCTGTAGCACGGAGAATTTGGGAATTTGGGAGATGAGAATTGCGTTTTCTTAAGGCTGAAACAGATTACACTTTAGTGCGCGGCGCGACAACGCGGCAAAATGTTAGAGAACATGTATTCCCTATTGTGCATGACGCATTGAACGCGGCGCTACAGCGCGGCGAAAATTTTTGCCGCGTAGTCATTTCTAATCCTAAATTTGCTGCTCACTTTCAGTGGTACCAACAAAAAAATTATATTTGGGGCAGGCAATTTCTCATGAAAATTTGTAGTACCAATATAAGAGCGCTGTATCTACACTGCTGCGCTCTTATTGCAATCTGTGTCACAGCGCGCCGGAACAATTTCACCGTTCATTTTGCCGCGATGTCGCGCCGCGCACTAAAGTGTAATCTGTTTCAGCCTTTAGAATTCTCAATTCTCTAATTCTCCATTCCAAATTCACTAACATAGTTGGAGAATTAGGGAAAACGTAAGAAATGTGAAAAAGTGCGAATCTCCTGGAACGATTAAGGGTATCAATTTTTGTTCTAGAGGGTTGGACTTTTTTTCATATGTGAGGTACATCTGCCTATTACCTTCCACTGTCGAAATAAATTTAAATTTCTTTTTTGTTGGGGTAGTTTTTGAGGAATGCAGGAGGGTAGGTTTTCTCGAGTTTTTCCGGGATAACGAGAGAATGGAGTAGAAGGAGAATGTATGTGGTATCAAAAAAAATGGGAGCTCAGCGCGAACAAGTTAGGCTTATGAAAAGGGGCGGGGAGAGTGCGGGGTAGAAATGGGAGCTGATTAAGGGAAATTAAAAAAAATTAAGACAATATCAGGAGCTGCAATAATTCGCAGGGGTAAGCTCAGGATCTCTAAGCCCAATAAAAAAAAAGTAAGAATTCACTTTGGTAATTAGCCATGCATGGGTATTATAGGCTACATTTTATTTCGATTAACGGTAATTTGCAGATTTGAGCGGCCTCGGCGGTAAATTTTGCTATCGCAATATCCACGGGCGCCTAACTCTATGTGGGAGGGCTGTAGAGTATTGGAATTTTTTTGATAGATTTAGAGTACAAAAATATAGGTGAATAATTTTTAGAGCAGGGTGTTTTGGGGGTTGGGGGTCGTATCACCCCTCATCGGGGGTTGCTCAAACTACGTCATGTTTGGTACCAAATTAAAGAGGGAGGAGAGGGTAATCGAGTGGTGTAATTTGTCTTTGATCGTTTTAACGTGATAGCTGACTTTTGACAGCCGAAAAACGATTTTTTACACTACGGTCATATACACCCCAGTTTCCATATTTTCCATATATTTCTTCCGTTCTTTGTTTCACATCCATTAGTACTCCGTTGCGAACATTTTTGTCATGGGAAGTAAATTTCCAGGACTTACCAGTTCTTCGCAATAATGAGATGAAAATATGTCAATTTTTGTACAAAAACGGCCAATTTTTCACATTAAAAAGGACTGCTACACTTCTTTTACAGTTATTTCCAAAACGGTTTATCGGATTCAAAAATTATTTACATATTTAATTAGGGGACAAAATGTAGATGCGATTTCATCCTACATACAAGCTTTACCGTGTATATTTAAAAATTTTACAGCATCTCTTCTGTACTGGACGACGACCAAATTGATCAATTTCGCGTGATTTGTAATTTTTAGCGGGTACTTTGAGAGACAAAATCCTTGTTCCTCTGTTAGTATTGCATGGATTTAAATAATTTGTTTTTTACAATATAGCCAGGATACGCAGTGAATCCATAACTCAATTTGAAATTCCTAGCTACATAGATACCTTCACAAAACGCAACAAAAGTAGACAATACAATTTTTCCACTTACTTTTCCACTTGCAAAACACCGGAGAATTAACATGTGGAATGGAGAATTTGGGAATTAACAAGTGGAATGGAGAATTTGGGAATTCCGCACTCACTTCTCTAATTCTCTCTCAGTTGAAAATTTTTCGTCTTACTTTCACTTCTCAAGTTCTCCGGTGTTTGCTTGTGGTAAAGTAAGACGAAAAATTCTCAACTGAGAGGATATGAGAAGCGAGTACGGAATTCCCCATTCCACTTGTTCCGGTGTTTGCGTGCGAAAAAGTTAGACGAAAAATTCTCAACTGAGAGGATTTGAGAAGTGAGTACAGAATTTCCGAATTTTTCGTCTTACTTTCACTTCTCAAATTCTCCGGTGTTTGCTTGTGGAAGAGTAAGACGATAAATTTTCAATTGAGAGAGAATTTGAGAGGTGAGTACGGAATTCCCGAATTCTCCATTCCACTTATTAATTCTCCGGTGTTTGCTTGTGGAAAAGTAAGACGAAAAGTAAGTAGAGAATTCCCAAATTCTCCATTCCACTTATTAATTCTCCGGTGTTTTGCAAGTGGAAAAGTAAGTGGAAAAATTGTATTGTCTACTTTTATTGCGTTCTGTGAAGGTATCTAGGTAGCTAGGAATTTCAAATTGAGTTATGGATTCACTGCGTATCCTGGCTATATTGTAAAAAACAAATTATTTAAATCCATGCAATACTAACAGAGGAACAAGGATTTTGTCTCTCAAAGTACCCGCTAAAAATTACAAATCACGCGAAATTGATCAATTTGGTCGTCGTCCAGTACAGAAGAGATGCTGTAAAATTTTTAAATATACACGGTAAAGCTTGTATGTAGGATGAAATCGCATCTACATTTTGTCCCCTAATTAAATATGTAAATAATTTTTGAATCCGATAAACCGTTTTGGAAATAACTGTAAAAGAAGTGTAGCAGTCCTTTTTAATGTGAAAAATTGGCCGTTTTTGTACAAAAATTGACATATTTTCATCTCATTATTGCGAAGAACTGGTAAGTCCTGGAAATTTACTTCCCATGACAAAAATGTTCGCAACGGAGTACTAATGGATGTGAAACAAAGAACGGAAGAAATATATGCAAAATATGGAAACTGGGGTGTATATGACCGTAGTGTAAAAAATCGTTTTTCGGCTGTCAAAAGTCAGCTATCACGTTAAAACGATCAAAGACAAATTACACCACTCGATTACCCTCTCCTCCCTCTTTAATTTGGTACCAAACATGACGTAGTTTGAGCAACCCCCTATGAGGGGTGATACGACCCCCAACCCCCAAAACACCCTGCTCCAAAAATTATTCACCTATATTTTTGTACTCTAAATCCTTAATCTATCAAAAAAATTCCAATACTCTACAGCCCTCCCACATAGAGTTAGGCGCCCGTGAATATTGCGATAGCAAAATTTACCGCCGAGGCCGCTCAAATCTGCAAATTACCGTTAATCGAAATAAAATGTAGCCTATAATACCCATGCATGGCTAATTACCAAAGTGAATTCTTACTTTTTTTATTGGGCTTAGAGATCCTGAGCTTACCCCTGCGAATTATTGCAGCTCCTGATATTGTCTTAATTTTTTTTAATTTCCCTTAATCAGCTCCCATTTCTACCCCGCACTCTCCCCGCCCCTTTTCATAAGCCTATCTTGTTCGCGCTGAGCTCCCATTTTTTTTGATACCACATACATTCTCCTTCTACTCTCCATTCTCTCGTTATCCCGGAAAAACTCGAGAAAACCTACCCTCCTGCATTCCTCAAAAACTACCCCAACAAAAAATAAATTTAACTTTATTTCGACAGTGGAAGGTAATAGGCAGATGTACCTCACATATGAAAAAAAGTCCAACCCTCTAGAACAAAAATTGATATCCTTAATCGTTCCAGGAGATTCGCACTTTTTCACATTTCTTACGTTTTCCCTAATTCTCCAACCATGTTAGTGAATTTGGAATGGAGAATTAGAGAATTAAGAATTCTAAGAAAACGCAATTCTCATCTCCCAAATTCCCAAATTCTCCGTGCTACAGAATCCGGCCCCTGATCGCTTGATACCATCAAATGAGCTCTGGGCCCGGATTCACGAACGACGGAGAATTTGGGAATTTGAGAGATGAGAATATTCGTTTTCTCCGATTAAACTCCCTCATTCTCCATTCCCAATTCATGAACATGGTTGGAGAATTAGGGAAAACGTTGGAGAATTGGGAAATACGGTGAGAGAAATGAGAAAAGAAAGATTCCAATTCCTACCGGTTAGAGCGCTGTTTTCAGTAAATTCCAATTTAATGGTGACAGTTGACAATTTGTTTTGTGTGGCAACTTCAAAAGACAGTTTTGTCTGTTTTCGTTGTGCATTGAATAATTATGTATTATTATTAAAAAGAAATCAGATTCAGAGAAGAAAAAAGGGAATTACGAAGAGAGACTGAATTGGACCAATTTATTAAAAAAATAGATGCGACCATCAATTGGATTTGAATACCGGTTGGCCACTTCTTTCTGCTAGCTGCACAAAAGGATTATTTGTTCGGTATATTATCTGTTGTAATATCTCCTTTCAAGGTACTAATCGTAGGTACTTTCACATTAGCATATTGCAGACACTTTTAAGCAGGAAAATCGTGTATAAGAGAAATCATTTTAGAGGCATGTTGTGTTATTTGGAATGTATTAGCTCCATTGTATGTTACGGAGCCGACAATTGATGATGACATATTTGACTTCATCGCGCGGTTTCAATGAGAAACACGGTGTTCCAAACTGTGTCGGTGGGATTGGCGAAAAATATTTTAATATACTATGTCCTCCAAGAAAAGGAATTCATAAATATATGACTACGGTCACTTACAGTCAGTAATATTGCTTTAGTTCCATTGATGTGGAATCGTATGATAGAGGTGTGCATTTTTTTATTTATATTTATATACGTATGTAAGACCTAATCCTTGTCTTGTTTGAATTTCTAGAACCAAGTTTGGCATCAAAATTATTACATGATGAATTACAATTATCCGAAGATTGCATCCTTGAAACTGACATTGAATTTTCACATTATTTCGTCGGATGCGAATTTTCTACTTAAAAGGCACACTATACGCTCATTTCCTGAAAAACTTTTAACTTAAAAACAAATTATTTTGAATCGTAAATTATCAAAAGTTCATCGAGTCTTTGAAAATTCTTTAGGAATACTTGTTTCCGGATGGAAAGTCTTGCAAACGGTTCTTCATTATTTGTCGAAAAATGCTAAAATCATTATTTTAGAAATGTTTGCTTTGCACAATTATATTAACCAAACATCATTTGAAGATAACTGCTTTTGTCCAGAAGGCTATGTTGAATGGGAAGATGAAGATGGAAATTTACTTTTCGGTGATTGGAGAAAAGAAGTTAATTTTCTTTTAATCTACTATGTAACTACTATGTTTAAGTTGGTTTGAATAATGCCATGAATAATGACTTGCACTTAGAGATTAATTGGCGGAGTGTTTCTTTAAAGAACAGCAATGTAATTTTATGCAAATGAGAGTGCAGTTAAAGCTCATCTGACGCAACTTGAATGGAAATAAATTGATGTGATTTTTCTTATTTGTTTTAAAAATATTTAAAGAAGTGTAAAAATAAAGTGATATTTTGTTTTTAATATTCAGATATACTCCTATAGCATAATTCACAATCATAAAATTTTGCTATTTAGATAAGCGAGTGATTATGCGCCCAAGTTATTAAAGTTATTAAAATGAGTAGTAATGTAATAACTAACGATTCCACATATGACGATTGAGCACCCTAAGTTAAAATGTTATTCATATCGTTGGGTTTCTGTAGCCCGAAAAATTAAGACTTGTTTCGTCTTCCGGAAAAGAGCTTGCAATTGTCCATGTTGAGCCTTTTAGCAACCTTTTCACAATGGTGGATAGACGTGATTTAAGCCAACATTGGTTCTTTTGAAGCTTTTCGACTCAATTAATTAAAATTCGGGATTTTCTTGCAGATTCAAATTAAATTTGATATGTTTAATTGACTAGAATAATGAATCTGAGTTAATGCAGAGATGTTGATTCTCCCAAGCGGACTAATCAGTAAAAAGATCAAGAAATCTTTTGCTAAAACTAAACGTATTAAGGCTCAATAGATGCAAATAATAATACGTTTAGTTTTAGCGAACATTTTTTTGACCTTTTTACTGATCACTCTGCTGGAGAGGTTCAACATCTCTGCATTAGCTCAGATTTGATTGTTATTTCGATATAGTTGGTGTATAGTAATCGGTCTCCATTAGGAGTGATTAGACCAACCTTCCAGTTGTCTGGAAATTGTGTCGAAGACAGCAGTGTATTCATCAAATATGTGATAATCAGCAAAATGAATGGTAAACTAATCTTGCAGAATTTAAGAGGTACGTCATTAAATCCAGTAGCATTTGATTTAATGTCAAATCTGCGGAAACAAATTATCTATACTTTCAAATTTTTATAATTAGTTGATTCGAATCATTGCCCACTTGCTTTGTAATTATGCGCAACTGTTTGTCAGCTTTATTTTATAGGTCCTAAGTATTTTCTGTCGGTAGATTAAGGCAGTTGATATGTCAGATATTGGCTATATCTACTGTATACTTTTTCACATTGCACATTGTATTTCAATATTTGCAGTTGCATTTACTTTTACGATTGTTTTATTTCATAATTACTTTCAAACTAAGTGCAATAAGATAAAAAAAAATTGAAAAAATTTTGATCTATACCAGATTGATCCCGGAAGAAGCTTGTTGGAAGGTGCAATGTATGTTTTCAAGATCCTTCTTGTTTCCTCTGTGAAACCTAAGTGAATGTACTTGTGTTTCCACTTGCGCAGAGTAAATTTAATTGTGCATTGTTGTGATTCTTACTACATAAGAAATACAATGAAAGAAAGACTTTCTAAAAAATTCATATATGCAAAAATGGAACTTCTTTTTAATATTCGTGGGTATATAATCCATTTTCCTTTCAAAGAAGCTAGGAGGAAGTACAAGAAAAAGTTTTAATTGCTTCCTCTCAAGAACATGCCTATATAAATGTCTCTTAAAGTATCCGATGAAGATGTATGTACACTTGTTCCTTCAAAGGAAGCTAGAGGAAGCACACGAAAAAGCTAAGTCTTAATAAATATTTTGGCTTCGAATTAAACTCTCTATTGTTCATTGTTTATTATTATCTTTAAATATAGCAACAATATAACTTTCAGTTGCGCTGAGCCTGTCTCGCTAGTAATTTTAGCAATTTTTGTAATCTACTGACAATTGTTATTGTTACTTTTATAACTTATTTCGTTTGTTAATCTGCATTTTAGGTTTTACTTTAAGCTCTCTATTATTTGACTTCACGATCTAAGCTATAGTACTAATATTACTTTCTGGCGCAATGAGTTTCTTCATTGCTCCTTTGTTAGTTTGCTAAACAACTTTGTATTTTATCAATTATCCCAACGATCTATTACTTACTCGATGTACCTCATGTTGTAACGTAGCGTAAGCTATGGTTATTTAATAAATGATTTTCTATTCTATACTAACTTTTAATGAATCCATAATTTAATTCGCGAAATCCGCTGTAACTACCACTCTTGTTCTCGCTATTCATAGATGATATCAGTACAGTTCTGAACAGAGTGCGTTACCACATATATTCAGACGATTTCCAGATATACTCTGGTGCCCCTTCGGACAATATTAGTGAGGCTGCGGAAACTATTAAATCAACTCTAGCCGGGATTGCAGAGTGGTCTGCTAACAACAGTCTGTCCCTCAATCGTTCCAAGACTCAGGCCATCGTATATTCAATTCGTCTCAGATACATCACCAACCTATCTTTTGTTCTTCCAAATTTCATCTTCTAGGCCATACCGTTACACTCTCAACCAAGTCGGTCTTAAGTCTGGGAGCCTCAGATAAACAAAATTTGTTTTAGGGTATATTATATATTGATCTGCTCACCCGCATAAGGCTCTTCTCGGCTCTGATTCTACCGCTTTTTTCTACGCTGATGTAGTCCTGTTCCCCATCTCCATTGGTAATCTTTCTAAATTAATCCGTGTGATATGTCTTCGGTTTCAAACGAGGTTCACATGTTCCCCTACAGTTTATTGTGATGCTTCTTCCTTGTCCACTTGCTAACATGTACGAATTTAACACAATAAAGCTGATATTCAAGGCCAGACACGGTCTACTACCCAACTAAATTACTAGACGTTTCGCTTGGAGCGCCCTGAAAAACCACAGAATTGTCCTTCCCAGGGTTCGTACGCAGTTCGGTGGGAAAACTGTGTTCCTGAGTGGAGCCGTATGTTGGAACCGTATGTTAGATGAGGCTAGACGCAGTGCTTCACTAAATTCATTTAAGTCTGAAGCTCTGGACTTCCTGACAGCAGCTATCTAGTGGCCTTCCGCCTTCTATCCTATCAATAATCTTTGTGTCAATATTGTCTTCGGTCTTCCTTAATTTATACTTCAGTTGCCTCACAACCTGCGGTCCCGGGCTTGGATATTTTACCGGATATCCATCATTCAGAAGCTTCAACTATCTACGCTGAACCTTTATCTTATCTTATTTTATTTTAAACTATCTGCACATAATCCTATGTTAATCGAATTGATCTAATATTAAAGCTCGATGCACTATATTACTATATGTCTGAACTTGCTGTCAACTCTGACTATCATTAACTTCTAGTTCTGGAGATTGTCTGTACATGTATGTAAATCTATTTGCCAGATGCACTGTTCACCCTTCAGTTAGTCAAACAAATTATTTAAATTTAGTGTCAACATATATGAAATTTATTGTTTAATTATCTTTCATTTGTTGACTTCATTACATGTATTAGCACTTACACAGTAGTTATTCTGTAAATGTACAAATTATACTTGTAAACCATTGCAAATGTATATTGCTTATTGTCTAAAGTACCGCACAGTTTTTGTCAAGTAACTTCAGTTTTTGCTCATTAACTTTACTCTAGTTCAAGCACGCACAGTGATCACTTGTATAATTTTGAAGACGGAATAAATACTTAAAATTAGTTTAAAGTTGCCTTTCCATTTGTGCCGTGAAATTTAATGTGCCACCCGACTAGAATCCCTTATTTGGTAAATAGGGAGCATTCCCTCGATTTGGATTCACCAAGTTTGCTGTGAGATCACGTGCGGAAATCACAAGGGAATTAATAATACAGTCCACCTCATCGTCATCAACATGCACTGTGCACTGGAAGGTGGGTCTAATCACTCCTATCCCCAAAAGTAATTCCCCTGCTGATATCTCCGAATGGATACCGATTACTATACACCAACTATATCGAAATAACAATCAAATCTGAGCTAATGCAGAGATGTTGAACCTTTCCAGCAGAGTGATCAGTAAAAAGGTCAAAAAAATGTTCGCTAAAACTAAACGTATTATTATTTGCATCTATTGAGCCTTAATACGTTTAGTTTTAGCAAAAGATTTCTTGATCTTTTTACTGATTAGTCCGCTTGGGAGAATCAACATCTCTGCATTAACTCAGATTCATTATTCTAGTCAATTAAACATATCAAATTTAATTTGAATCTGCAAGAAAATCCCGAATTTTAATTAATTGAGTCGAAAAGCTTCAAAAGAACCAATGTTGGCTTAAATCACGTCTATCCACCATTGTGAAAAGGGAAAAGGTTGCTAAAAGGCTCAACATGGACAATTGCAAGTTCTTTTCCGGAAGACGACAACAAGTCTTAATTTTTCGGGCTACAGAAACCCAACGATATGAATAACATTTTAACTTAGGGTGCTCAATCGTCATATGTGGAATCGTTTGTTATTACATTACTACTCATTTTAATAACTTTAATAACTTGGGCGCATAATCCCTCCCTTATCTAAATAGTAAATTCTTATGATTGTGAATTATGCTATACGAGTATATCTGAATATTAAAAACAAAATCACTGTATTTTTACACTTCTTTAAATATTTTTAAAACAAATAAGAAAAATCATATCAATTTATTTCCATTCAAGTTGCGTCAGACGAGGTTTAACTGCTCTCTGATTTGCATAAAATTACATTGCTCCTTTTTAAAGAAATACTCCGCCAATTAATTTCTAATCTCCTAGTGCATTATTCAAAACACATTTATCAAATTTAAAAAGAAAAAGAAATAACTTCTTTTCTCCAATCACCGAAAAGTAAATTTCCATCTTCATCTTCCCATTCATCTTCAAATGATGTTTGCTTAATATAATTGTGCAAAGCAAACATTTCGAAAATAAATATTTTAGCATTTTGCGGCAAATAATGAAGAACAGTTTGCATGACTTTCCATCCGAAAACAAGCATTCCTAAATAATAATTTATTTTTAAGTTAAAAGTTTTTCAGGAAATGGTATAGTGCCTTTTATTCGCATCCGACGAAATAATAATGGAGCTAATACATTCCAAATAAACATAAATATAAACATTTATTTATTTGAGTACCCGTGACTAAGGCACGCCAAGCACAGGGCACATCATAGCGAGTTACATAGTAGATACATATTATAGCAAAACCAAACATAAACAATTAAGAGAAGTGGAGGCTTAGGGCAGCTATAGTAACCTAGATAACTTTGTAGCAGCAAAACAACAATCATAGAAAAATTATACAATAGCAAATCCATAAAAATGAAAATAATAGTAGTAAAAATATAAAAATTTGTAGTATGATATAACATAACACAACATGTCTCTAAAATGATTTCTCTTATAGACGATTTTCCTGCTTTAAAAGTGTCTGCAATATGCTAATGTGTAAGTCCCTTAGCTTCTCGAACCCATATTCGTAATTTCCTTTTTTCTTCTCCTGCCCGGGCCAAAGAATGCCAAGATCGTTGCTATAATTGAGCTGAAATGACTTGAAATTTATATTAATATCAAAATAATATAGAATATATATGGATCGTTACCTATCAACGAATTAGATGAATCATTATCGGTTCTACTCAGTTGAATACAGTGATTCAGATTCTCAAATATTTCTTGCCATGATGTTTTTGAAGGTCGATGGGATCCATTCAGTTACCTTCTTCAATCACTTTTTCTTCCGACTCTGTAGCAAATCCATTCTCAAAAAGTGGCACAAATCTAAAATCTTTGTATTTCATGTCATTTTCGTATCTCAAGCTAAAGAGCCAAAGTCTTTGATTGTTTTCGATTTCATCTTTAGAACAAAATGCCAATTGTTGTTTGTCTAAGACGAAAGAATCATCATTTTCTACAATTTCCGCTGTTTCCCCTTTTTTATTAACAGCAAACAGGATTCAAAGGATTTATCAACTGATTTTCATACCAATTTTTTGCGATATTTCTGGATATTTATGTTCTGCGTTTTAATTTTTGAAGATTGTCTTCATTAGTTCATTTAGTTGAGTTTCAATTTTCCCAAAACTTGTAGATTTTTTGCTAGTTATTGGCAGAAAGATATCTGCAAATTTTGTGTCGTAATTTTCGAACTTCGTAGATCTAAAAATAAAATGATATTTGTTAGTATAGGCAGATATAATGGAACAGTGCAGTTCATTAATGTTCCATGTAAATCTGCTCTAATTTGTTCAACATCTGGTTTTTGTATTTTGATATTTTTAATTTTCCCAAAACTTGTAGATTTTTTGCTAGTTATTGGCAGAAAGATATCTGCAAATTTTGTGTCGTAATTTTCGAACTTCGTAGATCTAAAAATAAAATGATATTTGTTAGTATAGGCAGATATAATGGAACAGTGCAGTTCATTAATGTTCCATGTAAATCTGCTCTAATTTGTTCAACATCTGGTTTTTGTAAAACTGAGATCTTTCCTTCCTTTCTATTCCTCTTCTCCCTATTATACATACTAAGCTCTTCCCTCAATATCTCATTCAATTCGAAATGAAATATTTTATTCCAGACTTTTTCTTCCTCCTTGATTCGTACTCAACCGTTACAGTTTGTGCTGGACAAATAGGATCTGAAGTTTCGATTTGAACATACGAAGCTACATGTAATGGTACTTCAAGTGATGATTCGGAACTATTCGATTCCTTTCCAACAATGTTAAGTTGTTCGTTAAAATCTTCAGTACATCCAGTAAAAAATTCTATTTGTTTAAGGGCTCCACTTTTATCATTCTCAGCTTCTACTGTCTTTTTGGTAATGTTGAGGACCTTTAAATAATGCAAAAAAATATATATAATAAAATATTATAAACCTAAGTGCGTATTCGAATTCAGCGGATTAGATTAACACGAAGGTATCATGTTAGCCGGAAATTGTTCTGTGATTGAAATACATAAGAATGAGTTGACCCTAAAATAGAAAAGACGGAAGCGGAACAAAAGTTGCTTGAGTTTAGCAGGTTTAAAAGACAAACTATTGCAATTTTGTTTGAAAATATCTGATTTAGAACTGTAAGTTACTTTTACTTGAGGTAGCTGGGAAAACATGAAGATTATCAGTGTAAAAATGAAAAAGAACCCCATGAATAGCAAGCACTCCAAACACCGTTGCATACATTGTGAACATGAATCTTTCTTTTTAATAATTTTTCGCACTCTTCGTACAAAAATATGACAACTCCACTGAATAACTAAGATTAAATATTTATTTAATCCATTTAATCCACAAATCACAATGAAAATAACTAAGATTAAATATTTATTCAATCCACAAATCACAACGAAAACACAAAACTGACAGTCGGGAATTCTTCTTCTTACTTTTCCACAACTAAAACAACGGAGAATTTTAACAAGTGGAGTAGAGAATTTGAGAATTCTCAAAACAAATTCCCCGAGTTACAGAATTCCGAGTGGAGAATTAACTGTCAAAACAACTCTCATTTCCCAAATTCCACAATTCTCCGTGTTGCAGAATCCGGCCCCTGGATGTGTTGCTTTCAGACTAGCCATGTGATATTAGAAGCAGATTAGGGGCATTTGAGCAAAAGCTCTGTGGCAAAATTCTCAACATACAGTTTTCTACTCTGATACTGTTTTCTCTATGTTTAACCAATGAACACTATGAATTCCACAAAGAACAAAACCAGGACGAGCTTTTGCTCGGAGACTTCTAGTTTCGCCTCAACTTAATTGTTGCCATAATCTTGTTAAGAAAAGTAGGTAGATAACTTAGATTAGCTTTTGAATGTTGAGCAACATAATTGTTTTCTCTGAATGGCCCTCGGATAACATCCATGTAAGTTACTGGGGGACTGCAGGATGTCTTTGGATAATACGAATTCCTACAGTAGTTATGATAGACGAACATAAGCACTTGCAGGTGTTTGAATCTTTTTCTTGATGGGCCCAATAGGAAGTTCACAGACTTTTTGTTGGGGCTCGGAAGAAAACAATACAAAACTGTTTGGTTTCATTACCAGCCACAGCTCGCTTCACGCGCATATAAGTTGTTTACGGCAATTAAATGTGTCTTGCCTGGAAGAAAAGCTTAAGAGAACCGAGCACTATCTATACGCTGATAGATTACCTTACCTGGACCTGATGCGGTTCATTAAGAGGACAAACAGGTTTTTCTGAGGTAGTTTTTTTTTAGCAGGCTAGCATAATGGGTTGCCTTGGCATCCGTACTTGGGATCTTTCGCCCCTGTCTGAAAAACTAAACTGAAAATTACTAGAAGATTGTCTTTCAGTATGAACGATAGTTTTGGCATTTAGACAATTTACACATTTGGTATTGAGATTTTACCTCCGTGTCCTGAAAATGAATCCTATCAATGCTTTCTTTCACGTGTATGTAGATTTTTCGTAAATAAATGAAAAGCCAACCCCAGATAATACCATAATGCGGAAGATAAGTAGTCGTGTATAGTAGTTGCAATCCATAAAATTTGTATCAAAATGTAGTTTCCCTTCACTTCAAGTAAAGAAACTTACAAAAAACAAAAAATCTTTCTCGTTTTGATAAAGAAGACTTTATTGAGCGATGTAGAAAAGCTTAAATTTTTGATCAAGTGTAACACGAAATAAATATCTGAAGTGAAAAATAAACAAAAATTCGTATGATTTTGAGTAGGCAAAATAGCGACTTTTAAACTTGAGTTCCACTGATATCCGACGTACTCTTCTCACTTTCTTCAGTAGATGGTTCACTGGACATTCCAAGACCCATAGCACTGAGAAGATTGGAAACTGGTCCTGGCCCACCGTATTGGGTTTTGTAACTGTCCATCATATTTCGTAAAGTGTTCACATCGATATCAATTGGCTTGAAGGATTCAATATCGTCAAAGTCATCGAGTTCGCTACGCTTAGAGGTGTCGAAAGTTTTTCCTATTGTCGTTGCTGCCAGTTCACGATCCATTTGGTCCATGTACATTTGTATATCTGTTTTTAAATTCATTTTCGTTTTTTCCATATCTTCGAAATTCTTTTCTAAATCATCCTCATCCTCGTAGTCACTCATTTCAGAGTTTGATTCCCAATCGTCTTCTGGTATAACAAAATCGAGAAAATTTTTAACATGAGTTTGAAAAGAATCAGGATCAAAGTTAATCTCATTTGATTGGGCTTTGTTTGAAGATTCTTTGATGGGGTGATCTTGAACTGCTTTTCGCATTGAGTAATTCTTTTTGACTCCTTTCTTTGCAGTTGTAGAGGGATTAGATGTAGTATCTATTCCATCAAATTCTGACTTCTGTTCTAAGAATTCAGAAACATTTTCCGTAAACTCTGCAGCGTTTACATCGCCATTGAGTTTGAAAAGTTTCTTGATTCCATATTTCCTAGTCAGCATAATATCTAGCTCTTCTGGTGATATATTAAGCCAAGTATCATCATCACTGGGTCGCATGTTATTTTCTTCATTCTTCATTTGCTCACTATTGATATCCAGTGTTCGCAGCAAATGTAATATTTGTTTTCCCACAGCTGGTGCTCTTCGAAATTTCAAAATATTTTCTTTGTAGTATACCTTTGCTTCATCTAATAGTCGACAATAATCTCTAGAGCCTTCTAAATTCTCTTTAAAGTATCCTTTTGTCGATAGATTATTTAAGTACGTATTCCATCCACGATCGTTTTCGACATCATCGTCTTCTTTAGCTTGTGATGCAAGAATTTCAAAACCACAAGCTATTTTCACTCCAAGTAAATCTTCCTTGTACTCCTCTGTACCCTGGACAGGAAGATTCCAACCTACCCTTCGGTCAGGTACATAATTGTTGTGCGTTATCATAGCATATAAGCATCGTGTAAATTTAACTGTTGTCCTAACTCTGTTTTCCGGTGGAAAAAATCTCATTGCACGGCAAGCTTTCATATCTATCGGATCACGCTCGCAAAATGCCCTGCACACTGGTGCGATTAGTGAAGGTTTTTCTTTTAGAATTGCTGCTACTCCCAGTGGAACTCTCACTATTTGATACTGGTCAAAATTCTCTCTTTTATCTGTGAAGTCTCTTAAACGTTCATCAATACATAGTTGAATTTCATTTGAGACTCGATAGAGTGTCGGATTTTGATGAATATTTTGAATAGCTGTTGATACTGACAGAAGGGTTGAAGTATTTGAGGGAGAGTTTTGAATAAGCTGAAGATGACCTTCATAGATGTAGACCTGAAGGATAATAAGAAAAAAAAAATTTTTTAATACAAAAATTAATTTGGAAACTTAAAATCAGTTCAGCCTTATTTATAACTACGATTGGAATCAAGTGAAAGAGCTCCAGTCGACGAAAGTGATATCGGTACGGCTCCAAACAACGGAACTGTCCATATATCAGGTCAGGGTATGACTGAATTGATTTCAATACAAGGAAGAATGCGCACTCTTTAAGTGAAAGTTAAAAAGTAAGGATGACATTCGGTTCAACCTGCACCGACAAAGCTTGGCTAAATTGATATTTTTAGAAGGAAAATGTTTCTTGTGTATGAGATAAATAAATGTCGCAATGCATAATTTACGTAATACAAAATATCTTCTCCTTTTAACTCACTTAAGGCTTTTCGCGGAAATGTATGCGATAACCATCATGTCAATGGTGAAAAGATGGAAGTGGTTCACAGAATGGTTAACACGTGCAGGAAATGATGTACAAGGAATCAGACTAAATAATTCATAAGAACAAAACCTATGGAAGTGACGATAAAGACTCAAGAGTCGATGTTGCGGTGATATTTAGTCAATGTGAGATATCACTGGCACGTCGCGAAAACCCTTTCTTGTATTTTTAAAAATCCCAAGCATTTTGACGTTTTAATGGCAAAAGAGTGGTAAGCGAAGAGATGGTGTATAGGAAATTTAATGTTCCATCTAATTTCGATTGGTCACCAATCAGTGCAAATTTGATCGTTGAAATGGTTTTTCGCATAAATTTCTAGAACGGTTGGTCGGACAGTAAAAGTCATTATAACTAATTTAGATAGGATTTAGTATTCTGAAGAACTTTTCAGTACAATAAAAACGTCTAGGACTGATTGTTTTCACAATATACGTAAAAATCCAATTTTTTTATATGGCAACACCAAAAATGGGTTGCCAGATTTAGCCCATTTTTGAAATTATACTTAATATTTTTATAAAAACCCTGAGTACAAGATTTCATCTCTCTACGTTGACGCGTTCTCATGCAGTGTCCAAATATATAGTGAAAAACGAAATTTTTGTATGGCAACCCTACGAATGAGTTACTCGACTTGTCCCACTTTCGAACTTAATTTTACTATTTTTGTTTTTAAAAGCTCATCTGCAAAATTTGAGCACTCTAAGCCACGCGTTCTTGAGTAATCGTGAGACGGTCAGATGGACATGCAAAAATCATAATAACTTTTAATATTATGGTCTACCATCATTATTTCTAGGAGTTACAAACGGAATGACAAACTTATTATACCCTCTGATTTCATCTAGAGTATAAAAAGATCCAACCTTTGGACTAAATGCCTTAAATTGAATGCGAGGCAATTAGGTTCGCCTCAAGCAAGGATTTCAGTAAAATCGTTAGGCGGCAGGCGTTTTAAGCGAAAAGCTTCACGTGGAAATAGCCATACACTCTGAAAGCTATGTCACTGTTTTCAGGCGAAAGTCAAGGCCATCCTTGAAGCGGGAAGGTATTCACTAAGCTCAGACACTGAGAACAAAGAGATTGCTATCTGCCAAGCAGTCTTGGTGCAGTCTAGGAGGGGTCTTCCTCAATAATCAGGATTCCACCAAAACACCTTGTCAGTATTATTTCAATTTGGGCTGATCGCTAACACAGTCACCTTTGACTAGAACTAAACCTAACCAAAACCTAACGAATAATATCTTGGGACTAAACAAGCCAACCCTAGATACTCTAGTGTCAATTCTCACCGGCCACTCTTTTCTCAGGAGTCATTTACCCATGTTAGGGTTTGTTGTTGTTGCTGATATGTAGGGAATGTGGAGAGGAGCCTGAGACGGTGACTCACTTTCTCTGTCACTGTCCGGCTTTTTCGTGAAAGTGCTATAGATTACTTGACTCACATCTCCTGGACGAGTTGCATGAAGCCGGCAAGAAGGGTTGGGGTTATTACTCAGTTTTATAAATGCGTCCGGTTGAGAACTACGAGCAATTGCTCAAAAATCTGGAGGATGAGCAATGAACTTTGCTCTGGCCTACGTTCCAGGGGCGCTCGGGGCCCCAACCTCTCTCAATCCATCCAAAACCGTTAGGTGTTAAAGAAGTCAGTGATGCTGATGGAATTATTATCCGTAAAATATTGGATTTTTTTTTATATTATTAAGCCCGGGGATACCCTATGATGAAAAATACAGCATGGCAGGAAGGAGATAGTAAAAGGAATTAGGGAAGAAAGCGGCGGAGGTGCTGATGTATGTCACTCTTAAAATTTCGTAGATTGTATGCCAGAGAAAAGATAGAAGATGGTAGACTGTTCCACATTCGCACAGTTCGGGATACAAAAGCATCACGGAATTTTACTGTACGGCCGAAGGTAATGTTAAAGGTAAAAAGATCTGCACGGTTTGCAGCGCTAGTATTGTGTGCGGGAATCATTCTACACGAGATTAGACTAGATATTTCATCGTAACATTGACTACGCAGGTCGATATGACAAGTTATTATCAAATCGCCAATGAGCTTGAAGGCTCTCTTTTGGTTAATATCCAATGAAGCTAAGGCTGTGCGGTCAGCCCTGGCCCAGTATGGGAATTGTATTTCATTCTAGGTCTGATTAAGTTTGCTAAATTGGACGGACTGATATTTACACCTTTTCAAAAATCCAAGACATTTTGATGCTTCTTTGGCAAGAGAAAAGACGTGATCTGTCCAGCTTAATTTACTGGAAATTTTAATGCCAAGAGGGCATAAAGACGGTGTATCGTAAATCATGCTCCATTCAAAGAAACGGGAGTAGATAAATTATGATCTTGTTTTATTGAGATGAGACAGCTTTGGGACTTAGATCCATTGAATTCGACGCGATTCGATTTTCCCCAAGCGAGGATTCAATGATCTAATCATTGAATTGAAAGTACCGAAAATGCTATCATTGATGAAACCGAGTAAAAATAGATTCCAGTCATCCTGCGTTGATATTGTGCTGTTTGGAAGTAACGTTCAATTTGTATTTGAAGAATAAGGCAGATAAAAGAAAAAAAGTAGATAAAGTACTTTGGTTAAAATAGCAGGATGCTAGACTATGTCAACGTCCTTAGAAATTCGAGAGCAATGATTTTGCATTCATAAAAATTATAAGGAAAATAAGTAGTCACTAAAAGAGCGTCCATACCGGAAATCATATTGCTGATCATTTACAAAGTGATTAGTTGTAAGGTACTTTATCAGCATACATACATTCTCTCTCTTCTTTTAAATATTTTAATTAATTAAAAGTTCTAGGATCATTTTCCCGCACTGGCAAGTAAAAAGATTCCTCCTCCAGAAAGGACTCTAGAATAACTTAAAAATACCATCAAGAGCTTGTTCATGAATGAGATTTGTGTGTGTTTGTTATTGTACTCTTTCTACAGTACTAGTTCTGTTAGGGGTAAAATATTGATACCACTGTTTGTTGTAAAATTATGTTTTTTTTTGTTTTAAGGGTTATCTTGCAATTATTACTTGCAAATTATAATAAATTTCGACACCCCCGTGTAATTTTAGTACACAATTTCAAATGTAAACAAACAAAAGTTGAGGTTAACGAGAAAAATCACCCCAACTTAACAAATACTTTTTTCGTCACACAATACGCAGAAAGGGAATGCAATGTACCTGTGAACAAAACCTTAAATTTGGGTGTATTAATTTATTTCAATCGATTTTACAGAGTCAATGCACCGAACTTTCCAAGAACTTTCAAGGTGCGATAGAGTATCTAGTCTGATAGGAAAAACTTTACATGCAGCACCATCAGTGCTATAAATTTTCTAACTGTATGAAAAGAAGGCATGTAATACAACACTGACAAGGACAATACCAAGCTGTAACTACTGAAAGTCCAATAAAGAGAAGGCGCTTCGTGGATATATATTCAGACATTATAATGATGAAAACTTAATGCATATATTGATTTTTTTGCAGCCCTTATTTTATTACTAATAATTCGGAAACAGAGTTAAAAATGGGAATTAGTCGCTATTAATCTTGTAGAATGGATTTGAATCAGAGCAAATTTCATAGCTTTTAGGTAAAAATTAAAAAAAATCAATTCTATTTTCTTTAAAATTTCTTACCCTTTGTTCACATGTATCTGGATTAGCCCAAGTGGGTAAAACATCCGCTGCTTCGATCAATAGAAATTCCCCATCGGAATCAATGACGCGCCCAACAATTCCTGGAAATTTCTTTGTTATTTCAAAAATGAGGAAAACGATGAACCACTCATCTAGAATATTATCACCATAATAAGAAATCCCATATAAATGTGGCGGTAGGGGTACTACATATAAAGAAAAAACTAATCAATCATCACTTTTTCAGACCAAAGAAATATTCATTCAAACCGCTTTTTTCGTTATTTTCTTCAATTAAAAGCTGATGACTTTCCGTGCGGACAGCCAAATTGAAGTCATCTTTGTGCCAGATATAATCTTGGGTGTGGCCTTCAACTAGTTGATTAATTTGTTTTAAAATATTTTGCAATTCGTTATTAACTTTTTCCGCATCTTCATTTACATCATTTAATTGTGGAAATAAGAAATATTCCACGAAATCATCTTCACGAACAAACTCTAGTCCGGCACCGAGTGACATTTTCACTTTAACGTTCAACAAAACATTCCGGAACTGATGGACTTGAAACATATGTTTGATTGTCAAAATTGAAATTGTTCACATATATTAAAAGTAGATGGCAGTAATACTGATTTGTGAATCGAGAAATTTCTAATCCAAGCTTTTGAACTTCGAGTTGTCCGAATGAGGGCGCCAGGCTGATTTAATTTGTATGTATTCAAGTTGATATAAAAGTATTAAATAATACCACTATAAATATTTATTAATATTAATTTAACAAAAAGGCTTTAAGAGTTACAATGTTTTTAAACGCTATGTTCGAAGATGAAAGCGTAGAATAAAAAAGTGAATATCAGCTAAAACGTTGATTAATTCATGTTTTTACGACGGTGCTGTCTGTCACAAGTAGAATTATCGGCAAATAATGATGGCGCCACAACAACCCCTCCTCAGTGGCGTTACGAAGATTGTTGATTTTACTCGTTACAAACCCTGATTCAGCAAATTGTCATCTCTGTTAATGAAGGCGGGTTTGATGCGCTCGGAAGAGATGGATATCTATTTTCCATTTATTTCTACGATCAAAACGTAGTCATCTAATTTTCGAATCACTCGATGAGGTCCAGTGTCTGGGGGTTCCAATGGGGCTCTGACAGCGTCTGTTGGAACAAAAACGTGCGTGCAAGTGTAGAGATCCTTCAGGATGAAGACATTTGGCTTATTATGATGACTTGTTGCTCTAGGTCGGATTTCCCTCATATGTTTTTCTATGAAAACTTGGGGATCAGGTTTCATTTCCTGACTGGAGAAAATTTTTTCGGGAATTCGAAGAGGTGCTCCGTACAAAAACTCAGCTGCTGAAGCTTGAAAATCCTCTTTGTAGCTAGTTCTTAAACCTAGCAGTACTGTAGGCAATATGTATAACCAAGAAGCACTGTGACACATTAAAGCTGCCTTAAGTGTGTGGTGCAATCGCTCCACTAAACCATTAGAGGCCGGATGATAGGGGGTCGTGTGTATATGTTTCGCTCCTATAAGTGATGCTAATGCTTTGAAGAGCGCAGACTCAAACTGTGAACCCTGGTCAGTGGTGATAGTTTTTGGAGTCACGTAACGTGTGATCCAATTTTCGTAAAAGGCGGTCGCAATTATATTCGCTGTTATTTCCTTGATTGGGACTACTTCTGGCCATCGTGAAAACCTGTCGATCATGGTTAGACAATATCTATAACCACGTACCTGTGGCATGATAGCTATGCCTAAGTGTATGTGATCGAAGCGTTGATTTACACGTATGTTTTTGGGAAGATTTCCCTGGTTTCTCTGCACTTTAGCCCATTGGCAAACGGAGCATGTACGACGTACGTGTCCACTGTAACACACCCCTTCTCTGGTGTGGAGCGTATGATATCAGTCACTTGACTCAGTACTTCTAGCTCCTGAAGTGCAGCAAGTACTGTGAAATAGCGTTCTACATCAGAATGAATGCCGTATGTATAGAAAAGCGCTTCAATGTGAGTAAGCCAGAGCTCTGGTTCATGTTGCTGAGTGAAATGCTAATGGAGCACCCGATGCATCAGAGGATGGCGAAGCGAACACCACTATAAATATTTATTAAAATTAATTTAACAAAAAAGCTTTAAGAGCTACAATGTTTTTAAACGCTAGTTCGGTCCAAGATGAAAGCGTAGGATAAAGAAGTGCGAAATGCGAAATCACCCAAAACGTCCGAAGATGATTAATTCATGTTTTTACGACGGTGCTACGCTACCACAAGTAGAATTATCGGCAAATAACGATGGTGCCACAAATTGATACTCGGCGTGAGTGTCGAAAACCATGCTAGTATAGTAGTATTGAAGTGAGTGGCGCTAGTGTCGCGGGTTGTAACATCTGGTCGCGGGTTTAGAGCTCACGTCATGGATAAAACAGTCACGTTAGAAAGTAGAAGAAGTATTTGCTGTTGGTTTTTTCTGGCCTAAGAATTTTTCTCCAACATATTCATTCACAAAGTGAAATTTCGGGGCTTTCCTTTTTCCTTACAGCTCGTGGGAGGGGGCTTTTTTTTTTTTTAAATTTTTGGAATCTCATTCCAATTTTAATTTTCAAACGGTTATTTTTACCTGAATCCTGCGTATGGGAAAGAGTGACGGAGCATGGTAAACACTATATTTACCTTATTCTTCCTGCTGTGATTGCATCTGCAGCCAACATAAAAACATCAAATGGCATACGAAAACGTTCAGTAAGCGATATTTTGTGTTGGTAGCTCCAACACTGCCATAGGGTGAAAGAGAAAACTATAAAACTTGTGCCATTCTGTCCTGTAGGAAAATGACAATACGCTCAGTCCATTCTTATAAGTCAGTGACAGAAACACAATAAATATGTACCTTGTGCCACATGAAATAGCAAATCACTCAGTCCATTGTTATAAGTCAGTGGTTGTCATAGCCAAACTAATAACTACATAGGCTGGGCAAGTAGAACATAAATCTGCAATGCTTTGCTCGAATATAAAAACGACATGCATGGACTTGTTGACATAAGTAATGGGTAAGCCAGCAATGACCTCGCTCCATAATGAATTATTATTGTTGTTATTGTCCGTGTTTTTATACCCTAGTTGAAATCATAGCGTGTACTTAGTTTGTCATTCCGTTTGTAACGCACAGAAATAATGCTAGTAAGTCCGTCCGTCTGTCCGTGCGTCCTCACAATAACACGAGTACGCCTTCATTTATAGAAAGCTGAAATTTTGCATACGAGCTTTTTAAAAAAAAAATTAAATTTAAGTTCGACAATGAGATAAATCGGGTAGCTCCTTTGTGGGGTTGCCATATACGGTGTTTTCTATAACATTTTAAATACAATTTCAAAAATGGGCTAAAATGAGCACCCATTCTTTGTGTTGTCATATTAAAATTTAGATTTTTTACGTATACTGTAAAAACGACAAGTCCTAGGGTTTTATAAGAATTGGAATTCTAGCTTTTTCATTTGTTTTACTATAATATAAATAACGTTTTTTGTTACAACAATTTTTTTACAACCATTATGGAACTTACAGTTTCTATGTTAGAAGAATTTCGGGTTTTAGTTTTAATAAGATTAATCGGCGAAAAACTTCTTTCCGCACTTGCCTAGCAAGTGGAAGGTATATAAGGCAACTAATAAATTTTTCTAAATTGGGAAACATTTTTCACCGAGGGCATTTTATATATTAAAATTGAGTTCCAGTATTCTTCAAATAATAGTGACTGTGGTACAAATTCTTGTATTTTCAAAAGGCGCCATTATTCGCCTAACGTATCGATATCCCTCCGATCAATTAGGTTTAGAAAAAGTGTGATTAAAGGTATTAAACTTGAAGTTAAACAATTTGCATCGATTCCTTCATCTGCTCATAGTACCTACTGGATCCTCAAAGTTTATACGATGTAATATTTCTTTGTATTTCTGTTATTTGTTGTATCTCAACAACACAATAGCAAAACATTACACAATCCAAACCAACGAAAAGAATGACAAAGACACACTGACATTTCAAATTTGAAATTACTTTATTCTGCTTCTTTTCAATAACAGATTTGTTCTGGTCTGATTGAACTTAGTATATTTGTACGTAGTACCAATGCAAAACCATTCTTTCAACCTGACTCGTTAATAAATTTTATTACTAAAATGTACTATGTATGTATAATGTATGTATGTAGTTACTCAACTCAGTCCTCCCTCCTAGATGAATAAAAACTTTTGAATAAACTTGGTTTGCTAACAAATACCGGAGTTTGAAAAATGAAAAAACGGAGTACTTTTATAAAAAGGGTACCCCATTCGATTTCGGAGTATGAGTACTCTGAATGGAGTATAAACGACAGCACTGATTCCATACGAAATGCTTAATGGGTTTTAAAATTTGTTTGCCGTTTGTACGTATATTATCACATGAAGTGATTGTGGATGGTTTACACAGGTTCAGCGAATCTCAGAACATCGACTATTTAGCAAACAGTTTAATTTTACCTTAACGTAAATTGATTGCTATAAAAAAAATTCAAATGTCGCTTAAAAGTTTTAAATCCCGATTGATTCAAGTTGATGTCATAATACAAGTTTTTGTATTTATTGTTTTTTGAACTTTAATTAAACTGCCACTTAAGAATAAATGATAATTCACAAACACTAGATATGACGTGATTTTTATTTATTAATTAAATTAATTTTAGTAGTTGTTTCTGTTTAAGTTGTTTTTATATTAGCTATTAACCCTTTCACTACCCATCTTAAACGCGCGGTTGGAAACATTTTGTGAGTGATAGGTTTTAGTCGATATAGGTCACAGAAGTACTTTACAGTAAAAAATTGTTACCCACTTGTAAAGGTGTGGTCGGTGAGAGATGTACACTTGAGTGTATATGGGTAGTCATGGTATAGTCAAACTCCGATCCCTTTATATAAGAAAATGAGGGACTATATATACGAGAGCTAATGAAAGATGTTTATTGGCGTCTATTATGAAAGAATGATTTATTTTAATTGTAATTTATTTAAATGTAACTTAATTGGTTATAGGTACACTTGATTAAACAAGAATAAACATTTTTATAAAATGGCATTACAAATTATTATTATTTTTGATGATACTCGAATAAACATTCCGAATTTCGCTGAATGCACAGATGTGCTTTGCATTTCGAACAATAGAAATAAAAGGTTTTCCAATAAGAGGTGTTATTTTGATATTCAAAGAAAAATGCCACTTTTTGAGATAAATGATCGGATCTTTATTTCATTATAAAGAGGAAGGTATGCCGTTAATAATGGAAAATAACATCAGCCAAATGACCACCACGACCACGCCTACAGGACCATATCCTTTTCATGAAATTCTCCATAACCAAATCGCAAAGTGGCTGCCCTATGTCCTCGATAGCCTCACGAATTCCATCTTTGAGGTCTTGAATCGACGCTGGGCTGTTGGCGTAGACCTTCTCTTTCCCAAAAGGAGGAAGTCGCAAGGTGTTAAGTCACAAGATCTCGGTGGCCAATTGTGATCACCTCTTCGAGAGATAACATGGTCCGGAAACTTTTCCCGTAAAAGATCAATGGTTTCGTTGCTTGTATGGCACGTAGCGCCGTCTTGTTGAAAGTAAACGTTGTCCAGATCAATACCATCCAATTCCGGCCATAAAAAATCATTAATCATCTGTCGATAGCGCAATCCATTCACCGTAACTGTTGCTCCAGCCTCATTTTCGAAAAAGTAAGTTCCAATGACCCCGCGGGACCATAAACCGCACCAAACAGTCACACGTTGAGGATAGAGAGGCTTTTCAACAATATCTCTTGGGTTTTCCGAGCCACAGATGCGACAATTTTGCTTGTTGACGAAGCCATCGAGGTGAAAATGGGCCTCATCATACAAGATGAGTTTTAGATGGAATTCCGGATCATTTTCATGCATTTCAAGGACCCAATCAGCAAAGACTCGACGTTGTTGATGATCGGCCGGCTTGAGTTCTTGTGTTAACTGAACTTTATAAGCCTTAAGACCCAACTCTTTATGCAAAATACGGTGTAATGACGTTTGTGGAATGCCTAATTCCAAAGAACGACGAGGAATGGACAAACCTGGGTTTTCTTCAACACTTTCGGCTACAGCAGCAATATTCTCGGCTGTTCTTGAGCGACGTGCACGGGTTTTATTCTTCACATCACTAACTTGTCCCGACAGCTCGAATTTTTCTACCAATTTCTGTATTGCGGTCCGACAAGGTGCTTCACGACGACCCAAAAATGTTCGAGTTTTACGAACCGTCTCTGCCACATTTTCACCATTTTTATAGTGAATTTTAATAATTTCAATGCGTTGTTGAATCGTGTATCGTTCCATTTTTATTAATCGCGTAGTTTCTACTTGTCAAATGTCAAAAAATGACAGCTCCAAAAGTGACATCTACCGAAATAGCGGGCTAATTAAAATAACACCTCTTATTGGAAAACCCTTATGTTCTTTGCTTACATCCTTGTAGTTTGCATCGTACTGCTGTATTTTGCGTTGAATCGAAGCGTGGAAAGTGACCAACTTGGTCGTAACGAGCATCAATTGGCGATGAATAAAAGTAATTTTGTTGCTTCGGTCCATGAATATTTTCCTCTTCCTGTGGAGGAGAAAATCCATCCAAGTTCGAACAGCGCCTATCGTTCGTTATCTGTTAATTGTTGCAGGATTGGTGAAACGCTAACGAGAGTATAAGCCGGCCCTTTCCTGAACGCAAGTACATAAGTCCATTTGGTCTTTGAGCAGTATTTCATTTCTGAGAGTGTCTGCTCCACTCACATATATAATATGGACAGATTAACTTTCTATTTCATGTGGGCTCAGTTGCTAATGTCAAAAAAAGTTCTTACGCCGGTGCCAACATTGAAAAAATGAGCGTGCAGCTGGAAAAGCGATTATAATAAAACCTTTCGAATTTCAACTGCATATCTAATGAATATATTACGTTTGGTAAAACAATTTTATCAGTAATTAACCCAAATAATTAATTTAAAAACATTTATTTCGACAGACCCACTTATTTATTTTTTGTTTACAGTTCTCTCTCAGTTGGTACTTGGTGTTTAGACCGAAAGAGCCAGCAATATAGAAGTGAGCCCACTTTTTGCAGTACATTTCTATGAACGTAGTCAGTCCATATTATATATGTCAGTGGTCTATTCTGTACTCAAGTCAACTAGCCGTGATCACTTTGTCGAAGAAATGCATAATTACATGTAAAATAATTTTTTTGGATTTAATAAAAATAGGATAGTACTACAGCATTTGATCAAGAAATTCTGCGTCTCCAATTCCTCTGGTCTATCGACTTCAATGTATCGCTTTTTCCCTTTTTTCATACCGCTACACTTTATCTGGCACTCCTATTCCAACTAAATTTAAAGCCAAGTAAACACCTTTGTTATCATACCAAACGTGGCAACTACTTTTCTGTCCCGGCTGATTCTGATCACCTGTTCCGCACAGCCGCGGCCTTTCTATCGAATCTCGGTCGGTAGAGGTGGGCTCTGAAAACGATTGACACGAATTCTTCCAGCAGCAAGTATTTTTTTTTTCAAGAATTTTCAAAAGTGAGTACGTTGTGAAAAAGTTGTGTGTGGAATTTATAGCCTACGGAATCTCATGGTATTCGCTTCAATAACTCAAGATCAATAGCCGCGCTGAAGCCAAGTTTTTCCAAGAAGGACGGTTAGATTTCAGTGGTCGAGCCTTAGTAGGTACTGAAGTCATACGGCATTCCACTTTAACCGCATAACAGATTGGACATGGCTTTCCTCGTATATATTGTTTTATACGTCCTTTGAACGGTATAATCACCCTTATTATCGTTGTCACTTTAAGTGAGAAATGGCATTACGACACAATAACCGGCCAAGTGCGAGTCGGACTCGCGCACGAAGGGTTCCGTACCATCGAACATAATTCAACACTATGTACTTTTTATATATTATTTCAAATGAGAGTAGGCGTCATGTGAAAAAATAATGTTGTCACTTGAAAAAATAATAATAATGCTGTCTTTTTATTATTTGTTGTTATAGCGGCAATAGAAATACACACTCTATCTAAATTTCAACTGTCTACCTGTTATGGTTAATGCGATACAGCTCGGTGACAGACAGATAATAATAAGAATGAAAAACGCCGATAAAATCACGTTTCTTGTATGAGGGCCCCCCCTTAATTTATTTTTAATTTTATTTTTATTATTTATTATTATATCGCCAATAAAAATACACAGTCTGTGAAAATTTCAACTGTCTACCTATTACGGTTCATGAGATACAACCTGGTGACGGACGGACGGACAGACAGCGAAGTCTTAGTAATAGGGTTCCCGTTGTTACCATTTGGATACGGAACCCTAAAAATGGCATTATGTCGTATTAAGTAGACAAATGTCGATGTAAGTGATAATTAATGACAATTTCACTAACTTGGTTTTTGTAGGTGACAGATGTTAGATGTGTGTAAGGAAAAGGAAAATGCAAACGGAAAAAGATAAATTTTATGATGGCTTTTTAAGTTGCTCATTAAAACATAAAATTCAATAGTTTTTTCTAATTTTTGTTTACATTTTTAGTGTAAAAATTACAACAAAAAACCAATTTGAGGTCATGATAGATTTTATAGTGAAGCATCCCTTTAAAGCTAAAGGGCTGAAATACATCGCGTTTATGATTCTTTTTTATTTTAAACACTTTAAAAAATAACAATAATACCACGAAATAAGACAAACCTCACTTTTGTCGGCAAATGTAACTCATACCCTGACGCTATCTGTCACTATAAGTGACATCGGTAATAAGTCGTCGAAGAAAAATGTCACGTCACACCGTTCGACAACGACAATACAAAAAGTGAAGTCAAGTGAGAGTGACTGCGGAGCTTGTCACTTCGGTGAGTCGACAACTATAATAAGGGTGAATAGCTTTGTTCTTTTGTGTACCTTGTTCTAGATCTCCCATATAGTGGAGAGAACAAATTGTTCTGTTGATTGAGCAAACTGTTTGTACTGTTCGCTTTATTTAAATCTTCTATGAAAATGTATGAGGCGTTCTTTTGTGTATCTTTTATTCTGCTCTGTTCTGCGGACACAAAAGAACACAACTAATATGCTTATCGACACAAATTGTTTCTTCCAATTGGTGCTCCAACAAACGTTTTCGAACTGCATCCATGATAGGCCGCATACGAGACATTAGGTATCAACTGCGTATCTACTACATGCAAATGCGTAAGAAGTGCATAAAATCGATTACGTGATATTATTTTCCGTTAATATGTGTAATTCCTAATGTCAATACATAAAAGATGCACATCGACATGTTCATTCTGAAGGAAGCCAATTTGTATTTGATTTCTTCCTATAAAATACATTTATTTACAGGAGTAAATATTAAATGTTTTACTCTAAGAAACGAACCGAGCGTACACTGTAGATAGGTCAGCCACTGTCCAGTGCAACTACATGGCCACAATCGATTTCGTGCTGAGGGGTTTGTACTGCATTAAAAATTAAAAGTTGAATCACTACATTTACACTCCATGGCTATCCATGTACACTCAAATGTACATTTGATTTGCAGCTACTGGAACACTTACCCGAACCTCAATTCCAAAAATTATTGTTTCAACGTGTTTATAAGATGTGCACGAATAAGACTGAATTTCCCTATACTCACACAGCACAAATGTGGTGTGTGTGGTATGTTACTGGAAAATCCTGTTAGGAAATATAAATTGTCCGTGGGAAATTCCGTTCGACCCCCCAGTTAACAACTTAGGACATCCCTGGGAGTAACGAATGGCCGGGGTTGGGATGTCCCTGGTAGATCCCATGCTCTACCCATAGGATTTCCTGAGGCTGTAATTAGGCACAGTTAGCACATTCAATAATGTGAAGCTCCCGCTGCAAGCATATAGGATGTCTTACGGATCTCCTAGTTTGTTGGCAGGATGTACGGGGGAGTATCTGAGGATATTGTTCGAGATTTTGTGGGATTGTAGAATTTTTTTTTATGGGTAGGCATTTTTATGAAAAAACAAAAAAATATAAAATAATGGCTTGAAAGCATATGCCAGAGGTGTATGCAATTATCACAAAACATACAAAACATAAATCCAATATTTTTAACACAGGCAAATAGAATTGCTATGACAAAATTACTAAAAATCACGTTATGAAATGTACAACTAACAAACTTTGCCAAAACAAGAAGGAATTGCAGAAGCGCATAGAATTCTATAGCTGGCTTAAATAACGCATATGGCTCTTTCAAAGCTTATTTGGTTGTTCGGTTTTTGTTCTCCAAAAACAACACACGGAAGCACACCAAACAACAAATTAGTACTTTCACTAGAGAGCCACGCGAACCACGAGAATCAGAGCACATTCTGAAATAAATTCCGGAATGGGGAAAACGAATTTCCCATGTTTGTCCCAAAATTATCCTGCATACATATCCCAATGTACTTGTCTGTAAAATACTGAGAGTGTTCGCATAGAGAGTAGTTGTGGGATATCATAGGGAAGAGCTTATGGGAATTTTCTAATAACTTTTAGAAATAAGGTTCTAAGTACATACTGAATATTATCAGAACATTAACAACTTAATCTGTGAGTGGAAATTGGGCTTTCAATCGGGTCATGAGTATGACACAGCCTTACTCAAAGTAAGTACTGATATCCGAATAGCCTTGGACAGTGGTAAGATTTGCATCCTAACTTTACTTGATTTTTCTAAGGCGTTTGATAGTGTCGATCATAGCAAACTTTTGTGTAAGCTCTTAGATAATTTCAATTTCTATTCTATTCTTGCTCTGCGATTGATTTTTAACTTCCTCTCTAATCGGTTTCAGAGGGTTGTACTTGATAATGACATATCGTCTGATTTACTTCCACTAGTTTGCGGTGTACCTCAGGGATCTGCCCTTGGTCCCCTACTGTTTAGTCTCTTCATAAATGATCTTCCGAGAGTTTTACAAGTTTTACGTATACATATGTATGCAGATGATGAGCAGATCTATCTGAGTCGACCAGTTGGGCTTATGGAAGATTGCGTAGAGCGTATTAACAGAGATTTAGATAGGATTTTGCAGTGGTCCATATCGAATATATTAAAGCTAAATGCGGGAAAATCACAGTGCATGGCATTGGTCTTCAAAGATCAACTGTCTCTTACCTCTGTCTGGTTAGGTGGGAACATCTTGCCATTTGTCGACAAGGTACGAAATTTTGGAATTATCCTTAATGTTCATATGAAATGTTGTGACGACATTAATGCTTGTTTGGCTAAAATTTACTTTGGCTTACGTCGCCTGTGGTTATTTGCCAGCATTCTTAGTGTTAGTATGCGTCTAATGCTAATAAAAACTCTCCTCCTACAGTATTTCTCTAGTGGACGACTAGTCTTCAGTCGTGTGGACTCTGTCTGTCGCAGGAAACTAGATGTGGCATTCAATGACTGCATAAGATTCATTTATGGCCTACGCAGATATGACTACATTACACATTTTAGAAATAAATTAGTAGGCTGCTCTCTCGAAGCTCATGTTAAATGAATTAATTTAATTTTCTTGTTTAAAATTATTCACAACGATGCACCTGGTTATGTAGCAGAACATATTAATTTTCTACAGTCTCGGAGAGGTCGCAACCTTTGGATTCAACGTTACCGTACATCTATCTTGGAGGGTTCCTACTTTGTCCAGGCGTTTCGATTGTGGAATGCTCTTCCATGTAGTGTTCAGCGCGCAGGCACTCTCAGTGCGTTTAAGAGGCATCTTATATCCTATGTTGTTTAACTCCTATTTCTTATTCTTTTCTTTTTTCTTTTTCATCGATTGTGAGTCCACATGAAGTTGTACTTAAGTAGATTTTAATTTCATGTTTTTTGTAATTAGTTCTAAGTAATCTTCTGAATGTTGACTTAGTGTATACTCTTGCTGCTTTTTCATTTATATTAACTTTTAGTATCTCTGAACTTTCCAGAAATTTTTTTCTAAAATTATTTCTATTGGTACCAGTATAAGATTTGTGAATTTATGAATAATAATAATAATCTTCCTTAAAAAATATTTAAAAACGACTAAAAATTTTAAATCATCTCTCTGAAACTAGGCACGCGTTGAGAGTAAAAACTGTTTATTGCGTTTAAGATGAAATTACACTAAAACATTTTTACTGTTAATTTTAAATGGATCCCAAAGTCATGTACACTAGAGTGTACATCGGTAGTGAAAGGGTTAAGTCATATTTATTGATATTCTTAAGTTGGTATTAGTTGTAATATTGAATCACAACTCATAATACGTAATAAGTCATATTATCTTCGTATGTTATTAATACAAGTTTGAAGGGATGTAAAACAATATTAAAGAGAAAAACTCACCAACAATTCTTTGCTCGTATTTTATTTTATTACATTTATCTAAAATATATCGACAGTTCACAAATTGATTTACCAACTGTCTTTTTACATCTTTTATGTACACACGGGTGATATACCGACTAAAATTAAATATTAAAACTTTACATTATACAAAGTGAGTTAAAG
Source organism: Dioctria rufipes (assembly GCA_963924295.1). NCBI lineage: Eukaryota > Metazoa > Arthropoda > Insecta > Diptera > Asilidae > Dioctria > Dioctria rufipes. The sequence continues at coordinate 78,325,457 of OZ002743.1, read as the reverse complement.
CAGTTTCTTACTTCGTTTTTAATAAAACACGACACATTGAAATTTAGCTGTTTTGTTAATAATGTTAAAATTTCGAGCTATTTAGCTCCATTGAGCCAGGATTTTTATTCCCAAAAGGATAATTCAATATCGATTGCTCTCCCTGTCTGAGTATTTTCCGCTTACTTTGCTAATGGAGTATCGATCTGAGTATCCATCGTATTTATCTGCTTTATAATTAATCTCTTGTGGAGTATAACCGATATTTTTTTGCCAATGTTTTGTCCAATAAAGATCTTCATTTCTAATTTGAGATGGAGTTTTAGCGTCTCGGCATACATACACGCAATAAATCATGCTACCAATGAGTGTCAGAAATCCGAAAATAACAAAGATTATTCCCAATACCCTGTGGTTGTGAGAGAAAATTCAATTAATGTTTGTGTGTATAGTTTTCGTGAAAGTATAAGGAACTCACCATACAAACAAAGGTTCTATAAATTGTATTACAATAACAAAACCAAGCGTAACAAGTATTAGACCTAAGTTTAGCAGAAGCATCAAACAGCACACACCCTTTATGTTTGGACAGAATGGATTCGGCGCTGACATTGCTTCGATTTTGGCACCAGAACGTCGTTGAGATCGATTGCTTCGACCTGTTTTTGCTGAACTTGCTACTGAATAGATGCTACGTGGACCTCCACGGGATTGTGGACGATGAACACTATATCGACTAAAATAAAGAAAATATTAACAAAAATATAAAACAATAAAAATAGTTTTAATGAAATGAATAAGGTTTACTTTAAGAATCTCTTTTTGTAAAAGTTCGAAATGGGGCTAGATGGCAAAATTCATATATTTATATCTTGGTATAGGTGGCGGTTAGACATCCATTACGAACAATGAACTAATATGCTATCAATTGCATCACCGAAGGCGTAATGGTTCATTTATTTAGGCGTAATGGTTCATTTATTTAGGTCTACTCTTTTCCATTTACCATGTAGTTGTTAATACTGAGAACACATAAGAAAACGGTGAATAAGATTTAAGGTAAAGACAGGTGAAGGAAATCATAAATCAGAAATCGGACAAAACTAAAAAATATTTAAAATTTTCTACAGTAGGAGCCTTGTGGAAAGAATTTCAGGCTCGTCCGGATTATCATCATCACTGTCCTAATTCAACCCCATTATCCTTAAAATGTTGGCTATATTTGATATAAGGAAACTTTTTCAAGTATTTAATTTAGGGCTCTCTGTATTTCTTAGTATTCTTCAGATTGCACGTTGCACCCAATTATCATTTTATGAATCTCAATTACAATATGGAAGATTTAATAAAGTCTCTTGTGTTGACAGCTCCAAAAATTTCAAATAATTAAGAGAACAATCATTACGTTTCCATGAATACTTGAGTACTCGACTTGAAATCCACTTGAGACTCAAGTAGGGGTTTTCGGTTGAATTAATTCCAATTACTTAACTTGAAATGTTCTCGAAATTTACCAAAAATCGCAACCTGAATTATCAACAATAATGTTCTTTTTGTTCCTCTTTGCCATTTTCATAACTCGCAGATGTGATAAATGTTTAAGTAAGTAAGTTGCGTTTACATGAATTAATTTTTTCAAATAAATTAAACAAAAATTTTGTGATTTCCATGACTCATGTATACACTTGAAGTTAATTCGCGTTTACATGATATTTAGATTACTTGATCTCAACTTGAAGCATACGTACAAGTATAAGTAAACGTACTGAACGTCTTTTTATTTCTGAAAATTTTGTTATTGGCAATAATGATAGCATATAGTTAGAGGTATATATTCAGTAAGTATATCGCAGGAAACTTGGGGCGCCACCCACAGAGTTGTTGTCTGCTGGGTGTCACAGTTATATACCAGAAAACGAGGCAGCTGATGCTTTGGCCAAGAAGGGTGCAATAATGAATAAATTCTTAGCGGAAGAATCTATAGGTAGGCCCCAAGCATTAGTGAAGAGGATTCTTGATTTACAGGCCTTATAAGGTAGCTAATCGCACATGTCGCTAGCTATCTGCATGCGTGATTTCAAGACAGCTATGACCCAAGATATGTCCTAGGAAGGAGGCAAAAACTCTGTTAATGAGGAACCAATCAGGTAATAACTAAAAGAGATGAAAATGAGCAAATATAGTGCAATCATTTCTAACACTGTTAAACCGACTGCATGAAGCGGAGTAGACAGGATTATTGCATTACGGATTATAATGGAGCACTGTGAACCCTTGGTACTATATGAACCCTTGGTACTCTACTCCAAAATAATTGATATGTACTGAGTTTGCAAACATGAACTAAAAAAAAAAGTTAATAATTAAGAAAAAAAAAATTTCAGTGAAGTTTATTAGTAAAATTTGTTTCGCGCCCCTTCAGTTTTCCTGCGTCAATGCGCCAAACCCAAAACAAACCGAAAACCTTCAGCGAAGTACATAATATGAACTTGACAGCGAAGACCAAAAATGGCGAAATGAAACATACACAAATCCAGCGGGTTTTTGGCTACGCTCATGTACACGGATCGTACACATTATTGCATCTCCTTTAAGCGTGAAATACAATTACGGCTGATATGTCGACTGCGACTTGATTTTAGGTCGAAGTCGACGCTGAGGTGGAATTTGTAATTAAATTAAAGCTTCAACTCCTTGAACAAACCAGAAGTCCCGACTTCTGCGATTGAACTGAAGTTGGCCGCAGCGATCACCAACTTTGCACTTTGAGCAAAGTTTAATTTCAGTCGGAGTCGCAGTCGAAGTCGAAGTTGCAATTGTATCTTGCGACATGTATTTACCATTTGAGCAAAGTCAAAGCCGAAGTCGAAGTCGTAATTGTAATTCGCGCTTTAGTTAAATTACCTCGTTGGGAAGAACCGTTATGGCGTGCTGCGAAATCTTACTGCGATTATCATGGAACATCGTATTTTTGCAAATATGCAGAGCGCATGGAAGCTCCATACAATAACTACTGTAGAAGCTGTATTGACGAGGAAGAGTTTGAAAGCGTCGAACATGTGATGTCGGTGAGAAAAAATCACTGGTTTTCGAGACATGTCGAAAAAACCAATCCCTGGGTAGTTTTTTGTTTGTATTTTTATCTAGTGAATTTATGAGATAAATTCTTTCACACTTCCTTTTCTTTCCTCAATCTTCGTCGAATGAGCCATCCCCCGCCCAAATTTTGCCAAACGAAGGTTAGTTACTTTTTCGCAAATTGGGAGAATTAGCAGCTAGCTCTTTCGGGGTTCATTAACTCATGTGGCTGGACTTAACGCACCCCATAAATTTAAAAATATTTGTCCAGTAAGTTTTGCACTTTATCAATGACTACTTTTCATAATAAACGAACTTTGTTTTTGACTATTTCCCAATACATTCCAATAAGGCAGCATCATAATGGGCCATTGCTGGTTTAAGTGTAGCTGATCGGAGGTTAACCTAGGAGTAAAGTCGATACTGGACCGGTGCTCATGATTCGAGCCTTGCTATTCTGATTTGTATTTCTAGACTCTATTCATATGGTCACAAGAAACTTCTCCGATTCTCCTCTTTATTTAATTTATCGTGGAAAAAAGCCTCGATTCCATAAATTGGCTACTGTGAAATTATATCTTCTCTCAGATGTGCATCTTTTACGTTTTAAATTAATTGCCGTTCTGAGATTGTGAAATCCTCTTCATTCCGATTGAGATCCTATTGTGGGGTTTGGAAAAACTATTTGGTTACTGCCGAAAGAGACTCGAACCTTGATACTTTGATTTATATATATTTCTATGCCCTACCCACGATCAATGTCTTCTATGATTCTCATTTGTTTTTTTTACCGGAGAAGACCCTATCTAAAAATGTATGGTTCTACCTCAACTATGTTATGTCACCAGGTCCGAAAATTGCTTGGGCGCATATCCAAGTAAAGTCTCTCCTACATTATGGGATGACGAAACTCCATATTGAATTCAGACGGCTTTCGATTGCTGTACGGTACAAAGCTATGTTGTATTGAGCGTAAGTAATGAATTCGGATAGGTCCTAAAAGTAAAGGGTTTTCCAATAAGAGGTGTTATTTTAATTAGCCCGCTATATTTCGGTAGATTTCACTTTTGGAGCTGCCATTTTTTGACATTTGACAAATAGAAACTACGCCATTAATAAAAATGGAACGATACACGATTCAACAATGCACTGAAATTATTAAAATTCACTATAAAAATGGTGAAAATGTGGCAGAGACGGTTCGTAAAACTGGAACATTTTTGGGTCGTCGTGAAGCACCTTGTCGGACCGCAATACAGAAATTGGTAGAAAAATTCGAGTTGTCGTGACAAGTTAGTGATGTGAAGAATAAAACCTGTGCACGCCGCTCAAGAACAGCCGAGAATATTGCTGCTGTAGCCGAAAGTGTTGAAGAAAACCCAGGTTTGTCCATTCCTCGTCGTTCTTTGGAATTAGGCATTCCACAAACGTCATTACACCGTATTTTGCATAAAGATTTGGGTCTTAAGGCTTATAAAGTTCAGTTAACATAAGAACTCAAGCCGGCCGATCATAAACAACGTCGAGTCTTTGCTGATTGGGTCCTTGAAATGCATGAAAATCATCCGGAATTCCATCGAAAACTCATCTTGAGTGATGAGGCCCATTTCCACCTCGATGGCTTCGTCAACAAGCAAAGTTGTCGCATCTGGGGCTCGGAAAACCCAAGATTTATTGTTGAAAAGCCTCTCTATCCTCAACGTGTGACTGTTTGGTGCGGTTTATGCTCCCACGGAGTCATTGGACCTTACTTTTTCGAAAATGAGGCTGGAGCAACAGTTACGGTGAATGGATTGCGCTATCGACAGATGATTAATGATTTTTTATGGCCGGAATTGGATGGTATTGATCTGGACAACGTTTACTTTCAACAAGACGGCGCTACGTGCTATACAAGTAACGAAACCATTGATCTTTTACGGGAAAAGTTTCCGGACCGTGTTATCTCTCGAAGAGGTGATCACAATTGGCCACCGAGATCTTGTGACTTAACACCTTGCGACTTCTTCCTTTGGGCCACGTGAAAGAGAAGGTCTCTGATTTCTGATGATAGTGCGTGTTCATAGTGAAGCCTGCATGTATACGACCTAGTACAACTGCTTGGAATTAGTACTTTGGTAGCTTAAGATTACAGGCTGTAGTCTCAAGCCTCTCCTAATCTGAAGGGCGGATCATAACCTTCTCGTGGTCCACTGCTGTTATAAGTGCTAATATGATTAAGCCCGAACTGAGTTACTAGTAACGTTTAAGAATCTGCATGAAGGTTCACTGGTACGATCTCATATCATACGAAGCCATACCAATTGGATAGCCAACATTGCTAACTTTGTACTACTGGGTTGAGGAGCCCCGAATAGCGCAGCTTTTAGTAGCAATATTCGCCTCAACATGGGAAGGCCCCCTTGTGGGAGCATCATAGTGGTTGTGGTTAGCCCATATGCGGGCAGAGTGAGATTGTCTGAGTCTGGATGACTTAGGCGAACATTCTTCTCTAAACAGGTAGTTTGTCCTTTTGTCATAATTGCACACTGCGTCCGTGAATTTGAAGGATGGTCGCTTATTAATGTATGCTTAGAGGATTGGCTCTCGGCGTGGAGTTGCGCTAAATCAACCGGGTGCCGCGACTCAAAGATTGGAAGAGATTTTAGGTCTGGCTTCGACCAGTAAGTCCAATGTCAAGCATGCACTGACATAAACTGGTACTTCTGATATAGAATATAACTATATTCTGCCTCTCGAAGGCGTTGATTGTCGCTTGTCTTCTAATCCGTGCATTAAGACTGCCGTGAAATTAAGCCATAATGGCACGTGCTCACGTAAATCCTGACAGCTTTCTGTATGATCTCTCAACCTTCCACACCACAAGCCTTGAATCTTACTAAGGTTGATTTTAGCGCCCGCTATACGCTCGTACTGTTCGAAAAGCTTCATCTCTTGTCACGAAAATAGAAAGGTAATCCGCATATGCCAACATAAGTGGCCTCATATTGGTATATGGTAGGTGAACTGAATACTGTCCAAGCATTCGACGAAGATTCACCAGTACCGGCTCCAACGAAAGATCATAAAGTATACCTGACAATGGACAGCCCTGTCTGATGCCTCAATGAAACGAGATAGGAGCCAGAACTTGTCCTTGATGCTTATTCAAAATCGCTGAATCTCTATACAGTTTCCAGACCATATCGATCCACCTGGGTGGAAATCCAAATGCCTCGAGAGCAGTCTAGAGATACTCGTGCGAGACGCTATCAAAAGCCTTTTGTTGGTCTAGTGAAATTATGGAGATTTGTGTAATTGTCTGTTCATGGTAGGCAAACAAATGTTTGGCTACCGCGATGTTGTCGTAGATACTACGACCAGGTACACAATAGAACTGTTCCGGATGTATTACCGAAGCAATCACTGAGCGGAGTATCGCCCCTAAAGTTTTGCAGACGATTTTGTAGTCTACATTGCATAGGGTTACTGGCCTCCAGTTCCCCATCCTCTGCAAATCTCCCTTCTTCCAACTATAAGGAAAGTTTGAATGTGTCTCAACCGCCGAATTGAAGACTTCCAAAAGGTCAGGAATTAATAAATCCCTGAAACGTATGAAGAATTCTGGAGTGAAGCCGTCATAACCAGGTGAAGTGTGTCGCCTTAGATCCTTTGTCGCAGCAATCATATCCTCCAGTGTGATTGTTGTATCCAGGAGCTTCGTACTGTCTTCAGAGAAAGTGTGAATATTCTCAAAAAATTCATGAGTGGTTGAGGATGTTGTCGACGTCGATTCAGAGTAGAGACTATTGTAGTAGTCTCAAATATATTCTGATAGCTGTTGTCCGTTGAGACTTTTGTCCAGATTCATCAACTATGCCTACTTATGATAATAATAATGCATGAGAATAAAACGAGGAAAGAAAACGCCGAAAATATCACGTTTCTTGTATGGGACCCACTTTAATTTAATTTAATTTTTATTATTTGTTGTTATAGCGGCGAAAATTTCAATTCTCTACCTATTACGGTTCATGATGGCGAACGGAGGACAGCGAAGTCTTAGTAATAGGGTTCCCGTTGTTACCCTTTGGGTACGGAACCCTAAAAACGACTACGTTAATTTTTGTTTAATGTTAATACCTATACCGAGAATGTTAACATCAAATTAGAGCTGTTAATTGCTTTCGATCCATTCTTTTGAAATAAAACGTCTCAACGTACTAAAAAATCAGTGGTTAAGGTACTGTAATTATGGAAAGTTGGTAATTGATTAATGAACCGAATGAATCAGTGAGTAAAAAAACAATTTGACTGAAAAAACAGTTTAATCACAGACGATTGATTCGGCATTCAATGATTAAAATTGAATCAACTGAATGAACAAACCGGGCATTAGTATCTATTTACATTTTTATTAGCAGAATCTCTTTATTTATCTGTGTAGGTTGGAACGTTGGAAAATATGAAAATATTTTGAATATGCCCAATAATTTTTGATCTTTATGCTCCTCAAGAAAAATAAACTTACGCCATTTGTGTGGGATTCAATCCGAAAAATATCTGCGGATATTGTGGGTTGACAAGGAGCAGCAATATTAGCCAGTTATACGCATAAAATTCTAAAAGGAATTGAAATATTTTCCAAGAGAAAAGAGATAACTTTGTAAGACCGGATAACCGTGACATATTTGCGAGAAGAAGACATATAATAAATCCAAAGCAACATGGTATTTTCGTTATTCAATTTTTATACATCCAAAGATTTTACGGATGACAAGAACGTTACAAAGTCAAGATAAAGAGTGTATCGAATGTAATTGCCTTAGAGCTTCTTTTTGTTGTCGAAGATTGTTTCGGATCAAAAAATAAATTCTTACTTTAATGTCCCGGATACAAGAGAACCATCGTTTTTCACGTACCTATATAGTCTTAAGATGTCTTGTGTAGTTAAGATGCCATTTTAAGTGAAATGTGCACAGGTTGGAGTTTTTTTTTTGTTTTTTTTTTTTTGAACTCTCAAAAAGACGACTACCAAGGACGACATATAAAAACCGAACGGGAGGTTATTAAATTTTATTTACCTAAGTTCTGATGGAGCTTTGTAAGCAGCACTTGTTACATATATATCGCTGGCAGTATCACCACCATGGTCGTAACTAAGGGCTGATGGTGCTCGAGGAGGTATCCGTGAGGGTGGGCCATTTAATGGTCCAAGAGATCTAGGTCCTCCATTTTCTACACCGTTTGCTCTTGACTTCCTGGATATAATATGATGTGAGGGAGAGGCACGTTCATTTGCTACTGTATACTCGGATAGAGTGCGTTCTGATGGAGCTCTATGGCTTTCCTCTCCATCAGTTGAATAGCCCCGGTTTGAGTGGACATATGGTGGATCTGGTGTTAAGCGTCCATGTGTCGCTACATAATGACCTCCTTTAATCCTGAAATGAGATTTTTATTTTTTTTTTGTGTTATTTTAATTTTTGTTGTTGTTTTGCACAGCTTTTACAAATTAGTGTTACTCACTTTTTAACGCGTCGTTCGTGCATTTTGTTGGATTTTTTTCGATGTTATCGTTGTCGTCTTTGTCGTCGTTGTGAAAATGTTCAATTCGTTGAATATAATAATTCAGATCAAGACAACTTTGTTGAATACGAAGAATTTAGATACTAGTTAAAGGATTTGGGACTGGACTAATAAAATATCCGAGTCGAAATGATTTTAGGAAGAGCTAGAGTTAATTAGCTGGTCTCTTATGGTGCTGTCCATTTTGTCTGTAATTAATTAAAAAAAAAATCATTAGTAATTTCAAATATGTAATATATAGGTTCAAAGATGAGATAACTGAGCATATGTGTCATTTTATATGACATGTTTCATTCATTATAGTTCTCATATAAAGGAAATTGATTCACTACAGATTAAAGTAAGTTTATCATGCCCTAGTAGAAATTGCTCACAGTTTTACCTTGTCTCCTGCCCCGTAAAGGGCAGTTATTATGTAAACCAATATTAATTTAACTGAAAAGTATCAAGGTGTTTGCAATTCATGAAAAAACATATATAGAAAATTAAGTCCCGATGAGCCTTACGATGAGCATTCAGTAAATCTCATCGAAAGGCTCATTGGATATCGTGGTTACTTGGATTGACACGTTGATGACATATTATTTAGTATTTAAGCAGAGTAATGCGGCGAAGCGCCATCGTGCATAAAGTACATCTTGCTCCTAAGGGAAAGCGGAATATACTCATCCAAAATGTCTTCTAAATCGTGTTTTAAAAAGGAGAGGTGGTACTAAGAGTACCACAACCTTCAGAAAATAATAACCAAAGCAATTGTGGGTCCAGTCATAAAAGACCCTACGTACCTATACCTGTGATTATTGGTTTAATGCAATTTTATGATCTGGCTTGAATCTGCCAATAAACCTCCAGTGCTGAAACCGATTCAGGTATTGGCATGCGGTTTGTTTCCAGTAATAGTGGGTAATAGGGGCATTAATTAGAAGCAATAAATTTGGGTTACATGGAAAAAAGTTGTTGAAATAAATAACGGTATTTATGAAATTTGTATGTAAAAAAAAATCTAAATTTTGGAAATATTTGAAAATAATTTAAAGATGCTTAATTAACAAATACAGAGAAATACACTTTTCGACAGCTACTATTCTTGGCTATTTAATAAGCCAACAATAACCAAAATTTATAAGGTGGTTTAAAAGTTATACTCATTTATTCCCATCAGGGTTCACGAATATTGGGGAAATCTTCAACTGGCCACAACTCCTAAAGAACAATTTTTTGATCGGCTTACCTCAAGGAATCGCAAGGAATCGCGTTGTATACCGGAAGGTATCTTGATATCAGAAATCACCCTGTATAGTTAATTGGATCGTTTATCATATATAGCTTAATATGTATGTATGAGTAAAAAGAAAATGTATGCCAAATGTATATCTGTTTTGATTTCTTTTTGTTGGCGACCATAACAAATTTTATTTGGGATAACTATACTTGGAAAGTTTTAAAATCAATTTTGAAAAATTAAGGCTTGTTAGATTATGAAAATAGTCTTATTGTTGAATTATTGGGCACTTACTAAAAAACGTTTTTGGACCTTCCTCTGTTTCATATAAAAATGTTACAGTTGCTTTAACAACGTTAGCTAGAATTGATTTGAGTAAAGTAGATAAAAAAAAAAAATAATATTTATGGTTGTGTAGAATTTAAAAAGAAAAGAAATGTTGGTATGTAGCTCTGAACTTGTATTTTTTAGTGAAAGTCTATCTTAAAAAACAAAAAAAAAACTATGATAAATGAATTTTACCTAGCCGGGTCGACCTCCAAAGAAGATTTTTTTGCTGAATTGTTATTTTTAATGATTCATTTTACATTTCATGACGTTATGAGAATGCTTTGAGAAGCTAGTGTGGGAAAATTCAGCAACACCATTCGTTTAAGCAAACATTCCTATGTAACTATTCAGTGAGATGACAAAACAGAGTTTTTCGGGTATTTGACTTCAATATTTTATCCGGGTATTTTTTTTTTTAAACTTAATATATCTTTACATATTCTGGACAAGAAAATAAACAGTTTTACTTTTTTATTTGTGAAACAATATTTATTTAAATGTTTTTAACATATAATTCCAGTGAAAAAATTTGTAAAAGGTTAATGAAAACGAAGAAGCCGAAAAGTGTTATGTGAATTTTTCTTTTTATGTATATTATATTAAATACAGATGTAGAGGTGCATAATATTGACAGTAGATTTTACTGTCTTTTATGACTTTTAGACTTGGGTTCGAACTCGATTTAAGATTTCTTTCTTGTAATGACTTTTCTATCCAAAATACGAAGGGTGGCGGATTATGTATTTTTAGTACAGTGCAACTTGGGAATTTTAATAATTTTGTTTTATACATTCATATATGAGTCTTTAATAAGATGATAAAAGTAAAACAAGCAAAATAAGATGTAATATAATAAGAGGCAAAAGTGTACCTACAGTGCTGGTTACTATTATGGTTTTTAAAATAAAAGTCACAAGTAGGGTAAAATAGGGCGATATGGTACAGCGGGGAATATGGTCCGCTCTCAAGTTCTCCCACCTTCAACCCAAATATAATAAACAAAGGCCTGTCGGCGTTCTGTTCAGTCAAGCTAACCGTGCTGATTTGTGAAGACTACGCCACGCTGTATATGCTAGTTTTGTTTTTGGAGGATTTTTTGTCTGTGAATTTTTTAGTGTTCCATTTTCAGTTGTGGACTTTGGTAAGTGTTTGAGCTATGCATGTGTCTTGTATTGAAATTTAGGGTAAATAGCACTTATTAGTTTAATATGTAAAAAAAAATTAGGAAGCATGCATACAAGTATTTACAGTAAACAGTTCCAGGAACGCATATTTGGGAGATATGGGACGCTTTTAAATGGGTGATATGGTACATGCCATATCACCCTTGTTTGCGCACAAGTAAATAGCTTCCACACTTTCTTTTGCAGTTTATTTTATTATATATTCGCTTACTGTCTTACTTAAATTTTACTAGTTATTGCGGAGACATGCCAACTATTTATAAAAAAAAAAAAACAGGGATCAGGGGTTAGAGCTACCTGGACTGAAGCTAAGCTAAAGTCTGCCTTGGAAGATATTACAAATAACACTTATTCAGTCAACAGTCGAGGCAATATAATATCCCCGGACGACACTGAGGAGGCATTTGAAAAGAGTAAGTAATAAAAAGCCGCCTTCATTAGGATCACCTTCCTGTCTCGGTGCAGAGAATGAAAAAAAAAAAATAGTAAAACATATAAAAGATTTGCAAACCCACGGTTTTGCACCTACAAGAAAAGAAGTTTGTCGTATGGCTTACGGGCTGGCTGTTCGATATAATTTACCACATAGATTTAATATCGACAGGAAGCATGCTGGATCTTCATACAAATCTGTCGATCAAGAAATCAGAGGTCGTTTCACAAGGCCCGCACTGAGGGTATGAATCGGGATGAAGTAAATAAATACTTCGAATTGTTGGAAAACACTTTAACAGAGAATGACTTAATTAATAAGCCTGGACACATCTACAATATGGGTGAGACTGGTTGGTTGCAGCTGAACAACCATCTAGAAATGTAGCTTCCATTACGTCAGGGGAAAAGGGGGAGACAATAACAGTAATAGCATGCTGTAATGCCGAGGGAAACTTTTTACCTCCAGCATATGTGTTTAAAGGTAAATTTAGTGTTACTGATGTTTTCTATATATTATTTTATTTCTTTTTAAAAGTAAAGAACAAAAAAGCAGAATTTGAGGATAGAATGTCTCCCGGCTCTGTAGTTTACATGGGCGGGAAATCAGCGTACGTAAACAGCGACATTTTCTTCTTATGGCTCAAAGAGCATTTTATGCCTAGGAAACTATTAGGTAAAGTTATTATTATACTCGATGGACACTGCTCACATTGTAGCAATGCTGAAATGCTGGAGTATGCTGCTGCGAACGAAATAATTCTCCTTTGCCTTCCACCTCATACGACACAATTCCTTCAGCCCTTGGATAGGGCTTATTTTAAATAATTTAAGGCCCATTATTTCAAAGCGTGCGATTTGTTTATGAAAACAAACAAATCTATCAAGGAAAATAACTCGTCTGCAATTTGAACAGCTATTATTTTCTGCATGGAGTAAATCGGGAACTCCACATAATGGAATCTCAGCATTTGCAGCAAGCGGCATATATCCCTTCAGTCCATCGGCTATTCCAGATTATGCATTCCTTAGCGTTGCAGGCAGAAATAAAAGTGCAGATGAAGCAGTGAATTTAAATGCAGAAGAAAATGCCAACATCGCGGAAAATATAGTGTCAAGTTCCTAGACAAATCACTCCGCCATTGTTGGACGTCCTACAGGTCAGATCATATTACCTATTAATGATATTTTTCTTAGTTAATGGTTTCCTACTTCCAGCAGATAACGTAAGGGGACAGTGAAGCAAAAGAAAATATTAGCGACATCACTCCTGGGAAGATGCTAAAAATCATTTCTCCCATTCAATCTACTTCTAAAAATGCTCCATCCAAATCAAAAAACAGAAAGCACGAGTGTTGACATCATTGGAAAATGTGACTCAACAAAAATTAAAAGCGAAAACACGGGATGGAATGAAAATTCAAAATTTGAAAAAATTTATACCAAAAAAGAAAAAAAAGGACTGAGAATGAAAGCAATTCGTCCAGCGAAGTAGAACTTGAAGTCGCACCAGTACATGATGAATCTGACGTTGTCAGACGAATTTGAGGAGAACAACTGTGTTGGTTGTGGTGAAGATTGTAGTGAAATTTCAAAGAAAGACGACTGGATAAAGTGCATAATATGTCACAGGTGGTTGCATGATTCATGCACTTCATTTATTAACACATGCAAAGTGTGTGGCATGGAAAATATTAAAAAATAATTTGGTGCCACATCATCCACATCAGTATGCCATATTACCCCCGCTCAAAGGTGATATGACACTTTGTACCAAAGTTTTCTTTTATATATAATTTTTTTTTTCCAAAGCCGGAAGTGCAATTAATGTTCCTTTTTATTATTTATTTTGAGATAAAAAAAATAAAACGTTTTTTTAGTTTTAGTGTGCCATATCCCCCACTTTACCCTAATAGGTCATTGCACGACTAAAAAATCTGTCATTATAAAATAATTTCATTTTAACTAACCGCTAATTTTTAATTTTTCAATAAGATGATGAAAGTCAAAAAATAACTTTTATTTTTCGGTCAAATATTAAATGTCACAGTCAAAAAAGTTATAGTATGTCTGGAAATTGAATCCGTATTGCTTTGTCCTGAAAATATGTAGTAAACGAACATAAAAAAAAAACACCGGAATTTTACTTTAAAAAGCTTTTGTCTAATTTAAAGGTTGTAAAATTGCCTGGTTTTTTCATATTCCGCTTGAATTTTACTGGTGAGCATCTCTTTTTTGAATACCCCAAAATGAAAGATTCTTTAATAAATGAATTTAAATAAAAGTCAAACAAAATTCCTTTATTGTTTCACTTAAAAATAAAAGTAAAGGAATGACTTTTATTATTTGATTGAAAAATAACAGTTAATAAATTACTTTGACCGAAAAATAAGTAATTTTTTGACTTTTATTACTCGACGGAAAAATAAAAGTTTTATTTTTTATTTTTATTATTTGACTGAATACTTTGGCACTTCCACAACTTCCGCCCGCAACAGTAAAGGCTTTTGTCCTTAGCTGAATAAATTGCAGAGTTCGAACCGAATGACAGAGAAGCCGAAGCTTAGATTTTTAAAGAAACCAAGAACAAATTAAAAAAAAAGTAAAAATAAAAATAAAAAAAAAAATAAAATAAAATAAGTAAAAAGCTAGAATTTGACTGTGCAAGTTTGATTGTTGAGCTTGCGTCGGTAACACAGGGAAAACTCACAGGCATTAAAAAGTACGCTAAAGATTAGATTTTAGATGAGATATTTTTTTAGCGGGGTGAGTGGTCATTGCACTGCAGCCATCATTGGCTTATTGTGCACCACTTGCATTACAATTCATTCATCAAACCCACTCTTCCTAGGAAGAGCAGTTTGAGCCAAAAGCCTGAAATCTACATTGTGCAATGGCCTAGAATTCACACAGGATGTACTCCGATGTTTCATTCTCTTTGAAACATAGCCTACGCACATCAGTATGTAAGATGCCTATCCGATTCATGTGTTTGTTAGGTTAGGTTAGGATTCCTGTAATGATTCTGAGTTGATTTCTAGATAGGCCTAAAAGATCTAGGCTCTTCTTTGAGGAAGGTCTTTTAATGATTCTTTTGGCATGTCTGAATCCTGTCATTGAAGTCCATCGCTGGTCCATTTGGTTCTGGATCTTTGCATTGTAAGCACAAGGGTTCTGGTCCTATGAGGGGCATAAATGCTCCGTTTGTGGCCAGTAAATCTGCCTTTTCATTCCCATCAATTCCCAATGGTTATGGCACGCTAAATATACTCTTCTTCCTGTCATTTGAAAATCTTTTCGATGCATAGTTTACGCGAAAGTTTATACTTAAAGTCAAAAAGTAGTGTCCTTAAAAAAACTTAACTTACACTCTATTGCTTTTGGATAATACGATAGTCGTCCGGCCTGCGATAGATCTCAAAACATTCTGGAAAAATATCAAAATTTTAGACTATGTGAGCAATATAGCTACGTGCCGTAGGAAGAAGTCAACTTTACTGGAGTTTGGAAAAAGTTTGTCTGCATTTCGTAAGCTGCACATCATAAACATATAGCAAATAACTTAGTGGGAATACAACTTGAGAGTAGAGACGTAATGGGGACGTTGTGCTCACATTCGCAAGAATTGACTGACGAGAATTTAGTGAAACTTAAAAAACAAAGATTGAAAGAGAATCAATCTAATAACGAGGAAAAGCAACTGGCTTCGAAAAAATAAATTGAAGATTTTAAAAATTTGTTTTTTTTAATATTCGAGAAAAATCTCCCTAATTTCGAACGGAGTTTCGAGGTAAATAATTACATTAACCTCACCTATATGCAAATGTTACAAGACCGTACTTGTAAATTAAAAATAAGATGCGAAACAGAAAAACTGTTGAGGAATTTTTTATAATTAAAAAACCTAATTGTAATGATTGTGTCCCTGTTATTTTGTGATTTTTGGTTTGCTTCACACCTAAGAACCTAACTAGATGATTTTATATAGACATATACTAGTCATTCGCTGGGCCACGGATTGCGGACTGACCATTAATCACGGAAAACTGACCAATGACTATTCACCATGAAAAGAAATATCCCCAGTTAAAACCTGCCTTGATTGGCTCTACGCGCTTGGAGTTAAAAGACAGGGTAAAATCCTAGGTAATATTTTAGATAAAAATTTAAACTGGAACCACACCTTGAAGACAGAGAGGAAAGCTTTTAGAGTTTTCGCAATGTGCCGCAGAGCGGTAGGGAAGAAGTGAGGACTCAAACCGCGGATGATCCTATGAATATATAGTATACTAGCGTCATTCGACCCATGTTAACCTATGGTTCGGTAGTGTGGTGGAAAGCAATGGACATTGCCAATCATCGCAGATTCGAAGATTCAAAGACTGTGCCCTCTCAGCTCAAGCGGCGGTCTTAAGTCAACTAGCACTCAGGCTCTGGAGGTTATCCTCAACGTACACCCGGTGCAAGTACATATTAAGTAGAGGGCGTCGACTACAGCGCTAAGACTGCTGGCTCTAAGTCCGATGAAGGTACCGGAGCGGGGGTTTTCTGTGAGGAGTATGAAATTGAATTCGTCATGCACCTTGAAAACCATGCTACGGTTTTCCAGGCAGAAGTTATTCTTGAAGCGGAAAGCCACCTCCTTAACTCAGACACCTAGAATAAGGCGATAGCCATCTGCTCAGATAGCCAAGGAGCTGTAAAAGCTTTGTATAAACCCTTTATAACTTCCAAAATATTAATGGAGCGCAAAACCACCCTTCTCTCCCTCTCTCGGGGTAACAGGGTAATTGTGCAGTGGGTGCCAGGGCACATCAACATTAATGGGAATAAAAGGGCGGACGAGCATGCTCGCCTTGGTGCAGTCTCGAAGAAACCTGCTTCCATCGTCGGGATTGCACCAAACTACCTTGTCTCAATCATTTCAAGCTGGGCTGACCACCAACATAGTCGCCTTTGGTTAGAAGATCCTTCGGGTAGAACAACAAAGTAACTGTGGGGTAAACCAAACCCAAATAAGCTCCTAGGACGTAACAAGCCAACCCTGAGAACTCTGGTGTTCATTCTCACTAGAAACTCCTTTCCCAGGGCAACCTTAACAGGATGAGACTAGCTGATGATCCCACATGCACGGTTGCGGAGAGGAGTCCGAAGCAGTGACCCACTTTCTATGTCACTGCCCGGCACTCTCAGGAATATGTTACAGAATTCTTGGCTCACATCTCCTGCTGGAGTTACACAATGCCGGCAAGGAGGGCTGGGGGCTAATACTGAAATTTATAGGAGCGTCCGGTTGGGACCTTTGAGCAATCGCTCATGGGTCTGGAGGGTGAACAATGGACTTTGACTTGGCCTACGTTCGGCGGACCCCTCGGGGTCCCAAACCTCTGTTTCAATCAATCAATCATATAGTAATGTATAAAAAAAGGCGTTCGCTTTAAGTCGTTCTATTTTACGTCAAATATTCTTGGAACGTAACCTGCCGTAAACCACTCGCTGTTTCCAGAAAATTTGAGTTTTTTTAGCACATTGATCACTGTGCGACATACAGATCAATCCTTCTGTAAGTGGTCAACGTTTGATGTGTGACACTAATTCCTATCTTAAGGAAGATTTTATATTATTCCTAATATTCAAATGTAAGAAAAAGTGTCTTTAATCCACGCTGACGATTATAATCTACCATCCACGAGTGCGACATGTTGTTCAAAGCCCTATAATTTCTCCTGAAACACAATAAGATGAAAATATACGAGACAACAAATGAAGCTCTATGTATGTGGAAATATTTTCCTATTAAATTTTATTTTATCATCAATTTCTTTTTCGCATTCACAAAACACACTTCCTACAAAGTTGAGCAGCTATATAACAAGGAGAAATTTCCAACTTTTAAGCCTACTTTCCTACACAAAAGACCATTATTACCTGTGAACCAGAAAGCTTTAAATCAAATGGTGTGATTTATTATCATTTGGACCAACTACCAACTACTATATGGAAACTCCAGTCATCCCTCTCAAAGCCAGTAACATTTCTCCAGACCACGAACATCATCATTTGGATAACACTTTTTCTTACAAGAAACATGAGGAGGCCGTCACCTCAAGCCAACTGGAACAAAGAGAAGTGCTCAAGTGCACCATTACTCAAGATGTTACCTTTCCTCTCAGTCCTGAAGAAATAAATTGCACCCGACTGGATAAACCGCAACATTTGAAGGTAATAGCATCTCACAATGGTATGGCAGAGAGATGGAGCTGTTGGCTGATGTACAACAAAAAGCCAAGAATCGCTCGATATAAATTTTCCGATCTCAGATCGTGTGTTTATGTAGATGCATAGATATGTAGATAAATGTATGTACGTGGGGTAAGACATGCTCGTAATTACGGAACTCAGTGCGATGTAGTAAACCCTATTTTGGTTCTAGTATAACTGCCATTCATATCGAGTTATCGCATTTCCACCTTGCTCAGGTGCACTTCTTATTATCATCATATGTATGGGAGGAGAGATCGTGAGGTCTCTGTCCTATACTGGGGCGAAATGGTGACTACGATTTACGGTTCAATCTCAAGTAATTGTTTCGCTTCAGTTGTTTAGTCACTTGATTGATGGCCGTCCGATAGACCATAAAAACTGCAAAATGCTCATTCATGTCAGAAAATTGATAAAAAATTGTTTTTCATCTCAATCTAAATTTTTCTACGGCTAGAATCTGGGTACTAGAGTAGAGTAGAGTAGAGTAGAGGATATAGAGAAATTCTTCTTACCTAACTGTGTTTTCGGATATTGTTTTGTTCTTGATGTATGCCGTCCTGGTCTGGGTACGTAATAGATTGCAAGAAAATTAACATTTAATCGAGAGTGTTAGCTATCAGCCATCACATCACCCATTGGGATATTTCACAATATTTACAGAAGTGCCATGGACCATGGTACAACAAGCAGCATACAAAGGAATGAATAAGGCCGACCTGTTATTGCTGGTAATTGGAAATTACACGCTCGGGAAAATGCAAGAAATCACATTGTTTGCTTTTGCTTTTCACACATGGTAAAGAGTTATTTAATAGCTTGTTTACACCATACATGTATGTATGTATGTATGAATATGTATACCTCGTATTACGGTAAAAGGAAATACAGTGGGAGTGAAGGGTAATCATCAATGAGTAGAATAACCGCACATAGGGAATTGCATTTGGTACTGCATGATTGTGTATACAAATACTTGAAAGGTTGTTCTTTGATGTTGTCAAGGGAAAACTAACGAAGTACTTAGATATACCTTTCCAGAGGGAGTAAAATTGATTTTCAACGTACAGTTTCATGATCTAATAATAAAAAAAAAAGAAAAAAAAGAGAAAAAAAAATCAAAGCTGCGTAGATTTCAAGTAATTTGGATTTTGTTTCAGCTCTGTGTGTCCTCTGACGGTAAGTAAGAGTCTATCACCGGAATTAAATTGCAAATTGCCAGATAATCAAAAGGACAGAGTTTTCCTTTGTTTCTAGTTAGTTATGTTATGGCTAACTAACTAACTAATTAATTTTATTACGATTTAAAGTTAAAATGTAGGTACAGTCAGGGCCGCAATTAGATCTGACAGGACCCAAAGCTATTCGAGATATGGGAATTGGCGTAGCTAGGGTTTTATTGTGGGGTGGGCCTGTAGCCTGATACAAAATTGAAGAATAATATTCTTCAATCAAGTTTTGTTTATATCTTTCCTTCGTAATCCTTTCAGGCAGGGCAACGTTAGAAAAAAGGCGTGTACAAAATAAATAAAGATAATAAGCAGTCCCGTATGTACATATGTATTAACATTAGTAGATGGTAGTTACTTTGATACACCAGCTCGCAATGGTATTTTAAATTTTTTTAATTTGAAGAAATGCATCCACAACGCGAGCTAACGGTTGGTTTTCACATTGTCGTTCTACATTTACTATGATATTATCTAATACTTGGTAGTAAATGTTGATCTTCCAGTATGTTATGGTCGTAGCGTACTACAGGCAGCAGTATGCTACCCGACGGCTAGCAGCAGCACACAGCGTAAGCCACACGGCGAATGTGATGCTGACGAGACTCGACCAGACGGTTGAAGTCTGACTGGGACAAGTGCCCGAAAGGAGTGGAAACGGGAGGAAGAAGAAGACTGGGGTGACTTGTAGATTTTTGTAATTCTGAGTACTTCTTATCCGTCGAAAATATATATTTCGTAATTAAATCTGGAAGAAATATTGTAGCTGGAGGATTATTTTAATCATTTTAGTTGGTTGACAAGTAAATTGTTTATAAGCCAATAGTTTAATTTACTGAGTTCAAGTAACCAAGTAAAATCTTGCGAAAGTAAGGTTACAATATCTGCGGACTTAAAACCGATAATGTTAAACAGCGAATTTGGTCAAATTCCATAACATCACAACCAACGGAAGCGAAACATAATAAAAAGTACCGGTGGCGGAAATTATATGTGTCACTTAGGAAGGCATCCACGTTACGGTCTATATCTGGTCAGTTGGAAATTATATGTGTGTCACTTAAGAAGGCTGTCCAATTTACGGTTGATATCTGTTAGGTTCAGCAAAATCCGGATTTGGAGCTGATACGTCTTATGTCGATATGCGTCTTGTATGGCGAAATCCATTTAGATTGATCCAAGAATTGAAGCTGGCTAACGTAACTCTACTGCAAGAGGATCACTCGCAAACGGACATTTTTTGAGCAGTTCAACCTGGTAGAAGCAAAGCCATTATATTGAGATTTACAGATGCCAAGCATAGGTTAGAGGTAGACTTAAATCTTAACAACTGTGTGAGCATACGGATCACGCATTTATTTAATTGTTAACTATAAAAAAACTTTTAAAATAGAATCCAGTGGCATAGTAGAACCTCTCGGAGGTGCCTTGGCGAGGGATCCTCATCAACAAAACTCATGTAAGTTGGTGCCAATTGCTGTTTGATTATTGATTAAATTCTTTTATTAATACATACATATATATATATATATCTAAAATATTAATTACCGTATCATTAGAACAAATGTAGTGAACTAACTCAGTTAGTCTTATCAAATTCCTTTTCACTACATATACATAAAATATTGCTTATCTTATTAATAGAACAAATGAAATGAACTAATTCAGTTAGTCTTCATTAGTTTCTTTCCTTACTACAGACATATAAGATGTGGTGTCATATTGTTAAAATAAAGCATCTTTAATACGTGATGGCACGGTAAAGCTTAAATTTCTTCTCCTCTCAACCCCCGGAGCCCTCTCACTATGAAGGTTGATTAGGTCCGATACTGCTCTCTTGTCAGGTCAAAAGGGACACTGAACAAAATGACTGCTGCCCTCAGTGTCATGGAGTGGATATGGGGCAATGCAGCTGAAGGCCTATCATCTGCGCCTTCTCGAAGGTAATGGTAAGTGATGTAATGGTCCCTTCAGGACCGGGTGTGCGTTTCCTTTTGGTATGAAGGCATGAATTTTTTTGTATATGGCTGGTGGCACAGCGGCAGGATTTCGTGGAACCCCCCACACTCTCCGCCAATAGCCGAGGCGGGCTAGCGTGCCGCCTAGAAGTCAACGCTGTCCACACCGAGGGATCTGTCAGCTCATGACAGTCTGGACTTCACGTCCAAGTCAATCACTCTACATACTACCATAACAAGTATTTTTCTGGTTGTGTATCGGCTGGTAAATCTAATGTAATGCTTTCGCCCACTGTCGACTCTGTACAAAAGTCCTTTTGGTGACTCCTGTTTCTGAGACTCTAACAGATTTTAGAGAAATTTAGTCCGTTTCAGAAACTGCTTGATGTCTGGCCAAATTTTGAACTGATTCCTGCATGCTTCGAAAGTATCTATAGTACTTTCTATGAGATGACCAAGAGTATCATTTTGGGTGTGGAAAACTTTGCTCAGTACATTCACTATAGTAGGAGCTTTCAGGCCTCAATTTTTACCAGACATGACCAGTCCTTGGGCATCTCTGTAGGTGGACTATGTCGAGACCGTTTGCATATCTTATGGTTACTGACAATTGTTTCTCTTTAAAGCAGCTGGACTCATCCAAACTCAAAGAAAAACAGCCACATGCTTTAGTTTCTTCAATAATCAGAGTGAGGTTCGATATCACTTCTATTATTTCATCCTGGATATTTGGACTGAAGTAGTTGTAGTGTTTTTCAAAGTGGAGTGAAAATCTGTCATCCTATTTAGAACACAAATGGGTAGTTTTTAAGAAATTACCTCCTATTTTTAGAAGATGAGTCCTCCCGGATTCGTCTCAGAGGTAGGAGAACAAGTGTCAGTATATTCTAGGTTTTAACAATTTCTTTCTCTTGCTGTTTCGTATGTTGTTGATTAACATCTCGAAATGTTATAGATTGACGATAGGACACATACATTTTTCTGCATTCAGAGTGAGGCGATGATTCTGAGTGTTTTTTAAGACCCCTGCTAAATTTTTACAGTTGCTAAAACCACTTTTCACAAATTTGAAACCATCTCCAGATGGAGCGACAGATCACTATTAAATAATTTCGTTATACTTTCAATGTATGTTTTCATGCTTGCTTGGTTGAAACTTAAATATAATTGATCGATTAATTGGATTTAATTATTTTGGATCGTTTTTTTCTGAGGTGGGGGGGGGGGGGGGGGCGAGCCCATCCGTGCTCCTACCTAGCTACGCGCATGGATATGGGGTTCGCACCGGTTCGACCGACGCTGTTGTTTTAAAAAATCATCAGAGTTTTGCGAACTGGTTCTTAAATAACTGCAAATACTAAAATGAAACTTTTAATATGTTATGAAATATATATGTATGTCTAAGAAGTTTATAAAAAGGAGCGTGAGAGACATCAATAAAATTTTATTGTGTATTTTTATTTGCCAGATGAATTGCTAAAGTTTTCAAGACAAAAGCTTTTCGAGCTTTGTAAATAAATAAAGCACTGGAACAAGGAAAAAAAAACTATAACAAATCTTACGATACTCCAGACGAATGCCCATATGTAATTTCGTAAGTTTCTGTGCAAGTTTGATTTTTAAAGTGGTTTTTGCATCTATTTCTAAAACGGCTTGTCAGATAGTAAATATGATTACAACCAATATCATTTATTTTATATGCTGAAAATATTTTTAGTACAATAAAAACGTCTAAGAATGACCGTTTTGACGGTATACGTAAATAAATTCAATTTTTGAATGATAACACTAAGGAGTTGGACCAATTTAATCTTCTTTTAAAATTATATTTACTATTTGTATGAAAACGCCTTGTACAAAATTTCAGCTCTCTAACTAATCTCAAATGAAATAGAAAATCAAGCAGTTCATGTTACACATGGCAGTGAATGTGACTACATTTTCTCTCGTAACTGATTTCACTAACACACAAGTCAATTTTTAATACAGTGGTTGCTATCTAAATCGAAAGTGGGATGAAGAAATCTTCTTATCGGATGCTAAGTTCCATCCAGCAAGGCAAGAATTTGAGGATCGTTATCACTGTAGATGTTAATAGGTCTGTTTAATGAACTCGAAAAAATTTCAGAGCAGAGCGGGCAACTCAACTTATATAGGTTAACTGTCAAATCAAAAGTAGAGCAGAAAAGTGCAGGAAAGTGCAGAAAGGAGCAGAGACATACACTTTTCTAAAAATTTCTGATACCTGTCACCAAAAAAACAATTGTTTAAATTAATGCAATTCAAACTTTTTCACACACAAAAATACAAATATTATTTAAATTATTGCTTTATAATAGTCCAAAAATTTATTTATTTTTTCAACAGAGAACTCAATTATTTGAATTGTATCAGAGCTGTCAACACAATTTACAATGCCTGCCCTAAGTTACACCTTCGAAAATGGTAGAGCAGAAAATCTTGCTTTAAGTCACTCCAGCTCACTTTACAGTTGACTCATTAAACACAGTTCAGTTCGCTTTTAAGTACAGGGTGGCTATAATTCTTGCCATAACTTCGTTTTCTTCTAATAACTTTCTTTTTTTGTATTACGTATGTTGAATGATGTCTATTAAATGGTAATTTACCTTGGGGAAAACTTCATTTTCCAGCAGGATAACGCTGCCATTCATGCCGCTCACGTTATCAAAGATTGGTTCCATTTTTTTTATAGTGATGAAAGTGCCTTTAAATTTATTTCGATTCTTATTTTATAAGTTTTCAGAAAAACAGTTTCTCAGGCTCAGATATTAAATCAAATCAAAATTTGTTGCCATACTGCTCTTTTTAGTTCGGTCTATAGATTTAAGAGAGATTCTATAGAATTAAGATAGTTAAGATGGAGGCTTAAAGCTGGTCACTTCAGAAGATATCTTATGATGCAAAGCATAGTATGGCAGAAAGGAGATATGGAAAGGATTTGGGTATATGAGCAGAGTGGTGGAGGTCCTGATGTCACTCATGAACCTTTGCAGATTGTAAGCTGGAGGAAATACAGAAGTTGGTAGATTATTCCACATTCGCACAGTTCGAGATAAGAAAGCATCACGGAATTTTACTGTACGGCCGAAAGTACTTTGCATACTGTAGCGCGGATATTTCCTGCTGGAATTAATCGACAAGGGATTAGACTAGATATTTCATCAGAATATTAATCATGCATATATCGATATACCATGTACAGTAATACCCAGATGCAGATAAATCGTCTACCTTAATTCCATTGCACAGAAAACACCGTGCTAAATTTCAGAGTTAATTTTAACCTGCACGCTTCCATACGAAATAGGCCACATACATACTAAGCCTAATAACAGTTTAATGTGATGTGATTCTAGTGCAGTAGGTAATTACTGCTTACATAAGAGATTTTGTGGAACCGGAAAAGAATGTTTTTTTGTTGTTTTGTTCTCCAAAAAAGTACAAATAACTTAACCTCAAAAAATTAAAGAAAAATTTCTTTCTTTTAAGCAGCGGTTTTTGATTGTAAATTTAATTATATGTGAAACTATAAACGGCTAACGTTCCCATCGGACTTGGTAAGGTAAGTATATTTTCATCTAGCTGGTCGTCAAGACCTTCACTTAAGTGCTTTCAAAAGACAAGAGGTGTATTCTTTAACAGCTCGCCATTTCTCTTTAAAATGACTTTCACAAGCACACGGAAGTTTATTTCAATTGCGCTGCGCGCTGAAGTAATTATGTTTGGCTTCTGTTTCGTATACTGTACATGGAGCTAACTTAACTAGCTAACAGCTAGCTAGAAGAGATATCAGCGAATCTCGCGGAACTCTGATTAAATTACTCTCATTGTAATCATAAAGGCAATCGTTTGAAAATGCCGCCGTTAACTTAATGAACCACATAAAGTGCATTTGAGAGCTTTAAAATAGATTTTTATTATTATCGTCTGTAATTTATTGCATCCAGAAAACCATACATATGTGAACGGGATATTCTGGATTTTATGAAATTAATTTATCCGAGGGAATCAACGGGATTAGCTTTCGTTTTCATTAAATTGCGTAGGTACATCGATACATAAAAATTTTCTTATTTTTATGGATTTGGTAGGTATAGTTTAATTTTTATCATAGAATACAGGGTGTTCATAAAAATTGTACTGAATTATCTCATCATAAGCGATTTTTGGTAAGACAAGACAATAAAAGACAAATAGCAGTCATTTACTGACACACTGATTGTATATCAAGAACAGCAAGGCTAAAATTGTGATTTTTTTTTCTATCGAGGTCCGTTAAGGTTCACTAAGAATGATTTTTCAAAAATTCGACTCTTAAGAGCCCCAAACCCATTTATCAGTTTATTTCCAGGGTAATGAGACAGAGCATTAAAATTTCTCATGGCGGCATGCTACATATGTTCAATGCTCACAAAGAAAGGATTTACAAAAATTTAGAATCTAAGAGGTCTAGAGCTGGGTTTATTTCCCCTATCTATGTAGTATCTACATATGGTGGTTCGTCCTGTATCTATTCTATTTTACCATGGTGATTTTTCTTTTACTGTAGAGTTTTATTATAGAACACGTTTCGTGGCAACCCTTTATGCTGGAAGTTTCTAAAAAGTTTATTAAAAGCAAACCAAGAAAACTATTTTTTGCCATCAGGAGAAAGCCCATTATACGCCGCATCTCGGTCTATCGAGTTTCTAATTACTTATAGTTCATCCACCCTCAGTCAGTCTAGATTTGTCACCTTTCCACTTATTTTTATTCCCTTCCATAAAGTTCTTCTACACCTTGTACCTTCACTGCTTAACAATGGGAAGTGGTTGTTGACTCCCTGGATAAAGCTCATGTTTTGACTGCTATATTCGCTTCAAATTCTCGCTTTCCACCCTCTACACAGAAACTTATTGTGCATCTCCGGTGTTGATTTCTACCAGAGCGAGGGATGAATTTAAGACTCTCAAGGGGCTCAACGTCAGATGGTTTCTCGTTCCCTGTTAATTTAAAGCTGCGCCGCATCCCTGGCTAAACCTCTGTGCAAATTATTCTACATGTCTTATTCGACTGGTAACTTTCCAACTGCATGGGAACTAGCCCACGCTCAGCCTATTCCGAAAAGTGGACAGGATAACGATCTCTAAAATTATCCACAAATTGCAATGCCCTCGATTCTTTCCTGTCATTAACTCAGAATTACATCTAGAGACCGGCTGACTTTCGGAAAGTTGAGCCCAAAATCGTTGCCCTAGCTATTTGAAAGGTCTTTGATAGAGTCTGGCATCCAACCCTTTTAGCCAAACTTAAAGTGCTTGGTCTCGCGCTCCTCTTCTATTATGTATTGAATTTTACCCTTATAAATGCCGGGGTGCCCCAGCGCTCAGTTATCTCTCCGTCTCTCGTTTTAATTTTCATAAATAATCTGCTTTCCCTTCCTTTCAATCCCATTCATAGTTTTTCCGATGACAGTACCCTTGATTTCGCTGATTCCTTTGAGACTATTGCGAGCTCCAGAGGGAATGCCGCATGTGTCAAACGAGATTGCATGATTAGATCATTGAATAACGACTTTGACAATAACGTTGGTTGGGGCAAAGCGAATAGTGTCGAATTCAATGCATCTAAGCTCCAAAGCTGTTTCATTTCTTTAAAATAAGATTATAATTTTACCAATCCAGTTTCTTTAGATAGTGCATTAATTTCCGATTCACCGTCACTAAGTATTCTTGGCAGTATTCAAATTTCCAGTAGGTCAGTTAAGTTGGACAGATCACTTCTTTTCTATTGCCTTGGAGTTCTGAAAATTTGTAAGAAATATTTCAGTCCATTGAATCTAGCGCTCCTCTAAAGTGGTACATCAGCCCGATAATGAAATACAATTCCAACATTTGGGACGGGGCTGATCGCATAGCCTTAGCTGGATATTATCCAAAAGAGAGCCTTCAAGCTATAAAAATGAATACGCTTTTACCAATTTGGATGGAATGCTGTATCTGTCGATTATGCTCACCGGTATCAGTGTTTTAGGGTTACTCTCTTTATATGATTTTGACCAATCCTATAGAAAATATAATTTTTTTTTCTGAGTTATGGAAACTCTACCTATAAATGCAGCTTTGAATTTAATGCGATATTTACCATTCCCTGCATCGCAAAGACATTCTAATATATGCCTTAAAGATTTGTTCTAGATATGGTGTTATCTTATTTATGTGTGCGCTTAGGAGCACGGAAAGAATTCATTTACAACTGTAAAAGTTTAGAACATCTAAAAGTTTAGAACATCAATATCTCTCAATTTACATTCTGGACATTAACTGCCTTATAGCAGTGGACCAATCATTTCCAAAATGTTAATAGAGTCCAGTTACAGTATTAACTACATCCTGGAAATTGTGTGCACTTTTGCTCATTTGGGACAATGCAAGAATTTTGTTTAGATTTTTGCAACATTCGTGGCTTACGAAGTAATTATTTCTCAGTCTATTGCCACTTTCTTCTTTTAAACCGGGTGTTTTGGACCTAAGTGAAACCAAGGTTACTTCTGAAGCTGATATGAATCAGTTTCGCTTACGGGGTTATCATTTAATGGAACTCTTCTCACCTCGAACTGGAATCGCTCTGTACATTCGTAATGATGTGCCTTTCTTCATTGTCCTTGAATTTGCTTCAATTAATCCAGAGGTTAACTCCGTCTGGATTAGATTTAAACTTCATCAACACATCATTTATTTTTATTTTTTATAACGCAACCCCAAATAAGTCTGACGCTGACACTGCTCATTTGATTCTATATCATCCAATATAGAAAATATTTTAATCAAATCTTCTACTTCTGAAATCGTTATTGCTGGCGATTTCAATATCCAAAACATGCTCAGGCATTCTTCAACCACAAGTCTAGTAGGGAGACATGTTGAACTATTTAGCGAGTCCTTTAACTTGCAAAAGTTAGTTGATAGGCCAATTCATTTGCCTGATATAATTGGACATAGTGCCAACCTATTACATCTGTTTCTAACATCTCATCCTGACAAGTACTCAAAGTCAGTGTCATCTCCTCTTGGTAGCTCGAATCATTGTCTCGTTTTAGTCCAATTCTCCATATCTTTACTGAAACCCACCAGTCATCCTGGAAAAGTGCGATTGGTGTGGCACTATTATCAAGTTGATTGGGCTTCACTTAACAAATTCATAAAAGAGTTAGACCGTGTTTTTTTTTTCTCGAGAGATGTTGAGTGCTGCTCTAAATCCATTATCAACATTTTACATTTCGGGATGTGCAGCTTCATTCCGCACAGATACAAGCAATTTCTCTTGGTTTAACAATGACAGTTATACAGCCATTAAAACCAAGCAAGCTGCATTTCAGGCATATAAACTGTGGCATTCAGCGGAATTGAGATAGATCTATAGAGAACACGTAACACCTGCAAATCTATTATTTAGCAAGCCTAGTTCCAATTCGACGAAAACATTAGACAGAAAATCTTTATTAGTCGAAAGGGTAGTAAGAGTTTCTGGCCTCTTGTTAAAATAGTCAAGAAAACTTCATCAGTTCTTCGGTATCGCCACTAATTCACAACGTGGATGTGTACACGGAATCATTGGACAAAGCTAATTTGTTTACAGCAAACTTTACTGCGAATTCTTTCTTGCCAACTTCTTCGCAAAGTCCTCCTTCTCCACCAACATTCAATTACAGGCAAAGACCGTTATATTTCCGCACAAAGGACGCCATTAAAGTGCTCGCAGGTCTCAATGTGTCTAAGGCTGCTGGGCCTGATAGTATGTCGGCCCTGCTACTCAAGTGCTGCGCCTCTTCTTTAGCTAAACCTCTACTCAAGTTACTTCACCTGTTATATTCGACAGGAGTCTTTTCATCGGCATGGAAACTTGCACATGTTCAGCTAATACCCAAAAAAGAGAGGCACACGATCCCTTAAATTACCGATTACTTGGATTCTTTCAAGGGTTTTTGAAACACTCTTCAACACCCAATTGATGAAATATCTAGAAACTAATCACCTTATTACCGATTGCCAATACGGCTTTTGTACTGATCGCTCTACTGGAGATTTAGTAACATTCCATAATTTTGGTGAATCTGAGATCATCGTATTAGATATTTCGAAGGCTTTCGATAGAGTCTGGCATCCTGCTCGTTTTAGCTAAACTTCAGGCATTAGGTCTAGACCCTCTTGTTTTTTTAAAATGGATTGAAAGTTTTCTCTTTCGCCGTACAATTCAAATTATACTGGACGGAGTTATTTCTGACAGCTTTATTATCCATGCCGGTGTGGCGCAAAGTTCTGTGTTCTCTCCTACTCTCTTTCACATTTGTATTAATGATCTGCTCACTCTCACTTTCAATCCTATTGTTGCGTGCGTGGCCTTTGGTTCGTTATTTAAAACACAATATTAAATACTTATTATACAAGTTCTTTATTTCACTCTAATCATACAAAATTCATAAACTTTCTATTAATCAACTCAACTCTAATTATCGCTAATACTGTACTTTCAATTATCGTAATCTAATTACAACACTTTCGCACGTTTATTACTTTCACTTGTTAACCCTGCAACGTCTAAGACAAGACTCTTTTTCTGGCTATGACAACTGTTATATTTATACCCTAGAAACTCTCCAGATTATTCTCGAGTGTTCTATTTTCCAGATGCTTCTTGACTGTTCTATTCATTCTATTCATTCTATTCCTGAACCTTCCTGTAGATACCATAATCAATTCTCCGAACCTAAATTCGTTTACTTCTCCATTGCCAGTAGATGTCACCAGTTGTCTCTTTCTATTGCACGTAACACTATTCATAGTTTTGCAGATGACAGCACACTTGATTTCGTGCACTCGACTTCGACTTTATAGCTGAATCCCGTGGGAATGTTATAGCTGACAAACGAAGCCATATGTTGGGTTCACCAAACTATAACCTCACAACAATATTCGAGCGAATCGGGTCTTGTTTAATGCTTCCAAAACGCAATGTTGTCTGTTATTACTCAAATGTACTCTAACCCCCACTCAATTCATTTCCTTCGATGCAGAGGATATCTTGAACTCACAATCTTTTAACATCTTTGGCATTGAAATATCCAACAATCTTAGTTGGTCTAATCACATGTTTGATATTGCCAAATACGCGATGAAATGCCTGGGCTTCTTACAAAGATGTAGAAAATATTTTACTCCATCAGACTTGGCGCAAATCTACAAGTCTCATATTAGGTCTAGATTAGAATATAATTCCCATATTTGGGCAGGGGCTGGACGCACTCCATTGTCTGCGTTAGACAAAGTCGAAAAGAAGGCCTTTCGGCTTATTAACGATGACATATCAATAGCAGCTATTGATTCCCTAGAGCACCGGCGTAATGTTGTATGTCTGTACCTCTTTTATAGCTACTTGTATGGTCATTGCTCTGATGAAATTTCTAGCCTAATCTCTTGTAGAATTCCTCCTATGCGCACCACACGGGCTGTAACCCGAGCTCATCCTCACACCATTGAAGTCAAAATCGGCCGTACCGTGAAAATCCATGAATCTTTCATAAGCAGAATAGTACGAATGTGGAACAATTTGCCATCCTCTGCCCCCTCCCTCCCCCTCCAGCTATGAGCCACAAACAATCAAGCGTGTAATGCGCACCGTCACCTACTTGTTTGTCTTAACCCAATAATCTTCAATTCCCTACCCTTATTCCTTTCCTGCCAAGGCTGTGCTACGGCATCATAGGGTATCTCCTATGGCAACATCATATAAAAAAAAACTCATTCGACTACTTATAGAAAGTTTAGAAAGACAATCCTCTTCACAGAAATCTAATGTAGTCAGTCTAGGTACTTTACATAGTTAGTACCAAACAATTCAACTTCGTATTTCTATTATTTTTTTTTTATTTTGTCATTTAAAACCCTTGTGCTCTGTACACAGAACTTCCAATTTTTCTCGTGACAACTAAATAAACTTTAATGGGCGCAACATAATGCCCACAAAAAAAAAAAATGAATTTAAAGTCAAGTCCAATCCATTAAGTTTGCCCTAGTTTCGTACACGGCAATATTTACGGAGGCACAATCACCCAAACGGAAAAACGCTCCAAAATTCACATTAATTTTCCTCCATGTATCTCGCATTTATCTGGATCTAAGTGCATTCACTAGTTGCTTCCCATCTCTTGTATTGCTTACATTTGAAACTGAACTGATTTGATCTTGCGACCTAAAAGCAGATCGCTAAGTTGAATTGTTCTGGGAGGAGTATATCTAGCAATAAAAATATTCTGCTTACAGCCTTACCTATAGCTAGAGCTCAGGTAGGGTCAGGTAATGAAGTCACATCGCGCGCTTTCTGAATTTAGCTACTTTTTGTAACGGTGCTAGTTGTGGAAAATCTGGCCGACTTAACTTCGCAACTGAAAATTATTTTTAATTTTATTCCGTTATGGACTTAAGTCTTCTGCGCAATTGTATTATAAAACTTGAGTCACATTCATTTGACCTATTCACTGACTTATTTTGGAAAAAATTGGACTATTTGGCAGTGGTAATGTAACGGCATGTAATGTAATGGAAAAATTATTATCTTTATCAAAAATGTACTGTAGATAGTTGCTGTAAGTGGAAGATATTGTTTTCTTAATGACAGGAACCATGAGAATAATAGGTGCAAGCACCTTCTGTAATTGAGCCTATAATATTAGGTGGGCTCTGCTGAGTTCCATGTCACTCCTGAATTGCAGAAATCCAATGGCTTTCGAACATGAGTATAATCTGTCGGTAGGGTTCGAAACTATTACTCCAATAGAAGTATAAGCCGACCGCCAAAACATTAAAATCCAGGAAACTTTCGGTTGAAAATTATATCGAGGCAGTAGTGTGCCCATTAGCAAAGGACATGAAGGGAGCGTACATTTGTACCACCGACAATGATTTTAGTAAATTATGTCATATAGATATGAATTGTATGAAATGAGTGGAGTCAACGTGGACAATGTATGTAATCAACATGCCGAAATTATTCAACACCACATTATAGTACAGGTAGTCGACATAAGCTTCATTCATTCATTCTTTGCAATTTTAAACATCCGTTGACGTTATAAATATGTATGTCGAAAAACTTCTTGCCGCTAATGTTGTCTACCCAATCTAAAAGCTCTTTTGCTGAAATTTTTATTGTCTTATTTCTTCGAGGGTTTTTACTGTTAGGTAAGATGCGAACTGTAGCCATTTTTAAAGTAGAATAGTTTTCGCAGAGCTTTAGCCAAGAATGAGGCACAGGTTTTATTTAACGGGGGCTTGAAACTATCACGACCTGCACCAATAGAGATTTTGATCTCCATAAGGACCTTGAACATATCTCTCGTACGGATGTGTATTGGCTCTTGCACATATCTACAAGGGAGATGTAAAGTGGGTGGAAAAGGAGAATTTGAATTGTATCTAATAGTCTAAATATTAGTTTAATTCAGGGAGTCAACAATCACTTCATTGTAAAGTAGTGAAGGAATAGAGGAACTGCTGAAGTTGCTCCTGATAGCTTTGACCTGGGTTGAGAAACTTATGCTGCCAAACAAACTTGCCAATATTCTAACGTTCTGCTCAAAAAGAAATTTTTCTCTTTGGATAGTGTTTCAGTTCTGGACATGGATGCAATTGATAGGTGCGAAAAGCAGATCTGCTGTATAAATACTGACTGTATTCACGCATGCCATGACTTAGAATTGTACTAAATTCAAATGTGCATTCATCAACATCCCTTGAAGTAAAACAGACCGACCAATTAAATTCTCTAGGATACTCATTGAGACTTTCACAATCTGCAGATTTATTTACTTTTTATTTATCGTTTGGGCTAAGTATTCTATAAAAATTCTGACATTTTACGCAATAATGATTTTTTTTTTTTTTTTTTAAATAAATCTCTTGTTTTAAATGTAATAACACTCACTAAAGCAATGCACAATGACTTGCTCGCCGTTGTGTAGTTTCGCTGAATTTCATCCAATTACGAGTTATAATTGTTTCTTTAACTGTTTGTTTTGCCACGCCGCCGCATCGATAATGTTCTAAGTAGCCGTATTTATATGGAAGGCTTATCAAAGACCCTTTGGCAGCTGTTTTCAATTAAAACAAACCTTCCATCGTGTTAACATGAATAGGCTCTGTCTTGCTTCAAACACCCGAGCAAAGCGACACTTATATACAGGTATTTCTGTTTTCTCTATAGGCTTCAACAAATGTGCCATATTGAACGCTTCTAGAAATTGTTACGTTTTTTACAAAAGGTGCAGTAGAATACATGTGAATCATTTTGTTAGGAAAAATTCAGAAGATCTACTGCAATGCTTTTTTAGTGGTCTTGGGGGGGGGGGGGGGGGGCACCTAGCTGGATCCGCCCCTGATTCAAGCTCGAACGAATTTCAAAACGCAAATGAACTCTCAACCTAAGTGCAAGCTTGTTATTTAGTAAAATATCAGTAGCATTTTTGAACTTCAACTTGATCATGATTTCGTTAGTGTCAAATACAGAGCAAGTCAAAACGTGCCTGAAAGACTTGTACGCTCGAACACATTATCATGCACGAACTTGTCCACGTTTATTGACTTGCCCAGTTTTTCATCTTGTACGAACTTGTGCACGTTATAGACTTGTTGAGTTTCTTAAAAGTACAACAATGATACTTCCTAGTAAAATTAGTCATTCTTATAACAAGTTGGTAGACGTAACACAACTTATACAGTATCTTGAAGGTTTCAAATAAGAGCTTGTGTTAATTATTAAGGGTCGATTTTTAGACCTCGTCGACCCCCAAAATCAGTTTTCGTTTATGTCGACCTTTGGGAAACCGACCACTTTGGGAATCTACAGCCACCAATAATGCACACGAATTCTGAAGAAATATGATCGATTTAGATTCTAGGAAAGAAATGAATTTTTGCCTATATTGAAAAACATTTTTGGTTCGTACCCATGATATATTTAGCTAAAATCACTGATTTATTGAGGTTTGCTATGACCTGCTCTCATACATCGCTTTCTCGGCACTACCGTCGATATCTGTATGTTTCTTGTCTGTGCTTAAAAGTTTTAACCTAATGTATACATACCTACATACTCGAAGCGATTTCGCAGCTTCACAAAAGACAAATATGTAATTTAATTTCAAAGATGAAAATCTTTAAAATTAAATCTAGTCTAGACGATTTCATATTAACAGCACAAACAAACTGTAAAAGTACTTTCAATCAATTGTGACAATTTTCGATATTAAAAGTAGGTTACCATCGGATCGGACCCACTTTCTACTTGCCTAGCACCTATAATTTTAGAGGCATGAAATGGTACGTTTCACTCTGAAATGAAAAACTTTGCCAACCAATCATTCACAAAAGTATTACTTGGATAAATTTTTAATTTGAGAGCTCTCTGGGGGTTCGAAGCTATTCCAGATTCTAATTAAAACAAAAGGTTTAGCAGCAGTACATAGGTACTGATACTACGCTTCAGAATATTGTTCCTGTTAACGAAGTAGACAGATACACCTATATAGAAGGGGAAGAGAGA
Organism: Dioctria rufipes; assembly: GCA_963924295.1. Taxonomy (NCBI): domain Eukaryota; kingdom Metazoa; phylum Arthropoda; class Insecta; order Diptera; family Asilidae; genus Dioctria; species Dioctria rufipes. Next base: position 78,290,620 of record OZ002743.1, on the reverse strand, counting down.
GAGAGACTCAGAAAAACAACAAAACCCTGGAATTGGATACCAATAAATCAGTTGAGGATTTTTAATTGGAAAAGTTTCGTCGCACTTTTTCCATCAATCTCTGGAATTTTAATAAATTGTGAAGATTTGCATCCGAAATTTTTCGCTATGAAATCAACCGGTGGTGGATGGATGGGTGATAAGATGATAATAGAGCAAATCCATCATATTACTTGCATGCATGCATGCATGCATAAGCTTCGTACTAATCAAAACAAGCTTATTAAATAGCAAACTTATGCTTGAGGGAAGAGCATCTTTAGGAAAGAGGAAACAAACTAAGTTAATGTTACAGAAACTTACAGGAAATAAGTGCATCGCTAAGCAACTAATGAAGTAGTAAAAGAGAAGTGCTACAACTTGCTAATCAACTTCATTAAAATGTTAAGTAGGGTGTGTGTATGTAGTATTACGTAGTACATATGCACCCCCACCCCATCCTCTTTAAGAAGTATGTAAGTGTGTATATACGTTCAAGTAAGTCTTAATTAATTTCGGTAATTAGTTCTCAGCGAAGTGAGAGATTGTTTAACGTTCTACCTACCATGTATGTTGCATAGTTATCATGTAGGTACTTTTTAACCATAATTTTAAGTACACATATATAAAAATTATCTCTACAGCTTAACTCCTGTTATTTTACTGAAATAAATCCAACTCCTCTGTATGGGAATATAAAAGAAAGGAATTTCAGAGAGATTTATTATTTCAATGGGAAAAAATTATGATTTCCTGTAAAGTTTGTTCAACGCTTGTGAATGTTGTATCCATAGCGACAGAGGATAAAGTCCACGAGCTACCAGTTAAAAGTAATCAGACAAAAGCTCAGGGTATCTAAAGGGAATTTTAAAGTGGAGAAAAGTTTTGACATAATTAAACCTCTGAAATGAAATGCACTCCAATGAATGTAGACAATTGCCAATTAGCAATTGCGATTGCATTTAAGTATAATTAATTTCAGATTTTATTCGTATATCCATGAAAATTTAGTGACAAAACTGTTTTTCATTTCAGGTGGATTATTTTTCTCGTTACTTTTATTTAACTTACTTATGTAGAGTAGAGAGAGAGATATTTGGGGATAACTTTTGGTTAAACTTATTTGTGGCTCATGGTTATTATTAAATTCTATTTAAATTTTGATTATGACGCTTATGATGCAAAAATTGTGAGAATTCATACTTTTTTTTTTATTTTATTTTATTACTCGAGGACAAAAATGGAATTTGATGAAAAGTTAAAGGAGGTGGAAAAATACAAACTAATTTATAGAAAGAAAAAAATCTTATACATCTCATAAATGCCAAAACGTTGACTCTGACAGCATATTTTTCCAAATTGGTCGCACTAAACAACTTCCCAGCATACATTGCGAGAACAATGCGAATCGTAAAAATATCACAAAGTGAAACATAAATTTCACTAGTGAATTCAAATGCGATATGAAAGCGAAACATCGAGTGGGAGTAAATGTTTCATATTAATGGAATCACTTCGGATTCACTTTGGATTTCTTTTTTGACAAAATGTGATAACTTTAAATGTATTCAAAGTGAATATTAATCTGCAGTGCTAGCGATAACTTTAGCGATTCGTAAATGAAATTCTTTCTCCATCATTAGCGATATTGCTCTATTATTCTGCAATCACTTCGGCTTTGCTTTGGTTCTGTTCCTATCTAATCCAGTCTTCCATAAATATATAGTAGTCTCTCATTTTACTCTTAATGTTAATTAAATGTACTTAATTTTAATTTGCTCACCTTTTACAATTCACTGATAGAAATAGAAATACGACAAATTTCTCTTCCCGTTGAAATGTTAATTCTGAATGGAAAAATAGAACCGAAAATCTTGAAACTGTTAAATTCTAAGAAATTTGAGCACAAAATATCCCACATGCATATCAAAGATAAATAAAAGAGAACAGGATTTATATTCGCTTTTGTTTCGCTTTTATATCGAAGCGATAATTAAAAATGTTGCATACGTTCGCCAAATTCTTTGCTGGGTTGGCATGCACAAGACAAGTTGCAAACAAAATCGGATGTTAACTTCTTGCCACGGAACGACTTTTATGCAGACTTAAGTTCAATTCTATAGGAAAGTCGTCAGATTTGCTTGTACACAATAGTTTTGGATAATTTCAATCTCAACTTAAGTTCCGAATTTTACTATACACGAATGTGCAAATTGTATTACTCGCACGAAGTCGTAGGATTTGCTTGAGAGTATGTAGTGACGTTAAGCCTAGTTGACGTTCTGTTGTTTGACCAGCGCTGATGATGTTTACATTATACGTTTGCAATAGCACAAGGTAAGGTAGCACTACTGACATGTATATAAATGGACTGATTGATCTCCTGGTTCATGTGGCACCAGTTTTGATTTCAAAAAGTATGCTCTGACTGGCGCTGTATTTAAATTATTTGGGAATTTATTTATATATGCATGTCAGTGGGATTTACATAATTTACCGAAAAAGTATTTGGGACTAGTTATATTGTTAAATTTTAATTATAAGGCGAAGGACGTGTTTTTTAGAAGGCTGTTTTGGTTGGAACTACCGCTGAATCGTTACAGTTCAGTGGGAAAGAATGCTTGCACGGATAGAGACAGGAACATGAAAGTGGTGCCATTTGCTTTCATCCATTTTTGGTTCATTTATATACATGTCAGTGGGAAGAACTGACAAAAATGGTTAATAGTAAGGTTATGCCCACGGGTGTTGCTATAATGGCGGAAGAAGAAATGTATTAAACGGAGGTTATGGGTACGAAAGTGGATCCAAAGGCGAGGGCAGGTAGGACTAAGCACAAATTATAATATAATATTATATTTTGTAATTTATATTGATATATTTTAATATATTCTAATCTTTAAATTTGTAATTCCACAAACATTCAGTTTTTATGTATAGCTTAATCAAATTTAACGTTTCACTTTCACTCCACTTTATTGCAGTTGCAGCCATGTTTTCTACTCAATTATTACATGCTGATAGTCTAAAAGTTAAACTCGTTTGACTTTTCCGATGCTGGTAAAATCAGCACGTGTGAAGTGCTGATATTATAGGCTAAAACACAATGTGAGCGACACAACAAAAACGCCGTAAAAAACGCTGTCATTTGGGTTCTAATAACATGGCAGTGTATGGTATAAAATACAATGCTGACGACATCGTTCGACGTTGTCGTCGAACTTAAATGAAAATTGAATTTTGTCACAGGCTTAGGGTGCGTTTAGCAAAATTATGATTTTGGGTTGCGCTCATATGTATTGTTGTACACTCATTGCAATTATATTTATGACTTGATAGATTAAAAATATCAGCAAATAACAATGCCGTGAAAAATGTCCAAAGTTGGTTGAATAAAAAATTGAAGAAAAGTTTATTGAGGTGGTAAAATGTCACCGTATTATGAGTTTTATATAACTCTTGGACACGCCTTCTTCTTCTATGTTGGTTCTGTTTTTTATCTTCATTAGTCAAAACGGCCACAGATGCTATTTTTTAATTTATTCGTTGAAATTTTTTCTATTTTCAATTTGGAACACAGATAACAGAATAAATTTAATTGGGGGTTGACAGCTCTTGTCGTTCCCATTGTATTTTCACGGACGTTTTGTACGGCATTTTTTACGGCGTTTTTATCGTATCGCTCACATTGTGTTTTAGCCTTATCAGCATTAAAGAGCGTTTACATTGGCAGAGTAGAGTGGAGTCACTAGATTGCATTGTCTCTCCTTGTCTTAAGTTTGTACTCTAATATAAGTTCTTCGCGCTTCCTAACCAGAGTAGATTTCACAGCGTACCGTCAGATTTGAAAAATTCCTAATCTCATGTTGGTGAGATAATGAGAGAAAATGCAATCTGTGACTAGACTCTACTCTGTAAGCGCTCCTCCTTTAGCGTTGACACTATGTTAATAGTGTGCTGACTCTAGCTGCTGATGCATCAGCGTTAGTCAATCAGCATAATGTCAACTATAGGCTTTAAGGCCGAAGCAGAGCTGGGCAAGTACCAAAGAAAAAATACTTAAGTACAAGTACAAATACCGAAGGCCTGAATACTTCAGCGTAAGTAGAAGTACCGCATGTATGAAAAGTACTTGTAACTAAGTACTAAGTCTATAAAAAGTACTGAATACTTTTTGAAGTACCTTTTAAAGTACGTTTTTAGAATCTTTGTACGTTGGCAGTAATATAATGAAGTTTATCGAGTTCAGTTAATAGATATTAATAAATAAATACCTTTTGAAAACTATAATATCTATAGTAACCAGTGGCTACTATTTATAGTTTTTTTTATAGTTTTCGGCGCTATAAGTAGAGTAAAACTTTCATCTCTCATTGCAACAGACATAAAAATTATTAGAGGTCCGCCCAAGCATCCAATATCGCCTCCAATAATGCATAACTATTCTAAGGAAAAAATATACAGTAAATTTCTAAGAAAGAATTGAGCCCTTCCCTACATCAGGTCGAGGCATCGTTGATTTTATATTGGAGCGAGGCATTGCTTGCTTACCCTTGGTTATGTCCACTGACGTATTTAATATGGACTGCTTACTTTTCTATTTCACGTGGGTACAATTGTTTGTGTCAAAAAGAGTTCATACGTCGGTGCCAACATTGAAAAAGTCATTGGTGGGAAGTTGAAAAAGTGAGCACGCAGTTCGGAAAGCATTTTTAATAAAACGCTTAGAATTTCTCCTGCATATCTAATGAATTTTGGTAAAACAGTTTTTATCAGTAATAACCATAAATGATTAATTTAAAATCATGCATTTCGACGAATCCACTAATTCATTTGTTGTTTTCAGTTCTCTCTCAGTTGGTGCTTAGACCGAAAGAGTCAGCAATATATGTAGAAGTGAGCCCACTTTCTGCAGTGTATTTCTATGAACGTAGTCAGTCCATATTATACATGTCAGTGGTTATGTCATCAAGTCGAGACATCGTCGATTTTATATTCGAGCGATACATTACTGGTTTTTTTCTACTTGCCCAGTTGTTTTTGTATGTTATTAGTTTGTCTAAGATTCTGCCTTGATTCGTGAGTGCGGCACATCCTTTGATAGTTCTTTGCGTGCTTTAAAACTCAACAAAAAAGAAGCTACGCTAGAGATTGTGTTTGCTTTTCTACGAAGAGTTTGATATTTGTAGGTATTTAATATATTCAGAAATACTTAAGTAAAAATCTTGGTATTTAAGTACAAAACTAAGTCTTAAGTACAAGTAAATAGAAGCAAGTACTTATGTTCAAGTAGTAAGTAGTAGTGTACTTTAAGTAGTACTTAAGTCTTTTTTTACTTAAGTAATGCCCAGCTCTGGATTATACTTTAGTATACGGCACGACAACATTGCAAAATTTTAGAAATCATTTGTTGTAAGAGTTGAGAGCGTCGCGAAAAAGTTTTTTTATCACGTAGTCACTTCAAATCCTATCTAAATTTGCTGTTCACTTGCAGTGGTGCCAACAAAAAATTTATATTTGTAGTATGCAACATCAAAATCAAAATATCGAGTAGGTACCAATATAAAAGCACCATTTTTACCCGGCTGCCCCCTTTTTGCAATATTTATGAAAGTATTCTCTTTTTTTCATTTATTTTTGATTTTTATTATTTTCTACAGGCTTCACTACTTAGAACATATATCAAATATAGGAATACCGGTATCGTATCAAATTCGTGTACACAAGTGAAGCCTCATAATATCTCCAAGGAGTAAGTTTTAATGGAGGATGGACAATGTAGAGCAAATGAGATGCATTCACAGAAAAAACCAAGTAACAAGTGGGACCTACGGACTTAAAGCATGACTGGGTGTAGAAATGGCAACAAATTTGTACTCTTATTATATGAATTTTCCTAGCAATTTTACTTGTGCTCTTATACTAAAAAACTTGAGCTCAACACAAGCATTGGAGAAGCTTCACTTAATTTCTCTTATAAACAATCTTGCTTGTTATATGCTCTAAGTTTCTTTTTGTATTCAGTTGCCTTGTGGAATAGAACTAAGAAGGTAGATCCGTTGAATATCACCGAAGATGCCAATATGGAGTGAGATTGAAGTAGTCCTTATATAGTGGAAGAAAACGACAGAAATTGGACAGTGTTGAAGTCTAGCAAAAAGTAGACCGCAGAAGAAATCTGTAGGAGAAATTCTAGAAAATGAATTTTATTTGCATCATTTACTAGTAACTATACTAGTTTTTTGCTTATTGGCTAACCCAGGGGTCGGCAACCTTTCTGGAGTTAGGAGCCATATTTTTCCCGATGTGATAAATAATATTTTTAAAGAGCCAAATATAAGTATATACATCGGTACTATGTATTACAAAAATTAATCTAACCGTTAGCTGCTGTGAAACATGTATTTATTGAGGAATAAAAACATTCTATTTTGCATAATAACAGAACATATACCTAAGTCAATGTATTTAAGAAAATTGAAAAACTTGTTTTATAACTTAATTTCAGTAGGTTATACATATACCTTTGCTTAAAATACAAATTAAATGTAAAAAATAATATAAACGCAAATATGTAGATAATATTAGTGAGATTTTTGGGATTGTGTACAGACACAAAGTTTTTCCAAATTTGATGAATATTCAGATGTTTTTAATTTCATGCAACTTTCGAGGTTTTCGTCATTAAGCGAAGTTCTTAATTTATTTTTAATAATCATCATATTTGAAAATAATTGTTCACAGTAGTAAGTAGATCCGAAAATTATCAAGATGCCAAATGCATGTTTTCACTTGATCATAAAAATGAGGAAAGAAAGTTCCATGTTCAAATATAATGTCTTCATCCTACCTACAATTTGAAAGATCCGTCCACTGGTGTCTGACAGCCAATTTTCATTTTTCTCTAGTTAAATTTTCTAGTTCTGACTACAAATGTGTGAATTTTTCTGTCCGTATATCTTTGTTTTTCAAATCTAACAACTGTAACTCAAATTGAGCTCTATCAATAGTTGGGAATGGTATAAAATTCAACTCGCACAACTTCGCCAAGTGCCTTAGAGTAGGGTTTCTTGCATTTTTACAATGGCGGTGGTGACAACAAATCCACTGTTAATATTATATACAACCTGAATACGATGATACAATTAAGAAGATGTAACTGGGTTTTATTATTGAATCCGTTCGAGTCGAAGCAAAAAGAGCTTAAAAAATCGCACTTGAATACAATTTTTTTTAGAGGTTACCTAAGATTCTCGCGAATTCGTTTTAGTCCTCTTTGATTTCAGTTAATTTTTTCGCACAAAATTGTTAAAATAATTCGATTGGATTCTTTTATCGGATCATTTGAATCACTTTGAACGAGAAAATTAATTGAAGTTAAAGGTAACTGAAATTAATTTGTTTCATATTAAGGAATTTTATTAAGAAATTTTAACTTAAAAGCCGCTTTTTTAAGGTCTTTTCGATTCGAACAAATTGGAAGTGGTAGTAAACAAATATTTCGTTGAAATGCCCCGCATTGCATGATGGGTTTTTTCCAGAAAATTAGGTTCACTACTAAAAGACGCTGATTTTCAAAGCTCACGAATGTTCTTCCAGTGTCCTGGTAACGCTTCTGTTTCTATTCACTTTGATTTTGAGTGTGGAGAGTAAGGTTAGCTAAACTGCATGCGATCTGCTGCGCATTTTGATGTGTACGCAGGATTATTATATTTGTTTAGCAATTGCAATATTACAGTTCATTTTTCAATATTAACTATTAAAATATTCAAGAGCCACAGCCACAAGTATGATTATATTGAGCCGTAGGTTGCCGACCCATGGGCTAACCGTTAAAATGGTTGCAATATTTTAGAAAATCGCCTACAATAAAAATCAGAAGTAGGACTGGTCTCGGCGTTATATTTAGAAAAGTTGAATTTTCATGTTAAAATTTTGATTGTCAGAAGTAGAGAAATTAGTACCAGATTTTTTGGATATTTTTTGTTGGTTAATTGTTATTTCATGTTTTTCCGGCACCATATGGTGTCGTCACTTGCAATCAGTTTTATAGAGAAAACTATCATAGATGACTTAAAAGAAAAGTTTGAAAAATTATAATATGCAACGGTAGGAGCTAGAGTGATAATAAAATTTAGATTCCAAGAAGCGGTGGGTAAGTTAGGTATGTGAAATGAATCTCAATAAAATTGTTTACACTGTAAAAAATGTGCGCAATTGTTGCCAAAAAGCTTAGGTATTTTTCCTTAAAATGTAGGAAATATTTCCTAAAATGTAGGGAATATTCCCTACATTTTAGGCAATATTCCCTACATTTTAGGCAATATTCCCTACATTTTAGGCAATATTCCCTACATTTTAGGCAATATTCCCTATATTTTAGGCAATATTCCCTACATTTTAGGCAATATTCCCTGCATTTTAGGGAAAAGTACCTAAGCTTTGTGGTAACAATTGTGCACATTTTTTATAGTGTAGATTTTTTTGTTCTTCATTGTGATCTTACAGATCCTGAAACGATTCAGAAACGAGATGATTGAGTTGCAACGGATACTTTCTAAGTAAATAAAATTAAATACTAAAATTAAAAAGAGTGCTGAGTTGTCTAAAGACAAGGCAGTAAATAAATCACGTAATCATTGTAACTTCAAATAAGTATAGAGGAAACTTTCACCCATTTAGTGGTGACAATAATTATTCAGTAAAGATTAGAATTTTAATAATTTTGAAAAATCAATAGATCTACTCGAATGCGATACAAAGATAAGCTTTGTATACGTAAAATGATTCGTATTGCGGTATGTAAAATTTATTGTAAGAACAATTAGTGCTAAATATTGGCCTGAGTTAATTTCTAGTGTCTTTCACAATGATTTTAGAAAATATAAAGTGAGGAAAAACGAAACGATGGAAATCGCCTACTAGCAGATAAAGAGTTCGTGATGAATCCGAAGTTGTTAAATTTATTACATGGGAATACCAGATAATAACGAAAATAAAAGCAATCTTAACATAAAATAATATTTTGTTGATCTCTTTCGGCTTTTATAACCGCCATTGTCTGTGCCCAAAAAATAAGGTGACATTTGAATTTATTTTGAAAATTCGTTATTTATTCTTCCAAATCAATTTCATCGCCTTCAAAGTAATCCCCTCCCGATGCAATGCAGTTATGTCAACGGATTTTCCAATCTTCGGAACAGTTGAAAAAGTCGATTTCAGGGATGGCCTTCAGCTCCTTCTTCGCGGCGGTTTGAATCTGCTCTATCGTCTCAAAACGGTGTCTTCGGAGCGGTTTTTTGAGCTTGTTGAACAGCCAGAAGTCGCACGGCACCAAATCAGGTGAATACGGTGGTTGTGGAACGATATGAGTCGAGTTTTAGGCGAAATGGTCACGAAGAACGAGTGCAGTGTGAGACGGCGCATTATCGTAGTGCAAAAACCAAGAGTTATCTTTCCACAATTCCGGCCTCTTTTGGCGGATAGCGTTACGCAAACGACGCATAACGTTTAGATAATATTCCTTGTTGAATGTTTGACCCGGGGGAAGGAACTCAGAATGCACAACACCACGATAATCGAAAAAAACAGTCAACATCACCTTGATTTTTGAGTGACTTTGGCGCGGTTTTTTGGTCTCGGCACACCCTTGGCACGATATTCGCTCGATTGATCGGTCGTTTCGGGGTCGTAGGCATAGATCCAAGTCTCGTCTCCAGTGATCATGCATTTCGTCTTGTCAATGTAGTCAGAAAGCATTGTTTCACACATTTCAACGCGACGCCTTTTTTCCAAAAATTCAATGATTTCGGTACCAGTCGAGATTTGACGCGTTTGAGGCTCAAAGCATCCTTCAAAATGATATTGACTGAGCCTTTCGATATGCCAATATCATTAGCAAGGTCTCTAATCGGTAATCGACGATTTTCAAACACCAAATCTTTAATTTTTTGGACGTGAGCTTCGTCGGTTGAGGTTGATGGTCGCTCAGGGCGCTCTTCGTCTTCGACACGTTCACGGCCTACTTGGAACTCACTATACCACTTGTAAACATTTTTTTTCGACATAGCCTCATCACCAAAGGCTTTCTGCACCATCCTCAATGAATCCGCAGCAGAAAATTGATTCCGCAAACAAAATTTAATGCAAAATCTTTGCTCAACAAATTTCGACATCGCAAAAAACGAGAAATTCACTTTTAGCAGTTCACAAAACGAAGCGTATCTCAAACACTAATGAATATTTTGACGTGTGATTTGGAAGAGATGTCAAAGACAGTCCTACCAACCTAAAAAAGAAACCAATTCGCCAACTCCTTTGACGGGCGCAGTTTAAATTCAAATGTCACCTTATTTTTTGGGCACAGTATATAGAACACACCAGGCAATAAGGACAATATAACTCCCTAGTACTCCATCGAACGAATATCGCGCCAGGAAACACTAAAAGGGGAATGCCCACTTCTTATATAAGAGATATCAGAGATGTCTTAAACGATGCATTATAATACTCCGGCTATATTTGATTGACAATGTTTATTTCTACCTGCGGGGAAAGCTTTAGCGATCGGATGAAGCTTGAGTGGACTTTTCTACTTCTCGTGATAATGCAGAATTGGTACGTCGTGGAAAATGACTTCCTACGAGAAAAATGTTCACAACAGAGCATTAAGAGCACTCAAGGAAATAACTGCAAAATGCATATACGCGAAATGTAGTAACTGGGATCCATGTGACCCAAGTGCATGAACATTGTGTTTCCGACGGCAAAATCATTCCGAGAAAGTTTTCTGAATCGAGAAAAGTATACACCACCCGATAGTACTCGGCGAAACCTTTAATTTGATATGCAACATGCGATATTGAAACCACCGATGGCCTCGTCGGGGGTTCCTTCCTACCCCTTGTTCTAAAAGAATGCAGAGAAAAAATTTCTTCTAAGAATTGTAGCTGGTTATGACGTGAGGCGAACAGTGAAACCCGTTTTCCGATCGGACATAACGCTACTGAGTTAGAGACGATTTAAGGTGTGAAAAATCTAGTACCTCAGTTTGAATAAAAAAGAGGAAAATACTAAAAAAGTGAGAAGGGGGATGGCTATAAATAGCTATTTAAGCCCACGAGTATAGGAGTTTAGGTACTCAAACCTCTTCTCAGGAACTAAGGAACTCGGTTTTCTACTAGATTTTCCAAAATCTACTAGATCAAACCCTGACCCCTTCCTACTAGTTTCCCCCCGCTAGATAGAAATAAATATTGTTAATAAAAAATGTTCGGAGTATCATAATGCATCTTTTAAGACAACTCCCATGTCTGGAGATGTTGGGCCTAAATGGGTATTCTCCTTTGTAATATTAATAGTATTAATTAATTCTTAATATTAATTACGTAAGCTTCATTTTCCTTTTTTGGAAAACATAGGATAACTTCAAATTAATTTCGGCTATTTTTGAAAAGAAATTAATATATTAAAACTAATTTCAAAATTAGATTCGTCCAACCAAACAACTTTCGCCAAATCCTGGTTAGTCCACGTTATTTAGTTAGTTACTTATGCTTTCGGAATTATTCCAACAAACCTACTTCCCAGTCCTTTTAAACCGTTTTAATGTATATCGAACAGCATAACGTAAAGATTTTAGCTGCTTCCCTATTCTCACTTGACTTATTCCATTACAGTCTAAGAGAAATTGTCCTCTTAGACTGTAATGGAATAAGTACTTAATTCATTTTTAATAAAAAATTCCACAAAAACCATTATAAATAACTTTGCCATAACATCGACCTCGAAATATCATAAATCTCATAAATCTATAAACGAACTTCAGAAAAAAAAAAATGGGATTCCGTGTATTGCTGATAGGTACCTAAATACTCAGAAAAATAATGAGACACAAAAATTTTTTGCCTACACGTGTGTTACTTTTTGAGACAATATTGAAAAATCAGAGTGCTTTATACTCATGGCCAAGGCTGTATAATGTCCAAGTCATTAATGATTTTTAATTTTGGATTGATTTTCAAGACATTGAGGGGAACAATATAAATTTTTCGCATTCTCTGTCAACTGTGCTGGTTGCTGGAAGTACCATCCATTTTATTCAGGAGCAATCCCACATAATTATCCAGGCAGACAGAAATATTTTTGGAATCATAGACATCAAAGACATCTCTGGTCATTAAATAGAATGAATAATACAGGTCTGTTGAGCTGTTGCATCCAGCGATCTGGAAGGTAAATGATGAGGAATCAATTAATTATTCCCAGTCTGCGACTCAAATCAGTGATCCTTGAGCTTAGGAGATATTGCATGAAAAAGATAAAAAAAAGACGCTGTTATCAGGGTTAAGTACAAGTATACAGGTAGTTTCCGCCATGGTGATGATAGTAATCACCTAGAAAAACAAAAAAATGTATGGCAGGGGGGGGGCATCACAACCTTCTCAGAGTTACAGGGTGATTCGGAAAATATGCTAGTTAGTTGTTCACAAAACACTCTGTATCTTAAAAAGTACTAATGTCAGGAGGTCTGACAGTCTGAAATAAAAATTTCAGATTTTCTTACCTTTTCTTTTACTTTGACCTCTTTTTTCTTTATATCAAGCTGATTAACATAAGTTTTTTTTTATAAAAACTGTAAACTGTGGACTCCCCTCTTTAATTTGACCGATTACACCTATGTCCAAATTGTAGCCGTTAAAGACTTATTAAAGAATGTAGAATGGAAAAAAAGCCAGCAACCATCTGTTAGAAGGTAAGCCGATCCATATAAACCAGAGCTTCTTTAGCCCAAATGGGGTCGCTTATCAAAATCTTGGTGGGTTTAATAAATATTGACAACTTTTTGTACAATTTTTAATTTTATATATTTGTATGTTTTTAAACAAATTCTCAAAATATATTTTTTCATATGTAGGGAAGTGTCGTCAGGGTTGGACACCCTTTTGAATTTTGGCTATAACTTCCGTTTAAAGAAGAATTTGGTCAATCAAAGCACATCTTTGAAAAGACCTGGGAAAAAGGAACACTTTTGTTGAACATTGCATATTGATTGGGTGAAGAAGGAAAAAAATATGGGCATTTAAAAAAATATGTGAAATGCTGTCAAGGTTGGCCAGTGCTGTCTAGGTTGACCAGTTTAAGAAAAATGTGCTGAAATGATTGAAAATGACCTTGAAAATTAATTGAATGAAATACAAAGCTGAATTTGTTGTAGTTTTTCTATTTTTTAGCAAAATTTGAATGGCACATTATTCATAATCCAATTTCCGGCAAATGTCGTTTTATTAACGCACTTCAAATGCACTTCAACTCTTGCATTGTCCTAATAGGGCTTTTTCTACGAGTTTTTGGCGAGCGTCTTCTTTTAGCTGGTGTTTTATTGGCGGAATTCGTTGGAATTGGTGCTGAACGTTTTTGGGTCGTCTTCCAAGCATTCAATTACAATGGGCCAACCGTGACTACACAAAGTGCTCAACATTGACTATAAGCGCCATTGCCAACATGTTACAGGATTGAATTTTTCTCTTGGTTTATTTTCAAGCATGGTTCACACAACATATTCACAATGTTTACTTTGATGATTGCATCTTGTCTCCTCACTTTCTGGTCATATTCACTGATGCTAAAACAAACTTTTTTTTTGGAATTTCAAACCACTGAGAGTGCACAGCATATACTTTGCGTTCACGCTCCAAGTCTGCAATGTCAGAAAAAGTTCGCTGTTACTGTGAGAAGTTTTTCCGCATCCGAACACTGGTGGCGTTAGTGGTCAAAACTAAAAAAAAAATGGCAGATGGCCGAGCTAGACGACAGGACAACCCTGACGACATTCCCAATATATTGTTACTGTTCAGGATTCATAAGAATCCTGAATATTAGCGAAACTACATGTCGACACATGTATATATCGACCTAAAGAAATAAATATTTTAGGTCTAAATTGTAACAAATACGCAGAGAGATCAGCCAGATAACTGTCTACGGGCAGTACATTGCATTCACGCATGGTAATTTTTTCTGTCGATCTAAAGCAAATTATCATCAGAAGTTCAAATTATCAATGCTGCAGTGAAGTGAGCCAGCCAGAAACAACTGTACATTATTAGTACAATGGATTTGCACTTGGTAAGTTGAAAATAAATTTTTTTTTTAAATTCAGTAGGCAACGAATATTTCGGACTGAATAGAATTTATAAAGAAGTCTTTTTTGTTCTTTTTTTTTTGTTCTTTTGCAGCTGCTATGCCAATTTGCCATGCGCCTATGCCGTACTTTGGTGCCATGAGCAACCCATGGCTATATAAATCGGAATCTGACTTGACTCGTCCTCTTTTGCAGTTTGGCAGTGCAGTGATCAAGTTGGTATTCTATTTCCTAGTGTTATTTACAAGTGCTATAAATTTTTCTAACAGTTCAAATAATTATTTTTATTCTGGGTATCGACTAGATTAAAGATTTTATTTTGAATAGCGATTAAATTAAAGATTCTTATTGCGGGTATCGACCGAATAAGAAATTTACTAACATAAGTCACTTTATTACGGGTCTCGACCGAATAAAAATTCTTATTGCGGGTATCGACCGAATAAGAAATTTACTAACATAAATCACTTTATTACGGGTCTAGACCGAATAAAGATTTTTATTGCGGGTATCGACCGAATAAGAAATTTACTAACATAAATCACTTTATTACGGGTCTCGACCGAATAAAGATTCTTGTTGCGGGTATCGACCGAATAAGAAATTTACTAACATAAATCACTTTATTATGGGTCTCGACCGAATAAAGATTCTTATTGCGGGTATCGACCGAATAAGAAATTTACTAACATAAATCACTTTATTACGGGTCTAGACCGAATAAAGATTTTTATTGCGGGTATCGACCGAATAAGAAATTTACTAACATAAATCACTTTATTACGGGTCTCGACCGAATAAAAATTCTTATTGCGGGTATCGACCGAATAAGAAATTTACTAACATAAACCACTTTATTACGGGTCTCGACCGAATAAAGATTTTTATTGCGGGTATCGACCGAATAAGAAATTTACTAACATAAATCACTTTATTACGGGTCTCGACCGAATAAAGATTCTTGTTGCGGGTATCGACCGAATAAGAAATTTACTAACATAAATCACTTTATTATGGGTCTCGACCGAATAAAGATTCTTATTGCGGGTATCGACCGAATAAGAAATTTACTAACATAAATCACTTTATTACGGGTCTAGACCGAATAAAGATTTTTATTGCGGGTATCGACCGAATAAGAAATTTACTAACATAAATCACTTTATTACGGGTCTCGACCGAATAAAAATTCTTATTGCGGGTATCGACCGAATAAGAAATTTACTAACATAAACCACTTTATTACGGGTCTCGACCGAATAAAGATTCTTATTGCGGGTATCGACCGAATAAGAAATTTACTAACATAAATCACTTTATTATGGGTATCGACCGAATGAGAAATTTACTAACATAAATCACTTTATTACGAGTATCGACCGAATAAGGATTCTTATTGCGGGTATCGACCAAATAAGAAATTTACTAACATAACTCACTTTATTACGGGTCTCGACCGAATAAAGATTCTTATTGCGGGTATCGACCGAATAAGAAATTTACTAACATAAATCACTTTATTATGGGCATCGACCGAATAAAGATTCTTATTGCGGGTATCGACCAAATAAGAAATTTACTAACATAACTCACTTTATTACGGGTCTCGACCGAATAAAGATTCTTATTGCGGGTATCGACCGAATAAGAAATTTACTAACATAACTCACTTTATTACGGGTCTCGACCGAATAAAGATTCTTATTGCGGGTATCGACCGAATAAGAAATTTACTAACATAAATCGCTTTATTACGGGTCTCGACCGAATAAAGATTTTTATTGCGGGTATCGACCGAATAAGAAATTTACTAACATAAATCACTTTATTACGGGTATCGACCGAATAAAGATTCTTATTGCGGGTATCGACCGAATAAGAAATTTACTAACATAAATCACTTTATTACGGGTCTCGACCGAATAAAGATTTTTATTGCGGGTATCTACCGAATAAGAAATTTACTAACATAAATCACTTTATTACGGGTCTCGACCGAATAAAGATTCTTATTGCGGGTATCGACCGAATAAGAAATTTACTAACATAAATCACTTTATTACGGGTCTCGACTGAATAAAGATTCTTATTGCGGGTATCGACCGAATAAGAAATTTACTAACTTAAACCACTTTATTACGGGTCTCGACCGAATAAAGATTTTTATTGCGGGTATCGACCGAATAAGAAATTTACTAACATAAATCACTTTATTACGGGTCTCGACCGAATAAAGATTCTTATTGCGGGTATCGACCGAATAAGAAATTTACTAACATAAACCACTTTATTACGGGTCTCGACCGAATAAAGATTCTTATTGCGGGTATCGACCGAATAAGAAATTTACTAACATAAATCACTTTATTATGGGTATCGACCGAATAAAGATTCTTATTGCGGGTATCGACCAAATAAGAAATTTACTAACATAACTCACTTTATTACGGGTCTCGACCGAATAAAGATTCTTATTGCGGGTATCGACCGAATAAGAAATTTACTAACATAACTCACTTTATTACGGGTCTCGACCGAATAAAAATTCTTATTGCGGGTATCGACCGAATAAGAAATTTACTAACATAAACCACTTTATTACGGGTCTCGACCGAATAAAGATTCTTATTGCGGGTATCGACCGAATAAGAAATTTACTAACATAAATCACTTTATTATGGGTATCGACCGAATAAAGATTCTTATTGCGGGTATCGACCAAATAAGAAATTTACTAACATAACTCACTTTATTACGGGTCTCGACCGAATAAAGATTCTTATTGCGGGTATCGACCGAATAAGAAATTTACTAACATAACTCACTTTATTACGGGTCTCGACCGAATAAAGATTCTTATTGCGGGTATCGACCGAATAAGAAATTTACTAACATAAATCGCTTTATTACGGGTCTCGACCGAATAAAGATTTTTATTGCGGGTATCGACCGAATAAGAAATTTACTAACATAAATCACTTTATTACGGGTATCGACCGAATAAAGATTCTTATTGCGGGTATCGACCGAATAAGAAATTTACTAACATAAATCACTTTATTACTGGTCTCGACCGAATAAAGATTTTTATTGCGGGTATCTACCGAATAAGAAATTTACTAACATAAATCACTTTATTACGGGTCTCGACCGAATAAAGATTCTTATTGCGGGTATCGACCGAATAAGAAATTTACTAACATAAATCACTTTATTACGGGTCTCGACCGAATAAAGATTCTTATTGCGGGTATCGACCGAATAAGAAATTTACTAACATAAACCACTTTATTACGGGTCTCGACCGAATAAAGATTCTTATTGCGGGTATCGACCGAATAAGAAATTTACTAACATAAATCACTTTATTACGCGTCTCGACCGAATAAAGATTCTTATTGCGGGTATCGACCGAATAAGAAATTTACTAACATAAATCACTTTATTATGGGTATCGACCGAATGAGAAATTTACTAACATAAATCACTTTATTACGAGTATCGACCGAATAAGGATTCTTATTGCGGGTATCGACCAAATAAGAAATTTACTAACATAACTCACTTTATTACGGGTCTCGACCGAATAAAGATTCTTATTGCGGGTATCGACCGAATAAGAAATTTACTAACATAAATCACTTTATTATGGGTATCGACCGAATAAAGATTCTTATTGCGGGTATCGACCAAATAAGAAATTTACTAACATAACTCACTTTATTACGGGTCTCGACCGAATAAAGATTCTTATTGCGGGTATCGACCGAATAAGAAATTTACTAACATAACTCACTTTATTACGGGTCTCGACCGAATAAAGATTCTTATTGCGGGTATCGACCGAATAAGAAATTTACTAACATAACTCACTTTATTACGGGTCTCGACTGAATAAAGATTCTTATTGCGGGTATCGACCGAATAAGAAATTTACTAACATAAATCGCTTTATTACGGGTCTCGACCGAATAAAGATTTTTATTGCGGGTATCGACCGAATAAGAAATTTACTAACATAAATCACTTTATTACGGGTATCGACCGAATAAAGATTCTTATTGCGGGTATCGACCGAATAAGAAATTTACTAACATAAATCACTTTATTACGGGTCTCGACCGAATAAAGATTTTTATTGCGGGTATCTACCGAATAAGAAATTTACTAACATAAATCACTTTATTACGGGTCTCGACCGAATAAAGATTCTTATTGCTGGTATCGACCGAATAAGAAATTTACTAACATAAATCACTTTATTACGGGTCTCGACTGAATAAAGATTCTTATTGCGGGTATCGACCGAATAAGAAATTTACTAACATAACTCACTTTATTACGGGTCTCGACTGAATAAAGATTCTTATTGCGGGTATCGACCGAATAAGAAATTTACTAACATAAATCGCTTTATTACGGGTCTCGACCGAATAAAGATTTTTATTGCGGGTATCGACCGAATAAGAAATTTACTAACATAAATCACTTTATTACGGGTATCGACCGAATAAAGATTCTTATTGCGGGTATCGACCGAATAAGAAATTTACTAACATAAATCACTTTATTACGGGTCTCGACCGAATAAAGATTTTTATTGCGGGTATCTACCGAATAAGAAATTTACTAACATAAATCACTTTATTACGGGTCTCGACCGAATAAAGATTCTTATTGCGGGTATCGACCGAATAAGAAATTTACTAACATAAATCACTTTATTACGGGTCTCAACCGAATAAAGATTCTTATTGCGGGTATCGACCGAATAAGAAATTTACTAACATAAACCACTTTATTACGGGTCTCGACCGAATAAAGATTCTTTCTTTGGGTATCGACTGCAGTCAGAATTAACAAGCTCACTTTATTCTGGATATCCACTAGAATAAAGTATAGTCCAATTCCAAACCTCAATAAATTAGAAAACCAATTTGATCGAGTGCCTAATACTGAGCTGGTGAGTACATTGTGAGATACAATAAAATTTTGTAAATACTATATAAATTTAATTTAATCTTACTTATTAGCTTTACAGATAAATTTAAATTATAATTGTGGTTTTGAAATAATGTTATCAGGCATATATATTATATATTAATAACAGATTTTAGCATTTATTAAATTTAAAAAAATCTAGTTGGAGTGCGAGTTACAGTGTAGCAAACTTGGTGAACCGAAGAATTAAGCTACGAAATTATTGACTTTGAACCAGGGTTATAACTTTCATCACATTTCTTCATTATTTGCGTGTTCGCTCTAACAACGGGCAGAACAGTTACCTAATCAATAAATCATTACAAAATATTTATATATCTTTATTTTTTTATATTTTTTGGGTTGTGAAAAAAAAATCACAATCATAAATGGGGTCAAGAATGAAAACAGTTTAAGAAGCCCTGATATAGATGAAGAATCTCGTACTTAACACCGGTTAATTTTTGTAATTAAACTACAAGCTTTCTTGCGTTAGTAGTAGTAGGTAAAATGGGAGAGGAAAAACTATCAAAGTCGAAACAAAACTAGGTAGAAGAAAAGCGCACGACCATGTCCAGGCGGACTTGCAACACAATATTTGATTAAATACTTCACTTCTATGACATAAATTACTTCATTTGAAGTATTTTTGTTGGAAACTAAAATTCATAATTATAATGAATAAGAAGTTGGCTGATTTTTATATATTATTTAATAACAAAAACAATTTCTTTACAAGATAAAATGTTCTTACGTTTTATGAGAAAGCCATGTATTTCATTATAAAGTTCCATACAAAATCCACAAGAAATTGCCAACTGCTTATGTTTTTTATTGGATAATGTCATGGGATCTCTGCAGTGTGAATAAAAAAAAAAAACATCTGTGAAACTCCCATTACTAAATACATACATACATATTGTCGTTAATAAACACAATTTTTATTGCATTTACAATAACTAAATAAACAATTTTTCGTTATCTGTTTTCATTGTCCACAGTTAATTACGATTTTGCTGACAACTTAGTGATAAAAAACGATAACTGCACCTAGGAAAATTAGTATTTTCAGAGTGAGACATATGCATTACGTTTTTTTAAATTGAAAACACTTTGCAAGTAAAGCTCATAAAGTAAATTGTTTACCTAGACCCATACCAGAAAATAATCGATAATCGAACTAAAGTAACAAAAATGCTTGCTCTTTAAAAAATTGCTTTCCGATGCAGCGAATGACATTCAATTTCTGTTATGAAAAAAGACAAACACTTTATTTGATAGGAATTTTTCTTTACTGTCATAAAGCAGTTTGAAGAGAGTGTCTTTTCGATTGGCAGTCATCAATGAGTTTTGGTTTATTATTTTGTTTGTGTAGTTAAAATCTATTTGAAACTTTTCTTTCAAGCAAATTATTATTATTTAAAGAAAAATAAGAAATGAAGTTTTAATAAAAACAATATTCTTCTACAAAGACTACAAAGAAGAGAGTTGTGTTAAGTTATGCATGTATCAATGCACTCTCTTTCCAGGCAGGCCAGACATTCAGGGCTGTCAACAACTCCCATCATTGTTAGATGAGCGTGAGGCGAGCTGTAGGTGATGATGATGCCAACAACAGTTCTACATTGTTTCCTTCCGAGTCCCATGAGAAAATCAGAGATATTCCTATTGGGCCCATCAAGAAACAGTTTAATGCACCTGCAAGTACTCAAGTTCTCCCATCTCTGCTGATGCTTCCTATGAAAATCCGATTTGATGAGAGATCCGATACTCGAGGTGGAGAAGCCTATGGTGGGTTCCGGTCCGAGGACCGGAGAATCAGCCTTAGCTAAAAGGTTAGCCCTTTCATTCCGCATGATTCCCATGTGACCAGGAACCCATTGAACGGACGGACACATTATTGGGGATACACAACTTATCTACAGACGACCTGCAGTCCCCCAGTAACTTAGATGTTATCAGCCAGCAGGGCTGCCTGACTATCAGAATGGATAGCAATGCCCTTTTTCTTGATCTCCATAACAAGGGCTATCTTCGTTTCCATTGCGATGGCGGAGACTTCAGCCTGGAAGACAGTGGTGTGTCTTCCAAGTGAGTACTCCATCCTAATGTCAGGTTCAGATTTTCGTGCTTACATAAATCCACTAACTTTATCTATTCTACATGCACAGTAAAAAAAAAATTCCCTAAAGTGAGTGGCAACAATTTGTGCCACACAGGCTAGGCATTTGTCGATAAGATTAGGGAAAGGTCCACCTTGGAAAACTAAGATTAGGTTTTTATCCCAAAAATATAGGTAGGTTTTTCTCACTCAAATGTAGGGATTTTTTGTTTTCAAGAACAATGTGTGAATTATATAAACGAAAATAAATTTCCATAAAAAATGTAGCATAATACCTAATTCGTTGAATGTTCTCTTCCTTATATCCAAGAGAGCTTAACATTTCGGGAATTTTACGTACTTTAGAGGTTTGCTGGCGCCAGATACCTACATTCATTGAATGTTCCATTGATTTGGGGAAATTAAACTAATTTTCCCTTTCTATCAGAGATAATTACATTTATTTTTAGGGAAAAACGTGTCTTAAATTTACAAAATAGTCCTAATATTTTTTCCAGTGTAGAATAATAAATTACACAAAAAAGAAAAAAAAATTTACTAACCTTATCGGTATATAGCTGTATAATAATTTTGGCGGCCGTAGAAATTGGAGTCTGTAAAGAAAAATTTTAAGCATTGTTAATCAATGTGAATTTTCTAACTATGATAAATATATAAAATTTTATATTCCCCAGCTCCAGTGTGGTAAAATTTGATTGCCCTAGAGTCCAGAATACGAAGTAAGGGCTGCTACTTAAATCACTTTGTCTTTAGTCGGAAGTCTCTACGGATTTTACCCGACAGTTAATTCTTTTTTTTTTTTCGTATAAAATTTATTCTTTGCCATCGAAGGAATAAAATTGAATATTAATGTGCTCACAAGGGCATGGCTTCCTAATATACGTTCTAAACGTGTATTTGGCCCAACTAGCATTGTATAGTGACAAATGGTAATTGAAACGTGATAAACACTCTATATAGTCCATCTATAGTGTTGTTAACTACCACCTTTGTTATCATAACACGTCTCAATCTTGATCTATACACCATTTTGGGGAATGATTACGCGTTAATGAAACGTTCCATTTTGATGACAGTAATGTTATTTTCACTATCATTATCACAATGAAATGATTAATTTTAGTTGATATCACGTTACAAAGATGTGATTTTCACGTTTAAAGATAGTGATTTTCATTTAAAAAAAAGCACTATACCTATACATACAAAAAATGTGTTGACAATACGTGTAATGTAAAGGATATTAATACGCAAGTGATATTTCTACGAAAATGTATAACACTAATTCACTATGACGTCTAAATCAACATGATTTTGGTTTTAATCTTTTGTAATGTATGTATGCATATATTATATACATTAAGGAATTCTAATTCAATATTTGTTATATGTTTTAAATCGAAAAATAACAAGGCGCGTCAAAAATAAATTATTATTAGTAAATTTTTAGGAAATTCTTAAATTTGAATTTTTTATCTCGACGTTTTTTTAGCCAAAGTAATATTAGGATTAACTTAAAAGTACCTCCAAAACCTTTTTCTTGACTATTTTCAAAATTATAAATGCCTAACATTATCAAATAAAAGAAATATGTTCGAACAAATATTTTTATCCAATATGGTGGCAATGATTTCAAGGAAAATATGGTCGATTTTGAAGGAATTTCACTACGCAGTGCTCCACACTTCATTTTAGTGATAATAACGGAATAATCACCTTATCAAAAACTATTTTCCGACGATAGTGATAACATCGTGATTTTTACTACAAATTTCCCCATATAGTGGCTGAGACGAAAATTGATGGATATGGCAACAATAAAGTGGCATATTTAGATTTCTCGTATCACCCTGTGGTTCTAGAATGATGAAATTGGAACAATTAAGTGACATTTAATTTGACAGATAATTCGCTTTATTACAAGTTGCGTTGAATGCGACCGATGAATGTATTTTTAAACCCATATAAATAAGAGAGTTGCCACTAGAAAAGAGTTAATGTGTATTGTCGAGAGTTTGATGCATCGATTGGCCTTTACATATATGGTCAACAAGCTTTTATTTATTTATTTATTTATTTAGGTCTACAGAGAAAAAACTCTTACAGACTAAGCATTAAAACTAACTTAATATAAAGTCAAAAGGATATAAATATGTTCTATAAAAAAATAAATATAAAGAATGTCTAAAGACGTAATTATCTATAAATTTGCATTACAGTATTTCTGAAACTATTACGTTCATCAGTAAGATCTACGAAAGTACAAACAGCGTTGAAGTTTCGAGAGCAATGAGTGATGGGTTCATACTGACCGTAACGAGTTCTATGAGAAGGAATATATAATAAATCTCTAGATCGAATAGAAAAGCCAGGCACATAAATTTTGAATAAGGCAATCAATTCGGGTGAGCAAATCTTGTAGCAGAAAACATCTCTGACAAAGATAATACTGAAAGCCTTTCTACGAGACTGTAAAGTTTGAAGCCCAAGTAACTGGCACCTGGCCTCGTATGAGGGAAGACCAACTTCCCAATTAAGCCCGCGCAAAGCATAGCGAGTAAATGATCTTTGTATAGATTCAATGCGTTTAATATGTAAATTAGTATAAGGGCACCAGACAACAGAGGAATACTCCACTATGGAGCGAACTAGTGAAACATACAAAGCTTTTAAAGTGTAAGGGTCTTGAAAAACAGTGCAGTTACGCTTAATGAAACCAAGCATTTTAAATGCCTTGCAGGTGACATAGTCAACATGTAAAGAGCAGTTCAACTTGTTATCAAAAATGATACCAAGGTCTATCTATAGTAATGTCTTTAATCACATAATCAAACAAAATAGGATTAATGCAACGATAAAATCTGAAGCTCTTACACTTGCTAGGATTGAGCTCCAAACCATTTAACGAGCACCAAACTAGAAGTTTATCTAGGTCATTTTGAAGATGTAGACAATCTGCTAGATCTCTAATTGGCAGAAAATTTGTAGGTCATCAGCGTACAAAAGACATTTAGCGAAAGAAAATAGCTTAACCACATCATTAATATAAATAATAAACAACAGGGGGCCAAGATGACTGCCTTGAGGCACCCCAGATTTAATTATAAATTTACGAGATTTAACAAAATCCATTTTTACACACTGCGAGCGATTACTTAAGTACGAATTAATCCACTTAAGAAGGGAGGAGTGAAATCCGAAGGCATGCAGTTTCGTTACAAGTAGATCAATATTTATCCGGTCAAAAGGCTTAACAAAGTCAGTATAGATAACGTCGACTTGCGCACCATTTTCAATTTCGTTTATACAAAAATTTTTAAATAATACCAAATTGGTTGTTGAGGACTTACCCTTCACGAAGCCATGTTGCTGGGAACAAATCTTTTCTTTTACGTGAAAATACATCCTGTTCGTTATTATGCTTTCAAAACACTTGGGAATAGGTAGAAGTTTGGCAATTCCTCTGTAGTTTTTAATGGAATGCCGGGAACCTGCTTTGTATATGGGAGTAATAAAAGAAAATTTCCACTAGTCTAGAAAAAGTCCTAGTCTAAGTGAAACATTAAAAATTATTGTTAAAGCTGGTGCGAGAGTGGCATTGCAGTTTCTTAGTAAAATGTTAGGAACTAAATCATGTCCATAAAAAACATCATTGTTTAAAGAGCTGAGCGAGTTTTCAATTTCATTAAGATCCAAAGAAATGGAACCGAGATCAATAGCAGCATCAGAGGTATCCCAAATAGAGTAGAGGGAAGGAGAGGGATCTGAAACATAAACAGATTCGAACCAGTCAGCAATTAAGTCGCAGCTTTCTTGTAAATTGCTTGAGATCACATTATCAAGTTCCATTTGAATAATAAATTAAATAAATAAATTAAATTAATTAATAAATGTCTAAAAAGCTTTACTGTTAGTTTTGATATTTCTTTCAGCAGACCAAATGTATTTCTTAAAAACCTTCCTATGTAAAAATTCATATTCCCGCTTTAGATGTTTTAAATTAGATGCATTTTCTGAAGTATTGTTTGCTTTAAACAATTTATATGCCTTATTCTTTGCATTTTTTAACCTTAGAAGTCCCCGATTAAACCATGGGGGATGTTTGTTCTCTGATCTTTTAGAAATAGGTACAAAACTGTTAATGCCTGTATGAACCACATTCATTATTTCGATAGAAAGCACCTAGTTAAATGACGAAGAAGTTTTTTTTATATATTTTACTGTATTTTATTTAATCTAAACTTAACAATAAAGTTTTCACAGGGCAATCTGTTACCAGTAAATTTAAATAACATAATCTACAGAAATATTTTTTTTTTTCACTTCTTGGTTTCAAAACTATAGTTAAAGGTACTCCTGAGTGGCATACAAATATTTACAGACATCATGGTTCTCTATTTAATGGTGACCTGCACTGCACGTCGTTATGATGTTCTTAACATAACTTTAGAGATTGTCGGTTCAGAGCGCCGATGATGATGACGAGAACGTCCTAGTCACTAATAAAAGCACTATACATATATTACTTTAAAAATTTCGCACTTCATAAGGATTTTCGATTGTGAAAATTAAGTGTTTATCACAATGTAATTTGCACTATAAAGTGGAATTATCTCGACGTGCAATTTCAGAGTTATAAAAACGTGCTGATCACTAATAAATATCACCATGAAGAATAGATTTGCTTTGGCCCTTAGTACTGATTTTTATAAGGAATAAGCACGTGTTTATCATCACTATTATTCACTTTATATAGAGGTTTACTCTTATTAGTGAATATAACGATTGATTGTCACTTTATGACGTCGAATTTTAACCATGAGGTGAAAATTTTAGTGGTTATCACGAAACTAGCACTGAGTTTTAGTCACAAAACAAATTTTTCACTACTCTAAGATTTAAATGCTAGTTGGGGGATCAATGCATAGGAATAAAAAATCAATTTGTTTTAAAGAAAGTTTATAACCTGCTAATTTTGATATGCTAAGATAATATAATTATAATGCATATAAAGCAAGATTCAAAATCAAATATAAATTTACAAATGAAATAAATTATTGATTTCACAAATCAACAATAAAAATGATGGTGGATGATTTCCGTCCCAATTGTTTCGCAGCTGCCAGGAAGTTTTGGGATACTGAGCCTTTCCGATTTGAGTCACGCGATTGAAAGGAAAGTCATGTGCTATTGAGTAATAAAAGCTCAGAAAAATTAAAGAGCCAAGTCTAGTTTAAATTTACGTAGTGAACAAATTTATATAGTGACAATATCGTAATTTAAAACGTGTTAAAGGAAAAAAAAAAAAACAACCCTACGGGTAAGAAAACTTTTGTAAATAGTTCTAAACTACCTATAATAATAATTATTCTTAAAAAGAAACTAGGGTTAAGGAGTTAAAAAGTGGAGGCTTAAACAATAAACATACATTACGAATCACAAAAAAAAAGAGTTATTTCGAAACATGGAAGTTAACAAGCACGTGGACGATCCCGTGAACAGACATATTAAGCTACCTATATTAATCAAGAAGGATCGGAAACCCAATATGCCAAAGCTAAGTTTTTTATAATGCACATTTAAAGCTAAGCCATATGTGATTTCGCTACATACATATTTTCATATATACAGGGTGGGCCAAAAGTCACCATGGGGTTTAAAAATTGATCGCTGATTTAAGTAATAAAATTCTGTTATTCTGGTTCTTTGTGCAGTTGTGAATCTCTCCATTATTTATTCTCCAGATGTTATTTATATAATCTAAAAAAAAAAAAAAAAAAAAAATATATAAACGAAAAAGTTATTAAATTTTTAAACCCCATGGTGACTTTTGGCCCACCCTGTATATGTAGGCACCTATTTATAATAAAGGGTTTTCCAATAAGAGGTGTTATTTTGATATTCAAAGAAAAATGCCATTTTTTGATATAAATGATCGGATCTTTATTTCATTATAAAGAGGAAGGTATGCCGTTAATTATGGAAAATAACATCAGCCAAATGACCACCACGACCACGCTTACAGGACCATATCCTATTCATGAAATTTTCCATAACCAAATCGCAAAGTGGCTGCCCTATGTCCTCGATAGCCTCACGAATTCCATCTTTGAGGTCTTGAATCGACGCTGGGATGTTGGCGTAGACCTTCTCTTTCACGTGGCCCCAAAGGAAGAAGTCGCAAGGTGTTAAGTCACAAGATATCGGTGGCCAATTGTGATCACCTCTTCGAGAGATAACACGGTCCGGAAACTTTTCCCGTAAAAGATCAATGGTTTCGTTGCTTGTATGGCACGTAGGGTCGTCTTGTTGAAAGTAAACGTTGTCCAGATCAATACCATCCAATTGCGGCCATAAAAAATCATTAATCATCTGTCGATAGCGCAATCCATTCACCGTAACTGTTGCTCCAGCCTCATTTTCGAAAAAGTAAGGTCCAATGGCCCCGCGGGACTATAAACCGCAACAAACAGTCACACGTTGAGGATAGAGAGGCTTTTCAACAATAACTCTTGGGTTTTCCGAGCCCCAGATGCGACAATTTTGCTTGTTGACGAAGCCATCGAGGTGGAAATGGGCCTCATCACTCAAGATGAGTTTTCGATGGAATTCCAGATTATTTTCATGCATTTCAAGGACCCAATCAGCAAAGACTCGACGTTGTTGATGATCGGCCGGCTTGAGTTCTTATGTTAACTGAACTTTATAAGCCTTAAGACCCAAATCTCTATGCAAAATACGGTGTAATGACGTTTGTGGAATGCCTAATTCCAAAGAACGACGAGGAATGGACAAACCTGGGTTTTCTTCAAAACTTTCGGCTACAGCAGCAATATTCTCGGCTGTTCTTGAGCGACGTGCACGGGTTTTATTCTTCACATCACTAACTTGTCCCGACAGCTCGAGTTTTTCTACCAATTTCTGTATTGCGGTCCGATAAGGTGCTTCACGACGACCCAAAAATGTTCGAGTTTTACGAACCGTCTCTGCCACATTTTCACCATTTTTATAGTGAATTTTAATAATTTCAATGCGTTGTTGAATCGTGTATCGTTCCATTTTTATTAATAGCGTAGATTCTACTTGTCAAATGTCAAAAAATGACAGTTCCAAAAGTGACATCTACCGAAATAGCGGGCTAATTAAAATAACACCTCTTATTGGAAAACCCTTTATTTTAGCCATTTATTTTGAAAGTGGTGCAAGTCATTTTTTTTACAATGAAATATTGAAATAGATCAGTTTAAATTCATTTAAAAAAATAATTTAAAATTATTTATAGGATCTAACAGTGAACTTTTGTATATTTTGAACTTAAACAGTGTCTAAATTTATTATCCAATTATCTTTACTAAAGAATTCTGAATAATATAGAAATACTATACCCAAATGGGCTTGCATACCACTTTCAAAATAAACGGCTCATTTATTATTTTGTTAAATATTGCATGCATAGGTTAAGTGTTATTTTCTTATGTAGAACTCTGGAGATATTTAAGACAGTTCTTTTTAGAATATTTATTTAGGCAGGTCATAACAATAGCAAATTATATGGGTTCAAAAAACAAAAAAAAACATTGTAGTGGGTTTGTTAGATCCCAAAACGCCTTGGTGTCGCCGCCGGTCAATCAAAAAACTATTTAATAATTTAAATAGCTGTAGGGCTAAGCCATCTTATGGTGCATGAACCGAATATGAAAAAAGGTAAAAAAAAAAAAAAACGTATACATTTTACCTGTATTCATATATACTTGACGCCCAAACGGTCATCGATAGTAGTAATGGACAAAATTGGTCATTTTGGTGACTCAGGTCATACGAGTCTTTTGGTATAAGAGACTCATGTAAAAGATTCGGTCATTTATAGGTTATTTGAGTCAGTTGGGAATCATCTTATACCCTAAAATTACCTACCTCACCGAATCTTTTATGTCAGAGCAACATTGAAAGCTAAAGGTGCGCTTAGTTTATCAATTCTGCAGCCGTTCGCAACTAATACAGGGTGTTTCCCACTAGGAGGTCAGTAGAGCGATAGATGAACAAAAAATTGTATGGCAGGGGGGGGGGGGCATATCAACCGTTTAGGAGTTACAGGGTGATGAAGAAAAAAAGCTAGTTTTTTACAAAACACCCTGTATCTTAAAAACTACAGGGTGTATGGTCACAGTTAGGAGCTCATTGTATGCAGAACTCCATGGTCTTTCGAACGACTGCTCTCCCCTCAAGAAATATCGTTGTCTAAACTTAAAATTTCGGATTTTCTTACCTTTTTTTTTAATTTAACCTCTATTATTTTTGCAACAAGGTCGTTAACATTACTTTTTTT
This sequence comes from Dioctria rufipes, assembly GCA_963924295.1. Taxonomy (NCBI): domain Eukaryota; kingdom Metazoa; phylum Arthropoda; class Insecta; order Diptera; family Asilidae; genus Dioctria; species Dioctria rufipes. The sequence goes on along the minus strand of OZ002743.1, from coordinate 78,261,031 downwards.
TTATAAAAACTGTAAGCTGTATAGACTCTCCTTTTTAATGTGACCTATTACACCCTATGTGTTAACACCAGGCTTTAAACAGTTATTAACTCATAACCTATTCAGGTCACAGCGAAATTAGACGATATTTTGTAAAATTACGTGCTAAGGGAACAAATTATCGTTGAGAATAGGTTTGAAAATAGGTTTGAGAATAAGTTTAAAGCTAATAACTCTTAAAGAGCTTCAGATAGCACATTGCGTGTAATAGCTCAACTTAAAGAGGAAGGTCTAGAGTTTACAGTTTTTATAAAAAAAAAAATATGTTAACGACCTTGTTGCAAAAATAATAGAGGTTAAATTAAAAAAAAAAAGGTAAGAAAATCCGAAATTTTTAGTTTAGACAACCATAATTCTTGATGGGAGAGGGGTATGGGGCTAATTGAACAGTCGTTCGAAAGGCCATGGAGTTTTGCATACAATGAGCTCCTAACTGTGACCATACACCCTGTAGTTTTTAAGATACAGGGTGTTTGGTAAAAAACTAGCTTTTTTTCTTAATCACCCTGTAACTCCTAAACGTTTGATATGCCCCCCCCCCCCCTCCCTGATATACAATTTTTTGTTCATCTATCAGAGTACTATCACCTCCCGCTCTACTGACCTCCTAGTGGGAAACACCCTGTATGTTACTCTACGTGTTAAGTAATGAGAATCAAAATTGTGCCTTTATAATTGCTCAACATCCGAAATGCGGCATAGTTGGCCTCAAAGCAAGCATTTAGCAAATGAAAAATTGGTGCATTCTCTGAATGATTAAATCAGTCTTCAGTACTTCAGAAAGGATGATTCAAATTTTCGTACTCTCCTCTAATAGCCATATGTAAACCGTCGTTGGATAGAACTTTTTGAGCTGAATAGAAGTTAGTAACGCATCTAGCTCTCAATCCTAGTCCGTTCAGAGTTACACTAGACCTACTACACATGTCAGTTTTAGCAATAGCCAAATAACGTATTTTTTTATTTTGTTTTCCATTTTGTGCATCATTAGGAATGAGTTAGCATCACATGCTACCCAGAAACCGGTTTTAAGCTCACTCCTTTTTCCCTCTTCTTTCTGCTATCGGTTAGAGACAGGACCTAATACTCCCAGGCATTGTATTTTTAGCTACTGTCCTAATTAAACCCGTCATAAAATACCAGAAGTTATAAATATACACACATTCTGGTAGCACAAGCTAGAGTGTGGCGAGAACATTTAGAGAGTAATAACTGGGCCGAACTACATCAATTCTGTAATGTCATTCATGACTTCAATTCAGCTCAGCTCAGTGATATTAGTGATATAATGAGGAACGCTTTACAATGATGTTCTAAGCTAGATTTAGAGGAGCTGTGACCAATGAAGAGATGTATTTTTGGACCCGACGTAATTGCGGTCAATTCGATTCCAAGTTGGAGCAAACTCCCTCACAAAACAAGAGATGTAAAAATTCAGGAATTGCTTTGGGGATATTTCTCTCATTTCAACGAGAGACTTGCGACATTGTTTAATATGTCCAGACAAAACCTAGAGCAGTTGATTGCTATAGCACGTGAATGCCTTATCAATGACTACGTTATCCTTTATGTAGGACTGAACACTGCACACAGAAATGATTTTATATTATCATATCTATAACATATAAATAAAAGTGTATTACTTCGATCGGAAAAGGTATCAAGACAAGCGACATCGGAATTCTTGTTCCAAATGTTAATACCTTTCTAATGATTAATCATTTATTTCTATTAGAGCAGGTATCAGAGTCCATACATGTACTGGCATCATCCTTTGTATTTGTTTCAACTTATTTCATTCTTTTGTCATGAAATAACTTTTCCTTAAGGAAAACCCCTCTAAGGAAATGAAAATTATAAATCTACAACACAAATCCAAATTAGTTGGCTTTAACTAAATATGCGTGCATGACCAAACTTAAAGTACCAAGTGCAAGTCGATCTTTACTTCCTTCAGGTCAATATTGCTGTTATAATATCGTAGGTCTTCTTTCTGGTTTTGTGGTCGGTCTTCCTTCAAAGTTTCCAGATTACGATCTGGCAGGGTCGCCATGTAATGATTGTCCTCTATTACGGACGTTTGCAAGAGGCAATAGTGCCGATATTTATCTTTTCAGGCTATGACGCCTACTTTACTTTAGGCTATTACGCCGATTTAATTTTAAGGCTATTACGCCGACTTCTAGAGAATAAAAATGCTCTTGTTCAGGCTTGACTTTATTCTCATTCTCTTCGATCACTTACGCTAAATTTATACACAAAATTTTCACTTACTTAGCAATTATGACTATCGATCATATACCTATTACAAAAATCAGAACAATTCAGAACAATAAAATTGGTTTAGTTATTTACAAATGATTTCATATTCACACGTAACATGAATCACACCTTTGAATTTTACGTTCACTCATTGTTATGAGTGATCGGTCAGTACATGATGTAATTTGACTCATGCTTTCTTTATTTCATTCATCGCGAGCAACGATTTGACCCATTAACATACCTACTTTTGTTGGCATGTTTTTCATGGTTATTGTTTTGATGATTAATTACGTGTGCTTATGATTCAATTTATTTAGTAGTACATCTTAATTTGGGTTAAGATGTGTTACAGTAGGTAGAGCAAGAAAATATATACTAATATATTAAACTATAATCAAAAATAATATAACATAAAGATGGTCATGCTTGAGTTGTACCCAGAAAATTTCTTTCTGGGATGTGTTATGGCTGATTTACATTACTCGAACATTGCTAGAAAACAGAGTAAGTAGTTTCCTCTTATCTGAAAATACTTTAGAACGATAAGGACAAAACATAATCCAGCAAAATTTTACTGAGTTAAATGTCAAATTCCCCTACGAAGGGGAAATTTTTACTGCCATAATTAGCCATAAAAAGTTCTAGCCAGAAGTATATTTTATGGCAGTAAATTTTGCAATTATGGCAGTAAACTCATACATATAACTACAAGCGTGTACGAATATATTTGTTTACACGCACACAAAATAAAAATATTTGAAGCAAGTCACAGCACATCAGCTGGAATGTGTCAAAATTTTAATGAGAATATTTGGTTTTCTCTAACCGTCCAATGCTGTATATTTTGGGGGGGGTTAATTTAAATTTAAAGAATTCAGGGCGGATTTAGATTATACATGGAGTGCTATCAGGGCACAAATAAAAGAAGAAGCCAATGATATGTTCTCCTCTTCAGAGACTACCGAAGCTGAGATCGCGCTTAAAAGTACCCTGTATTGTTTTTTTTTTTTCAAGAAATCTCAAGATAAACCAACCATACTTTCAACGCAAGTTTGCAACGAGAGCACTATGACTCCTTTTAAGCTATCGATATGTGTTCAATGCTTTGGTGATCTAAGTTATTTTTATTTATATGAGTGCAAATATACCTACCATACCATGATCTGATGCAATGCCAGTGGTTAAGGACACGACCTGTTATTATAAAGACACCCCCCCACCGCCACCTTACTGACATAACACAAACCCCTTTAGCAGAATCATCTCCTCATTTTGAGACCCCACATGCAACTCGAACTTAACTGAAGAAATCTTTGTTTTTTTTTTTATTACAAAACTGTAGTAAGCTTCAAGGATTTAGAGATTTATTGAAATATTTAAAAACTTTGGATATGTATTGGCTGGATATTGTACTGCAATTTGTGTTTTCTTCCTTTTTTTCACTGTCGACGGTGACACCAGTGTTTAACCCAAGTTTCTGTATCTCTTCCACCAGTAATTGATCAACTGGATATAGGTTTACAGTTTTTTTCATCATGTCATCTATTGCATCGCAGGATCCAAGTAAGAGCTCCTCATCCTACAAATATTATATTTAAGGCCCCACAAAATATAAATATTTCTTATTATACAGTTTCTATATCTCCTGTTCCGACACTATCAGCGATAACATTATATATATCAGATGCCTGTTCCAATTCATTTAAATGTTTTGAAAAGTCCTCCTTTAATATTTCAGTAGATCTAATGCACTGCCGCCTAAACCCATTGCATTGAAGCAGTTTTTCCAAGCACATATACTGTGGTAAATTATCTTGAGGAGAAATCTAAAGGAAACATTTTAAAAATATTTTTAAATAAATTACACCAACCCCTGTACAATATTTCACCATTTCTGTCTGTTTCTCTTCCGTAGCTATCACCAGAAATAAAATTATCTTCAACTGCATCATCTTTTGGAAAACAAAGAAACATTGACTAACCCAAATTTTTCTAAGCAAAATCTGCAATTATTCTCGTAATTAGACATTCGCATATTACTTTTCCGCTTAGGCATCCTGAATTTTCTTGATCTTAACTGTTTTTGACCTCTGATTAATTTTTGTAATTGACAATTTGATAAAATGTCACAAGTGACACTTCGCTATAAAAGAGTGGGAAATTTTGTTTCGACAGTCGATCACCTCTTCCTTTTTTTTCTAATAGTGCAAAGCAATAAGACCCTCTCACTCACTTTGTCAGTAAAATCGCATGTTCGAGTAATGTAAATCAGCCATTAGCCAAGCCCGTGTGACCCCTTCTCAGACATTAACAACTGCACTGCACATATCGCTCTCGATTTTCAATTTCTCTGAGAATATTACTTTATTGTCTTTACAATATCTTGAAATAAGTAAAAATGCATTACTTGTATTGTTTCGCAGCCCCCGGAATATAATACAAGCCATGAAGTCGCCGAAGATATGATTTGGGTGGGTGATATAATATGTATGAAGTAGTATAGGTGAAAGAAGTACACATGTATGTATGTATTTATATTTCAAACGAACATTATTCGTACAAAAGAAAATTTGTTGGAAATTACAATTATTGGATTAGGTAGACAATATGCATAATCAAGATTTGAATAAGACCTTGAATGGTCGCTTAGGTATAGAACATCGGGACACAAAAGTAATTGTATGGCATTAGATTTAATCACGTCACGCGATTGAGGATCAAAAAATTTATAGCAGAATTCATGACTAATTATGACTGTCCTTGCCAATAGAACGTATCAGGGCAAAATTATTAATTGTTAATTTTCGGTTTTTAGATAAAAAATAATAATTATTTTTAATTTTTATTTTTTTGCAATCGAGGATAATTACGAGTATTTTTGATTTTAAGTTTTTTTTTTATCAGAAATAAAAATCATTTGCCGATTTATATTTTCTTGATGAGGGATAATAATTATTTTTGATTATGATTTTTTTTTTTGGTCCAAAATAAAATAATAATTATTATCTTCGACTATGAATAGAATATATTAAAAAAATATCTTTCATAAATAATTTGCACTAAAAAGTAAACCATTAATTTTTTTTTTCAGTGATACAGGGTGGGCCAAAAGTCACCATGGGGTTTAAAAATTTAATAACTTTTTCGTTTACATATTTTTTTTATTTTTTTTATTTAGATTATATAAATAACATCTGGAGAATAAATAATGGAGAGATTCACAACTGAACAAAGAACCAGAATAATAGAATTTTATTAATTAAATCAGCGATCAATTATTTTAACGCAAAGAGCATATCGTCGCCATTTTAACGTCAGAATTTCGCCCTCTGAAGCCATGATTCGTTGCTTAGTTGATCGTCACCACCAACATGGCACCGTAAGTGATTTGCCTCGAACCGGTAGACCGCGTATAATTCACACTGCGGAAAATATTGACGTGTAGAGCAAAGTGTTAACGAAACACCAGAAACATCTACCAGAAGGCGTTCTGCTCAGCTAGGGATGTCTTGTACGTCATTACGGCGCATTTTAAAAAAAGATTTACTGTTATTCCCATATAAGGTGCAATTAGTGCAAGAATTGAAACCCGCAGATCATCGGCAACGTCTAAATTTTGCAGTTAAATTTCAACAGTTGGCCAGAAATGAAATCAACTTTATTGAAAATCTGATTATGAGTGATGAAGCTCATTTTCATCTGAATGGCTTTGTTAATAAGCAGAACTGTAGGTTCTTGGGTTCTGAAAATCCAAGAGCCATTCATCAACGCCAATTGCACCCCATTAGGTGTACAGTATGGTGTGGCATTACATCTGAAAATATCATTGGGCCTTACTTCTTCGAAAATGAAGATGGAAGTGCTGTAACCGTAAATGGAGAGCGGTATCGGTTTATGATAGAAAATTTTTTACGTCCTGCTCTTGAAAACAGACCTGAGATGTGGTTTCAGCAGGATGGAGCCACTGCCCACACTGCCCGAGACACAATGGCACTTTTAAGGCAAATTTTGGGACAGCGAATAATTACAAGAAATTCGGAAATAAATTTTCCAGCGCGTTCGCCAGATTTGTCAGCACCCGACTATTTTCTTTGGGGTTAATTGGAGGAGCGAGTATATGTGAACAAGCCCGAGACAATCCTTGAACTCAAGGCCAACATTGTTGCAGAAATTCGAGCGCTACAGCCACAAATGTTGAAAGATGTTATGGAAAATGCTCTAAAAAGAGCCCATCATTGCGAAGCTAATAACGGCGGTCATTTAAGTGACATTATTTTCCATACTTAGCGTAAAAAAATTTCCATTTTGTATATTTTATAATCTAAAAAAAAAAAAAAAATAAAAAAAATATATAAACGAAAAAGTTATTAAATTTTTAAACACCATGGTGACTTTTGGCCCACCCTGTATAAAGAAGAAAAGTTTCATTGCAAAATAACAAATTACAATCCAGATTAAATTTTAAAAGTTTGGGCATGAGTTGCAGTTAGGCAATGGTGATTATAGTTATGGATGGTCAAACCTTTACGATTTAATCTGAGTTCTAGCATTTCTTATTTTGCAAAGAAATTTTTCCTGTTTATATCACTGAGAAACAAAAAATAATGGTTTACTTTTTAGTGCAATTCATTTACGAAAGTTATTTATTTCAAGTTTTTGTTGTTATGTATTTTATAGTCATTACATTTTCTCATACATACTCATAACGGTACATAATCTATGTGACAAATGCATATTAATTTGCATTTACGTTCTCTTGCGAACGCTGTGGTGTAATTTTCTTTTCGTTGTGGTAAGTAATTTAATTAAGATTACATCTGTCAACCCAAATATTAAATCAAAAAATTTTCCCGGGGTTTCGTGAAAACTGGTTTTCGCTAATATATTGTCAGAGATATCCAATGTTTTTTTATCATAACCAATGTTTGTTAGTGTAATTCCTATGCTGGCTGTTTGAACAGCACGTGCTTCTGTTTACATTCGTTTTGCTCTGAAGAGATTAAGTGGGAGATAACTTATGCTGGATTCTCTGACATTTTTGGGAAAAAAGAGAATTTTGTTTGAGAGAAATTTTACATCTCCTTTCAGCACCTTCGGCCAAGACGAAATTTATCTTTTTCTTAAAAAATTGAGGTAGCGTGACCTGATGTACATTATTATGAATAGTTTGAAAGATTTTGAAGGTTTTCAATAATGGCGGAATTACAATGGACGCAACGGAACGCAATTGAACGGAGAGAAATGTCAAATTTACGCAGTAAAACGGACGTCGAGAGATAGCTGCTTACAATGTACGCATGATTAATTGAAAGTGACAGTGACGTTTGACCCAAAATTTATAAACAAATATGGATAAAATCAAAAAACTCTTTTCATTCCATTTCCACTCTGCTTATTACACACTTACCGCAGCACAGTTTTGCTTGGCGGAACAAAATAAACAATCCCAAAGCTAATTTGAGGTGCGCAACTCCATTTGAAAAGCATACAAAGAAAACCGGTTTGACATTTCTCTCCGTTCAGTTGCGCTCCGTTGCGTCCATTGTAATTCCGCCTTAAGATTTTATCATTCGGGTAATCCTGCGTTCTCTCAATTTTTGATAACACAACAGAAATGCAAAGCCAAGTTCTTCTCCCCCATTCGTCCAAAAGACGAAAGTATACATACACATACTGATCAACACACCACCCTTCTGCATTCTGCCTTTCATATGCAATTATGGCTCTTGCACCTACACTTTGCTGGATGCTAAAAGCTGTCTGCCAAAACCCTCGAGAATACTTCCCAAGCCAAATAATTTTGTTAGGAAAGGTATGAAAGTTTTATTACGGTTCGGAAGATAAGAAAGCAAGCTTCAAATTATCAGAACACCATTTTTCTGTATGAATAGTAGTTTAAGGAGGAGGAGCTATTCAAATCAAACTTTTGTCAGTTTTACGTAAGAACACTGCAAATATTTTAGAATGTAAGGACTACGTTGGGCCTCGCATGTGGTAGGGAGGGAGTCTCTTTCATGGCTTGTGAAGTATTCTCGAGGGTTTTGCGTCTGCGCATGCATATATGGACTTGCAAAGAGATGAGAAAGGAAAACAATTCCAGAGAGCTGGCAAAGCTGAGAACAAAGTGTTCAGTGGCGTTGGTATTTTTTTAAATAGGGTGAATCTGGGTTCTACTAATGAAACCCGAACACAATTTTCTTCGTCCAACTTTAGCACAGGCTACCATAGGCTGTGCGATATTTTTATGTTATATTATTTTTGCTATAATGGTTATCCATCGTATCTTAAATACTTGCATTGGCTTGGCATACCTTTTCAACCTTGTGCATGAGCAGAAGGAAGGTAAATAACAAAACTACAATTCAGCGACAAAGTTAGCAGTTGAAGGACAAGCAGCAATAAAAATTAATTTGGAAAGGATATACCTTTATATAATATTAACTAAATGCAAAAGTTTTATTTCAAGTTGAAAAAATATTAACTAAAGATCTAGCTACATGAATAGGTGTGTAAATAAAAAGTTTAAGATCGCTTGATAATATGGCTTTGGCAAATAAGTGAAGAAAAGCAGTTTTTTTTTCTCCTTGAGTTTAAGTGACCGATTGACCGATACGATTTTGAAACGATGACTCAGATCTTTTGTGGCAGTGTACTGACCCGGTCAAAACGACCGAATCGTTCGCGACGGATCCATCACTAATCGAGAGATCTTAGTAAATCAAATAATTGATTTCAGACAAGCAGTGCTACAGATACTAAGGAAAAAAATTTTTTTACGACATGTAAAAAAGCTAGAATTGGTCTCAGACCAATTCTTATGATACCGTAGATGAATGCCCGTATGAAATTTCGTATTATCACCCTTCTGTGCAAGTTTGATTTTTGATGTGGTTTTTCGCATATATTTCTAGAATGGTTTGTCGCACAGAAAAAATGATTATGACCAATTTTATAGGAATTCCTATTCTGATGAAGTTTTTAGTACAATAAAAATGGCTTGGACTGATCGTTTTCACAGTATACGTAAAAAACCTAAATTTTTATATGACAACACCAAGAAGGAGTTGCCCGATTTAATCCATTTTTGAAATTTTATTTGCTAGTACAATGAAAACACCATGTACCAAATTTCAGCTCTCTATATCGATGCGTTCTCAGGAAGTGTCCAAATATATAGTGGAAAACGAAAGTTTTGTATGGCAACCACACGAAGGAGTTGCCCGATTTGTCTCATTTTCGAAATTAATTTTACTTTTTTTTTTTTTGAAGTCCGTGTACAAAACTTCAGATCTCTAAGTATACGCGCTCTCGAGTTATCGGACGCACAGGCGGACGGACGGACAGACGGACGGACGGACATGCAAAAAATCAAAATAACTTTTAATATTATGCGTGGGTGTCCAATCCATTTTGCTCTACCATAATTATTTCGAGGTGTTACAAACGGAATGACAAACTTAGTATACCCTATAGATTTCATCTAAGGCAGAGGTTCTCAACCTTTCTTTAGTATCGTACCTGTACGTTGTAAGCAGGATGATGACGTACCGGTAAACCAAAAATTTTGAGGGAATAAAATACAATAAAAAGAAAATTAATAATAAAGACAAATTACCTAAGATACACTTTTATTGCTTAACATATAATTAAAATATGATTATCATCAAAATAATACATAAAATCAGTGAGATGATTGGCCCTGTTTATAATTAACTAAAAGAGTAATATCGGGCTCAATGTTTGTCAGCTTAAGGCGAAGATCCGATTCAATGTCCAGCAAAGCTCTATATTTGAGAGAGAATCCTTTTTCGCATAAATACATATGTGGTTGCATATGGCATTAAAAATTTGACTGCCTGGCTAGACACTTCTGGATATTCATTATGAACAGATAGAGCCAAAAGGTGATTAGGTTGGAGCTCTGAAAGTTTAATTTCAAACTACCATCACTGATAAAGTCTATAAAAGACTCTTTTTCAATCACATTGTCTGGAACTTCCGCTGTGAATACGAAAGGATTACGAATCCAATTTAGAGCTGTGAAATCTTCCGGAAAATAATTTTGAAAAAACATTCAAAAGTTGATGTTAGATGCTTTCTAATGTCGCTCATCACGTCGTCTTCAATTGACAAATTATTTTCTTCGATAAAGTTTCACAGGGAAGGAAACATGCCTATTACTTTTGATTTTCAATGTTGCATTAATAGCAATTTCCTCTTGAACGCATCTACTTTGTCATACAAATCAAACCGGTTTTCATGCAATATTGACAATGTTTGGTCACATATTGTTGCTGTAAACCTATGATATAACAGCATGTGTTTCTGTTAAACAGTGTTGCCACCCAAAAAGGTGACAAGAATACCCGGCGAAGAAAAATAAAGTATCAAGATTGATGATTTAGTACCAAATGTAATTAGTATGTATATGTATGAAAAAAAATTAACGTTTTCACAAAAAACAATAGTATACATATGTAAAATATAATATTGTTTAAAAATACTGTTTTGCAAAAAATAATAATAATAATAATGTATTTATCCACAGAATAATGTAAGGAAACATATAATAGTAAGTACCAATATTTGCTTTATACTATTTCGAATGACACAGCATGAAACTTTTTTCGTAATACATGTGTAATTAAATTATTATCTGGCTGCCAAATGTCATTCTTTTCAAATCCAATTAATAGCTCTTTTGCGAACATAATATTTTCTATTGTGTTGGATTCTAATCTATTTGTCGATTTTTTTTAATAACGTTCAATGGGGAAAACTCCCTTTCAGCAGAAGTACTACTGTGTGAGAGAGCACAAAGATTTAACATATATTCTGCCAAATTCACAAATATATAGGAACCATGAATACTTTTAACGCTCTTCAAGTTGAACCAAAATCGCGAAATATCTTCGGCATAGTGCTTTGAAATTAATTCCTGTTCACCAATTAAATTCCTCCATTCAGTGTTTAAAGTTTCTTCACTTTCTTGCTGATGGTATGGAAAAAAATTGAATAAGGGTAAAATAGTTGGTAGTATGCCTAATTGGATTTCAAAAGGATCAAGATATTTAAGCACATTTAATTTAAGATCTGCAAAATCAAACCTCGTCTTTAATTCCACACATACTCCAATATAGAAGCTAAGTAAATTCTGCTTGACTTCTAAAAACTCCGAATCATTTAATAAACCCATTGTAACACTGTGTTCTTCAAATTTATATCCAAAATAAATAGATGTTAAATTTAGATGCACCTCGGATTTGTTCAAATCCACATATATCCCCATTTATTCGGGTTTAATAAAATTCTTTAAAATGCTTAAATATAAATCTTGAACAGCTTTTATAATCAAATGTATCTATGTGCTCTCCGATTGAAAAAGCTTGTTAATATTGGAAAATAATGGCAGTATGTATGACAAGAAAAGCAAATAACGTTTTGAATATGGGTTCTTTAAAAATGTTGTAATAATACATATATCTTCATCCGACTGGCGTCCAAAAGAAAGCAAATTAAAATAATGAAGAACTTCTGACCACTGTTCTAAGAGCTTGTTAATTACATTTTCGAAGGAGAGCCAACGTATACTACACAATTTAATAATTGTATGGTTTTTAACGTTAAAACTTTCTTGGAAATCTCGGAAATAAGTTTGCCGTTTAGGACTATGTGCGAAATGTATATAAATTTTTCTAACAGATTGTTCCAAATATTTCGGAAGTAACTTAACTACATTTGAAATGCATAACTGTATCAAGTGGTAGGTGCATCCAATTGAAAATAACGAACAATTTAGATTTTTTTTAATTTAGCTTGCACTCCATTATTCTTACCTATCATAACAGAGCAATAATCCGAACCAAACCCTATCATATTTTTAATGGGAATATTATTTTCTTGAAAACGTTTGACAATTACTTCAGTAATTTCTTCTGAAGTTTAACTAATCCGACAAATACGTCTTTAATTCTACTAGTGGTTTTATTAAAAAAGCGAGTAACTAAGATCAACCGTTTGACACTGTAGTTTCGCCGATTATTAATGTGAAAAACGTTATTTTTAATATATTCGAAATTCGTTCCTTTGAAAATGGTCTAATAATATCATTAATTCAAGCTGAAACTTTTGTTCTACCGCACTTAAAATTAGCCGCGAGCTTTGAATCCTTAAATACAGTGTGAAACAAACTTGGAATAGAGTCCATAAGCGAAAATGGTAGAGATTGTTGAACGCAATACATGACGCATGTCAACTCTGCTCGATTTTTTTCACTCTTAATATTAAAATTATCTGATTTGTAATCCTGAAACCAAAAGTCATCAATGGCCTTAAAAGATGTTTTTTCAATTAATCTCCTTTTATGTTTAATTGTTTCCTGATGACGATCAAGATGTTTTTATTTAAATTTTCCTATGTTTAATAGTTTCCTCAAAACGCCTTACCGTTTTTCCTGTGAAACTAGTAGATTATCTGATAACTGCGATTTGGACTTTTCTCCACTCAAATAATTTTTGGACGATTGTTCGTGATTATCATCATCACATCCACGATTTCCTTTTACCAGGAATCTAATATAATTTAAACAAATTAGAAATAAAAATTGTTGTTCATACAATATTCATCATTTTATCACTGTTAATCACGATGTGTCTGCTAAATTGAAATTTCTAAAAAGAACGGAATTACGGGTATTATGAATGAAGTGAAAATTACTAAACCAAAAAATTTCTATGAATTCTGCTTGCATGCACCCTTCCTGCACCAATGCAACAAAATGCTGTTTCCCATTGGCTTTCACATTTGTATACAACTCATAAGTGGCGGAAATTATTTGTAACTTCTTTTATGGAATATGGGGGGTGACTCCGAAAAAGTACCAAATTAAAAAGGTACGTACCATATATTTTATTCAATAAAAAAGTACCAAATTTGGTACTTTAGTACCAAGGTGGCAACGCTGTTCTGTTTACATTCGTTTTGCTATGAAGAGATTAAGTTTGAGAAACTCATCCTGGATTCTCTGATACTTGCGTGAAAAATGAGAATTTTATTTAAGAGGAACTTCATATCTCCTTTCAGCATATTGGCCAAAGCGAGATTTATTTTTTTCTTAAAAATGAGAGGTAGTGTGACCCGATGTAGATTATTATGAATAGTTTGATAGGATTTTGAGGAATTCAATAAGATTTTGTCGTTCGGGTAATCCTACATTCTCTCGATTTTTATTTCTAACTCGTTGTCTTGTCGCACTACAAATAGTGCATTGTCAAGTTCTTTTCCCCGATTTATGCAAAGACGAAAGTATATGAAATTACTTGTTTCATTCTAAAAAACACCAAAACTTTTCCAATTTTGCTCTACTGCTTCCTAACTTATTATTATGTTAACTTCGGTCTGTATACTCCAGTTTTAAGGCCGAAACACAGTGCGAGCGGACATGACTTCAACTCACTGGCGTTTGATAACTTCGGCGTAATGAACTTTCGCTTAACACAGTGCGAGCATTGACAACTTTTATTTCCTGACTTTTATCTTTTTTTTTTTTTTAGATTTCTATAATTCTAGCATTTTAAGTTATTAATTAACTCCACATCTCGCACCAAACTAATCAACTTTTCTTGGAACATTTTTATATTATTATTTTTTTTATTTAGTTATTATTAATTAATCAGTTCACGTAAAGTGTTAAAAATTCCTTAGTTTCTTAATATCACTAAAACCAAATCAGCTGTTGGCTGTAAACAACGAAAAACATGTTACCAAATGTTAAAAGCTGCGCTGGAGTGGAAACTAATTATTTCTACCCCAGCGTTTGTTCAGCGAAGTGGGCGCAGCCGACTTTGATTAGAACTTACCCAACTTCTTCTCGTGTATTCTATAGGAACTGTCAAACGTCGGCTGCGCTCTCGCCCGCACTGTGTTTCAGCCTTTAAGCTCTTCAAAAACTTTTTGATTTTAGGTCTATTCGTTATGTATATTGCTACTTTTCGTGAAGCAATTTTGAAATTCGGGAGAAACTACAAAGTACAATATTAAAATGTGTATTGGTATTGGTATTTTTTGGTAATATCAATTTTTAATAGATTTGTGTTCTAAAATGAAAAGTCTTTCGCGTACCGGTACCGGTATGCGTACCCAAGTTTGGGAACCTCTGATCTAGGGTATAAAAATTGTTTGCTCAAACGGGATGGTTCGGTTCATTTTTGCAAAGATCACCTCGTAACTCGGTAATTAGTAAGTCAAAAGTGCAAACTCAATTTGTACTTTGCGGCTATTTTCCATTCATATCAGTTCTAGTTCATTACGTCGCGTCGTCGGTAAAGGTCGAAATCGGGCTACTTAGGTACTAACAAATAAATATAATGGAGAACAATCTTACTACAAGATATTCAAATTTAATATATCAGATCAAAAGCAATATATATTTCTGAGTATATTTCTTTTTGAATGACTCAAATCCGTCAAAAAATGACAAAGTTATTGAAGTTTAAAAAAACGGAAATTAAAAACGGCGAATCTGGTGATGACGTCACGGTACACAACACGCACGATGCCAGTTTGCACAATATAATATTTATAAGACGATATTTTATGAAATAAATACAAAACAAATCCAATCCCGTGCGCTTACTATCACGGCGGCGCAGCAACTACACTCGCGCTGCGTTAGACCGCGAATTGTATTGTGTATAGTGACGTCATCATGCTAGAGCGCGTTTTTGAGAATGCGGCGCTAAAATAGCTATAACTTCGTCATTTTTTATCCGATTTCAATAATTCTTTCACTGAATTAATTGTTTATTTTGTGATTATGATTCTGCATAATTAACTAAAATAGTCATTGTTCTCCATTAGTGATAATGTACTTACAGTGTAGTTACATGTTAGATCTGCTCTAAGGGGCCTCAAAATTGGAACATTATAAGAAATAAAGTAATTACGCACGGAGGTGAAGGGTTCAGGTTAACACATATTAAGGATTACGTGAAATATTGTGCATAGAAGTATTTTGTGTTGCATGATATCAATCAAATTAATTTCCCATATTGTTCTAAAAAAAAAAAAAAACAGCAAAGCAAAAAACATAAACATCTGGTCCCTATAACTGTGCCTTAAGTGGTAAAAAAAAAAAAAAACAAAATAACTAAATAAATAGTTTCCCGTTAGCTATCTATCATAATTTGTGTGATGATTTGTTAAATTTTAGTTTTTTTTTGGCATGTGCAGTGAATGTGAATGTGTAGTGAACTCAGAAGAAAAAACCAAAACAACAACAAAATCAATATATTTTTGTATGTATGTAAGTAAGTCCATTTATTTGGTGTCATTCTACTCTATTTACTACTCTAGTTTTAAATTGAAATCGGTAGCCTGACTACCCTAATTTTTTTTGATTCCTAATTAGATACTTACCAAGGAGTTGCATAACATATTTAGTAAACTTATAAAAAGTAATGATAGAATAAAAAAAAAATCGAGAAGATGAATTGGTCTAGTACAGGGGTGGGCATGCATGTGGTCAATAAGAGCCACATGCCAGTTTTCCATATATTATGAAGAGCCACACCATAGTATTTAAGTACAAAAATTGAAATTAGACAGCGAGCAGCTTTCTTTAAGTGTGGCTCGTGTTGCCAGAAGTCAATTATGGAAGCAGATTCCAGTCTATTTCATTTCTACTAACTACTAATTCCTGAACCACTTTTTCAAAAAAATTTCAGAAATCATCTTCAATAATATTATAAATAAATGGGTTCACAAAATATCCAATTGTAGACCAGGCGCGTATACAGCGGGAAGGTCACGGGGGTCATGATCAGTGATGGGATTTCCCTGCCAAATTATGCTAGCAAATTTGAGAATAAAGGGTAGCAAAATCGCCAAAAAGGTAGCAAACGGATTACGGATAAAACAAAATGTATATAATTATAGAATGTTATGTTTTATTTTATTACAAGTGTGTTTCTTACAATGTAAACCAAAATGATTTATAACAAAAATAAAATTCGTATCCTGAGAGAGCATTTACATTTGTCTTAAAAAGTAATAAATTGCAGAACTGTTTTAGAGATACGACTTCTTGAAAATTTCTTTAAAAACATGTTTGATTTTTTTTTGCTCTTAAGATTTTTTTTTTATAAAGAAAATTTTTTTTATAAATTTTCTTATTCTTTAAATATTTTAGATAAAGTTATGTTTTGGTATTTTATTTAACATATGTTAACAAAATGAACATAATTATAGAATGTTATGTATTATTTAATTATAATTATGTTTATACCATTAATTGTAAGAACTTTCCCTTATTTCTTTATAAAAACTCCATTGAAAAATGTATACAGACTGAAGGACTTAATTAGTTCATTTGACGGTAAAAATCTCTTCATCTTCTATCAGTTCCCACAAAGAAGTACAGCCGAAACTGTTTCAATATTCAACCTATTACGTTTTTTATTTTTTAAGTTATTAAAATCTGAAATTGCTCGTTCAGCAGCAGCCATACTATGGGAAACGACAAATTAATTAATTATGTAGTTGTAAGGATTCTCGAAAATTGGTTGTTCAAAAAGATTTTTCTGTTTTGATAAATTTAGCAAAGTTTTAGCAATATCATTATAATCAACAAGTTGGTCTAACTTTTCAAAGATTATGAGGATCCTCCACTGTGAATTAAGTTTTTCAATATCAATATCTATTTCATTATGAAAAGGAAAGGTTTCAACTAAAGGAAGTATTGAAGTCATTTCGCTTGTTCTAATCTTCCTTGGCTCCAAATATTCTAATAGTATCCATTTGTGATCATTAAGATCGAAACATTTTTTAATATGTTGGCACAATTCTATGTAAAATGGCAATAGATTATCTTGGATATTACTAATATTTTCACAAGCATTTGAAGATTGAAGCTGGCAAATTTTATTCTAAAAACATTCTTGATTTTTCAAGATGAAATGCACCGTCACTAAATTTGCTTTATATAATTTGTTAAAATATTTTTGAAGTTATTTTCAATTAAAGGTCTTAATTTGTGTAATAAAATTATTTAGATTGAAAGGTTTTATTGAGATTATTAATCTCACCTAAAATATAGCACAAATAATACAATAAGTACAATTTTATCTCCAAACTATTCAGACAATCAAGAATTGAATTTGCATAAAAATTAATAGGACTTTCAAAAGTAAAGAGAGTGAAGTAATGAAGTATAACTGAACACTGCGCCAAGATGCTTATAACGATTTTAGAATCTTATATAAATTTAAAAAACTACCTTGAAATTCTGCTAACTCACTTTGCCTCTTAACACTGTGGGCAAAATGATTATATACGCAAGAAAGGAAATTTTCAACTTTCCGAGGAATTTTTTTCATATCAACCACAGGACACAAGTGGAGGGAGTGACAAGTGCATCCAAGATAAAATAAATGTTTATTAAATTTCTCTAATTGTACTCTAACTCCCGTAACTTCACTTCTCATTACTGATGTGTTGTCAGTAACAAGGCCAATAAAACTTTACGCATAATTTCTTGCTTGCTTATCCTTTTTGTTGTAGGTATAAATATAATCTCAACAACAAACAGCAGCAATCACCAGAAATCAAAAATAATCACAAATTCACAACATAAATGCGTAATTAATTTATATAGCAATTATCAAACACAGCAATCAGCATCAGCTCAGCAAGCAATGACATTGACAATTAAAATGATCAAACAAAGCAAAACATGCTGCAAATACTGACATGTATAACATATAGACTGCTTGATCTTCTATTTCATATGGGTCCACTTTTGTTGGCAGGGGTGTGAAAACTATATTAATTTCAAGTTTCATTTTCGCTTTAACATTCATACTACAAGCTCAACAAATTCCAAATATATTCAAAATTATTACTTTTATTGGAAGCTTATCTCCTAAAATATACAATTCCTTAACCTCGATTTTTAAGGGAATAAAATTAAGCCATTTTTGTTTGCCTATGCCTAAAAGTAGGTCTGGGGAACAGAGAAAGCATAACAAATGTTATATTGTCATCTATTTCTATTCTATATAGTCCTTTGGAAAATCTATTGAACTGAAACTGAACTATGGTGGAGTTCGCATAGAACTTATTATTTCAAGTTCAGTGAAATCCAGTCGTAAAACCAAAAAGAGACAACTATAGAAATATTCATAATAATCACCACAACACAAAACACAATTCCTTAATGGCTGAAAGAAACACGGTACCGCCACGCCTACTTGCTGTCACTCAGTACGTTTACATGAATACTTGAAGTATACTTGATATCTACAAGTAATCGAAATATCATGTAAACGCGCATTGACTTCAAGTACACTTGAGTCAAGTAAATCACAAAATTTTGTTCGATTTACTTGAAAAAAATTCATGTAAACGCAACTTCAGTCCTTGAACATTGTTTTTCATTTGTGCGAATTATGACAAGGGCAAAGAGCAACAAGAAGAAGATTATTGTTGATAATTCAGGCAGTGATCCTTAGCACTTTTCTCAAGATATTAGTCTAAAAATTAGCAACTATGTATTGAACCTAATGCAGAGTTGTCAAAGGTTAAATGTCATTTCAAGAAAATTTCAAGTCAAGTAATTGGAATTAATTAAACCAAAACCCCTACTTGAGTTTGAAGTGGATTTTAAGTGAAGTACTCAAGTATTCATGTGAACGTACTGAATGACAGTTTTGTCTTGTCCAGCATAGCAACAGCAAGGCAAAGGCATCGGCTTCGGCGCCGTTCACTCGTACAAGTTGCAAACGCATGCAACATACATGACGTACGTAATTAGAATCAGCGCATTCTTTTTCCACAAATCCTTTCCTTTCCTCGGATTAGTAGTTTTCTTTAAATGAATAAAAAATCCCAAAAAATCTGCAACATCAACAGTAGATTTTTTTTTTTAAAATATATTATTTTTTTGTTACGATTAATGGGAAAAAGTGAAAAAGTAGCAAATTTGGATTTAGAGTAGCAAGGTAGCAAACATGCTTAAAATGTAGCAATTTTGCTACTGTAGTAGCAAAGTCCCATCACTGGTCATGATCTTCCTCAAAGCACCATCACACCATCACTGTGAATTGAATATGGCGCTGCACTGTAGAGTGAGTTAAAAAAGTTTAACAGGACGATTTTCGTATGGTATGGACACAATACCTGTGTTCTTTTGTGTACCTTGTTCTAGAACTCCCATATACTGGAGTGAACAAATTATTCTGTCGCTTGAAGCGAACTATTTGAACTGTTCGCTTCATTTAAATCTTTCTATGAAAATGTATGAGGCATTCTTTTATGTATCTTTTGTTCTGCTCTGTTTTACGGACTGACACCAAAGAACACAGCTAATGTGTAGCTAACGCTAGCGATAGATCCTGATGCTGTAACATACTTTTCCAACCCGAGGCGACAGCTAGCGCTGGTTTGGAAGCTTGTCTGTCTTCTTTTGATTAGTAATAGTGGAGTCTAGAGTGGGTATAATAGTCATACAGTCGTAGATCTTCGTCTTTATAACGTGTACGATTTTTTGTAGAATTTGCTTGTGTTTTATATAGTGTCGAAAAGTCATCTGTCATACCTATTACAGGATGTTAAGTAATTTTGGAATACTACATATTTGGAGAATAGAAGAATTTTAAGAACTTTTATTTTTAACGATTCTAAATCAAATCATAAATACAAGAGGAAAAAACAACCGCCTCGTCCGTTGTTTTTTCCTTTTGTATTTATGATTTGATTTAGAATCATTAAAAATAAAAGTTCTGAAAATTCTTCTACTCTCCATATTTAAACCATTCTAACAAGTGTGGGTTCAATTGCCGTCCGGGGAATAATAAATAGATACTACATACTTATTTTGGTGCTGATTGTTTAGAAAAAGGCACGCAACATTTAGCAGCCCGGTTATTATGATACTCCTATAGATGACAAGGCACACAATTTTGCGATTTGAAAGTGTTATAGTTTCTAAGAAATTGTTCAGCGATCACAATTTCTTTTTTTTTTCTATCTGATTTTCCGACATAAAATCGATGGCAGGACAAGTTGGTGGGGAACTCGCAACAGAAGCATACAAACTGACTAACGAATTTTGATTTAGGATACTTCCACTAAAACCCTAATTCCATGCAATCATCACTGATTCACGCCTGAGGTCATAAAAATATTTACGTTCGTAGGGAAGCATTAAATTTTTCTTATAAATATACTTGCTAATTATTCTTAAGAATTTTAATGAAACAACGGTTCAACTGAATTGGTGGATTGATTCTGGTGGTTAACACTTTCGGACAAGGGCAGCAAGCATTCAGTTTTCTTAAAAAGATTTTTGACATTCTTTCTTTAGATTTTTCTTGCACTACTGGACCATGGTTCCAAAGAGTGCCTTGGCAGGTCTTGGCCACTAAAGATATTTATGAGCATTGGCAATCATATATTTTGTTCTTAGAAATCTACTTGAAAATTTTTCTTACGAATTTTTATACACTATTGGTGGCTGAACATCATCAGTTGGATTGATTCGAGTGCCGGTAAAATTGATTCTACAATTTTTCTTTAGAATTTTTCCGGCAAAAATATAAAATAAACTCCATTCGCTTTCCTCTGCGGTAGTTGGTGTTACTTTGCTTGTACTCTCTTGTATTAATTGAAGTAGTGTTGTTTAATTTAACTTCACGATTTTTGTAACAGAACGATAAACTTGCTATATTACTTAGCAATGGAGGTAGAAATAGTAGTGAAAGTGTAAAGCGGAAGACTGATAAGACCATTGACAACTTTTTTTCAGAAAAAAGAAATATCAGTTAAGTTCCCATCATGAGAAATAATTAGTAACAAATCATGCACTCTTACTCCCATTCCTTTAAATTTGACTCAAGCTGCAAGCTCACTATCAGTCAATTACTTCACCCGTGACAGAATCGCTTGGGGCAGTATTTATTTCTACAATCTCTTCACGAGAAGCGTATCTCGTTATGAGTCCTTAATGTCCACCCTGAGATCAACATTGATGTGGATAATATTATCGATAGGTTTTCCAAATCAAATATGATTTAAACAAATTTTAAATGACTTCTTCCGACTTTTTCCTCCCCCACGAACATTTTAGTTGTGACCCCCCCCTTAAGTTGAGGTCTGGATACGCGCCTGTTGTAGACTTAAAACTTAGTTTGCAATTCTAAAAATTTTTCCTTATTTTTATTTAACTTTTCTTCTTTTTTTCGTTGTAGTGATTAACTAGTTTGGACGTAAAACCATACAAAAATCCGCGAAGTTCGGCGTCAAATATTCCATAATGTCGGTAAGGAACATGAAGACAAGTTCCATTTCCTAATTCTGTGTAGTTTTTGCTATTTTCTTTTGCAAATGTTATGATAGGATTATGAAGTTCCACAAAATGACTACATACTATATAAAGGAGAGATCACTGTGCAATTTATTTGTTTCATAATTTAACCGTAACTCTTTTAAAAAGATCTGAAATTGACGATGACTTTTGTTATTTGTTCTATAATTAAATTCACAATCTGCAAAACAATCCTCCGCACATTTTCGTATTTTAAGTAGATAAACTTCGTTATGAGTCGTTAACGGTGAATTATGAAGGGAAGATGTAGAAAATATGTAATTTTAGGATTATTGCTTAAAATACTAATGGGATCCTGATTCTCCCTAACATTATGGGCTCACTGTCAGTCGTAACGTTCAAGTTTCACTAATGCAACGTTCAGTTATGCACAAGCAATATACTGGGCTATCAAAAAATTAGCTTATTTGGCTCATCTTCGCGACTAAAAGAAGTCAAGAGTCATTTAATGCTTACGAAGTTCTGGTTGTAATAACTTAAGTTTTTTTGTTCAAAATTTTGAATACATGGATATTGAGTTTAAACCGGGGTTGACTTACTTCGTAATGTCGCGTATTGTGCAATTGCAACTTAACAAATAAGACACATCGATTTTCCAGTATTGTAAAGAAAAGTTAATTTTTCGGTCTAATTTTTTCAAAGGTTATAGTTTTTATTCTGTAGTTCATATTTTCGAGGTTTTGATGTTTTCTGGGATTACATTAATAAAAGAATTTAGTAAATTTGTATTTAAAATTTGAAATTGAAACAAACAAATTAATAAATTTACGCCTCTACCACCCCTCCCCACCCCTGGGGGAAAGAAATTGCGTGATTTTACGATGAAATATCATTTTCAAAAAATCATATCTCGCGAACGGAGTAACCGATTTTTCTGATTCAAATGCCAAATGAAGCTTAATGCTTCATATTCATTCATATTCATATTTTTCATTTTTGTTAATAATAGTATTTTTGTCAAAAAATAGTATTATTTACTATTGAGGACTTCTAGCACTTTTTTTTTTACATTTTTATTTTGAAGTTAGAAGCCTTATCTATCTATATGTATAAAAAATTGCAATGAAGTTCATTTTTGAGAGAGAAAGATATGGGTGAGCTGTACATTATTCCGAGAAAAATATTCATCTCTGTATTTGTGCGGCCTTCGAACCCCTTCCTGGTATTATTACGATTCCGAAACTCGGAACACATGGAACACATTTTCTTTTATTCTAATGAAATGTACATGCATAAATTAGTTTTGCGATTGGAGGTAATCCTACAGAGTTAGTGCCGATCTAAGGTGCAAAAAATCTAGTACTTCAGTTAGAATATAAAAAAGGGAAGTACTAAAAAAGTGTGTATAGGGAAAAAGGGCAAAAATTAAGAATGATGTCGTTTTAAAAACAAATCAAAAATATACTGCACCTCCTCCAGGGAGGGGGGTGTTAAAGTTTGTTCTGGTACGTTTTGGAAAATCTAGTACAAATTCAAAAATGTTTTTTTCTGAGAAGAAGTTTGAACACCCAAACCCCTATGGTCCGAGGTCAAATGGCTGAGTTATTATTGAAAAACTAAATATTCCTCTAATTTCCCCCACTCCGCCCTCCCCCCCTCCCCCAACATTGACCCGATTAATATTATCTTTAGCCTAGGATTACAGCTCTCATTTAAGACATCAATGAACTGTCTGCGACTCTTTGTTCAGGATATATAACCAAAACATTCCAATCTTTACCCCCTTCCCCCTTTAGCCCCTACCCCACGCAAAACCGACTTGACCAAAAGATGCGCGGCGTCGAGACGAACATGCAAACTAATTTTTGAGAGAAACCGTTCCCCCCACCAGAAAAAAAGATCACTCCATTCAATTTGCGAAATCTATCGAAAAATGCAAAAATATCTAACTCCAGGGACGTGTATGCTAAAAAACTTAACTCACTACTCAAAGGGTTAATAAATCTACGGCACGGAACAATTACACATCGTAAGCAAGCTTAAATTGCTTGATAAAAAAGTCTATCAGATTTTTATGAATTAAGCAAAAACAAATAAGACATTTCTAATTGATAGGAAAATTATCACTGATATGGTTTGACTTAAAAAAATATATATCAAATTCAAAATAAAGTGTGCTTCTTTCTGTTGTTCAAGCGCGTTCACCACAAAATTATTTTAAAACTGGATTAAGGAAACGCAATTTCATGTATGCACTCGAAATTTCTCATTAGTCATTTCCAAAATCCCAATTTTATTGCCAATTTCATTTATTTGCGTCTGTGACTGATGATCGTACGTCTGTTTCGGTTTGCATGAAGGGTTTAATGAAGGAATTTTTTATAGTATTTTTTTTTTACGTTTCTTAAAAAAATTTGTAATATTGCCACCTGACAAATTATTCTGTTGATATTCTGTAGAATATCTTAAATAATTTTTACGTAATGATTGTCATCTAACAGAAATATGCGAAACAAATACAAAGCGAAAATATGCTTGACCAAAAATAAAGCAATAGCAGAAAGAATAAGTAATGCTGATGATTCGAAGCATATGTGGAAAGTAATCAAACAAACTGTGTTAAGAAAAGAGACCAACAAAATCAAATGTATTAATTTTGGAGATCGTTTTACAACAGACGATAGGGAAATAGCTGACAACTTTAATAAGTATTTTATAGATAGTGTCATTGAAATTAATAGGTCTATAATGATGTGCGCGTATCAGGATAATATACAACCGACAAATAAGCGCTTTGAATTTCAAATGGTAGATTTACAAACAATTAAAGGAATTCTAAAAACATTAAATAAAGAGCCTGATTATAATCAGGTTAGTGCAAAAATGATAATTGAAAATAATGAGCTGGTATTCGTAGTTACAAAACTTGTCAACAATTCATTGTCTAGAGGTGAATTCCCAAAGTGTTGGAAGGAATCCTTAGTAATCCCGGTTGAAAAAGTAAAATATTCAAAGATGTGCGAAGAGTATAGACCAATTAATATGCTACCATTAATAGAGAAAATACTAGAAAAAGTAGTCCAAGTGCAGCTTGAAAGATATATGGAAGAGAACCAATTAATTTTGAAAACTCAATCAGGATTCCGTAAAACATATTCTTGTGAGACAGCATTAAATCTAATTATAAGTCGATGGAAGGAAAAAGTGGACAAGAAAATGTATGTCCTGGCAGTGTTCTTAGATTTAAAACGGGCCTTTGAAACGGTGGAACCCAATATTTTGTTAAAAAAATTAGATGCATATGGAATCAAAGGTAAGGCGATAAAATGGTTTAAAGATTACTTGTGTGAACGATGCCATAGAACGAGGATTAATGGGACCCTGTCATCGCTTGACTACAATGAACTTGGAGTACCTCAAGGCTCTGTTCTTGGAACTTTATTGTTCCTTATATACATAAACGACATAAATGATCCAATAAGTTTCTGTGAAATAAATTTATTTGCTGATGACGCACTAGTATATATTGAAGGTAAAAGTTTACAAGAGTGTAAAACAAAATTAGAACAGGACTTAGAACAATTGTGTCTGTGGTTCAGGAGAAACAAATTGAAGTTAAATGTGAACAAGACCAAACTTTTGTCTGTTAATTTTAGAGATGAGTTTGAAGTAAGAATTAATGGAGAAACAATTAAGAATGTAAGTGAAGTGAAATATCTAGGAGTGATAGTGGGCAGAGATTTAAGTTTTAAAAGCCATATTGATTATATATGTAAAAAGATAGGTAAAAAAGTAAGTTTTTTTCGAAGGATTAGGAAACGACTCACCTTATTGTGCTCAATACAGATATATAATGCAATAATTAAACCTCACTTTGAATACTGCTCGACAATTTTATACTTAAGCACTCAAGGTAATATTGAGCGAATTCAAAAGCTTCAAAACAAAGCAATGCGAATAATTTTGCGGTGTAATAGATACACACCAATACATTGGATGCTAGAAGCATTAAAATGGTTGACTGTCAAGCAAAGAATAGATTTAAATATACTTTTGTTCATATATAACATAAGGAACGATAAACTCCCCAACTACTTGAGTGATCTTGTGCAATATGTTGGCAACGTTCAACCTTATCCTCTAAGGAGTAACCAAAACTTTCGACTTCCCAGATGTAGAAGTGGAGCAGCGCAAAATTCATTAGGATATAGAGGATTCTCATTATTCAACGAGCTACCTGAAGAAACAAAGAGTGAAATTAAATTTAGTCAATTTAAAAGAAAATGTATTGAATTTATTAGAAGAAGAACTTGAGTGAAACACTTTTTTGGTCTGATAGTTATAGTATTTAATTGTTAACAAAAAGTATGTTCTATACTAATAAAATTATTATTATTATTACAAACACATTTGGCGTTTATCAGTAAGAATAATGATCGATAGAGGTACTCTATTTGACTGCAAAATAAAAACGAAAACAATGTTTCGTTTTTTTTTTGTGAAGTGAGAATTGACCACTCTCATGATATGAAACATGAAAATAAAAAAAACTCAAATAATACCTATCATTGCTAATTTAAATAATTATTGCAAAAAACTATAAAATATGGGAGTCGCAGTTAGATAAATGAAGAACCGCGCGGCTCCAAGAGCCACATTTGCCCACCATAGTTGGTACAGAAATTCTGGTTTCATAATCGTTGTTTTGTTCGAATGTGTTTTTTCTATGAACAGGCTAGGGCTGACATAAAGCAACATTTCACAACTCTTTAGGGTCTCATATAATAGAAAGTCTGACTTTTTTATTCTTCCACATCCTTTTGTTTGAAACATTTAATTAGCATACATTAAACAGTTCTACCTCTGTATAGTTACCCCGATATACATCATTCCGCTCGTACAACTATATCAAAATGATTTGTAAAATGATGGATAATATTCTTGATATCTAGTTAAGTATGAATTAGAATGCAGAGGAGAAAGAATGCGTACGAGGAAAAATCTCTTAATAAAAATTGTGGAAGAGGAAAACAAGCAAATTGCACTGCAATTATTCAAGTGAAAGCTGCCAAGGATGATATAGTCCAATGTATGTTATAAGTTTTAATAAAATTCATCATTAGTGCACGCTAATGCAGAATTCAGTAATTGAATCAAAAGTCCAACAACAATTAGAAAAGAATCAAATTTTTAACGATTTACCGAATTACAGCAGTTACATATGTATTTAAACTAAAAATCTAAATCAATTTCTGATCAACCCCAGCAAACAATTTGGCGAGGTTTTGCCAAAAGTAAGGAATGAGCAATAGTTGTGAAATAGGGATAGCATTATGGCAATAAATTGTGCATATTATTCCCTCTCTTTCAACTATTGCCTATTTCTCGCTTTTAGCAAGCCTCATGGAAAATCACTTCAAGAAATGGAAAGAACGAAAAAAACATAAGTTTTTGCTTCTGTTTGTTTATTTTACAGCTATGAAAGTGCAGTCTATAAACACAATCAGAATTAAAAGAAGAAAAATTATAATAACCAATTGTGGAAATATATAAAAAAGATTGACCTTACGTTTACGAATTACAAAATGTCAATCCAGACACATTAAAAGTAAGTTAAAATTGGTAAATTAAAAGTAATTTACTCAACCCTCGCAATTCGCAAGTATATAAAATATATATACTTGCTTTTGGTAAGGAAAAGGCGAATTTCTTATAAATTAAATTCTTTAGCTTGCTTTCTTATGTCCATTTAGTCCGCCGCCTAAATTAGAAACGAGCATTTGGCGACTTCGAGGGTTATGCTTGCCCATGGCAAGTTACTTCCGATTATTTTCGATTCATTTTGTTTGCTGGGAACGTTGATTCAAATTAACACCTTGTGTAAGTATACATATGTAAAAGTCTGTGAATACGAATTTTTCCAATTTCGTTTTCAGAATTGGAAAGCCTCCGATCAGAAAACGACTTTATGCGTTAGTTTCTGCTATTTACCTTCTACAAATCGTAGATGGTAAGAACTATAAATTTAGTCCAGTAACCAGAACTAAGATTCTAGTGAATTTCACCGTCAAACATATTTTGATCAAATTTTTACTAGGTTACTAGCTTTTCACACCAGTTTTCTAGTGCACACATTTTCACTAGAATATTACCTGAAAAAACTAGGAGGTTCACTCTAGTGACGTTTTGCTGAAATTCTAGTTGAAAAATATTTACAGTGTACAAACAAAATCCAGCTCAAGTAAGTAAATTCCCAATAGAGAAGAGTCGATCCGAGGAATTTTCGTAACCGGATCCAGATCCAGATCATCTAACTTGGATCAGAATCTGCGGCCCAATTCCATCGTTCCTTTCGTAATTCAATTCAAAGTAGTAAGTTCAGCTGATTTTTTATTAAAGAATTAAGAACTAACAACAGCTTCCAATTAATAAAAGATGTAAGCATATAAAATTGTCGACTCCTTTTATTAGTAAGTATTTGGACAAGCTTTGGACAAAATCTTTCACATTGGACTGAAGTTGCTGGTATATAAAGCCTAATTTTTACCAATTGTAACAGAAATTAAACGTAAAGAAAACGCTCCTAAGTTTCACCAACAAAAAAAAAAAAAAACAAACAAAGCCAGTCGGCGGGATTCTTCAATTTGGTTTTACAGTATTATACAAGTGATACAAGGTGATGATAGAGCTGACGCTCACCTTTAATTAATAGTGAATTCTTTTCTGAACTTGGAATCACACACGCACCAGAACTGTGTTGACACCATTCCTGTTCGGAGCTGTCAAATTTGAAATTGACAATTCCGGTGTGTGTTCGGTGGTGATGGTGGAGTTATTCAATGTTTAGAAAGAACCAAATAATATTACGACGCGGACGCACTATGAAGAACATACGGAAAATTGGCACTAGTGATAAAAACGTTTACACATTATCTTCCTCTGAAGTAACCATCCAGTCTTCATTTAAAATATTTAATGCCAATAATAAATCTTTTTTATTAGGCATATTGTTTAATAATGTTTTTCCACACACAAAAATAATAAAAATCAAAACAAACGCTGTAAGACTATTTTTTCCAAACATAAATTATAATAAACTAAAACAAAAACGATGTAATTAATGTTTCCACAACAAATAACAAAAATCCCGTTCAATTACAACAATAAAACATAACCTCAAACCTCAGTCAACACCCGACACCGGAAAAAATTTGGGTGTAGAAATTTGCAACCAGGGACAGCACCAAAAATAACAGAGGTAGAAAAGATTGCGCGTTTGGTTTTGCTACTGGTGTGGTGGGAAGAAAAGAACACGAAAATGACAGATTCGGTGGCAGTGCTTACACCGAGTAGCAGATAAGAATTCACTATAAGCTTTGAGAAGACAACTAAAGGAGATGACATCCCATAGTAAGTATACATATGGCAGCGTAGCCAAAAATTTTCGCCATCTTGATTTTGGCGGGGTGTTTGACTGTCACTTTTCTATAAACAAAGAGCCGTGAAGTGCGTTTGGCGCAGAGACGTAGTTACAAATGGATAATTTACTTTTCATAGGAAATGGTTAATGACTATTGGACTAAGTGATAGTAATATAAAAAGGAGTTATATGTGCTCGAAGATTTAGATACAACAAGCCGTGTTGAGGAAAATGCTTTAAAAATACTTTTGTGGTAAATTCGGTAAATTAGACTGACATGCATATATAAGTAAATTCGCAAATAATTTAGATATATCATCAGTGAGAGCATACTTGCTGTAATCAAAACTGATGCCACATTAAACAGGAGATCAGTCAGTCCATTTATATACATGTCAGTGGGTGGTGCGGAAGATTGTGCCGAGTTTCTAAGAAATGTGTTTGAATTTTCGCGCCATATTTGTTGTGGTATTTAAAGCATCAACAATTTTTAACGCAAAAAACAAGAAGAATAACGAAAGTTGCTACGTTTTTTTCATCACATGTTTCCTCCTTTAGTTCTCTCCTCGAAGACTATAAGTAAGACCGGACCAATATATATGTTAGGCTTAAATTTGCTTATAAAAGCACATTGCAGCCCCTGCAGGTATATACAGGCTAGAAGATTTCATGAAGGAGGAGTCGATTTATTCTAGGAATGCAAATCTATCGACATTTCTATATGTTTTCCTTCAGTCATCACTTAAGTTTCCAATTGTTAATAGTCTTTTTTGCATTCATTTAATTTTTTCTTGCATTTTGTGCCCTTTTGAGCCAAAAAGACGTAATTTTGGCTTCACTCACATACCTACACAAATTTTATATGATACCCGCATTCTAAATAAAGGATGTAGTACGTACGAGATAAATTAAACACTTAAACAAGTTCCTACAAAATACATATTAAAATATATAATCAGAAAAGGTGAAGTGTAATATGTTCAGAACAGTAAGTTTATTTTTTTGTTTTTTTTGCAAAAATTAGTTTAAACATAGGAACGAGTGAATGACAGCTCCACTAATTATGGACCCGTTTCGTTCATTTCTTCTATGGACCCGTTCGTTCCAGACCGACACATCTCTGATCCATAAAAAAAACTTGGAATCAAATATTGCATGAATTGATGTCTATTTATCATTGTCGCAGGGTTGAAGGTTGGAAGCTTAGATTATCGAGTAGGCTTTATATGATTGCGTTGTAAAATAAGTTGTTGATGTTTATCAATATCATTAGTGAGGATAAAAAAAATGGTAAGAAAATCCGAAGTTTTTAATATAGATCACAACATCTGTGGGGGAGAGGGCTACGGAGCTGGTTGGGCAGTCGTCAGAAAGGCCATGAAACTCTGCATACAATAAGATTTTGATGGCGATTGTACACCCTGTACTTTTTTAAATACAGGGTGTTTTGTAAAAGACTAGCATAATTTCTTTATCACCCTGTATCTCCCAAACGGTTGGTGTGGACCCCCCCCCCTGCCATACAATTTCTTGTTCATCTAGGTGAGTATTATCTCCTCCCGCTCTATGGACCACCATGAAGGAAACATCGCATGTATAGTGAAAAACGATATTTTCATATGGCAACCCTACGAAGAAATTACCCGATTTGTTCCATTTTTGAACTTAAATTTACTTTTATTTAAAATCCCTCTAAGCACTCTAGGTTAACGCGTTCTCGAGTTATTGCGAGGACGGACAGACGGACATGCAAAAATCAAAATAACTTCAAATATTATGCGTGGATATCCAACCCATTTTGCTTTACAAACATTATTTCTGACAAATTTAGTAACGCTATTAGTTCAAGGGTATAAAATTACGGAATCCTTAAAAATTTATTTTGAAGATATTAAAAATTATTTTGATTGCTTTACAGTTGCCAGCTATGAAATTAGTACGGAGGAAGAGCAGGACAGAGCGAAAATTTATGCCGTCTAACTGTTTCTAATATGTATGAATTTCGACCAAATAAGGTAAGCAGTCTATAGTATAGTGGACTCTATATATTTTGACCTATAAGTAGTTGTTGGAATTATTGTGATTTATTCAGAATAAAGTAAACATGAAACGTTCTTGATTCTCCATAAGGTACAATGTTAAAAACTTTCAATTTATAACGCCATGGCCAGTAATAAAGTCAGCAGTAGTTAGGATACTACTTAACCTTAGATGCTTATTGTTTTTGGTCACTATCACTACTATGCATGTTCACATCCTTTTAATATAGACTCGGAACACTAGTATCCAAATTAATATGCAAAGAAATTTTCCTCAGATAATTCCATTTCGAATACCAATTACAATGTGAGAAGCAAAAGAAGAAATCCAAATGTTATAAAAACTTTTGGTAAATTTAAATGAAAATCGATTTTTTAAACAGTTATTCAAATGAAAATGGAAATTTTTCCGAACATTTCTGTAGGGATTTTATCGATCTTCTGGATATTCGCTCTTACAATTGTTCAGTGATTACCAATTACCGCTTTAAAAAATAACCCAGGGAGAAAAGAAGAGAAATTTATATTCCCAGTAAGGAGCTGTGCGCTTATCGAATTCTTTAAGTTGATTTCATAAAATTTAATCGTCAATTGGAATTGGTATACCATCATGGAAAAGGGAGGTTTCAAATGGTCCATCGTCTTATCAATTGTGTTTTAAGTTGTCTTTATCAAGAAATATTGTTTTTTGGTTTCGCCGATAGGAGGAAAGAGCTAGGAGAGTGGTAGGAATGTCAACCCCATGCGATTAATTAGTAGGTAGTATTCACACGGACGAAACTTATGTATACATATTCGTTATTCAGATATTCTTTCTAAGATCTCTAATCAGAAAGTGAAGACTAGTACAATCTATAATTTCTGTGCTTTCATCTATAGGTATGTAGGCTAGTGACGTTTTTCAATAAGAGGTGTTATTTTAATTAGCCCGCTATTTCGATAGATGTCATTTTTGGAGCTGTCATTTTTTGACATTTGACAAGTAGAAACTACGCCATTAAAAAAAATGGAACGATACACGATTCATCAACGCATGGAAATTATTAAAATTCACTATAAAAATGGTGCAAATGTGGCAGAGACGGTTCGTAAAACTCGAACATTTTTGGGTCGTCGTGAAGCACCTTGTCGGACCGCAATACAGAAATTGGTAGAAAAATTCGAGCTGTCGGGACAAGTTAGTGATGTGAAGAATAAAACCCATGCACGTCGCTCAAGAACAACCGAGAATATTGCTGCTGTAGCCGAAAGTGTTGAAGAAAACCCAGGTTTGTCCATTCCTCGTCGTTCTTTGGAATTAGGCATTCCACAAACGTCATTACACCGTATTTTGCATAAAGATTTGGGTCTTAAGGCTTATAAAGTTCAGTTAACACAAGAACTCAAGCCGGCCGATCATCAACAACGTCGAGTCTTTGCTGATTGGGTCCTTGAAATGCATGAAAATGATCCGGAATTCCATCGAAAACTCATCTTGAGTGATGAGGCCCATTTCCACCTCAATGGCTTCGTCAAGAAGCAAAATTGTCGCATCTGGGGCTCGGAAAACGCAAGAGTTATTGTTGAAAAGCTTCTCTAACGTGTGACTATTTGGTGCGGTTTATGGTCCCGCGGGGTCATTGGACCTTACTTTTTCGAAAATGAGGCTGGAGCAACAGTTACGGTGAATGGATTGCGCTATCGACAGATGATTAATGATTTTTTATGGGCGGAATTGCATGGTATTGATCTGGACAACGTTTACTTTCAACAAGACGGCGCTAAGTGCCATACAAGCAACGAAACCATTGATCTTTTACGGGAAAAGTTTCCGGACCGTGTTATCTTTCGAAGAGTTGATCACAATTGGCCGCTGAGATTTTGTGACTTAACACCTTGCGACTTCTTCCTTTGGGGCCACGTGAAAGAGAAGGTCTACGCCAACAGCCCAGCGTCGATTCAAGACCTCAAAGTTGGAATTCGTGAGGCTATCGAGGACATAGGGCAGCCACTTTGCGATTTGGTTATGGAAAATTTCATGAAAAGGATATGGTCCTGTAGGCGTGGTCGTGGTGGTCATTTGGCTGATGTTATTTTCCATTATTAACGGCATACCTTCCTCTTTATAATGAAATAAAGATCCGATAATTTATCTCAAAAAATGGCATTTTTCTTTGAATATCAAAATAATACCTCTTATTGGAAAACCCTTTATGTGAAACTCTGCTACTTGCTGCTTTTGCTGAAGTACATGCAGTATGGAATAGGTAAGCCTTATGTTTTACTTCTTTATGATTTGTGGTATTTAAAAAATAGTCGGTGGAGAGTTTATTAAACAGTGGACAGGTTAAAGTTTCAGTGTGGTCTAGGATCAGTTACAAGGCTATTACACCGGCGGAGCATCAGCGGCGGCGTATCTAGGTTGAAACATTTGGGGGAACGGGCGTATTATAAAAAGCGTCTCTGCCAACGTCAACGGAATTTTTTCCATCTTTTGTATGTATTTGTAAATTTCTGGAAATGGTCAGCGTAATACCCTAGAAGACAGACTGTCTCCATAATGACATAATTTGCACTAAATGGAGTCAAATGCGCAGGTGTCACACAAATCTGGTGCATTAATGACCCTTTTGTAACATTTCGGTCCAATTTCCTCGATATTAGTGAAATTGTAGTAAAAGTGCCACCTACCGTAATTAAAATGAACTGAAGTTTTTGGAAAGTGAAAAGATTTTCTAATAATTAAGTTAGCAGTGATGGCCAAACTGATTATGAAATCTGATTTTTTCCAATTTTACTTCTCTTGTTCAACAATCAAATTTTTTTCTGTGTAAATGCTTTGTGAATTTGCAAAGCATCTTGGTGGAACTTGATAGCATTTAACTAAATTACTGAATTCTTAGGCTGGTGCCTAAGTAGACTGTGAAGGCTAAAATGGAGAAAATTAATAATAGGCAAGGACTAGGCAGAAACTTTAGTTAAAGTTAATATTACGAGAAAAATCAAAAACTAAACACGAGATAAAATGAAATTGTTTATGGGTTGAAAGTGTTTTTATTTCGATTTTCGGCGGAAAGTGTTCTTCACAAAAGATGTAGACAATGAAAATATCTGAAACTTTCATGTAAGGCATTTTCAACATAACCTCGAATTTTCTGAGAAAATGGCGGAAAGCCGATTTTCCGTTTTTTTTTTATTTTTTTCTCTATTAAAAATAATTTAATTTACATGAAATTTTGAGAAACATTGAATAAGCATGATTTTTTTTGCAATCTGGGAAAAAAGTAATATTTAAGTACATTTTTCGAAAAAAAAAAAAATAAAAACCAAAATCTTCCACGGAAAACTTTATTAGTGTAGCGCTAACTTGGCGTCAACTTAGCACTACATCCAGTTTCCCAGCAAACATTACGATTGCAGATCGAATCGGAATCAACCCGCTCAAATCGAATCGATCTCGAGCTGAAAATGAAAGAAAAGAACGCTACTTCGAATTTCGAGATTATTTCGAAGATTTTTCGTTTATTGGTGTTGTATATAAGGGCCATATAAATTCAAGATTTCTTCGTAAAACATATTCTATCTGGAATTAGATAAACAAGTGAACTATGCTTTGTGAAAACTACTCGATATCTAATTGAAAATAAATAACCAAACTATGAGAAATATTTACTAATTGCAAATTGTAATTTCTCAGCACTCACTTCACTTTTTTTTGGCCGAATGTTTGAAAGAATGCTGTTGGCACGCTTGCATTGTCATGCACAATCTGAAAAAATCATGTATGGATAATTCTTTTCAAAGACTTCGTAATTTTTCGAGGAGATTCATAAAAACGAAAAAGTTTCGGATTATATAGTGCAAGTTCTCTGAACTTGAAGGCCATATGTCGAGAAAGATTCGTAAAACCGAAAAATTATCGAATTGTTGCTTTTCGAGAATTTCTTGCAAATGCGAAAACACGAGAAAATGTTTGCTGGGTTCCTTCAGAAGAAAAGGATACGAAAAATTTATGGTTTTCACGATAAATTAACGACAAATTATGGGATAGTTCTGAACTAAATCAGGTGAAGTTGCGGTGCTAACTTTACGCACGTGAATTTGCTATGAATTCGGTGTTTAATATATTGTAAGTGTTGATTAGTTTAATAAAAGTAAAAACGAGGCTAATATTTGTGTTGGGTGCCAGTCTTCTAGTGTCAGAGTACATTGCAGGTATACATAACATGAAGAAGCAGTCTAGTTAATTCCAGAGACTTCGATATACAGACTTTAGTAGATAGTGATAGCTTGATGGTGTTGACCATGGAACTATTATTCAGAAGCTCTGTTCCTCTTTCAAATTTGGTAGTTCAGCAGCGTTCATGTTAAATTGCTTTCTGAGTGAGAGTGGTCAGCGAGTCAGGGTCGACAATGTTTATTCTGCATTATTGCCTCTAGAGTATGGTGTCCCCCAAGAATCGATTTTGGGTCCACTGTTATTCAGCTTATTTATTAATGACCTGCCGAAAGCAGTTCGCGATATAGAAATTCATCTCTATTCAGATGATGTGAAGGTCTATCTAAGTCAGTCTATAGGTTTTCTCGAGGACTGCTTATCACGTATTAATAGTGATTTGGATAGAATATATGCATGGTCTATTGACAATGGTTCTCCACTATCTATGCTGAATAAAGTCACCAATTTTAGGATTGAATTAAACAGCAATATGAAGTTATGTTAAGGCAAAACTGAGAAAAATGTATGCTGGGCTGCGTAGACTTTGGCTTTAGGCCGACATATTGCCTTATAACACTCGTTTGATTCTAGTGAAAATGTTGATTCTGCCTCATTTTTCCTTTGGAAGCGTTGTTTTCCCCAAATTAGATAGTATATGTGCACGTAAAATGGAGGTAGCATTCAACGACGGGCGCTCTATTTACTTTTCGGCATATCGCAGTCCAATAAGCCTGAATATCTCAGGGAACTTCTCCAGACTACTTCGTCTCAACGATACAAAAACCTGGTAATGCCTCGTTTCTATAGCTTGGTTATGGAAAGTTCTTACCTAGTCAGTCTATCAGATTATGGAATAGTTTACCTGTTGCTATACAAACCGCAAACACCGCCAATGCATTTAGAATACAAGTTCGAGCTCATATAAAATAATCTCTTTATAGGATAATAGTTCCTATTTTCTTCTATGCTAAGGAGTAGTTATTTAAATTATATAATCTAAATAAACTAAATTTAAAATACATTTAATCTGAATTATAAGATGTAGTCTTGAAATAATAACTTTTTTCTCTCTTCTTTTAATTAACTATCAATTTAACGTAGATTATTCTTTCTTTGTTTAGTTACAGCTAAGTTCTCTTCTATGACACAGATATCTAGCATCGACTTTCTTATTCGTACGTCAAAAGATTGTAAATCTTGTGTACATTTATAAGCAATAAATTATTGTTATTGTCAATTGATTAAGTAAGCTATTATTATATAATTAGGTATAGTCAGAAAACTAAGATAAGCAGAGGTACTGCAAACTTCTTAATTTTTCTTAAGGCGCCGCAGTTTTAGTATCATAAAAAATTAATAAATGAGTACTGGAATAGGTTTTTAATATTATCTATGATGATAGGATTTTGGAGTAAAATAATTAATACCCTGATGTCAGAATATCCAAACATTCTTTCTCTTTATTGTAGATTTAGCCATAGCTATAATTAGAATAAAGCCACCACTTTCACATCTTAGGTAGAAAGGTAAATTATCTGTCATATCGGTCAAGTAGTATCTATGCACTAATATGCACTAATATTATTTCTTTTAAAAAAAATTTCATGCTTATAATGCATTTGATCTTCATTAAGATTTTCTTTTTTAATTATTAAAAACAACTTCTGTATTTAAATTAAATATTAAAGCATACAATTTGTGTTATTAATTAATAACATATTATTGTTACAAAAAATTACCTTTTAAGTGTAAAAATTTGCCTTTCTGTAAAACTAATCGCTTGTGACATAAAAAAGCATATTTTATGCTGGTTTTAATTTTTGGGAGCTGCCATTAATTTATTTCTATTTTTACCATTTTCTATTTTCGTATACATCTTTAAATTTCATCTTGTTTTATTGTATACCTTCATGAATAAAATACCTATTCGAATTTGAATTCCAATAAATAAGCTTGCACTATTTAACTTAATTTAATTTAATTTATACACTTATTAAAGTTTGTATATACACAAGAATTTAATATTATTTAGTACCAATCTGTATATGTATAAAACTTAACTAGATAAAAGAAAAAAAAGGTAGGATTACTATAAATATAAATTCAAAATAGTGAAAGAATTAATAATCAAAATAAATTAAAATAATTATTACGAATCAAAAATATAGAAAACCCAAATATATATGTAAAAAAAAAGAGAAAATAAAAGTAAAAAGTAAAAGTTAGTAGATCTGCATCTAATTTTTTTCGGTATTTGTCGTCTTTTGTTATGTCTTACCCCTTCGAGATAAATGTTTTTCAGTATATTTTGGTAAATAATCTTGAAGTGTTTTTTCCAATATATATTTATTGCTTTCAGAGTAACAATACCGGTATCTGACGCTTCTGGTGAGCAGTTTTTTTTTTTTCTCAAAATTAAAATTATTAAAAAATTTACGATCACCAATGAATCAAGAAAGACACGGGAATCTGTCAATAATTTTTATTGAAAACGAAATGTTAGATAATCTCGATAATCTTGAAAATTATATCCGAATTTGCAGTGTTTAAAGCGCGAAACTCACTTTCACATTTTCTACTAATATAATATTTAGGTTTTAACACATTTACAATAAAACAATACTTTGAATTTATAGATAACTTGTTTTGAAATTAATTAAATTATTATTAAAAAAAAAAAAAAAAAAAAAGAAGAAGCTTCCATAATGGTTTTGATCCCCGTAAGCACTGCAACGTATAACAGCCAAATTCGAGATTAGAGGAAGTCTGACAATGAGTTCGTTGGCTATTTCCAATTATAATTTTGAACATTTACATAATGCAGTAAGTAAGTAAGTTATTAGTTTATCCATTAGACTAAACTTTTAAAATTTTGACAGCGAACTGTTTTAGCTGTTGGGCAATACAATTGCGTTTAGTAAACTTATATATGTCAGGAACTGAACTCTCCAGGGTAATGGAAGAAATTTATATCAAATTATAGATAATTTATTGCCCTTGAAAAACATGTCTAGAAAAGTATCTCATTTGCAAAGATTATACGCATGCGTACTATTTTCTTTTAGCAAAATAATGAAAATAGAACATTTGAAAAACATAACGAAGTCTTATTCTACAATAATATGTGATCAATTTTGGAATTAGAAAATCTGATTCTTTTTTTTTTTATATACAAATAATTTTGCGTAAAATTTACCGAATATAGAATTTTTCTTGTGTATTTTATTTCATTCTCCTGAAAGACTTATAACAGAATGCTCGCCTTTTCTGTCTATCCGAGTTTACACCGGCATCAAACATTAAGCTACGATTATCTATGGCCACAGGAATTGATGGAATATCTCCTAGATTCATAAAAATTTGTTTACCTTACATTCTCGTCCCCTTAACTCATATCTTCAACGTATGTCTCACGACTTCTCGTTTCCCTAATTCCTGGATAAAATCAAAGATCATCCCTCTACCTAAAACTACTGGTGTTAATCCCTGTGAATACCGTCCAATTAGTATATTGCCAATCCTATCAAAAGTCTTTGAGAAGTTAATTTCGGTCCAAATCTCTAAATATATACATGAACACGGTCTTGTTCATGAACATCAACTTGGTTTTCGCCCTGGTCACAGTTGCTCGACAGCGATATTAAGTGTCTCTGAAGATATTCGACGGGCAATTGATGCCGATAATATTAATATTTTAGTTTTGTTGGACTTTTCCAAGGCGTTTGATGTAGTCGATCACAATCTTCTTTGTAAGAAGTTAATTACAAAATTTAATTTTTCGGCGTCTGCAACATATTTGATTTTCAATTATCTTACTGATAGATTTCAGAGTGTTTTCTGCAATGGTTCTTCTTCGTTTCTTCTGCGAGTGGGTTTTGGTGTGCCCCAAAGATCGATTCTTGGTCCTTTACTTTTCTCGTTGTTCATTAATGATATCTTCGAGTGTGTTACACATAGCAGGCTTCACTTATATGCTGATTATGGTCAGTTATATCTGTCAAGGCCGCTTGGTCTTATTGAAGATGGCACTAGTTGCATTAATGACGACTTAATAAGCATTTTTCGTTGGACTGTGGTCAATGCCCTGAAGCTTAATGCCAGTAAATCTAACTGTTTGTTAATTAGCAGAACCAATACTGACACTACTGGCTTCTCTCCTTTCATGATCGGAGAGGAAATTATTCCTTTTGCAGAGACTGCTCGCAATCTTGGAGTTATATTTAACAATACTCTAACCTGGGATAATCATATCTCGGCTGTAATTCGTAAAGTCTATGGTTCTTTACGCTCTCTGTGGGCCTCCAGTCACTTTACACCTACTGCAACAAGATTATTTTTATGCCGATCTCTCCTTGTTCCTGTGCTCATCTTCGGGTGTGAAGTGTATGGCCATCTTGATTACAATAATTCGCATAAGATGGTTTTTAATGCAATGATCAGATACATATTTAATCTGCGTAGATTTGACCAAGTGTCGCCCTTTAGTAACTCTGTGTTTGGTTGTGGCCTATTCTGCTATTTGGAATATCGGTGTCTTGTTGTCCTGGTCAAGTTAATGAAATTTCGCTGTCCAGCATACTTGCTTCGTATTATCAATTTCGGAAATTCTAACAAAAATAGCAATTTAATATTGCCCAGATTTTCCTACTTAACTTCCCAGCGCCTGTTCTTCATTCATACAATCAAGCTTTGGAGCTCCTTACCTGCTTCTATTAAGCGATCCGTCTGGGCAGGCTCGTTCTCCTCGATCAGGCGACTCTTTATGGAACATCTTAGGTCCTCAGAATTACGCGCATTTCAATTATGTGATTTTGTTTATGTTCGGTCAAGTCACTGAGCAGTTTAACTGAGATTTAATAGTGTAGTATGGATTAGTAATGTTATGCACTATTTTGTAAACACTTTTTCTGAATCTGAATTATGTACTTAATTCTAGTTGTATGCTTTTCCTTTGTATTATACAGACCAATGCAATGTATTTAAAGTATTTATTTTTCCCGCGTACGGGAATCGAACCTACACTTGTTAGAATCGGTCAATGATGGAGAAAGAAGAACTTTAAGAACTTTTATTTTTAATGATTCTAAATCAAATTTATAAATGCAAGAAGAAAAAACAACCGCCTCGTGTAGGTTCGATTCCCGTCCGCGGGAAAAATAAATAAGAATTGAATTTACAATTTATTATTTGTGCGCTTTCATCGTTACTGGTTAATGCCAGCTGAAAGCAAAACGTGGCTTAGTAGACTAGTGACAAAAGTAACAAATTGATAAATGCAAGAGGGAAAATCATCTGTCTCGTTAGCTCAGTGGTAAGAGCAGTCGCCCGGCAAGCGGATGGTCCCGGTTTCAAACCCCGGACGAGGCGGTTGTTTTTTCTTCTTGTATTTATTAATTTGATTTAGAATCATTAAAAATAAAAGTTCTTAAAGTTCTTCTTTCTCCATCGTATTTAAAGTAGCCTTAAACCTCTCTATTACATACATATAGGCACTTGTATTATTTTACTTTTTCTAAACATGTACCTACTAAAAGATCTTGTATCTTACTGGTGCATTGCCATGAATATATATGTATAGTGTTATAGTTATATATATATATATAATAAATTG
Source organism: Dioctria rufipes (assembly GCA_963924295.1). Taxonomy (NCBI): domain Eukaryota; kingdom Metazoa; phylum Arthropoda; class Insecta; order Diptera; family Asilidae; genus Dioctria; species Dioctria rufipes. The sequence continues at coordinate 78,220,138 of OZ002743.1, read as the reverse complement.
AATTGAATTGAATTGAATTGAATTGATTATACTATTGACTAGGGAATGGATTAATACAAGAAGCACAAATGAGAATTCCCCTATAGACCAAAAATTTGAGGGAATACTTCGATAGCAATTTGAAAATACAAATGTGGGTAAAAATATTCATGAAAGTGTTTATAGACTCTAAAGTTACAGCAAGTCTCTCTTCGAGTTCAATTCATGATCGCATATTGATACTTTGATAAGCTATAGCAGGTCTCAAAATCTACAGTAGTAAAATCAAATTTGTCAACACTCATAAGGAAATATCAAAGGAATTTTTCAGGATAGAATCGTAGTTCATCAAACATTAAGTGAAACCTTCCTTTAAACAGCCTTTAGCTCCAAATTCAAAGGATCCAATAGCGTTTCTTTCGTTGATAATTTCTATATCCTTATGACAAATACACATATCACAGCTGCCTTCACGGTGCGTTCACCGACAAAAAAAAACGTGCAAAAAGTGACTTTTTGTTACTACCAAACGCTATCGTGCGTTCACTGTGCACAAAAAATGACAGTTAAACGCGACGGAAACACTTCCTTTTAAGGCCGGAACAAAATGTGGCGCGTAGCTCGTAGCTGGCGCGGTAGCTGGTACAGCACTGGCGCGCGCCATATAGCTAACATTGGTTACGGACGGTGAAATACCTCATTATTTACTTTTACTTTGATCTATGAAATTTGAAAATATTATTTAATATGGAAGAATTACAAGAAATGGCCTTTTTAGAATATGTAGTGCATTTGTGCTTTTTCAGTTATAAATATTTAAAGACAAAAAACGCAGAAAGTGGTGGGTTAGACCTCTATATCAACAGAGGATGAGTTCAGGATTCTATGAAAAAACATTTAAATATATAAAGGAGAATGATGACGAACTTTTCAATAAAAATATTAATTCCCAATGACTGTCAGATTTGACGCGCGACAAAAATTAAAATTTGGCAAAAATGAGCTACAGCGCCAGCACCAGCTACACATTGGAACGCCATCATAGACTTTCCGTGCTTTCAAATTTTGACAGGTCTAGCTACCGCGCCAGCTACGAGCTACCGCGCCACATTGTGTTCCGGCCTTTACTTTCTTCTGCGTTCACTGAATCGACTGAGAGTGACTTGTAGCGCGCTACCTTTCACTATCGTATTTTGGATAGTGAAATGTAGCGAAGTGATGTGTTACCATGGATACGGATGGAAGGACAACAATGACATTGCAACTTTATAGGTTAGCGTATACAGTTCGAGCCTTTAATATATTTTCCTGAATGATTGTTACTAAGTTATGTAAATAAAGGCAATTGAATGGTTTTGCCAATGTGACAAGTATTATTTTATACAGGTATATCCTGATAAAGGTTATTTTATTATATTTTACATACATGAAAAAATCTTCCTCGTTAAGATTGTTGGAATGATAACATCTCTATTGGCTGCCTTCATGATAAAATGGTACTAACCATAAAGCATCGCAGTTTTTATTTTATTGTTACTGGTAGGATGCACTAGTTCTGTTCTCTTCATGCCCTACATAGGACGATTCAGGGAAATGTACTTAATATATTATTAATAGGCGAAGGATTAGTAAGATTTGTACCTAGTGCTGTGACTTTAATACAAGACGCTGTCAGCAATTCAGCAGACTGCATTCTAAAGAGTTTTCCAATAAGAGGTGTTATTTTGATATTCAAAGAAATATGCCAGTTTTTGAGATAAATGATCGGATCTTTATTTTATTATAAATAGAAAGGTATGCCGTTAATAATGGAAAATAACATCAGCCAAATGACCACCACGACCACGCCTACAGGACCATATCCTTTTCATGAAATTTTCCATAACCAAATCGCAAAGTGGCTGCCCTATGTCCTCGATAGCCTGACGAATTCCATCCTTGAGGTCTTGAATCGACGCTGGGCTGTTGGTGTAGACCTTCTCTTTCACGTGGCCCCAAAAGAAGAAGTCGCAAGGTGTTAAGTCACAAGATCTCGGTGGCCAATTGTGATCACCTCTTCGAGAGATACCACGGTTCGGAAACTTTTCCCGTAAAAGATCAATGGTTTCGTTGCTTGTATGGCACGTAGCCCCGTCTTGTTGAAAGTAAACGTTGTCTAGATCAATACCATCCAATTCCGGCCATAAAAAATCATTAATCATCTGTCGATAGCGCAATCCATTCACCGTAACTGTTGCTCCAGCCCCATTTTCGAAAAAGTAAGGTCCAATGACCCCGCGGGACCATAAACCGCACCAAACAGTCACACGTTGAGGATAGAGAGGCTTTTCAATAATAACTCTTGGGTTTTCCGAGCCCCAGATGTGACAATTTTGCTTGTTGACGAAGCCATCGAGGTGGAAATGGGCCTCATCACTCAAGATGAGTTTTCGATGGAATTCCGGATCATTTTCATGCATTTCAAGGATCCAATCAGCAAAGACTCGACGTTGTTGATGATCGGCCGGCTTGAGTTCTTGTGTTAACTGAACTTTATGGGCCTTAAGACCCAAATCTTTATGCAAAATACGGTGTAATGACGTTTGAGGAATGCCTAATTCCAAAGAACGACGAGGAATGGACAAACCTGGGTTTTTTCAACACTTTCAGCTACAGCAGCAATATTCTCGGCTGTTCTTGAGCGACGTGCACGGGTTTTATTCTTCACATCACTAACTTGTCCCGACAGCTGGAATTTTTCTACCAATTTCTGTATTGCGGTCCGACAAGGTGCTTCACGACGACCCAAAAATGTTCGAGTTTTACGAACCGTCTCTGCCACACTTTCACCATTTTTATAGTGAATTTTAATAATTTCAGTGCGTTGTTGAATCGTGTATCGCTCCATTTTTATTAATGGCGTAGTTTCTACTTGTCAAATATCAAAAAATGACAGCTCCAAAAGTGACATCTACCGTAATAGTGGGCTTATTAAAATAACACCTCTTATTGGAAAACCCAGTATTATCTAATTTTTTCGGCTTTTCTTTTATGAATAATTACACGGGAATAATTACGTCTATGTTAATGGGACAAAAGATGATGCCTCTCTTAGCGCCATGGCTAGTCTATGTTCTTGATTCCTGGTTTTATCTCTACCACATGTACATCGATGAGAACAATTTTGCTTATATTAGTTTTCATAATAGTGGTTGGAGTACTGGTACTCAGTTTGGGGGCAGGTACTTATAATAATTAGCTAATGGCTTTGATAAGCTTTTCTAAGTTATGCATAACAAGTATTATTATGAGATCGCAAGGTGGTAAATCTTTAGTATGTTGTTATTTTGTCTTTAACAAATTTCACAGATTTTTGTATCTATGATCTATTTAATCTGCAAGGAATTTACACTGAATTTAAAGCCTTTAAGTATAAAGAAATGGATTCGCTAAATAAAATTTTCGTTAGGTTAGGAGATAGTTTGCCAGATTGGTAAATTATCAAATAGCAATATTAAATCTTCTAGGATCATTGTATTTATTTGTTTTAAATTTTTGTTCATACATTTGCGAACATATTTTATTATTTTATATTAAAAAAAAATTGAATTCTAATAATTCAAAGTTTTTACTATACTACGCTACGCGTTCTTTTGTTCACAGTGGCAAAGTGCATAGCGCAGTAATTAACTGTCAAAGTAACTCTTTTGACATATGATTACTACGCTACGCTATCACTACGCTACCAGAAGCTATCGTGTCGGTGAACGCACCCATTGATGAATGATGCATATCAGAAAGTCTCCAGTGAGTATTTGGCCTTACATGAACCAACAGTATAACAATTTTCGTTGATTACCAAATACATTGAATTTGCCTGCTAAAAATATACCATAAAAAATGCCGGAAGCTTAAAAAATACTGAGCCTGCAAACGCAGTCACTATACGTTATTTTGTATGAAAATTTGTTGTCATGTTGTTCGAATAAATTCCACGGTATACTTTCAGTAGCCAAACTCTAACAGCTAAACTAACTTGTAATAGGTTGTCTTACTGGTTGAAGAATTGATCATCGGTATTGTAACAAGAAATACCGACTATAAATAAATAAAAAAACTATTGACACAGAATGCTTCTTATCGACTAAGAATTAATGGAATGGACCACAGGTTGCCGCCGCATCAAGCAGGTTTCAATGAAGAGCTACTGCTCCTTCATATATCCCTCCAGGGAATAACAAGAATTAGAAGAAAAATATAATTCTTTTCGCTTTTGAATAAAAAAGTTAACCGACTTACTACCTACCTATTAAAACCGTGTAAACAACTTTAACAACAATGACTGGAGCACATTGAACCCAAACTATGCAAATTAAACCAATGTAAAGTCTTTGTTCAATCTTATGAACGTACATACATATGTATATGATTGTACACATAATAATCGGTTTAGGCTATAAAATCACATTACAGTGCCAGCTTATGTTATTACGGCAGTAATATAACCCCCAGGATGCTATATGCAGTGCTCCAATTCTCATATTATAATTCCTAGTTGCAAGAGATAGTTTCCCATTTCTCTCGGACAATATTGCAAATTTATGTATGCATTTTGTGTTGCTACCACCCGCACACCATTTGCAAAGTAATAAGACTCCTTGAAAACTTAAAGCTCATTTTAAATTCATTGTATTCGTGGAGATGTTTAGTTTTGTTAAATATTAATTTTGTAGATCCCTTCTAGAATATGTGGGTAACTTTAATTTTTATTTTAAGTCTAGTTAGAAAGAAATTCCGTGCAGTATCGGCTTTCAACATTTCTTTCGTTAATGGTGAAAATATAATGAAAATAATTTTTATTGCAGGCATATATCACAGAGAAAGTTAAAATAAAAGTAATTATGTTTGCCGCAAAAAAAAAAATAAATAAATATTAATTGATTGCAATTACAAGTATACATTTGTGGAGATGCGAAAGTTAAATCATCCATCATCCATGCGTATGCTAGAGTTATGCCCAGGCCCACAACCATATTTATGTGTTCCCTTAATCGACTTAGGGGAAATTGGAACCCGAGGGAGCTTCACCGTATAGAGGGGGAAACTTGCACCAAAAGGGGCTTTAACTTTAAAATTCACACCAAAAGGGCTTTCAACTTTAAAATTCATAAGAAAGTATAGAGAAGCAGAAAACATTCTGGGTGTGAATATCCCCCCCCCCCCCAAATAGGAGAAATTCCCACCGAAAATTTGTTTATTAACCTTAAAATTCACATTCACATTCATGATGCGAATCTGCTCTACACGGTGCCCAAAATGACCCAAATTTAACAGCTGTTAATGGAAATCGCCATATTGTCTGTCCGTTTCTAAAAATATACATCAATACCTACATGGATGCAATGATTTCAAGCAACTCTAGAATATCAGAAAATAAGAATCTCTCTCAATATGGTGTTGACTCAAATTCGAATTTTCAAAGCTTTCAATGTATTGGTAGAGTGACTAGATATTCTGGACAAATAAGCGTCAAGTTATACACTATATCATATTGCCCAAAACGCCCAATAGGAATTACAAGCTTTGTAATAAAACCTAAATAACCGTCAAAGGTTCAGTTGAGAGTTAAATTGTCACTTCTGAAAAGAATCTTTTGGGTAGCGTTCATATCCGTACTCAATTTTGATTTATAGTGCTCATTTTTATCCGTACTGATAGAAAGAGAATCATTTCTCTTGAGGACTTTCAATTGTATCCTCAATCAGAAAGTATAACAAATTAAGCATTATCAAAGAACATACATATATATTATAGGGTGCCCCAGAACTCGCGTCTTTCTAAGAAACCCAGGATTTTCACTCAATATGGAGCAAAATATTTTATTAAAGGAGTGGCGGGAAGTGCAGGATGTGGGTGGTCGGGGGATTTTGTGATTTTCAGTACCTACTTTTCTTCTCGAACACCCCGTAATTTCCTTGTTATATACCTGTAACGATAATATTTAACTCAAATGATAGTAAATCATCAAATATTTCCAATGATTGTCGAACCATTACTATAGCCCCCCCCCCCAAAGTCGGTAGTTATAGGACATCAAAGTAAAAAAAATAAAAAAATCGTAATGTTTTTTAATTTCAATGTTTTCTCCGCAAAAATGCTGATAACTGTTATATTTTCTCTCAAGATTTGAAAACCTCAAAATCTTATCTTTCATTTGATTCCCACATATGATATGATTCTTTAACTTTGTTACTGTCGATAGAAATCGCCCCTAATTATACGCAGTTCTACAATTCTCTGTCACCTTAAGACTTTGAGTTGAAACTGGTCTAGAGCTGCTAGACGAAACTCTAGCTGCTGTCTAGGGACAACAAAGTAAAGCCTGAATCAGATTGCATGATAGCGAAAGTAACAGGGGCCAAAAAGAGTTAACGCTGTCGCCAGACGCGGTCGTGAATTATGTTGCTGATCTGAAGCGAACGCAGCGCCTGTTGCTTATGCTGATGACGCTCTAACAGGTGTTGAATTTTCATACCATCATTAAATATAATCTCTAAATAGACAAATAAATTAACTAGTAATTAAATACTGTAGCATTGCTTAAAATTTACATTTTTCACTCACAATTTCAATTTTCTGCAAAAATTAATTTCGTCAACACCAGCTGTCGAGGTGTTGCGTGTCTCAAGTTAAAATATTTTCAACTTTAAGCAAGGCGACAGGCGTCAGAAACACCCTTAGTGACACATTGTACCTGCGCTTGAGTACTTGCATACATTTTAAATTTTGACAGGTTTAGCGAAACCCTCCGCGTCTCGCGACAGTGTCACATTATAACTCAGACTTAAGGCAGCAAGCAGAAAATTATGACATTTCTACATGGCTATGACAGCATATCAACCTTAGAATATAGAGACAACAGGAAGTGTTGATACCTGTAAAATTCGTGTGCATGAGCGTGGATTTTTTCAGGGTCCCGTGAAGTAGGTCAGCAGTATATTGAAGAAAGAGACAAATGTATTTCCACCGAGATTTGTTTACGTTTATGATAGCTGAGAAACTCTCAGGGTATATAGGTGTAGTGACAGTGAATAAGAACATTTTCGATGGGAGCAAACGTAATATTTTCAACCATATATCTTGTTGCCCCGCTCTCTATATTGATTCTACTACACGGCTGTACTGAGCATTCACTACAGCGGCAACAGATACTCACACAACCAGAATTTGACTACATCAAATTTGGCTTATCACACTTCCTGTACTCTCTATATTCTAAGATATCAACGGTACGGAAGACAGTGACATCAAATCGAAAATTTGAGATGATTCGGCAGCTCGGACGTTTGTGCTGCTGTCTGTCAATTATCTGACCGCTGTCAACCAATGAAAACAATTTGCTACTACTGACGCTGCTGCTGACGTGTCAATTTAATTAAGGCCTAACCCCGATTTGTGTTCCAGGACATGAAAAATCGAACGATCTAGTTAAAATCGGAGCCGACAGTCTGTATATCGATCCCTACCCAACAATACCGCTCCAGACGGAGAAACTAATTGGTCTTAGCTAGCAGGCAATTGTTCATGCTGTTTATTAATGCAGTAACTGTAGATAGTAGAATCCAATAGCGTACTATGTCGACTGTGCAAAGAAGAAGACGCAACCTTTAGGCATGTCATATGCGACAGTCCCGCGCTTACAGTTTTAAGAGGAGTCAATACTCAGCAAAAGGTTCAATTTAGATACCAGCAAACCTGTAGGCAATTATGCAGGTTTGCGCTCTAAGAGTGAGAAAATGTATATAAAATTAGCCTAGACCTAAACCACAGATCACATTAGAGACATTATTCTTATTATTTATTGGACTGGTAAAACGTACACAAGATTTTATCATCTTTTTATGGAAATATTTTAAACAAATACATAGAAAATAGAGAACATCTAAAATTAAATTAAAAATTTAAAACCCACTAAAACTAAGCAAAAATTGGAAATGACTAAATTAACTGAAAAAGTGTACTACTAAAAAACAGAGGCAGAAAAATTAAAAATTAAATAACAAGAAAATTATAGCTGATATACATGAAATAAAAGAAAATATTAAACAGTATTGAAAATTAAAAATTATAAGAAAGATAAAAATTATAAAAAGTGAGCTACGCCGTGAGACAGGATAACAACATGAAAATGAAAATGGGCAAAGTTAATTGAAAGCGTGGACCGTCATAAGATCCTTAAAAGCACCAACAGATCGCGCGTTCTGATAACTAGGGGGAAGACTATTCCAGAGACGGGCTATCTGGACAGGATAAGAGACCTCCATTACTGATTTATGAAAACGGGGTATTACCACATTGTGATTACGTTCCGAAGCTGTGTGCTGGAAAAATTCACGCAGATTATACGATTTGTTTGTGCGTAATAGATTATAAAAGTGAATCAGTCCTCTTTGCTTTAGATAATCTAGTATTGAACAACCCAACAATTTTGTACGGTAAGGTGAAACGAAGTCCATAAATGAAGCCGATACAATCATTAAAGGCAACTTCCGCCTTTCGACCACAAACGCTATCGAGTCTAGGGTAAATCAAACTGCCGAAAGTGAAGTAAGGTAGAATTAGACTTTTAATAAGTTTTGAGCGGATTTCGAAAGATAATGAGTCAACAGAGAGCCAGAGCTTACGAAGTACAGTATAAACCTTACCGATAATTAACTTTATATTGTCGCAGCATTTCATATGTTGATTCAAAATAATGCCTAGATTTTTAACTTTGTGTACAAAATTTAAAATTGTACCATCCAAGACCACAGGAGATGAATCATGCGGGTCAAAAGTGCCATTATGGAAGACAATACATTGCGATTTTTCAGGGTTCAGCTTTAGGCCATTAGCCTTCGACCAAATATTGATTCTTTCTAAATCGTCATTAATACGAGCAATACAGTCCTCGAAAAAACCAACAGGTCTGTTTAGATAGACCTGCACATCTTCAGCATACATGTGCACGCTGACGTCCCGAACGGTTTCAGGGAGATCATTTATAAATAAACTAAATAACAATGGGACCAATATTGAGCCCTGAGGAACGCCAGACAGAAAAGGGAGGGAACAGGAAGGATCCACTTTCACCATCTGCTTACGATCGACCAAAAACTCCCGGATAAGAGCGACGGCAGAGGGACTAAAAGCAAAGCAGCAATTGAGTTTCCGAAGTAAGATTCCCAGATCAACGCTGTCAACAGCCTTCGAAAATTCGAGCAGTGCCAAGGCAGCCAAGTTTTTTTTTTATCTAGGGCCGCTCTAATGTCAGTGAACACACGCAATACTGCTGTGGTTCGCAGCTGACGACGAAGGCCAGACTGCAATTTGCTTAGAAGCTTCCTCGAATCCAAATACTCAACTAATTGCCTATTCATTAGCTTTACCAGTACTTTCGATAAAAAGCATAGGATGTTTATAGGTCTGAAATCAGAAGGGGGACTGAGGGAAAGATTTTTTGGGTATTCTGTTGTGTTGCCACACAGTAGCGACATCTAGCGTAAAAGACAGAAACCCAACATGCGACAATTTTAAGATGAAAAATGAATATTTGCAGTTCAAATAAATTGAAAATTTTTAACGAGAATTAACTCTCCTAAATTTTTTTTGCCCATAATTGTTAAATATGCTATTTTGCTTTGTATTTCAATAAAGTTTCAACGAAATAGTTCAATTTCGGGTCGGTGAAATATCGGAAGAAAAAACATTCCAATACATTTCTTTTTTATTTTTCCCTTCCCGAAGTTTTTTACTAGACTTTTTCGTTATCTTTAATTTAAGATATAAATTATTATTCGGATACCAATAGTTTACTAGAAATTCGGATTGAAAAATGTATGAAACTTGCAAATCTTGGTACTGACTCCTCTTAAGGTAAGTTGCAAATCACTGAATAAGTATTTATCACTCAAAATTAGGGGTAACCCCAAAAGGCAATAATCAAGCTCGTAATCGTAATCTAGAATTAGCCTAATCACTTTAGAGGAAGACACAATAGCTCAACTCTGGTCGCAGTATCCGCACTGTCGTAGTGGCCAAGCCGCAACTACTCTTAACTTTAACCTTAACCAGAAACGTCAAAGAAGATAAGTTTACTTCCTCAAACCTCAAATAATCTCAATGCAAGTGACTTACACATGTATGTACACTCTATTCATGGGTTAGGACAAATCCTGTTTAGGTCTTTATTGAATTGTCATATCTATTGACGTGTGTCGAATCTTTTCCTTTTGCGCATGCGCAACAGGTTTAAATTGGTGTCTGTAGACAAAATTACTTAAAGAACACCGAAACACAACATACAGAAGCAATTGAGCAATATAAAATTTATTAATTACCCACTATAGTCTCACATTGAATACATAAATTTATTCAGCTCCTCCTCTAGGTAGGTGCATAATTTAAGTCGCTATTAAGTGATTATAGAATACCATGCTCGTAATATTTCTAAGGAACATAGGTAATACAAAATATTTAATATCATGACATACATATACCTATATATACATAGCCAGAATCAGAAGCAACTGTTTTAAATTGAGCCAGTTAACTTGGAATGTCTAATAAAGGGCGGCGGTGTTGTTGTTAGTGGTAGCGGCCACCCATGCTTCTCATAATTAGTGTCTGCAGGAGATCGTTAATGATGTCGTCTCGAACATTTTTCTCGCAAAGGAGCAAACAACTTCGGCGTTTGTTATTGAACTGCTCATCAGCAGCTTGTTGTGACTTGACGCGATACTACCAAGTCAAATAAAAAGCATAATTGCATCCATTAGCCAGCGAGATCAAGCACGCATTATATAATTTAACATAATTTAACAATTACGCATTGGGTTATCTCCTTAATAATAGGAGTCGAGTAGGTCTTGGAACGCGCCCCCGACGTACCTACTAGTTAGGCATGTTACAAGTCCTCTATAGGCCTGTCATTTTTCTCTTTAGCGCAGTTGGTTTTGTTGCTTTATTTTTTTTCTGAATGCTCCCCGATGGGTTTAACATCGTCTGTTGGCTACATAATTACCACATGTCGGCTACACGAATTTATACTTTAGTTGCACTAGCCTAGCCAATTTATAAGCAAAAGGAGTTAAGCTTAAGCATATATGGGTAAAATATCGATGTAAACACTTCACATAACCTATAGTATCGACGATAATGATAAAGTGGATGCCATCGAGGAAAAATCTGCCTGACAAGATTTCATCGAACGATATCATTCCGAAATTGTTTTTCTCTCTGGCGATTTTATGATGTGGCATCAATTTTCATCTTATCGGTAAGAACGGAAAACGTTGGTCTTCATGGAAGTGGAAAAAATGCAGAAACATTTACCTTTGCTAAGGTAAGGGTTGTGGTGGATTATATTGAACATTACACCGCATTCTGCGAAGATATAAAAATTTCGCTACATTACTTTGGTATGCATTTATGTACGTAGGTAGATATGTTACGTGTGTATGTTTGTTTGTTTGTTTGTTTATTCGACAAGAACATGCCGGTATCCTTTTGCTTATAAAACGTTTCAGAACTGAAATATCTCGAATATTTACGATATCTATAGAGTATAGAGTGGTGGAATCGGAATGTGTATCGACTTGACTCTGCTTGGCAGCTAGAGAGAGCTCTTATCGTTATTTTGTAGCGAATTTTTGAAATGAAATAGATTTTTCAATGAAGAACGGTAATGGATTTTTCATTTAGGATTGCATGAGCTTTTCCGTTTTGTTTCCATTCGAAGGGGATAATGTAAGCATGGATTTCTATTTTTTATTGTATTCATTTTGCTGGATTATGTGCTGTACGAGTTTGGTATTTTTCTTCTGACACAATAATCATTTCATGCACGAAATAAACATAACATTTGGAAAGTTTTAAATTAAACAAAAGTATTTTTATTTCAAGGTTATAACGAGTATTGGGGAATTGTAGGTAATTACAATGTAAATATTTTGACAATAAAAATAACAAAGAAAGGTTCTCTAAAGGAAAAACTTTTACTAAATAAATTCCATATGAAAAACTGGATAAATGAAAAAGTTGTAATTCCAAAATTTTGTTTTGTAGAATTTAAGCCTTTTGTATGAAACTATCTAGTGATTGCGAGACGAAGTTTGACTTAGTTACTTGTTGTATTGTAGAGGCGCTACTACTGCAGATGTAACCAAAGGGTAAGCCAGTAATGCCTCGCTCCAATATAAAATCAACAATGTCCTGACCTTATGTAGGGAAGCCCTCAAAAATATACTGAAATTTTTTCTTAAGAATTTATATGCATTTTTGGATGCCGAAAAAAACTCCAGTCGACCACCAGACTGAATAAAAATTCTCCCAAAGCATTTTCTGTAAATTTCTAAAGCTAGCTTCTCATGGCGCGTGGTTTTACGAGCCGCGAGAGCACGAGCCAACGCACCGTGGGAAGAGTCTGGCTCGAGGGAGTGTGAGCTCACCTCTGCTGACATGTCAGATCTATTCCGAGTCGGTAACTTCAAAGGCGTGATGCGAGCGTGTAGCGAGCACAAGACTGCTAACGACTCTTGACCCATCCGCCTTACATTGTTTCATCTGAAGACTTTCGAGAGATTGTTGGAGGCGTCCATGAACAATCTGGTTATGGGAAGTGACATTGTTAAAACACAGCATGCATACTTAAAAGGTAAATTGGTTGAAATTGTGAGGGAGCCTTTAATAATATTAGTTTAGAGGTTATCCAAAATGCTCTAACTGATCTAGGAGTTGAATCCTATATATGTTAGATGGGTTAAATCAATGCTCAATAACTGCGCTAATAAACGCAGAACTCGGTAGCAATAAGGTTAGCAGAAGGGTGCCTAGAGATACTCCACAAAGAGGAGTACTCTCAGCTCAACTATGGTTATTGGTGGTTAATGGTATCCTTATCTCTTTAAAAAGGGAGGGTCTAAAAGCGGAATTGTATGTTGATGACGACTTAATTATCCTAGTCTCAGGAAGACTAACTCAAAGAGCATTGCAAAACTTTCTTAACTTGACTATAAGTCGCGGTCTAGGGCTTAACCCTGCAAAGACCGAAGTTGTCCTCTTTACATTGCGGAGAGTTATTCCTACTTTCGCACCCAAAACTGGTTAGCCTTACTCTTACTTTTAAAACTGAAGCCTAGGAGTGATACTAGACTCCAAATTAAATTGCAATGTATGCCTACAAGAAAACTTTTGGCAAGAGTTGGGGTTTACACCCTCGTACCGTGCACTGGATGTAAACCGCCATCGTAAGGTCTATCCTTACATATGGAGTCTTGGTGTGGTGGAATACTCTTGAGAAAGCTACGCACCTGAAAAGTTTTACTAAAATATAGAGACCTGCCTATTTAAGAATTTCAGGTGCACTTCGAACAACAGCAACGGCAGCATTGGAGATTATACTCCTGATTTTCCCCCTTGACATTCATGGGAAAAGTATCGCTACAAAAAGTGTACTAAGACTTAGGAGTCGGGCCGCTGAATAACAGCATACCTTGGTCACAGCAGAATACTGAAGATTTGTCTTGGAGATTATATAGGGGAAAAAACGTTCTAAACTAGCATTCCTAGCTGAGTGGAGTGGGATGGTAATCGCGTGACAGTTGACTCTGATGGATGTGTGAGTGGGAGCTGGGGTGTACTGAACATTTCCTCAAGTATAGGAATCGTACTGCCTACCGAACCAGTGTAGTGTATTGCAGGGGGATTTCCTGGCCATTTGCAAAGCACCAAGCAGCTGGTTGCTCACAACTTATATCGTACCTATCGACCGAGTCATCAGGATTTGTATTGACAGCTAAGCTGCAATCAAAGTTTTCGACTCGAGCACCATGAGATCGCGCCTAGTGCAACGGTCTAGCTGTGAGCGCGGAAAACTAGGTTTTAACCACAGAGTTATTCTCTGCTGGGTGCCTGGTCACACTGACCAAAAAGGGTTCCACTATGAATATATGTTTAGCAGAGAAACCCATAGATCGGCCCCTAGAATCATGTACATCAATGTACAGGCCTGCAAGCTTGCAAATCGCAGATGGGGAGAAGTGGCTGAGGAGGAACCGGAATGATGTGCGTAATCTTACTGCAGTTATTACGGGACACTGCGTCTTTGGCAAACATGTAGAGGACATGCAATCCCCATTCAATGACTTCTGCAGAATATGTATGGTTGAGGACGTTCAGCAGTTGCTGTGCGAATGCCCTAACCTTGTTAAGCGTAGGAGGAACACGTTTGGTAGCTGCTTTGTCAGCGAACTTCGGAATTAGCAAACAAAGAGTTGGGGGACATTATAAGATTCATTAACTCTTGTGGTTGCTTTTATCATACCCTCTAGCTCTTATATATCTTTTCCAGGCAGGGTTTCAATAAAGTGGCATCACAATGGACCATAGATGGTCCAAGTGTAGCTGATCGTACATGTTTTTTACAATGGCCGCCACTATAACTTAACCTAACATAACCTAATCTCTTTCAGTAGCTTGCTTTGGCCTATTTCTAATATGTGTCAGATTGAGGGCACTGAAGTATCTGATGTTGGTGTATTGTTTGAAATCGAACTGACTTTCCAAGAAGGATATTGGCGATATTATACTTATTAAGGGGTTACTAAACAGTGATATCTCTTGAATTAACTTATCTATATCATATGATCCAGAAAGCCATAATCGTTCGTGTGAATTGCACATTCCCAGTGTGTCCATTTTGAGCAAGTCATGCACGGAACCAAGGACTTGTTAACTTAGAATTTAAAAAATGACTCATTGCAATAAAGATAAGGCTAATCTTCTTCATCACTGCTATAGTGTTAATTATTTTCATTTACTATAGACTGTGCCACTGAAATCAGGTTGTGTTTCTTCAGGTTGTACGCCATTCTTCTACTCTTCAGCTCAGTACTATTAAAGTAAACATCCTTTCAAAGCTTTTTCCTGTCATCGTCACTAATCTTCAATACTTAGGAATCATGAATGAAGAGAGTTCTCCTGGTCTATTTTGGAAGCATTATCTTCCCTCACTTAGACCCGATCTGTAGAAGAAAGTTAAATTTCATATTCAATGACCGCATCCAATTTATTTTGGATTCAGAAGATTACCCTTCACCGTAATCCTTTACTAGGTATGTCTTTAGATGCCTATTTTTATCTATATAATTCCAATAAAAATCAGTATTCTGTAAAATTGTTTAAATTGTTTTTTAAACAGCGCTATATTAAAAAGTCAATTAGGCTTTTTTCTATTTTGTGTACCAAAAAGCTGAAAAATAGGAAGTTTTCCTCTTCTTTTAATTACAACTGTCTAATAATGGCACGATTATAGAAATTTATTCTCTTCAGTGTGCATTTAGTGCAGTCATTTGGTGCTCAAAGATGGGGTTACCAAGAAAGTTTTCCGGGATTTCGATGTGTTCTTTCCGAATTTTCACTTTGCCACCTCGTATAATTGCCGCTCGCGCCATCATATTAATAAAATGTTGCCAAAAAACCGTTTTTTGGCAATATCTCCTCTCCGACTTATTTTACAATGAAAATATTTATATATTAAATTAAACTAGAGAAAATTTCCTATAATTTATGTACTAATCTTTTTTATAACTTTTAAGGCTTTCGCGATTGCTTACTGACATTTTTAATACGTTTTCCGGATTAGCCGCAGTATAAATAAATTATTTAATATGTGCTGAAACAAGTACTCACCCCGAACGTTTCGCTTCAAGTTACATTGAGCGTGGTCACTGGGTAACTGCCTAAAATGTTACATACGATTGGAGCTACGAAGATTGTACCGGTGCGTATGCTGTTGCTGTGGCTAATGAATTTGTAGTTGCTGTTGTGCAGAGTTTTGCGAACAAACATAATTCACTACGTCACTTTTTAAGCCAAGCTTATTTCGGATTAACCCTGAAGATGTTTTAAGGATGGGATCCCAAGTTCGTAAAAGCTGGAAACTGTTGTCGCGATTGAAATTAAGTCGACGTTTTATTTCAATCGCCTCACGAACAAGACGAGGATTATAATAAGGCTCGCGAGCCAGGACTTCTGCCTTTTCAAAATGAATCCAATGATGTTCTGTTGGATGGTCCAGAATATGCTCGCAAATTGCTGATTTTTCCAGCTGGTTCTTGCTTACAGCATTTATATGTTCTTTTAGGCGGGTAGCAATACTTTTTTGTGTTTGCCCAATATAATATGACCCACAGCTACAATGGACTGCATATACGCCTGCTGTTTGGAGTGGAAATCGATCTTTTGGTGATTGCAGGTGATTTATCACCTTCTTAGGTGTCGTTTCAAAACTTTTCCCTCTCTATCTGTGACACCTCTAATATAGGGCAGGGGTGAGTACTTGTTTCAGCACTCATTAAATAATTTATTTATACCGCGGCTAATCCGGAAAACGTACTAATATTTTTTGTTGTGTACGAGCGCTGCAAAGTCTACTCCAACACGCGTGTTGACAGAAGGCCGGCATTTCAACGTGTAGTAAAATATTTTTCGTTAATATACGAAAATTCTCTTAATACTTTTCTAAATCCAACGATTGCAACACCTACGGCTACCAGATTCCAACCCTTATTCCTTTACGGATTCGTTTCCCAACAAAACAGTTCTTAAGCATAATAAAGTAAAGTAACTAATATTAAAAATCTTTGCTTTCTCAATAATTAGCCGCTATTAAAAGGTTTTATAACTAGAGGGCTGTTGAAGTTTCAAAGTTTTGAGGTATTCGAGTGTTTTGCCGAAGCTTCAAGGTTTTCGAATCTTAAATTTTACCCTCTCAGTAAATTTTATTAAAAATTTATTTTTAAAAAGTTTTTTTAATTATTATTTTGCCGTTTTAGGGTTCCGTACCCAAATGGTAAGAACGGGAACCCTATTACTAAGCCTCAAATGTCAATCCGTCCGTTCGTCTGTTTGTCTATCTGTCTGTCACCGGTCAGTATTTCATGAACCGAAACAGGTAGACAGTTGAAATTTTCACAGAGTGTGTATATCTATTGCCGCTATAACAATAAATAATAAAAATAAAATAAAATCAAAGGGGGCCCTTATACAAGATACGTGATTTTTACGGCGTTTTCTTCCCGTTTTATTCTCATTCATTATTGTTATCATAAGTAGGCATTTTTTTTTTCAAATGATTTTCAAATGACAATATTATTATTATTTTTTCAAATGACAGCATTATTTTTTCACATGACGCCTACTCTCATTTGAAAAAATAAATAAAAAGTAGATAGCGTTAAATTTTGTACGATGTTACGGAACTATTCGTGTGCTAGTCTGACTCGCACTTAGCCACTTTTTTATGTTATGTTTATAATAACAATTTCTACATTTTATCCAATAATCTGTAATTGCCGACACCATTCCAAGATTGGTCTCGAATAATGGTTAATTTTTGATTGATCAAAAATTTTATAATCCGGTATCCCGAAAATCCTCAGATATCGATTTTGAGAGTCGAATCGGACCATAAACATTAAATTCGTCTTCCATTTTAAATTTCTTAATTTTGAACAAGAAGTTTGTAATCCGCGACCTCGGTTGTCGAATTGGACTATAAACGTCAAAATTCGTCCTCCATCTTAACACTAAACCTACCGAAAGTACTTGTATACCTATACCTACCGCGCCCGGTCAAATTGACCGGTGATTAAAAAAAAGTTATCGTTTTTATTATTCAACGCAGATAATGGTTGATTTATTACTGAATGTATATAAAATAAAGAATTTTCATGAAATTTCGTCCAAATTTATTTTAATATAATTTCAATTATAATCTTAAAAAACTAAAACTTCATTTTTCCCAGAGAAGTACTCAAACTTATTATCATGCATATCTAAGATTATTTATAAAAAAATGGCTTCTTTCGCTCTTCTTATCAAATCGTATGAACCTCATAATTTCAGTGAAGTCATTTCTGCTCATTGTTTTTGAAAAAAAAAGTGGGGCCCCAATATTTATTCCACAAATATGAGACATCCAAATTTTTTGCTTCATATGTACCGCGGGCATATAGCACAGAAATAAAGGCATTTAGTTTTCTAGCATTTAGCTCCCACTTAGTGCCCAAAACACTAAATGCTTCTTCTTCTGTACATTTTATAATATGATGCATTATACGGTGATCAATGATAAGAGAAAATGCCGTCTTTATTTGTCCTTTCATTATATGTCGTTTAGTATATCCTGTTGGATCTGACATTTCCCTAAAAATATTATGAACTGGTATCCTGCCAGGCTTGGAACTTCCGTCCATTTCTTCCCAAACAGTTCCATCGACCGCAGTTTTGATGCGTTGGTCCTCTACATCTGTCTCACTTTCCGATGTCAATAAAAATTTCTTTCTTTTCTGCCCTGGATGCTTATTTATAATGTTCTCCTCTTCATTATAGCTGTCGGACTCTAATTCACTTGTTGTAAGTAGCTCTTTATCTGTTTCCATATATTTTTCGGTTCCAGAAATTTCTTGTTCATTACACTCTTCTATGTCCATTATTTCTTCTAAGTACTTTATAATTTTGGAACGTTCTGACATTTTTAGCGCTAATATCCACCACAGAATAAAAAACAATTATCCACCACAGAATATTACATTAGACAAACTAATAACTACAAAGACTGGGTAAGTAGAATAAAATTTTGCAACAACGCCTCGCCCACATATCAATCGACAATGCCTCGACGATACTACAACTTGCTGACGTAACCAAAGGGTAAACCATCAATGTCTCGCTTCAATATATAAATCAACGATGCCTCTATCTGATGTAGAGAAGCCCTCAATTTTTTCTTAGATTTTACTGGAAATTTTTTCTTTAGAATTTTTATGAATTATTGGAGATCGAAAGCAATGCCGCACTCCAATGTAAAATCACCGATGCCTCGACCTGATGTAGGGAAGCCCTCAGTTTTTATACCCTAGATAAAATCATAGGGGTATACTAAGTTTGTCATTCCGTTTGTAACACCTCGAAATAATGATGGTAGAGCAAAATGGATTGGACACCCATTCATAATATTAAAAGTTATTTAGATTTTTGCATGTCCGTCCGTCCGTCTGTGCGCATGATAACTCGAGAACGCGTATACCTAAAGAGCTGAAATTTTGTACACGGACTTTAAAAAAAAATGTAAAATTAAGTTCTAAAATGAAACAAATCGGGCAACTCCTTCGTGGGGTTGCCATATAAAAATTTCGTTTTCCGCTATATATTTGGACACTGCCTGAGAACGCATCAACGTAGAGAGCTGAAATTTTGTACATGATGTTTTTACTATATTAGCAAATAAAATGTTAAAAATGGACTAAATCGGGCAACTCCTTCTTGGTGTTGCCATATAAAAATTTCGGTTTTTTACGTATACTTTGAAAATGATCAGTCCAAGACATTTTTATTGTACTAAGAACTTCTGCAGAATACGAAATCCTATAAAATTGTTTATTACTGTTCTAGAAATATATGCGCAAAACAACTTCAAAATCAATACTTGAATAGATCGGTGACCATACGAAATTTAATACGGGCATTCATCCAGGGTATCATAAGAATTGGTCTTAGACGAATTCTAGCTTTTTTACTTGTTTTCTTAGAAATTTACTGGAAATTTTTTCTTTAGAATCCGACTTTGAGATAGGCGTTAGTTTGTTCTGCTATTATAAATTTAAAATAGTAAATAAAAAATTTTCTCAACCGGTCAAATTGACCGACCGCAGTAGGTAGGACACACAACAAATATTTCTTGGAAAAAAGAAAAGAAAACTAGAAGTAAATACTGAAAAACATATTGTATGTATATTTTAAGAAAAGTCATATATACTTTGATAGCGATATTATAACGTTTAAATATGTGCAAATTGTACAAAAGTTTGAAAACGGTCAATTTGACCGGTACTGGTACACCGTAAAAAATTTCTATTGAAAATTCCGCTACTATAATAGGCAACAAATTGCCAACAATGGTAGCGGAAATTTACACAACTTTATGCGCACTGCATAACCTTATGTAAAGCAATTTCGCACTGTATGTAATTTTACATTGTTTATGCATTTTTCAATTTCCGATGTAAAATGCGATATGTAAATTTACATCATGCTGTGGAACTAAGTTACATAAGTTTACTGTAATTTTACATTATTTATGAATTCTTCAATTCCGTATGTAAAGTACGCAATATGTAAATTTACCAATAGTTTTGTAATTTATTTCAATTGCCAATGTAATGTTTCGTACGGAAATTAATAAATTACATACATAAACAAGTAAAAAAGCTAAAATTGGGTTCAGACCAATTCTTATGACCATGACAATAATAAGAGATTAACAGTCAACACGTAATAGAAGTAATATTAGTTTCGATGCTAACAGCTACCTAAGAAATCATCATTTTAAAAATCAATAAATATTTGTAAGTATGCAGTATTTCCATGATTGAGTTTTTTGAGCGAAATTCAATAATAAAAATACTGCGTACTTTGATTTTTAAAACTGTTTTTAAGGTAACTGTTAGGATCGAAACTAGCAACATTTTTTTACATGTTTTATGACTGCACTCCACAAAATCAAACTATACACTGACCGGTGACCGCATTCTGATAAAATTTTCCGTATAATAATTCATAGAAACGCATCCTGATAAATGTATGAGCATGAGCAGAGTACTGAAGGAAAGAATAGGGATAAATGCAAACGTCACTACTTATGTTGTATTGAAATTTCCTTTTTAAATGTGGGGAATTCAATGCAAATTATAGTATTTTGTGGAATTTCACGCAAATTTACAGTACAATACAAAAGGTTTGTATGATTAAATGTAAAATCACAGTACTGTATGGAATTATACTCAAATTTACAGTACGATACAAAAGTTTTGTATGGTTAAATGAAAATCACAGTACTGTATGTAATTTTACACAAATTTACAATACGATACAAAATGTATATGTAATTAAATGTAAAATGACATAAATTATCTAAAAAATTACTTACTTTAGTTATTTTTGCAATTAAAAGTAGGAAATTTGCAGATTACGTAAAAAGTATTTAATTTCTTAATGATTATATGTATATACATACATTTTAAGCAGTAGTGACTATTTTAACCATAGTAATTTTCCATAAAGTTAGTTCATGATTTTTTACGGTGTAGATTTAGTGTTAATTTTATGTCTTAGGTAGTTTTATAAAAAAAATGCAGAAATGTGTTGTCATCAAAGATTTTAGGAAAAGTGCCTCAAACTTTAGTTCAATAATTCAACGAGAAGCTGACAAAAATAGTATTAGAAATGTTGAACCACAGTAACATGATAGTTTCAAAGATTCGATTTTTTTCCGTTTGAAAGTCAAAACTTCGGAAATTCTAATCTAAAATTTGAATAAAATCACGTAATATTACTGTGTATGTAGTTCTATTAATTGCGAATTAAAATTTTCTCACGAAACAACTTCAACTCTTGCTATAACACCTTGAATTATACAGAAGAAAAAAAAAACACATAGTCTCACTCAACCATTAATTAAATTCTAACTAAGTATTTCGAAAGCGGTTAGTTAACTTTATTAAAAACAAATCTCCATACCAATCAAGCAAGTAGTTTCCGAACAACATCCGTCGTCCCCATATTATTTAGACCACAACACAAAGTAAAAGTGGTCGACATTGGAACCAATCTGGCTAATCTTTAAGAGAAAATTCCAATCAATTTTGCTTCCCTATAATACCATGACATTTCGGGCTTCGCCTTCCAATCAAATTATTAGTTAATGACTCGTAAGCAATAAATCACAAACATTCTAGGAACGGGCCAATACTACCTACCTATAATTCCAGGGCTTATTTACGATGAATGACCAAGGTATTGTCCCTCGAAATTCTCTAATTACCTACAATTCGGTCAAGTTGAGGAGAGGCGAAACATTGATTCTTACCTAGAAGAATGATTGAAGTTGAAGTCAAAGAAAACTGTATTGCAGCTCTATAGCTAAGGTAGGTAAGGTAGGTAGTTAGGTGTGTGTATAGATTTCTTCTATAACTTGATTAAAGCAACGTCAGTCAGTCATGAGTATTACTGTACCTGTGCACCAGGAAGATGAGATAAGATTCTCTAATGCCTCATTAAGTTCGCAAGTTCACCTCAAAGAACGTCCGCAAAGCAAGTGCTTTAGACTTGCTAGAAACTTGGGTTGGGAGGCCAATGTCGAGTGTACCTACATACATACATAAGTATATGAGACGAAAGTGTGCGGATTAATCCGTGACTTGTGGTAATTCCCAGCAAATGACATGTTGGCAGCTTCATAATTTATTACTTGTGGTGATCGGTCGTCGGTCGATATATACCTACAGCTCGACTATTGAACTTAGTCTAACCGAGCCGAGTGAGTATCTGTTCCCTTGTTTTGCTTGCTTTTAACGTCAATTATTTATTAATGAACGTGAGAACTTTGTTTTTGTTGCGTGTATATCGAACGTTACGGAACTTTTTTCTTTTATCTAAACGAGAGTGGACATCATGGAAGACAACTTATTTTACCTGCAAACTTTACGTTCTGGATACAAACTAAATCAATCAGAAACAATTGTAAGAAGAAAATAATATTTAACTTTTTAAAAGTATTTCTGAATGAAAAGTTTTGATTAACTAAGAAGAATCTGTGATAAGAAATTGAGTGTTTCTATTTAAAATACAATGAAGTAGATGTGTGTATGTGTGTATGTGAGTCAGTATGTAATTGAGACCCGGCTAAGCGTTGCAAAATAACTTTGACAAACCTCCATCCACTTCAGAACCAAGACACATCATGTAAACTGATCTGAAGTAGTTTGGTATAAGTTAAAAACATTTTCCGTTGCCAATATTCAACTCTTAAACACCCCCATCCAAGTAGAGCCAGTAATAGTTTTAGCGTTGCCAAAAGTTGCGTTACGAAGTATGTGGTGCATACATATATGCTCAACTAGAAGCGTGAGTACGTTAATAATTTATTTAAATCTTTAGTTGCTATCTATACTCACAGACAACATACAACTAGGTAAGAAAATCTCCATATAAACCCGGATCACTTCTTCAAAGCTCTTTAACTTTTTACTCAACCAAAGAAAACAACATTTCAGTTGCGAAGAATTTATGTGGCATAATACAGCAAGAGAGAGATAGAGAGAATGTAGATATAGAGTTTCTATTAGAGCGCCATTAACTCATTTTAATTCGAGCGCTTTTTTGTAAGGTTTTCACATTTAGATGTAAGTTGTCTCCACTATAGTAGAGGACATAACCATCGTCGCGTGAGCATAATAAAAAAAAAAAGAAAGCTTTTTCATCCCTTTCCAACTGTGAGGTATTCTGCTAACTTTTTTACTTGCAAACGACACATTTGAGCGGAAAACAATAGTGCAAACTTATCCAAGCTGATTCACCTCACCAACTTCGACACAGTCCTGTAGAATACATGAGATCAGATTATTATACAGAATCTAATGGCAAAGATGGTAAGGTCATTCAAGTGTAAGTTGAACTGGAGTAGGTCTATTTTGTACTTTTTAGGGTTCCGTACCCAAAGGGTAACAACGGGAACACTATTACTAAGACTTCGCTGTCCACCCGTCACCAGGTTGTATCTCATGAACTGTAATAGTTGTTGAATAGTTGAAATTTTCACAGACTGTGTATTTTTATTGCCGCTATAACTACAAATAATAAAAATAAAATAAAATTAAAATTTAAAGGGGCCCCCATACAAGAAACGTGATTTTTTTCGGCGTTTTTTTCCTCGTTTTATTCTCATTCATTATTAATGTCATAAGTTGGCATTATTTTGTCAAATGACAGGATTCTTTTTTCACATCAGCCTACTCCCATTTGAAAAAAATAAAAACTATGTAATGTTAAATTTTGTACGATGGTACGGAACCCTTCGTGCGCGAGTCCGACTCGCACTTGGTCGGATATTTGGAACTTTGCCAGCTTTTATAGCAAATTTTTTGTTATTATTTTGTTGTTTATGTAAAGAAATGTGTAGGAACAGTATTAAAAAAATTTGAAAAAAAAAAATCTTCCCGCCAAAAATTGTTTCTAGATTTTCGCTCTTTAGATCGGCTCTAAATAAGTAGGGTTACGTCAGCTCGGAAAACGGGTTTCACCATTCGCCTCAGTTCGTAGAAATTTTTTTCCACTGCATACTTTTAGGGTGATGGTAGAAACCACCGGTGGGAGGGGGGGGGGGATGTTTCCAATACTGCATGTTGCATATCAAATTAAAGGTCTCCCCGAGTACTTTCGGGTGGTGTACTTTTACCGATTTGGCAAACTTTCTCGCCACGTTTCTGTCTCCGGAAACCCCACTTTCATGCACATGGGTCACATATACCCCAGCAAGTTATTTCTTCTATGGCCATTAGTGATCTATTATGAGCACTTTTCTCGTAGGAAGCTATTTTCAATGACACACCAATTCCACGCAATCACGAGAAGTAGAAAAGTCTACTTTTTTACCCAATATGCTCAAGCTACATCCGATCGCCAAAGCTTTCCTTGTCCGCTTAATTGATATAAGCATTATTAATAAAATATGTTCAGCGTATAATAATCCATCATTTAAGACATCTTTCGTGTCTATTTATGTCGGACCAAAACGATGTATGAAAAGTGGGTATTCCCCTTTACTCATATATAGCGTTTTAGTCCCTGTTAAATGATCATGATAGATTTTTAATTTTTTTAAGTCATCAATAATCGTTATCAGATGGTTAATATTATTCTCATCCGGAATAAATATTATTTCTTGGTTTCATTTTGATTTATTACAAATAAAAATGTCATTGTTATTTTTATTTTTGTTGATTAAGAATAAAAATCATAAAGTGATTTTTATTTTCCTGGTCGACAAATAAAAATCGTCAAAAGATTGTCTTTTTCAGTCCAAATATAATACTCCCACTTATGTTTGAATTCATAAGTAATCAGTCAAGATAAAAGTTAACTGTAGTAATTACTGCAAAATACTCTCTGCGTATTTTCATATGTTAAATTTTTGGTTACTTATCTTTAGATTTCAAATCTTATTTCAACATCTGAGCACCAGCACCTATGATATTACTTTGCACAACGCTGTAATTAGTTCGTGATTAGAATTAATCATAAAAATCACTTAGTGATTTTTATTTGTCGATCAAGAAAACAAAAATCACTGCATGTTTTTTATTCTTTATCGAGAAAAATAAAAATCAGGATGTGATTTTTATATGTGATCAGGAAAAATAAGAATCAGGAAATAAATTTTTAAATATTATTCATCTCATAACGATTATTGATTTTTAAAGTAAAATATAAACATAATTGGTTTACTATGATTTTTATATTATTAATCATAAATTTTATAATTTTACTAGCATTGAATGGAGCACCTTAATAGCAATAAATAGGTGTAGAAGAGTTTATAATTCAATAAAATGAGAATTTATGCTCTGTTTTTAAATATTGATGCTTAACCTTACGCTTCCTGACTAGCCAAAAGCAATTTTGAGGGCTCTTTTTATGACATCCGAGATTATGCGATAATATTTGCCTAAGATCTTTATAGGAATATTATATTAACGTATCCCAGTACATCATATCTCGCTGTCAAGAGATATTTTTGCGACCTCATCAATCATCAACGCATTTAGGTGGAGACCAAACCAGTTTTCGTACACTGGTTTGTTATGTATAAGATTTCGGTTTATGCGGTCAAGTAGCATAACCTCAAGATAAAAAGACAACAACTGTCAAAAGTAAGCAAGATGGATCTTGAAAACTTTTCGAAATTTTATTTAATTAATCGCGTGAAATTGAGGAATGGGAAAAGAAAGAGATTTCTCAAGTGTCTAAGGTGAGAATTTTTAATGCATTTTTCTGTATGCTTTACTGACTCATCACTATTTTTATTTTAGTGAATATCAATAAATTGTGGAGGTATTCCGTTTCCACAAATTGACCGTGAAGAAAATTCTCTATAAGGTAGTAAATGCAATTGTTATATTTATTATGCCAACAGTAGTTTATATGCAAAAAAATAACAAGCAGAAGAGATTTCAAAGCTAAACACGGTCTTCCTCAAAATTACTGGTTTCATTGATGGCACCTGTGTGTCCATTATTCCACTTTCAATTGGGAACTTTTAAACGGCTACAGATAACACATCGGATGTAATAGATCAAATTACAGAGAATAGTTTATAGTTAATAGTTTTTATAAGAAAAAAGATAAAAAAAAAAGAAATAATAAAAAAATCCGAACTTCTTAGGTTAGATCACAATAACTCCTTAGAGGAGAGGAGTATGGGGTTAGTTGAGCAGTCGTTAAAAAGGTTAAGAAGTTCTACATATAATCAGCCCCTTTTGCTACCACTGCCTCAAAAGAAAAAAACCCCACCACATCCCGGACGTCTTATTATTTAAATATGATACGGATTGTCAATTATTTTTGTGGGATGTATCTATAACGGTCTAACTAAGTGAAATTAGCAATTATATAGACCGCCACACATGAGTAACACTGGGCTATTGATTGATAATTCCTTTCATAGCCCAGTCGTCACATATATGTGACACATTTGATTAAAAGCAAATGAATAAAATTGGAAAGGAAAAGCAAAATAAAAACTTTTTTCAAAGTGAAATACACTTTATTTATTTGTATGGTACATTTTGAAATATTTTTCTATACATAGCCCAATTGGTAGTCCTGTAGCTGTTTTACATATTTCGCAGGTATACATAGTAGCTGTGCGCTTTTTATTGGTGCAGCATACACGGGATCTAATTCTTTTTTCTATTTTTTTTTTAAGAAAATGTTGTATATCTGAAGTGATCATTTGATCTGCTCTGATGAGTCCCGACATATTCACATTGTAATCAGCAACTATGCAGGGCTTATTTACTACTTTCCCACTTCTGCACCATATTTCAGGAGTACACAATTCGTGTATGTTTTTATACCATATTTTACCTTTTTTTAGTGGAATATATTGTCTAAATGCTAAATGACCTTTACGTAAGAGTAAAGCCTCATCTATTAAAAAGTTCTGTCTCGGATAGTATATATTTTTAATGTTTTCCAACACATGATTCAACACTTGATCAATTTTATGAAGATGGTTTGTTTTATCTGCCGTATCATCGTAAAATCATAATCAACGAAGTATTGCTTGCTTCGAAACGATTTTTGGACATCGGTTTTCCAAATAAAGGATGGTAATAAAGAATATTTGTGCTCCAATATGACTTGAAATTAGGCATACGGGGCTATTTTCTATCATAATGCACAATCCCAAGAACTTCATCATTTCATCTGTTGTCACATCGGTCAACTTTTTAAATTTGAGTCTCTAGAAACATATGTAGTTGTCCTCAACACTTTAGCGTGGATATTTGTCCACTGCACGATTTTCTCAACCAACGCAGAATCAAATAGTAGTGAAAATACATCAAAAGAAGTAGTATTGACCGATAAATTTACTTTCAATCCCTCTTGACCAGTGAAATTGTGTAACACGGGATCCACATCTGTTTCTGACAAATTCATATCACTTCTAGATAAACAGATTTCTTTGTTTCTACCATAACTGACATTATCGTCTCCACATGTAGTAATTGACCAGGATTATATACGCAGATCTTTACATTCCGTGAAATTATTATCACTTGGTTCATTTACTTCACAAATTATATCTTTAGCATCTTTATCACTCGATCGACTTATTGCGAAGATTATACATTTTTTGGACACAAGAGGTATGCTGTATTGAAAATTACGCATTCAAATACTATTTTATTATTGAATATTATGCCTATATATTATTCCTTTATACCCCGGATTCCTTACTCAATTTCGAGAAATAAAATGTATGGTAGGAGAGGGGTGTTGGCAGGGGGGGGGGGATTACAATTTTGAGCACTGTTTCCACTTTACACCCTGTAAATTTCTTGATCAAGGCGAGATTTATCTCAGGTGATTGCGAAACGTCTAAGCTTTGCAATGAATGCGCTACTGTCATCTTCAATCTTAAGTTGTGGTACGTCAAAGTCCAAAAATTGGAAAAAAAATTCCTATTTTTTTTTCAAATTTTAACGATTTTCCCGCCAAAATACATGATAACTATACAGGTTATTTACAAGATTTGGAAACCCCGGAATGTTACCTTTAATATGACTTTGTACATGTACCTACCTAAATGCAACCGTTTTTGAGATATTCCCGTTTCTATGATTCATAATTTCATTAATTTTGCTAATTTGCTTGGAATTGCATAAAATTAGGCGCGATTTCTATTGTTATTGGCAAAATTAACGAAATTAAGTATCATAAAAACGGGATTATTTAAAAAACGGTAGCATTTAGGTAAGTACATGTGTAGGATCAAATGAAAGGTAATATTCGGAGGTCTCGAAATCTTGCAAGAAAGTGCTATCTTTATCATGCCTTTTAGCGGGAAAATCGTTAAAATTGAAAAAGATATTGCGAAATTTTCCAATTTTTTGATTTTGATGTCCTATAAATGCCGACGGAAAGGGGATAGAGAGATGGTTGGGAATGTTTTGGAAGCTGTAGAGGGTTTACTATCACTTCATAAAATCATCTTCATAGGGTGTATAACAAGAAAGTTACATGGTATTAGGATAAAAGGCACCCAAAATCACAAAACGTCTCTCTTCCAATACAGTTTATTTTTCAAAATTGAGTGAGGAATCCGGGGTATAAAGGAAATACGGTACGTATGGGACACCCTGTATATGAATATTATCTAATCCAATTAAGATTTTGATATATTTTCCTGATACACAAATTCTATTACTTTTGTTCAACGTTCACACAGAAAAGATCAATCAGCTACTAAACAACCAAAAATGGATTTCATCCTTGAACAAGAACATCTTATAATGTTTGTTCAGGAAACATAGAGCCCCTGCGACTATTTTATTGTTTTATAACTCAGCCAATCTGCCTGCAGTACCACTTAGTGCAACCAATTCAAAAATACTTAGAAAGAACTCGTAGCATATATTTGTGATGCTCAGACCCAAGGTATATAGAGGAGAAGGTATTCTCATTAAAAATTTTGTACTAGAACTGTGACGTGTTTCGTCCTATAACGTATATACATTTCTATTGGAAAGACAGAGAGATGAGAGAGAAAATTGTGTTCTCTGTACCGTACTTTCCTATACATTCGGACATAAATGGTGGAACGTGGTTCGTAATAGGAATACCTTGTATCTCTGTACCGTAGCTCAGACCTATAACGTCCTGTATCTATTTTATTGTTTTCTTACATAACCCACATATTTGTGACGCCAAGCTCAGCTATGAAAATCATGCCGTCACATATATGTGACTCTGGTAGCGAAAGAGTTAAGATAGTGACCATGTACTTTTTAAGATAAAGGGAGTTTTGTGAAAAAAATAGATTTTTTCTTAATCACCCTGTAACTCCGAAACGGTTGATATGGACCCCCTGCTATACAATTTTTTGTTTGGCTTGGTGAGTACTATCATCTCCTATGGATCACCTAGGTGGAAACACCCTGTATACTTTACCTGGAGTATCATTTTCCTCTGGCTTATTTTGGGTAATGATTTTTCCAGCAGTAGTTTCAATTCCACAGTTCATTGAGTAGGCTACTCTGGGAACGGCAAGAAAATGGTGTGCGCAAAATCGTTCGCCAGGAAAGTTGCTCGCCAGCAACAGATATTAATTTTAAATTTTATGGAATTTTATATTATAAATTGGAAAATTACTGGGAATGCAGACTGAATTGTATAAATATAATTATTATACAGATACTAGGAGTACTTAAATGTAAATAGTGTTGTAGTTCGGGAAAAGTGTTTTGAAATCAAACTCTTTAATGTATAAGAGAAAAAGATGTTCATTCAAATTAAGTCAGGTGCAAAGTAAAATTTTATTTTGTAGAAATAGAAATATTTATTTAGGAGTACTGTACACAAGAGTTAATAATCTTTTTTCGTACATTAGATTTAAATGTGCTAGAGATCGAGTTTTAAAGGCTAACAGATCATGAATATAATTCATAATAGCAAAGGAGTAAAATAATATTATACTATAAGTACTTCAATGTGCCGCTTAAATGCACCGATAGTGCCTGCAATTTGGAGATTCAAGGGAAGGTTATTCCATAGACGGGCAATTTGGACAAGATAAGAACCTTCCATGTAAGATTTATTGAAACGTGGAAGCAATATTACGTTGTAATAGTGTGAACTGGAAAAATTCTCGTAAGTATCTAGGTCGATCATAATTAGTTAGATTATATACGAAAACTAGAGCATGTTGACGCAAGTAAAGTAAGGAAACAGTGGACAGCCAAGCACTCGAGATCGAAATGGCCAAACATGGTCAAACCTGCGAGGTCCATAAACAAAGCGGATGCAATCATTGAAAGCTATTTCCATCTTACGGGCACAGAAACTATCCAGTTTAGGAAATATAACACTACCATAACTGAAGTAGGCCATAATTAAAGCTTTAATTATTCTGAGGTGGTTTTCAGTAGATAGGATACTCTCTGAGAGCCAGAGACTTCGAAGCCCTGCATAAACTTTTCTGATAATGCTGTTAAAGTAGTCGCAACACTTCATTTTGCTATTTGAAATAATACCAAGAGGCAGCGAAACGTTGTTTAAGACTATATATATATATGGTATATCAGAAGAATTTAATTTATGATTGTAGAAATAAATACAGTGAGGCTTGATAGGATTTGAAACCAACTGATTATTCCTCGAACAGAAATTGATTCTGTTGAGATCACAGTTAATCCGATCAATGCAGTCTTCTAAGAGCCCAATAGGTTTATTGAGATATAACTGGACATCGTCCGTATATAAATGGATATTCACATCCTGGAGAATGTCAGGCAAGTTATTTATAAACAGACTGAAAAGCAAAGGACCCAATATAGAACCTTGAGGGACCCCGCTTATTAGTGGTAGTACAGTAGATAATATTTCGTTGGCTTTGACTGGCTGTTTACGACCGGTCAGAAAGTTGTTAATTAAAACAACGGCTGTGTTGCTAAACTTGAACGAGTTTACTAGTTTATCGAGGAGAATGCAGTGATTCACGCTATCAAAATCCTTAGAGAAATCTAAAAGTACTAGGATCATGAAATGGTCTTGGTCTAGAGCGCTTCTTATGTCAGAAGTTACTTTCAACACAGATGTCATAAGCTTTTCAAATACTTTGGATATAAAGCACAAAATACTAATTGGGCGAAAGCCGCTGCAGATTCCGGAGAGGATTTCTTCGGAATGGGTGTGACTGTTGCAAACTTCCAAGCACTGGGAAAAGAACACGAATTCATAATATGTAGCAGACATTTTCCGATAAATGGGAACAACATTTTAATGAACCGTGGTGGATAGAAATAATTGTTAACGATTATACAAATAGAACATTGATCGAATTTCTACGTGGCATAGCTCAAATTATAATTATAATTATTATTGTCACTTAACGAAAATATTGTTTTGGTTATTTAATTTTTGTTTTAATATTGTTTTGTTTTTATTGCGAACGATTAAAAGATCTGCGAGCAACTTTCCTGGCTAGCAATTTTCTGGTAATCCAAAAAAAAAAAAAAAATGACTTCGATCTTTTTCATGAAGGGAAAGGCAATTTCCCTGGCACCGCTTTTTGAATATTTTTGTTTTATATTAAATTAGTACCTACTTGATTTACTTTTCTCTTATATCAGTTTGAATTTAGGTCGTGCGTAAGCTTACAAAAAACATCTTTTAGTGTATAATTTTTTTCATTTATTTGTTCGTGTACCTTTTGTTCAATACACAAGTCCAATAATGTTGTTGTTTCTTCAAAGCTCCAACGATTCATATTAGGAAGTTCTGTTCATAAATACTGACCAAATGTAAAACTCTAATGCTTCGTGGTGTACTTTGAAGTAAAGGGTTTTGCAATAAGAGGTGTTATTTTAATTAGCCCGCTATTTCGGTGGAAGTCACATTTGGAGCTGTCATTTTTTGACATTTGACAAGTAGAAACTACGCCATTAATAAAAATGGAATGATACACGATTCAACAACGCATTGAAATTATTAAAATTCACTATAAAAATGGTGAAAATGTGGCAGAGACGGTTCGTAAAACTCGAACATTTTTGGGTCGTCGTGAAGCACCTTGTCGGACCGCAATACAGAAATAGGTAGAAAAATTCGAGCTGTCGGGACAAGTTAGTGATGTGAAGAATAAAACCCGTGCATGTCGCTCAAGAACAGCCGAGAATATTGCTGCTGTAGCCAAAAGTGTTGAAGAAAACGCAGGTTTGTCCATTCCTCGTCGTTCTGTGGAATTAGGCATTCCACTTGAAAGAGAAATTCTACGCCAACAGCCCAGCGTCGAATTAAGACCTCAAAGATGGAATTCGTGAGGCTATCGCGGACATAGGGCAGCTACTTTGCGATTTGGTTATGCAAAATTTCATGAAAAGGATATGGTCCTGTAGGCGTGGTCGTGGTGGTCATTTATCTGATGTTATTTTCCATTATTAACGGCATACCTTCTTCTTTATAATGAAATAAAGATCCGATCATTTATCTAAAAAAATGGCATTTTTCTTTGAATGTCAAAATAACACCTCTTATTGGAAAACCCTTTATTAGGTTTTCGGAATTTTAATTGCATGTAGTTTATGCGCGCTTACCAAACTGGGTTGGAAGCATTTGGTCACAACCATTTAAAGGTACCAACTAATTTGGTGCGTCTTGTAATTACGCGGAGGAAAGAAAAATCAGTACTTTTCGATCAACTTGGTCTCCGCCGAAACGTACGTATCAAATCAAAATTCGGCCGATAGAACTTCTCCATATTGCCATCCTCTTTATGCACTATTGGTGATAGATTCATTCCATATATGTAGAAGCCTTTGTTTTCCGAATTTTCAAGGCGTGGTTCTTATCTATGCGTCTGTCGATTGTTCAAAGTCTTTCCTCAGTGATGCTTTTTCTATTGAAAGACAAACATTGTATTCTCGAAAAACTCCTTCAATGTAGCGCAAAGTACAGAGTGCTTACTTTTTGTGGCGTAAGTATTCTTTCAATCATGGTAAGAAGTAAGGCATGTATCATTAATTTTCTTAATGGTTAGGCATATTAAGGATGCTACTTCTAATTTGCTCATCTAGTACCTTTTTCATAGTTTTCAAAAAAAAATGATATAAAAAGTGACCAGACAGTATAATTTGGTTTCGCGCTACAAAAATCTGATATGCTGTTATCTATTTTTATTCAATATTCAATAATTCTATAACTTAGTGGCTACATCGTACACAATAATACATAGTGTAGGAGTATTAAAATACCTATTAATTTCAAAGCAAAGCTCTTGTAAGACATACCTATAAAATCTTTCAAACGACATCTGTTGTGCTACCTTGAAAACAGATTAAAATTCAATGCACCCACCATGCATCCCCTTTATAAAGTAAATCCCCTTCGGTTTCATTCTATTTGATTGTTCACTGATTTCAGATTGCATAATTCAATCAAAAAAGCTTCTCTTTTAAGGAATTGTTCAAGTGTAGGAAAATTAAATTTAAATCGCGCGCTTTTTAGAAATTCATTACACGCCCGGGTAAAATCTCAAAAAGGTAATCCCACTGGAAGAACAAATCACTGAAATGCAACTGTCTTAAAAACCCACAGGCCGCAGATATTTTTATGAGCATTACAAAGTCGTCGTGGCAGCCGCGTCGGGTATTAGAATAGTACAAAAAAAAAAAATGCAAATCGAAAATGCAAAATCAAGAACAAGTGCAAGCTGCAGCAGCTTAGCAAACATAAAAAAAAAAAAAAGATGAAAAAAAAAGCCATCGCCTTCAAGAAAGAAGTGGAACATCTCATTATTCCACGTCTCCGTAAATTCTTACACCAGTTCGACGATATGAAGTGGTCGTAGGTTCGGCGGAATTGGTGAAGCGGATAAATATTTGAAATTGCGCATATTTCAACTTTTTATTAAGCCTCGGACTAAAGAGATTTATTTTAGTGATAATTTTAAAATTCAGTGGCGTAGGCTGTAAACTGCGCCTACAGCTATACATATTCAGAGGCAAATAAAGATCTGGTCGCGGTGTGGTGGGTTTTATTTCGCTTTGAGACAATTTATGAGTTCTTGCTGTGGTGTTTTTTTTTTGTTTTTATTATCTTGCATATCAAGCTGTCGTTTGTTGACTTTTATGACAGAATGTGGGTTCATTTTATCTAGTCTACAAGCCAAAAACAATATAAAAGCAATTATTAAGATTTGCGCTATTTTGAAGGTCTGAAAAGTGTGTATGTGTGTGTGTGTGTGTGAGTGCGCAATACGCCTAACTATTTTACCATAAGAATCCAGTCACTTTGCGCCTACATAATGAATTTCAAACGGATATTAGCAATTTGTAGCAGTTCTAATCATCCATCGATAATTACGAAAATTTTATGCAATAATTACTAATGAAAACACCGGTGGTGTTTGGCTTAACTTGGAGTAGATATATGCGCTTACTTTCAAGTGCTATATTGCTATGCAATTAATACGATTTCGCTCAAAATAGTCTACCCGGCTAGCACTAAATCCAGTGATTCGTAACCGTTTTGATAACGCTACTCGACGAACATACTAGCTCTTTGCCCCTTCTTGGTCCGCAGTATTTCATGTCAAACAAGGTGCCGCGAGCAGGTATATAAAATAACGAATTGCTCGGGAAAAAAAAATTAATACAATTCGCAATAATTGCAACATGCGCAGCGATGAAAACTGTGAGAAAATCTCATATTCAGATGGTCAATCTGAAATCAAGATTTGCTTTAAGTCCCTCTATGGTGTGGCTAGAGGGCGGACTGAGTTGCAGATAGAACGACATTATCGACTTCAATGTTCCACGATTTTGCATCTATGCATGTACGAATTCAATTGGCTTTTTCTATGGACTATGGGCTGCTAAGCTTAGAGAGAGGTTTATTTTGTGATTGTTTATCGTTTATCCAACTGGTTTGTTTTGTTTTTGTTTTTATTCCAAATATTATATATAAATTCTCTTAGCAATAAAATAAAAAAAAAAACAAAAAAGATTTTAATGCAATTTTCAGTCATGCGATTTCTTTAAGCCTCAGATCTATTTGCTGTCTGCCGCTATATTCGTAGATTTCGTGTGAATGGATTAAGCTAATCTGATGCAGTTTTTCGATTGCATTGTGAAAAAAGACTTTAAATTGATGAATGCTTTGTCTATAACTATATAAGAATATATAAAACAATTTAAGCCAGAAAGGAATTTGCAGGACTTGAAGCTTGAAATTATTTAAAAGATTTTTTAATTAAGTCTAAATGGCTGCATGTGTTATTCAGCATACGTCAGCAGAAATGTTAAATCTCCTTATGTAGGTGATGATATGATGCCGTGAAAATTAGAAATATAGTAAAGCGCCATCTACACTAGCGTCATCCCACCCATGTTAACCTGTGGCTCTGTAGTGTATTGGAAGGCAATGGAATTCATCAATCATCCCAAGATATTGGAGAAAATTCAAAGATTGTGCCTATTTATCATATATACAGACGACTCCAAATCGGAAGAAATCACCGGAGAAGGTATTCTCTGCGAGGAGCCTCATGTGAAAGTTGCCATACATCTTGAAAGCCATTTCACGGTTTTCCAGACAGAAGTCAAGGCCATCTTTGAAGCAGGAAGGCATCTCCTTAATCTATTCGAACAGCCAGACAACTGTCAAAGCCTTGTCAAAACATAACTCCAAGCTTGTATTAGAATGCATATCCACCCTGAACTCCTTTTCTCGGAACAACAGGGCAGGGTACTGGTACTTTGGGTGCCAGGTCATAGAGATATTAGCGGAAATTAAAAGGCGGACGAGCTTGCTGGTCTTGGTGCAACCTCGCAAGCATCCTCCATAGCAACCTCGCAAGCATCCTCCTCTACAATTGGAATCGCAAAAAATCGCCTTATTTCTAATATCTCAGCCTGGGCCGACCACCAACACAGTCACCTTTGGTTAAGTGATCCTTTAGGTAGAACTATAATGGAGCTGTGGGGCAGACCTAATCCACAAGAAATAAGTAAACAACTGGGGTTAAATAAGCCAATCCTGAGAACCCTGATTTCAGTTCTCACTGGGTACTCTCGTCTCAGAGATCACGTGCACAGGATAGGGTTTGTTGCTGACCCTGTATGTAGGGAATGCGGAGAGGAATCTGGGACTCACTTTCTTTGTCACTGTCCAACTCTCTCGAGAAAGCGTTATATATTCCTTGGGTCACACCGCCTGGACGAGCTGCACGAAGCTGGCAAGGAGAGCTAGGAGTCAATACTCAAATTTGTAAGAGCATCCGGTTGGGATCTATGAGGAATAACTCATAAGTCTGGAGGGTGAACTATGGGCCTTTTAAGGCCTCGTTCCAGAGCCCCTGTTAGGTGTCTCAACTTCCATTTGCGATCAAATCAATCAAAAGCGCCACGACTCTCTATTTTTTTGACTACTAACATCTAGAACTGAAAATCCGTCAGGTTTTACGTGTCATGAAGTAAATAATGTGGAGTGCTACTTGTATTTAAAAATCTCGACTTCTCACAACTTGGGAGTTTACGAATGTGATACCTATTCCTAAGAAGGTTGCGGCTCCTTTGCTCGCCGGCTTAAGACCCCTTAGTTTGCTTTATTTTCATATGAAAGTTTTCGAAAAACTGTTTTATTTTGGTAGGTTTAACATTATTTTCTATGGCAAATAATTTAAAGAGCTGTTGGTATTCTCGTTTTCGATCAAAACATAACCGTGCTGCAACTGCTCCTCTTAAAGTGACAATAGATATTCGCTAACGCACTCGATAAATGGGAATCTTCGATTTTAACACCTTCGAATGTTTTCCAAAGCGCTTTTGTGACTTAGAGTATGCTATAAAACCCTGATCGAAGAATTATCTAATCGTTTTTGTTTTAATTTCTCTTTGTTTGTATTTTCTTTGAAGTGAACGCTTCAGATGAAAGGGTTTGCTCTCACTTCTTTTCTCTAAAAATTGGGGTTCCTAAGGGATCTATTCAAGGCCCTCTGCTTTTTAGCCAATACGTCAATGATATGTGTGAGATAGTACACAATGTTAATTTTCATATTTATCCAGATAACATTATCGAACAGATGACCTCGCTACCCTTTATAAGAATGAGGTTCGCAATATGGGTGTTGTTCTTAGTTCAAAGATGACACGCTGCGATCACTTAATAAGATCGATTCCCGTTAAGTTGTCTCCCGTTGCACTAGACAGCTCAATGTTGTGTTCAACGACTTCATAAGATTATTGTGTTTGGTTTGCGTAGATTTGAACACGTATCTAACCTTGATTATAAACTACTTGGGTATTATTTGGATATTTATTTCAAGCGAAGAGGTTTATTTTTCTCTTATAGCCTTCTAACTACTGCACAGCCACAGTAGTGTGATTCAATTTCTGATTTCAACTAGGGAATATAATCTTCTTATTCCACGATTTATAACTTTTAATCTCGACGGTTCCTACATTGTTCAGCTTACTCGACTTTGTAACCACGATTAACCAGAGGGCTTACTTTCACCTTCGGCACATTCAGGAAATTCGTCGTAGGTTTTTTCGATCGAATCTTCCTCACATACAGGTGACTCACACAGACCTTGTAATCTTTTTAAAATATCGTGAATCTCTATGTAAAGCCATTTTCGGGCATTGACTTAAGTGATTGCCACTTCCAAATTTATCTAAAACTCTCTGACACTCTCTCACACCAGCCCGGATTTTTTTTATAGACGACTTTATAGTAACCTGAGCAATCAGAGAAGATACAGACTTAATTTTTATTCTGCAGATTTGCTTAAGCTCTCTGAGGTGTATGTGCTAATCGCGTGTTGAAAAGCATGAAAACGAATTAACGCGAATTGAAAATTCTTCCAGTTACTGGAATATATATTTTTTAGGTAATGATTTCTCGAATAAATGGTTTCTCAATTCGTTTGTTTAAAATCTTGTTTCGACTATCAAAACTTTATAACTAGAATTTTGTCTCAAGATTTTGATAAGTTTTGGCTGACATTTTGCATGACGAAGTGAACACAGGACCTTAGTAATGGATGATTTGAAAACATTGATCTTGTTTGTATATTTTTTACCTATGTGAAACAGGGTTTTCATCTATAGTGGCATTAAAGTCTAAATACAAAAATTGTCGATTATCACTTGAAAATATAGTTTATGTCTGTGTGTTTTCAATATCCGTCTAGGTATAGAACAGATACAAAAATATTTAACCTAACAATACATTTTGGTTTAACAATGACATAGAAGACAAGAAAGCTGCATTTCAGGCATGGAATCTGTGCCCTTCAATGGAATTGTGACAGATCTATAGAGTGGCACGTAATACCTCCAAATCTTTCTATTATTCAGCGAGCTAAGTTCCAAGTCGACCAAGACAGAAAATCTTCACTAGTCGAAAGGGTAGTAAAAGTTTCTGGTCTCTTGTTAAAACTGTCAAGAACAACTTCCGCGGAACTACAGCAACTACATTGCACATGGTACATGGCATCATTGGACAAAGCCAATTTGGTTACAGCTAAGTTTGCTGCGAATTCTTTCTTACCGCCTTCTTCGCACGCTCCTCCGAAATAACAGTCAAAGACGGTTACATTTCCGCATAAGGAAGCTCTTCAAAGTACTCGTGAGTCTTAATGTATCTAAGGCTGCCGGGCCTGATGGTATTTCGACCCTGGTACTTAAGTGCTATGCCTATTTTTTAACTTATCCTCTACGCATACGTTTTCTCCTGTCATATTTCTTTATACCCAAAAAAGAAGAGACAAGTGATCCCTGAAACCATAACACTTACTCCGATTCTTTCGAAGGTTCTCAAAACACTCATCAATACCCAATTGATGAAAAATTCTAGAGACAAATCATCTTATTAGCGATCGCCAATAAGGTTTTTGTACTGGCCGCTTTTCTTACCGAGCGTTAGAATCAATTACTCCATAATTTTGGTGAACATGAAATCATCGCATTAGATATCTCGAAGACCATCGATAGAGTCTGGGATTCTGCTACTTTAGCTAAACTTCAAGCATTAAGTCTTAGTTTCTTAAAATGGTTTGAAAGTTTTCTTTCCTGCCGATCAGTTCAAATTATATTGGACAGAATTACTTCTGACAGTTTTATAATCAATGCCGGTGTACCGCAAGGTTCTGTGCTCTCTCTACTCTCTTGCCCATTTTTATTATTAATCTACTAGCTGTCACTTCAATCGAAGTCGATAGTACCCTTGATTTTATGTACTCATTCGACTCTATAGCTGATATCCGTGGGAATGTTATAGTTGTCAAACAAAACCACATATTCAGTTCACTAACAATACTCGCTTGGGGCAGAACGTATTCCAACATCTGCTCAACTCATTCCCATCGATGCTGATATCTTGAAGTCACCATATCTTAACATGTTAGGCCAACAGTTTTAGTTGGTCCGATCACATTTTTGGTATTCCCAAAAACGCAATGAAATGCTTGGGCTTTACTTTATCAGACTTGGCGCAAGTCTACAAATCTCATATCAGGGGGTGAATCTGATCTTTTGTCATAGCTTAGCCGTATATTTCAGTCATATATTTTGACATTTCACAACAAATTTGACGTACTTTTATATTCATCATATTCATTTAGAATTATCCTTTTCATCAACCACAAAATAAACTAAAATGAATTTGCAATGAATAAACAAATTAGTCAATTGCTTCTGAAGTTGTGACAAAAATTATAAACTATTGTAAATGGATATTCTACACCAACTTAGAGCAATACAGGTGCTTAAATACGAAAAATATTTTTAAATTTGTAATGTAAAGTACGACAAAAGATCAGAATCACCCCCTCCCCCCCGCCTAGATTATAATATAATTCTCCTTTTTGGGTAGGGGCAGGACTGCACTGCATTGTCCGCGTTAGACAAAGTCCAAAAAAGGCCTTCCGGTTTTTAGTGATGACATATCAATAGCAACTATTGATTCCCTAGAGTATGTCGGATGTCTATCTCTATTTTATCGCTACTTCTATGGCTTTTGCTCTGATGGAATCTCTAGCCTGATCCCTTGTAGAATTGTTCCTATGCGCACTAAACAAGCTGTAACTCGGGGTCACTCTCGCACCCTTAAAGTCCAATTTGGCCGTACTGTGAATTCTGTGATTCCTTCGTAAACAGAACAGTACGAATGTGGAACACTTTTCCATCCTCTGCGCCCCCCCCCCCCCATATTAGCCGCAAGTAAGCATTCAAGCGTAATGCACACTGTCTGATCTTCTTAGCTCAACTCAATAATCCTCAATTCCATACCCTGTCTTCCTTTCCTGCCAAGGATTTGCTATGGCATCATAAGGTATCTCATAAATCTGGCCCACTGTGATCCGCAGTATACTTGGATGATAATTCTGAACTCTTGTTGTTTAGTTTTGGGTAGGCATGTGCAATCTCGTTACTTTTTTTTACTCATTCGTTACTGCACGAAAAATATTCGTTACTTTTAATTCGATACTTCCTAATTCGGTATTTTACGTAAAATACTCTTCAAGCAGCATACTCGTACTTATTAATTAAACAATCTTTTTGTGAAAAGGAGTATTTAATTAAATATGAAAACAATAGTACCCAATTAGAGTTCAAGAATTAAAAAATAAAAAACAAAACATTTCAGAAGAAAAAAAATAACATTTTTCAGAAGTGAATTAACAGTTTTTAAGAAATACTTTGATTAGCATAGAGGAAGATTAATTTCACAACATTTGCAGATAAAACTCGATTCCTTCTATCGCTTATAACTAGTTCTGCTGTAGTCGAAAATATTCTCTCAGAAGGAAGAGAAGTTGCAACTGATCCCAAATATTTTGTTGCAATTGCCCTTTGCTCTAGAAATTAAGTGCGTGTAACTCATGCTGGATTCTCTGATAGTTTTGGGAAAAGTGAGAATTTTATTTTATAGAAGTTATAAAAATTTCAACACGTTGACCAAAGCGCAATTTTTGTTTTCTTAAAAAATTGAGGTACACTGTAAAAAATATTAGCACTATTGCCTAAAATGTAGAGAATACTCCCTCAAATTTAGGGAAAAAACATATATTTTAGGGTATATTCCCTAAAATGTAAGGAATATTCCCTAATCTTATCGAAAAATACCTAAGCTTTGTGGCAACAATTTGTGCAAATTTTTTTTGTGTATTGTTGTACGAAAAATTCATTATTATGAATAATTTGAAAGGATTTTGAAACTATTCAAGAAGATTTTATCATTCGGGTAATGATTTGCTCTCTTAATTTTTGTTTTTAACTCGTTTTCTCAGTCGCAGGGCAATGCATAGTTAAGTTCTTTCATTCATGCGAAAATCTCCTGCATATATTTCTTTGTTTGTTCCAAACGAGGAATTTTTCCAGTTTTGTGCGGCTATTTGGTAAAGTCTAGTATAGACTTCGAGTAAAATGTGACATTTCCATACAAATTTTAGGTCCAGTAAAATCACAAGCGAAAGTTTTACTAGTGCAGTACAGAGTTTTCAGGTAAAAACTAAAGGTTCCCTCTATGTAAAATAAAATAGACGGCACTATAAATTCTCCACACATTTTACTAAGCATTTTAATGCACAAAACCTTATTGAGTTCAGACAAAATAAAATTTCTTAAAATATTTCACAGTAAAATCGCTAGTAAATGTTAATTTTGAGAAAACAAAATATTTCATTTTTATATTTTGATAAAACAATTTTTAACTTTCAGAAATAGAAAATGTAAAAATTTTACCAATCATTTAATGCTTTGCGCATTAAAATGCCTAGTAAAATGAGTGCCATCTATTTTATAAAAAGCAAACCTTCAGTTTTTACAACTCCGTATTGCACTAGTAAAATCTTCAGTAAAATTCTTCCGATTTTACCAGCTCTAGATTTTGTATGGAAATGTCACATTTTACTTGAATTCGCTACTAGACTCAAGGCATTAAGTGACTGGTAAAATGTTGGCATTTCCTATTTCTATGGCAATTCGCAGTTTTTTCTTGTTTTTTTATTGATTGAAGAGTTAAAATTGTTTTATCAAAATTACTCTAGTTTCTCTTAACATACATCAAAATTTTACTAGCGATTTTAATGTGAAATATTTGGAGATCGCGTTAAATTTTACTTTGCCCAAACTCGATACTAGGGTTAACTTCTTATTAAGTTAACTTTAGCACCACCACCGCAGTTTATTGTTCACTTCTCATCCCCACTATCATACTAGTTATGAAAAAACAAAAAAAAATTCGGTATCTACTTACGTGAACAACTGGGAAAAAAAGTGTGATTAATCCTTTTTGGTAATCGTATAGGTACAATACTCAATGGCATGAAAATTTATCGAAAACTACCGCCGTAGAACGAATTGTAGTTATTTGATTTCCATCGTTACACTGTATTCCTATAGGTAATAGAATACCGAATTACCATGAAATGAAAACTTTGAATCAACTGAATATGAGTACAAGCAACAAATAATTATTTAGGTGTGTATTCGATACCCAATTTTTACAGAATTAACGAATACTTTTGTACCGAATGATTACTACCTGCACATCTTTAGTTTTGGGACATATTCAACATAATTCACTTTGATTTATCCCTTTCATTTACCATAACTTGAAGAAACATCCTCAGATCAGACGCCACAAATTACGACAATTATTTTAACTGTAACAAAAGTTTTGAACTGCGGTATAAGTGAATTTTCTACAATTACTGAAAGCGTTATAGGTGCTTAAATTCGAAATAATATTTTTTCATTTGCAGTGCAAAATGCTATTTTCACTTCATTCAACGTCATGCTAGATTTACTGAGGTCAATTAAAGCCAAAAAGATTCAGACGAAAATTTCATTGCAATTTATCCAACTATTTTGACATTCTAATAAGATAAAAGATCAGAATCAGCACCTTGATCACAAGCCCCCACATTGAGGCGAAACATTGGTGAAGTGTATGTTAGGAAATTCCCGTTTTCTCAAGACTCAAACCTTTCGGAAATCAAAAGTAAGTGATAATCATGAAAATTTGATTTTAATAATGAATTCAAACTTGAAATTAAAAAAAAAAGAAAAAGAAAAATATAAATTACCACAATGAATTAAATTAAAGATGATTTTTCCAAATTTTATCTGGGAATCTCTACAAACCTTGTAAACACTATACAAAGCCTCGAAAGCTTCATCACGTCTAAGTAATTCAAATAAAAATTCTCAACGTGCGTTTCACGAATTTGAATGTTGCAGCATACGAATTGATGGCCGAAGGAGAAATTTTTTAATTTGAGTTTATCTGAATTATTTTCTTGATAATATCGCTGACCATTTGTTACAGGAGTTATGAGATTAGATTAGCGAATTTGAAAGGCCGACAAAAAACAAGATTTAAGAATGTTTCAATCTCAATTAAACTTATGAAAAAAAAAACAAAAAAAAAACTGTAACGACCTTCAACGTTCTGCAGTTCTTGTTTTTAACGCTTGAAGATACCGATAAAGACCTAAATTAGCAGATAAAACTTTCGAGATTTTATTAAATTGCAATTATACTACAATGTAAGCAAAATTATATTACAACAACTATTCTTAAGAAATTTATAATAAGGTTTAATTGCGCGTGAGTTATATGTTCTCTAATTAAACATAATTGTGACTCTGTGTTCAGAAAAGAAACTTTTTCGATTAATGAATTTTATGTTCACAACTTGCTTAAGTCGAGATTAATTAACGATTCGAACTGAGTTTTACATTCATACATACATGTATCAGTTAAATGGATAATTAGTACCTTGTGTCGTCAATTAGTGCATTGTCACGCGATTTAATTGCATTTTCCTTATCGAATGTTTTGAAATTGCATGAAATTATAATGGGCATCCTTAGAATTAGCAATTTGGAAAGATGATAGAGCTTCAATGGAACTTGCTTAACTTCCAGCGATAATTATTATCATTAAAAGGTTCTTTAAAGAAATTTTCATACAATATTTGCAATTTAAAGATTTATAAATATTTCCGTGGGCAATAATAGTTACATTTTATTTTAGTACTAGTACACAACTCGAA
This sequence comes from Dioctria rufipes, assembly GCA_963924295.1. Lineage (NCBI taxonomy): Eukaryota > Metazoa > Arthropoda > Insecta > Diptera > Asilidae > Dioctria > Dioctria rufipes. The sequence continues at coordinate 78,175,954 of OZ002743.1, read as the reverse complement.
TTCGAAGTGAAGTGCATAATTAATTAGGTTTGGGAAATAGCTAGAGACGTCTGATGGGGGTAGAGTTTATACAGAGGGAAAAACTAAATATTTATGGAAATTACTTCAGTACTGTTGATTAACTATTTATGTATATTTGGAGAAAACATAGATTATGTTTTTAAAGGGTAACTATTTTACGAATCGCTGACAATCAGTCAGTTATGGTTAGGGCCTTGTTCTCTGTTTCGTGACAAGGGGAAGAACGATAATTAGCACGAAGGTTTTGAATAAGCCATTTACAGTAGGTGTGTGTAAGAATATGAACAAAGAATGGAGAAAGGTTTGCATTTTGAATACATAGTGGAAAGGGTAATTAAAAACTAAAGACTTTAGCATTCTTATAGGCTAGACATACTGTTTCCATAATGATTTAATTTGAAATTCAGTCATTTTAAAGAAATGAAGATGTGAAGGACTATGGTAGAAAATTATGTCATTTGGAATGTCAGTAATAGCTCCCCACTGTAAATAAAGATCATGACACAGTTCAATAATTTACTTCAATACTATCAAGAAAATTTGTGATTATTTGCTGTAGAAGAAGATTTTTGTTTTCTTTAAAGGGTAACGCCACTGTAAATTTTTTGAAAAATCGATTTTGTTTTTATTGGCTTAAAAATCAGTTTAAACCCTCTAGAATAAGAAAAAAAAGGTCCCGTGCCAGAATTGTTTTTTATTCCTTTGAAAATGAAGGTCGCTACCAAGCGCGTCAAACTTGCTCCAAAACAACTACCGCCTGAAACACAATTGGAGCTTTTCAGCCAGCTTTATCGCCAGCTTTCTTCTAAAGCTGACTGAAAAAGCCGAATTGAACACAACTGACCTTTTTGACATTTGCAACTTTAACTTGTTTAGCGGAAAGCTTTTATTTTTTACCTTCATTTTTTTGTATTTTTTCCAGTAAAAAACTATTCTCAAAACTTTAAACGCGTTTTTTTTTAAACACGGTTTTTTAAAATGGCACGCAGCATAACTCGAACAATTTTCATATTTTCGACTTGAAATTTTGATCAGATGTGAACATTAACATTATCTAGAGAATGTCGTACGGGATTTTCAATAATTTGTTGATTTTTTATTAACAAAAATCTGCCGTTTTTTTTCGTCAAAAATCAAACTTTTTTTTTCAAACGTGCGCCAAATCTACAAAAATTAGTATTTTTAAAAATCCTTACGGCATTCTCTAGCTATAAGCCACTAGATTAATGTTTTTTTTTATTTTGGTATAGATTCAAATGTGCACCAGTGGTGCTGCGTGCCGCGGAGCCCTGTAAGCAAAACATGTCCCGGACAGATTGCTGTGGAGCCGCCATTTTGTTTTTTTTTCGCTGTCAAAAAATTTATCAATAAAGTTCAATGTATCCCCGATAATACCCTTAAAAGGTTTTTTTCAAACACCTTTAATTTCGCGAGAAAAAAATTCGTGAAGAAACCTTTTTTTTTTAGCCGTTACAGTGGCGTTACCCCTTAATGAGACCAAAAAGCAATTTCATGATCCTGCTAACTTTGTGGGAAAATATTTCCACTTACCAATAAATTTAACTCACTTTAATGACGATAAATGAAACTTCTACTACAATTTTAACGTGCGTAAAGTTAGCACCGCAACTCTAACTGATTTAGTTTGGAACTATTTTATAATTTGTCGTTAATTTATCGTGAAAACTATAAATTAGTTGTGTCGTTTTTTCTAAAGGAAACTGGATCTGTTGCTAAGTTGACCTCAAGTTAGCACCCCAGTTTATTGGAACTCGACGAAATCTTATCAGGTTGGAAAATTTTACATCTTGGAACTTATTGTCGTTAATTTTTCGTGAAAACCCTGAATTTGTCGTATGCTTTTTTCTAAAGGAAACTGGATGGTGTTGTTAATTTGACGTCAATTTAGCACCGCAACTCTTTAGAACTCGGGCAAATCTTAATGAATTTGAAAATTTTACATTTTGAAATTTGTCGTTTATTTGTCGTTAATTTTTCGTGAAACCTTGAATTTGTTGTATACTTTTTTCTAAAGGAAACTCGATTGTGGCACTAAATTGATGTCAATTTAGCACCGCAACTCACTAGAACTCGGGCAAACCTTATCGAATTTGAAAATTTTACATTTTGGAATTTGTCGTTTATTTGTGATAATTGTACGTGAAAACCATATATTTATCGTGTCCTTTTTTCTATATGCAACTGGTACTAACTTGACATCAACTTAACACCACGTCCAGTTTCCTTTAGAGAAAAGGACAAGACAAACTTAGGGCTTGCACGAAATATTAACGACAAATTACAAGATGTATCATTTTCCAATCCTATAAGGTTTGGCCGAGTTCCAATGAGTTGGGTTGTTAGCATGACGTTAGCCTTAGGACCATATCCAGTTTCCTTTCGTAAAAAGGACACGACAAAATTATGGTTTTCACGAAAAATTAACCTCAAATTACGATATAGTTCTGAACTAAATCAGGCGAAGTTGCGGTGCTCAATATACGCTCGTACAACTCTACTAGATAAAGTAAGATTTGTTCCATTTGAAAATATTACAAATAGGTCCTTAATGGACTTCATTTGTATGACACACTGTTCATTTGACTACATTTAATTAAAAATTAAGTGGAGTTCATTTGTAGCAGGAAGTTTTAGGCTTCCTTGATCAGATGCTCAATAACACCGTTTTTAGAAACTCCAACTTTCATTATTTGAAAACCAACGACGCCTGGTATACCCTGTGGTAGCAACCAATACCAACCACAACCTCTTATCAGTAAGATACGGATAAAGAAATTGGCAGAATGGAAGTGGAACGTTACAAGATTCGAAGTTTTCGAATGAAAATGATGATTTTAATAAACCTCAGACTTTCGCAAGATGAATTGGGTGACCTAGTAGGAGACTTAAATATATCAAAAGATATTACTAAAATTAAGTTTCAAATAATGAAATTTCCTACAAACGGATATTAAAATTAAAAATCGACGAAATGACTTGATGCCATATTTTAAGACTGAACACAATCCGCAGGACTGGATTGCTTTCATAGACCTCTTGAAGCTTAGTTTAAAAGCTGCTGCTCTCCATAATGTAATACATTCCTTTAAATTCCGTATCTTTTGTAGTACATATCTAACAAGCATTGAAAATATGAAATTAATTCTGGATGCTATATCATATACACCATAATACCAATGGGCATATATCTGGAAGTCTTAAGATTGTTGGGTATATAATTGAGCTACACGAAATATACTGATGAGTGGGGAAAAAACTAACGCCTTAAGTCCTCCCCAGTTGAATCCCAAAAAGTTCATCACCGCCATTAAATATTAAGTTGGGAATAATGAAAAATTGTATCACGACTCTTAATAAAGAGACACATCATCTTTTAAGTACCTGAAAAGTAAATTTCCGTGACTATACAATGCTGAATTAAAAGAAAGAATCTTCATTGATCCGGAAATTTAAGAGATTCTGGAGGTCGAAAGTTTTGGTTTGGCTCTACTATAGTAATATGAAAAAGTGGCACGTCAATCTTTTAGAGATCCAGGGCTACTAGAATGCTTAAATGTTAGCGGACTATTACTAGAGCTTGTGTAGAGATGCCCATGAAACAGAATATAAGTGCAAGTAAAAAAGAAGACGGATTCTTGTACAGTTCGGGAGCTAAATTAAAAATTTTCATATTCATAATTCAACGGTCACAAAGTAGTAATAAAATATAACATTTGATTGATTGATTGATACGAAATTAAGTATTGGCTCCCAGCCCTCCCTGCCGGCTTCAGTGAGTTCGTCAAATGTTCACAACAGAGTACTTATGGATATGAAATAAAGAACGAAAGGAATATACGCGATATAGGAACTGGGGTTTATATGACCCAAGTGCAAAAAATCCGTTTTTCGGCGGTAAAAATTCAGTTATGCCGTTAAAATGATCAAAAACAAACTATATCACTCGATTACCCTCTCTCCCTCTTTAATTTGATACCAAACATGACGTATTTTGGATAACTCCAATGAGGGGTGGTATGAACCTCTACTCCCAATAGCCCCCCCCCCCCAAAAAAAATTGGTCATATATATTTTTGTACTCAAGACCATAAATTCGTAGGGACAAACCCCAATGCTCTACGACACTCCCACACAGAGTTAGCCGTCCTTTAATATTGCGATGCTTCTCACATTTTTCCTAACTCCCCAAGTATGGAGAGTTAAGGTTTTTTAATCGAAGAAAACGAGAATTCTCAACTGCTAAACTCCCCAACTTTCAGTGCTACAGAATCCGGCCCCAGGTGGTGTGAGCCAAGGAATCTGTAAGGTTTTTCTAAGGGAGCCGTATAGTGAAAAAAGAAGTTGAGTCACCGCCTCGGAGTCCTCCCCGCAACCCCTGCATATAGAATCAGCAACAAGCCTCTACCTATGTAGGTGACCCCTGAGAAAAGAGTGCCCAGTGAGAATTGACATCAGTGTTCTGAGGGTTGGCTTGTTTAGTCCCAATAGCTGTTTCGTTTCGTTTGGGTTGGGTCTGCCCCATAGCTCTTTTATAGTTGGACCTGAAGGGTTTTCCAACAAAAGGCGACTATGTTGGCAGTTGGCCAAAGACAAGGTGTTTTTGTGTGTTCGCCCACCTTTACATTCCTGCTAATGCCGCTGTGAGCAGGCAACCAAAGCAACAGTACCCTGTTGTTCTGTGAAAGGGAGTTCAGGGTGGTTTGACATTCAAATACAATGTTTGGAGGTTGTAAAAGGTTTAAGGTATAACATTTACTTATAAGTCAATTTTGCCTCCTAGTGTAACTACAGAAAATTTTACAATTCAGTTGCGAGTAGCTTGGAACAATTACGGAACAATAACTCATTCCCATACTTCTTTTATCGTGTTGAAAATTGCTTTCATATTTACATTTTTAAGATTTGTCATTTTTACATTGAGATCCCCTTCCCCTGAAGACCTTTGCTCCCAATTTGCATATACATGACACTTTTGATTTTTCTGAAAGAAATTTTATAATTTTATCGAAGTGTCTTTCTTCAGGCTAGTGTTTATGGCCTTGTTAGATAGGCTTCGTGAAGTTTGCTGAAATTTTTCAACACTGGACCACGGAATTGGTTTTATTTTTAATTAAACAGAATTGTAGTAATTACCAAAAATTGAAGACTTTCTACCTTCATCAACTTCATCATACGAGCGAAATTAATGCTCATTCGTTTTTGTTCATCTGTTTTTAGGTTGCTGAACTCTTAGTGGAAGAAGCAGGAATCTGAGATGTTTAGTAGTCCGAGACAATAAGGAGTTCTTTGGAATTTTGCAAAAACCTTGTAATGCCCCTGACACTGAGGTGTGAAAATATTACGACATAATCGATGTCATAAATATTCAATTGAGAAATTATAGTCATCTCACTGCTCACACATAAGTACCATTACTCTACTGATCAGTACATCTTCATACTTCGTTAACGTTTCAGAATTCATAGCTCGCAACAAAAACGTAGATAAAATCAAATATTTTATTCAATCTTTCTTTTGAAAATATTTTTTCCTTTGCAGCCTATACTTTTATTAGGCAGTTAACTTAAGCTTTTATAGCGCAATATAGTTGACAAAAAGCAAGTAAACTAACAATCGTAGTTCGAAGAAAACAAGTTTCAAATCAAACGACATAAAACCAGCTTTAAGAGTCAATCGAGGCCTACAGTGCTGTCATCCGATGTTTATTTTAATTAGAGTTCCATTGAAATAAATAAAAACAAGTGACGCTTCAATGAGATCACGTTGGCTACAGTGCTTCGACAGCACATATTTGGTGAAATCAGCAAGGCGTTAACAAGCCATCAGACAGCCTAGAAATTATGTAAACCCGATGACAACGACGACGAGTCATTAGGTAATCAAAACGCATATGATGAGGTTGCCATGAATCGCAGGGCAGGTCGTTGTAGACATGTTTTGAATATATATATATTTTTTTGTGGCCGGTAATCGACGTAAAATGAGATGGAAAGTTTGCCTGAATATACATCGAATTTGGTTGGATGCTGCAGATAAACGAAAACCTTTTATTATATCATCATCAGTTCGCATTGATAATTTTCTCTATGATTTGTAATTTTTGTATAAAAATTTATGTAGATAAGTTTGTATGTTGTACCAAAATTAGGTATGTATAGAGGATGTTCTATGAGTAATTTATTTGGCTAGCCATGAATAGGCCACTGTAAGAAAATATTTTATGAACTTCTAACCTCTAAATAATGATGATTTAATACTTATTATATTGATAATCGTTAGAGGCGGTAAAGTTCGCAGTAAGCCACTCATTAAGCTGCGCAATAGATCACATAACTAGCAATTTACGCTGTAAGGTGATTAAAACTTATGAATGGATTAAAAAATTGATTATCGGTAAGCGAAAGCGCTCTAACTGATAAATGCAAAAAATGGATGCGAAGTTGATAGAGACAACCATGCTATTTTTGCGAAAAATAAATCACCAATACAAAATCTATATAGTAAGCAAAATAGAAATTTTTTTTTAAGAAATCCTTGTGGAGTTTTTCATGTCAGATTTTGTTTATAGCGCTGTTCCTCAGGGATCCATTTTAGAACCGCTTTTATTTTTGATTTTCTTTAATATAATCCACCATCTTCCATCTATGAATACTCTTTTTACATGTACCAATTACCAATTACATTTATTACGTGCGGTTGAATTAGTCAAAGCTATTGTCTCAATCACGATGATGATATACATAGCTGGAATCTAATTATGGACTAAAAACAGTGTCCGTGTTTTAAATGCATCTGAATATGTCGCTTTTTTGTATTTATGTAGGAAAGAAAAAATTTCCAGCACTTTTGCTAAATAAAATCACTTAGAAATCTCTTTGATTAATTCCATAAACTATAATGTAGCTTCCAAATTAATTATTCGGTATGTTTTAAACTTGAACGTTTTAGCCATGTTTGTCCACATGTTCGCATGTGCCACAGATGCCTTTTTGGAATCTTATAAAAATATTTCGAAAGGTTTTATTGTTTCGTAATTTTTTTGTTATTGAAGTAACCAAGGTATATTTTCTCTAAGACTAGCTATGCTCAAACTGAAAAAACAGTTGCTTTTATAACGATTCCTCGTTATTGTTAGCTCTTATACTGGAGACAGACTTGCAATTTCAATATTGCAAATTGCACTAAACCGCAAGTCTGTCTCTATATACTGAGAAACAACTCGGTATACGCTCGATGTATACTCAGTATGTAGTGCATTGGAACTCAATATTGAAATTGCGAAAAATGTACGCGGTAGACGAGTTTATTGCCATATGACCCTAGTTATAAACCATTATCATTTAATACACGAACCTTTTAGAATCGAAACTGCAATGTTGTGTGAAACTTTTTCTGAATTTTAATATTTGACAATTGTTAGTGTGTGTGAGTGTCTATTTCATTTTCCATATAGACATTTCAAAATATTTGCTGGCATTCTGTACGCGCGCGGAACATTCTTAAGTTAAATGACAAATCAAGTGATAAATCAAATGTAAGTTCTCTAAATAATTTCTCAGAATCGTAAACCGCAAGTGCGTTTCTCAAATTTTATATTGCAATTGAGGGGATCAAAAGCAGAGGGGTACAAGTACACTTTTCACACTTTTGAGATATAACACTTTAAAGTTGGTTGGATATCCTAAATTCGGTGTAAAGTCCAAATTTTATATAATTATACTAAAAATAAGCCGGATATCTTAATAACTTTTTGTTGTGGTTAAAATAAAGTTCGACAGTTTTTGGTTTAGCAAAAAGATAATAATTTAATCTCTTGCGATCACTTATACCCCTTTTTCTGTAAAAAGTGTACTTGTATCCTTATGACTTTGCAGGTTTTATTCAAATATAAAAACGGATATTTAGTATTTTAACAAATTTGTTATTTAAAAAAGTACAAAAGGAAAAAATAGTCACAGGAAAATATAGTTCAAACTATTGAGTTGTTTTTAAATTCAGAAAAAGAAAATTAATTCAATATTGAGTGTGCAGAATTTTCATCTTCTTTTTTTTTTATTATTATCAAGACCCTAAGATATTATCAGCTTCACTGACCGAGCCCCCTTCCATTTCTCCTTCTGGTTTGTTATTATGGCCTAATGGGCTCTCTACTAGACTGCGCTGTTTTCTCTTCTTACCGCCCAATTCATGTGGAAAGGACTTGAAAAATTGGTGGTGAATTGGAGGTATAAATGGAAGTAAATCCATCAGATTGTTGTACTTAGCTAATTTGATTTTTATATAGTCCTTTCGTACAATGGAGTCTGCTCTGCCAGGTTTTTTTTTTTCATGTCAATCCATTCAACTGGTATATCAGCATTGACAGTTTCTTTATGTATAATAATGTGGAAGATATAGACTGTAAAATGCAGCCACTGCACTTGTCGTATGCGTGATATGTTATCTTTTATACGCACTGTCATTGATTGAATTGATTTAAAGTTCCCCTGCTTTAACCTAACTACCGTAAATTTCCTGCTGGATCTCGATTCAATGGTATAGCAGTTATCAAGAACAAAAGCGTCTGAACATTTCTATTATGACAAAATATTGGTCGCACTCTATAAAAGACTGGCCAGATACTGATCAACGGATTTAATAGAGGGGTTTTTGACTACGTAATTCCAGAACTTAATGATGTTTTTGTTTTGTCCGCCAGCATTTTCGCCAACTCATCAATGTGGGTAATTGTGGATGGAAGGTTGATGATAAACCGCAGGAGGCATGACATTTTCCTGAGAGCCTCTTGAAGTTTCATTTTCCTGCCACATGAACATGATTCCTGATCCGGACACTAGGTTGTGAATTTCAAAATTATGTCCCAGGAATCTTTTTGGCACAAATTAAAAAAGGGATTAGTAGTGTCCTTTGCAAATCAAAGCAAAATACTATATGATCTGATGACTTGCTTGCTAGCTCCTTAGCGTTTTTCTTAGCTGCTCTCGTAGCATTGGTTTTCCTAAAGTGTACCTCCTTTAATGTAGCGGGATCATTTTTAATATTTTCAGAAGTTGTGTTTGTTGCTGTATTATTAAGTTTGTCGTCGCAACTGCATTAAGGCAATAGAGTGGTCGACGACAGACGGCCACAGCAGATTCCTATGTAATGCACGATCCATAAAACATTCATGGAGAAAATTGTTCCTATTACTGCAATAGTTGTCGGCCGTCGCAACTGTGTTTAAGCCTCTGAACAAAAATGCCTGCTTTAAAGTCGTTAAAATAACGGCTGCTATAAAACAACACAGGATAAGAATTTAGTTATATCCCTTTGAAACAAAAATTTTGGGTGTATCTAATTTGCATTTATGCACTTATCTTAATTTTTAACAAAATTATACTTATACTCCTCTGCTTTTGAGCCCCTCAATTGACATAATTGCAAAATCAATATATCAATAATGAAATTGCAAGTCTGTCTCCGGTATTATTTTCTTATAGAAAGACAATATTTGGACCAGTCCAATCTAAAAAGGGATAACGGCAGTCACGATTTTTCACGATCATTATGAATGAATACATAGTTAAAGTTAACTTGAGTTAGACATATTTGCTCCTCCCTTATGTACCTTTAACATTTAAAATTAATTGTCCACATGTATACATGATTTGAAAAATTCCTAGAGAACCCAATGCTATAAATTTGAAACATCACTCAAGGTGATCTATCAGTGACATAAAAATCACCATCAACATCAACATTCTGGTGACTTACTTTTTTAAAGGATCTTTTAAATGGTATACAAGAATGGATCCAAAAGGCTCTGGATTCCGCACCTACCATTTTCCAGACAGAAAGCTACGCCATAGCTCGCAAAATCATTTATAAAATATGCATGAAGCAGAACTGTAATAGTATCAGAGAAATAAGCTGAAACAAATAAGATCACGCTGATTTGGGTATCCGAATATGAACGCATTAAGGCTAATGAGATTGTGGACCACCAAAGCCAGATCTGCATTTATTTATTCGCCCTGAGGATGTTTTTCGGAACCCAAAGAGCCACATTTAGGCATAGGTCAGGCTTCGGGAAAACATAATTAAATTCGTACACTGGGAATACACCCTAGGACTGAGAAGAAGCAAAGAAATTCATAATGTACACCCAACAGAGAACAGAAATATTCCTCACACTTAGTAGAAATGAACTAAGGCTCATATCGAACCTACTTACTGGGCATTTCCAACTTGGATATTATCTTAAGTAGATAAGTAAGGTTAAGCAAATGAGGCCTGTCGTTTCTACTTGAAGGACGACGAAATTGCTGAACATTTCCTCTGTGAAGCACTTGACCATATAAGGCTAAAAAAAAATCTAAAAAAAAAGCATTCCCATCACAAGAGTATATTACAAGAATGATCCCCCCAAGAACATTATAGCGCAAAGACCTTAATTTCGAATGGGCGCCCAATAACCTAGACAGACTGTGTCCATAATGACGTAATTTTAAATTGAGTCATTTCAAGGAAATGAAGAGGTGACAGACAATGGACGAAAATTTTTTTATTTGGAATGTAATTGACAGTTCCTCAATGTGAGTAAAGATCATGTCAGAGCTCAATAATTTAATTAAAAACTATCAAGAGAATTTGTTAGTATTTACTTTAGTTGCAAAGCATTTAGTTGAAGATAATTTTTGTTGTTGAAAGAGACCAGAAAGAGAAGAAAGCGGAAAGAAATTCCTTTCATGATCAGCTGATGTCTGTTACTGATAACTTTATTGGAAAAAACTTTCTTATTTCCAATAAATTTAGCTCATTTTAATGACTGTAGATGGTAATTGGCAATTTCACTAAATGGTAATTGTCAATTTCACTAAATGGAGTAAAATTTGGTCCATTTGAAAATTAAGCGAAATTTTGCAAATGGGTTCTTGATGGACTTCATTTGTATGATACACTGCTCATTTGATTCCATTTAATTAAAATTTAAGTCATTATGGAGATAATCTGTTTAGGGTATTGGGGTACTTAGGGGTAATATCACAAAAGATCTCAGGAATCGCAGTGAGTAAATGAGGCTCAGATTCTCTATATCGCATTCCCAATATTAATAAAAATAAATTTAGTACATAATTTAATTGTATTTTAGTATTTTGTACTAGCAATTTGAAATCTCCGGTGGTACCAGAATGGGAAATGTAAATAATTCATTAGTCTTGATACATTGATAAGAATATGTTTTGTAATTTTTCTTGATAACAATAAGCAGATGGTAGAAGTTCATATTTCATAATTCAAGTTGCTCTAAACGTTTTCATATACTTACAATTTATTATCATAGACAAAATATCAATCAATAGTAGGCTTTTCAGTTAATTATATTATGCAAATAGTTTTCAGATGATATAACATTGACACAGTCGTGAATTCGAGGTTGTTGTTAAAAAAAAACTTAAAATCGCCCACGTTTCGTATGAACAAGTTTTTAGAATTTTTTAGATTTTGACCCTGAATAGTTAACTGCTGTAAATTGGATTAAAGAGATTGACAAGGTTATAAAAAACTCAAGACAGATCTAATCTTGAATGAAATTCAATTCAATTTCAATTCAATTTTATTATATAATTAACAGCACAGGTGAGTATCGAATACTCTTCTTCATTATGTGCATACTCAAACTAATTAAACAATATGAAAAAAATTTATCACGTATACTCTAATCATGAATATTGAGTACTAGGAAATTATGGAAGGAAATAAAACTTTTCGTTAAAAGGAAATGAACAGAGGAAAAATTAGAAAGTACGTACTTACATAAAAAAAATTAAGCAAAAATAACTGTGCTGTAAAAATGAAAGTTACAGAAAATAAATACATAGAAAAGAAAGCATTGTAGCTAAGTAATAAAAAAAAAGAAGTTTAACTTAACTCGGTTAATTGTAAAAATATGGTTAGAGGAAGTGTGCTCCAAAGTCTGAAACCATAGATCAAGAAAGATTGCGAGCTAATTGAGAGTCAAGGAGTCTTCAAAAAAATCGCTCTTTCAGAATACAAATAATCAAGTCGACTGCCAAGGTAATCCAGGTAATGCAAGTTAAGGATCTTAAATATAACAAAGTAAATACGGAATTTCAGATTGGTATCCAAAGTGCAGCACAGAGTTTTCTTGGAGTACTGCGATATATGTATGTTCATATCTTTCAATGATAAAGACGTACCGAGCACATGACTTAAATGCGACATTTAATTTCCCACGCCTCGAGTAGTGACAGAATACAAGAATGTCAGCAAAGTATGCTTTTCACAAGTTGAAAGCGTATTGTTTGTTGCTTAGCATATGTAACACCATAATGTACTTAGTCCACCATAGATCTTACCTACAACAAAGTCGATGTGATAGTTCCAAGATACTTATTCTATTATTAAAAGTCAAGATAAGATTCCGCGCCTTAGTTGGAAGTTATATATTTGTACCGTTTATTATAACTTGTGGAAAGTCAGTACAGATTAAGTCAAAATAATAATTAGTCTGAGATTGTTAAGCTCAGTCTACCAACTTATGAATTGAAGATTTTAGCTTAGCTCAATAATAGTGCATAGGATATCATATATCATATATCACTAACATATATAAATGCAGTGAACATTTTTTATGTGATTTTTAAAATCATCCATATATAGATTGAAAGACACAGGGCCTAAGATAGACCTTTGTGGCACACCGGAATGAGAGAATATAGCTTGGAAGATTTCGAATTACCGAAAAAAAAAAAATGTTTTTACTTAGTTAAGTAATAAAAGATAAGTTTATCTGCAGCACTAGCAAAACTAAATTGTACAACCAGCTTATTATATAATAATTGAAAATCGATTGCTTTCGAAAAATCAATTAGGGTAAGAAGAGTTTGCCCTTTTATTTTCCATTTTACATCTTATCATAACCGTAGGAAGTAGTGAGGAAGAAGTTGTGCTGTGTTTGGCTCTGGAACCAGACTGAATAGAACTATTCAAGTTAATAATATTATTATTAGTCTAAGATTTATTTGTGCAACATTTTCCAAATAGAATGGTTTTCTTTTTCAACCTTTCATTAGTGAGTAATTTTTTTTAGCATACACACGTCCCAGGAGTGAGTTATTTTTGAATTTTTAGATATTTAGATTTCACAAATTGAAAATAACTTTTAAACCCATATATCGATTTTGATAAGAATTGAAATATGGATTTATTTCACAGCTAACTAATAACCAAAATATCTTTTTTTATGCAGGGGTTGTTAATTTTTTATGCACAAGTAGCTAAAAAGCTGAAAATTCATATTTGGTTTTAAAAATGGGACTAATCGGGCAATTCCTTCGTAGGGTCGCCATAGAAAAATTTCGTTTTTAACTATATATTTGGGCACTGCCTGAGAACGCGTTGACGAAGACAGCTAAAATTTGGTATCTGGTATTTTCATAGTAATATTATATAAAATTTCAAAAATGGACTAAATCGGGCTAGCCCTTCTTGGTGTTGCCATACAAATTTTTGGGTTTTTACTATATACTTGAAATATTCCTGAGATGGTGTCAAGGTGGATGGCATGGCGTTTTCATAAGAATTACAAAATGCAGGTCCAAAAGTTGAGCAAATTGGCCAGCCCTTTCTTAATGTTGCAATACAAAACTTTATAGAAAGCTGAACAATTTTTTTTCAACATTTAGAAAAATAAAATTCACAAAATATATTTTCGTATTTTAGATTATAGTACATTGGAATTCAAAAAATACGAACGATTTATCGGCAGGGGTTTCCAACTTCTATCAGCCATTCCACACAAAAATGATCACCTTGGAGCCCGACCATCTCCGATTTGGATGATGTTGGAAATGGTTCAAGAAATTCTCGAGAGCTCGGATTAGTTAGCAAAAATATGGATTTAGTAATTCATACATAACGATTTATGGCGCCAAATCGATCGAATAGTGGGGATGAAAAAAAAATAACTAAGTTTTTGTTATGTATTCAATTAGGACTTTTTAAAAAAGATCCACATGCCAGGATACGGAAGAAAGTAAAAAATTCATTGGAAAATGCTCAAATTTGTAAATTTTCGCGGGAATTGTTGTGGTTAAATTGGCGTAGAATTTTCTAGAAAGTGCCAAATTCATTCGGATAGATTGCAAACGATAAAAGGCTTATGTATATTGCTTAGATTACCGCCGGTAGATGACGGAAAGTAGGCACGTAAATTTTTTAAATAGATAAATGACATCTGATCTTCCTGAAATTTCGTACAATAATCTCCTAACGAGTGTGCATCCATAACAAAAATTGTTTCATCGACAATTCGGTTAAGAAAGTTTCGGAATGAATTTTTCAGGTAGAAATTTTGACCGTCCAAAATTAATTTTCCGAGCGAATTTGGGAGGGGACGGAAAAAAGTCAGAAAGAAGTAACAAAAGGAATTTTGGATTGGAAAATATTTATAGTCGAGATTTTTGGTGGGAGTTGTTTGCTCCCATACTGGCTACTTTGGGTATACGGTGACTGTAAAAATTCACGATTGCAATTTTTTGTACGTAGATAGATAAGGTCTCAAGCTTCACAATAAGAATACAAAATCAAACAAAAAACAAACGTGGAAGAGGTCCGCAATAAAAAAACAAAAAATTCATTCAACTTACAAGGAGAGGGTCCCAACTCGTCATCACCGGTTTCGTCCAAATTCACAGCATATATTTGGGTTTACTAGAAATAAAAGTGAAACAAGGGGGAACTCCAGATGGGCAAGCGAAACCGAAATAATACATAATGTAGGTGACCCCGGGATAACAACTAACACTTTTCGGTTGATAAACATCACCTTGCGGGTATATTCGCAACATTTAAACACTTTCTTTTCGTAACAATTATTTATGATCTGCAATATTTCATATACAAAAAAATCAGAAGTAATTACCCCAATTATTTTAGCAGCATTTTCCAAAATAAGATTGCAAGGTTTACTAAATTACTTTCAACTTACATCGATTAGCAGCATACATAAGCTACCACCCATATCTTTCGGCCAAATTCCAACCGAATTTCAAAATTCTTTTTGCTAAGTTCATTGTGGGTTTCTGAGTGGTAACCCGTGGTGGGTTACTTATATATTATTATAATAAAAAAATAGCAAATAAATAATTTTTTCAGGGGTGGGGGTATTTATTTTATATTCCACCATCTGTGTAGAATATTCGTACACAATCTCATCAGAATCGGATGAAACACTCAATGTCAAAAGGTTATTCATATACACCAATGGGAAAAAGTTTCTCATTTCCCGAAATCTGGTATTCTGGGGGAGATGGGCTAAATATTATCCGATTTGCAAAATCCTTTTGTTTGTTTTTTTGTAATTTTCTTATTTTTGGAATACATTTTTCCTCCTCCTTTTTGTGGTTGACAATTCACCCCAATGAATTTGGCGCTTTCGTTGAAATTCTGTTGCAATTTAACTGCAACAACTCCCGCGAAAATTTGCAAATTTCAGCATTTTCCCACAAAACCCCGGGCTCCCCACATTATGCATTATTTCAGTTTCATTTGGTCATCTGGAGCTTTCACTCGCGTCACTTTCATTTCTAGTCAAGCCTTACTTATTCTGTGAATTTGGACGAAATCGGTGATGACGAGTAGGGACCCTCTCCTTGTCAGTCTAGTGCTTCCATACAGGTTACTTTCGATATACAGTGACTTTGAAAATTCATATCTCAAAAACGAATCCGAACACCATCGCAAGTTTATGTATATATGTAGATAAGGTTTTTAGCTTAAAAATAAAAAATAACAAAAAATTGCTGGAAGCTTTCAATAGTGAAAATACAATTTTTCTGAAAAAAAAAAAAATTATTATTAACAAAAAAAAAAAAAAAATTTCGTTCGGTACTGCTACACTTGTTTTTTCATTTGGCATTTGGCTGCTCCGTTCTCGAGATATGATTTTTTGGGGTAGGGGAAAACAAAAAAATATGGGTGAGATATTTTGGTATTCCTTACAAATTGTGAAAGTTTCACCCAAATCGGAGATGGTCGGGTCCAAAATAAGCACTTTTTGATCGTTTTCGTGTGGAATGGCTGCATATACCTAGTCGTATATATTGTTTTTTTTTTTCACCAATATTCATTCATTATATATACACTTACAAACATTATTGATAGAATTCTGGATCACCAGAGGCTGGCCGTGAAAGGGTTAATAGCCAACCTATTTACATTATTTTACCAATTGTTAGTTGCAATAATTTGATTTGAAATTAACTTAAAAAAAAGCCCTTTTATTAGTAACATATCAGGTGGTTCTAATGAAAGGAAGAATTTCATGTTATGTATTCCATTATGAATACGGAAATATCTTAAGATAATCCGTCATTTTGTCCATTTAATAAAACTTAGGCCTTTTCGGACGTGATTTGAATATAAAATCATTTTATGGTATCGTGGGTGGTGCTAAGAGCTTAATCACATTTGACGTGCTCTGCAAACTTTATTCATATGGAGAAAGTTGGTTTTTGTCAAAAACAATTTAGATGTAAAAAGTCTTTGTTAGATAGAATAAATAATTTTTACATAATTTCCATTTATAGGTACTTAGACTGTAAATTATAGTAAAACGTTGAGTTGTTTATGATATAAGAGACTACCTACGTAAGTGAATAATAATGAGTTGCCTTATGTTCAAAAAAAAAAAATAGTTTCAAAACAGGTTAATGAGATTTTAATAATTTTATGTTTTTTTATTACATTAAGGTATTTTTTTGAAAATATTTCTCTAGAGTGAAACGAAAGTTTGAAAATAATTTAAAATTATTTTTATTTTTTTGTATAGTGTTTTTAATTCATAGGGGTTTCTTGGAAAATATAGTATCTTAACTTTTACTTTCACCACCGCGCATTAACTTTTGTAGTAAATTCAAATTTTTTTGGAAATATTGTAATGTGATATATTTCCCTTTTTTAGGCAAAATGCTTTTTACCAAAGATCATAATTTTTCAAGAGACATGAATTTTGTTACGTTATGCTGATGGTAACTTTTCGGAACAATTTTTATACATTCAATGTATATTGTGATTTAGCAAGATTCGATCAAAACACTGTGGTCCATTGTGAGATTTAATAAATATAGTAATTTTAGTAATTTTAATAATTTGACAAAATTTTCGTCTACTTTTCTCGAGAGTAAAGATCTTGAATTTGATGAAGGAATTGTTCTTAACCACAATATGAGCCATATCCGAGCAAGTTTCTCTAGTAGCTTTGATTGTACATATTCCTGCTTCTGTATTGAAAAAGTATAGCTTGCGTGTCTATTCTCAGTTATTTATTTAACCTATCTTTTCGTAATTATGTTTTCTCAAAGTTATCTTTAATTATAACCATACACAAGAAGGGAAAGGGTGCGATATATCAAAATGCGGATCTATTGCTAACTTTTCATGTATTGAGAAGGTATTTGAAACCTTCGTCTGCGATATTTTAAATTTTATGCGGCTCTTAATAGGCACATTCCAATAGAGATTCACTAATGATAAATCTACTACTATTAACTTAGTAGATTTCTCCAACTTTTGTATCCTTGCTGTAGAGGCTGGTAAGTAGGTTGAGTTCGTCTCTATGGTTTCAGTAAAACATTCGCAATTCATAATGTTGGATTTTTGTACCTTTATGTAAAGTGGTTATGTTCCTATTTCATGGGATCGAATGTAAAGTCCTTTTTTGGGGTACTGTTTCTGCCAAAATTAAGGATACTTGTGATATTCCGTAGAGCAGATAATTTGGCCCCCAACTCTTTATTGATGTAAGGCAACGATGCTAGCTCAAAAGCCAAAGATTTGGGCGTTGTTTTCAACTTTTGCCTTTTCCCGAGGATCATAATATACTCTCTTCATCGTGAAAAAAGCAGGACTAATTCAATGTTCTGGACTTCATAAAAAAATGGTCCTGTGAATTTATCGACCCACATGTTATTAAGTTTGTCTATTGTACTTAGCTTAAAGCATATTAAAGCATGTCTGTACTGAAGGGGCGTCATTTCTATTCTACTCAAGTCACATTAACCCAGTCGAGGCGGTTGAACTTAAATTTTTTAAATCTGATCTTCACTGACTTCCATGGAACGATCGTATGAAGCTTCCGCCGTATGTGGAGAAACTTATACTGCTTTTCTTAGGAGACGAAGCAATTCTAGAATTGTTCTTGATTTAACATTTCACAGGGAGCGATTAACTCCCCAGAATTTTTGAAATCCATAAGAATTTCTGTTCTTTCTTGCTCCCTGATAATCAGCGGCGTATCAAGATTGAAACATTTGGGGGAGCGACCATATTAAAAAAGCCGTCACTATATTATAATAAATTTTACCACCTCGATAAATATATTTAAAAAAAAAAATTAAAACATAAAAAAAGTAGCCTTCCAAGTTTTAAGAAGTCATATGTGGTACTAGCAAAATGCCTTCGTACATATTTTGAGTTCTGGAAGTTGTATAATAGGTCTGAAAACCATATTATTTCGTAGTTGAGACGACTGCTTAAAAATATTAATTAATGCTTTAAACACAATTCGATATTTTACACCAGCATAGCGTGTGAAGCATTAATTTTACTGATGCCTTTTGGAAAAGGAATAGGTAGGAATAGGTTGCTCAAAGTAATAAACAGACCAAATTGTACTCTTAGAGATACGCAAAACAGTGATATTTACAGGAGCTGCCTATACGATAACTACAGGATTTTTTATGGCTTACGGCTAGGCACCTCATGCAATATAAATAATTCGTTTGGTACCAGAATAGGAAGATTCTTTTTCTCATAGATCTCCCAAATTTATTACTCACAGCAGCTGTTCAATGGAATTAATGTCTAAGGCCCCTATCCATTTTAGTAAGGCTGATTGAATTTCAAAGAGATTTATATTGATATTTTTAATTTAAATTCTAGTTAGTATATAAGAAAGTTTTAAAAACTTTTCTTCCTTTAAATAACTGCAATAAAGTTCCTCTTTTTTAATTATTAGCACGAAAACCACTTTAAAGATGGGGTAGGTATGCCCCCATGCGAGCTCCCATGAACCAAGTCGGGGCACGTATGCTTTAGTGTTAGAAAAAAACCCTTCTAAGGAAATAAAAATTACAAATCCAAATTAGTTGTCTTTAAGTATGTGCGCGTGCATGACCGAACTTATAAAGTCCCAAGTCGATGGTTGCAGGTAGAGCAAGCAAATATATGCTTTACAATATTGTAAACTATAAAGGTACCACATTTCTTAAATACTTGTATTGGGAGGTAAATACCAAAACTATGATTTGTCGAAAGAGTTGGCAGTTGAAGGACTAGTAGCAATTAAAATTAATTCAAAAAGGATACCTTTCTAGATGCCTAGTAGCAACTTTTTGTTGTTTATTACGCTGCCGAAACAGAGTTGTGGGTGGAATATATACCATGTGAACTAGATGCAAAAGTTTTTTTTTCAATTTGAAAAAACATTAGCTAAAGATCTAGCTGCATTCGTAGCCCTGCAAATAAAAACTTTAAGGATCGGTTGAAAAAATGCCTCCTTTGCAGTCCAACGTCGAGTCTGACTCGACATCAAATTTCCTTGCAGCAGGTCCAATGTCCAGTGTGGCTCGACATACTCTTTAAGTTTAGGAAATGCAATCATTTTAATTCAAATTTAGATTTAGATTGAGGTACGGGGTATGCAAAAGGAATCTCAGGCCCTCAGACTTCACGAAAGAGAGAGAGAGACAGAAATAAAGATAGAGAGAGAGAGGGAGAGATATACAGCCATTCCGAACGCTTTACAGAATGAACAAACCTAAAGTTTCAGGTAACGCATCATTCCTTTATTATCCTCATTAAAAATAAACATAAACCGGTTTTTCATCAGGCGAAACTAAGAAAATCCTATTTTATTGCCATTTTGTTATCCAGGTAAAAGTGAAATTAGAATCAACCGCACTCATATCATCTAACTATTGCGCAATTTTCATACATTTGTATTGCTCAAATATTCCGAAGATGATAACTGGAAGATATCTTCCAATTATAGCGTTGATGATTTTTCATCTCAATGTTTGCTAGGTTGCACAGTGCAATCTTTGCGGTTGGTTGAGAAGGTACTACTACAATCAGTCGTGTTTCTTTCTTGACAAATTTTTAGCTTTATTGTGAGTGAACTTGCACTTCTATAGTATTTTTATTGTTTGCATTACATAAATACATAAAGTTTGTGTTTCCTATCAACAATTTATATAAATATGGACGAAGAAGGGTTAAAAGAGCTGAGTGACTTTAGCAGTGATGATGAAGACTATTTGTGTAATTTAGATGAAGATTTTTTAAATTTGTCAAATGAAGATGAATTATATTCAGGAGCCAGAATTAATCCTGGACCGTCATATGCCGTATCTGATAGCGATTCCGAATGTGAAATTCGAATTGTTGGAAGCCGAAAATGTTGGTAATTTCCTAAAATTCATAGATGAAAGGTGCAGAGAATTGTTCATTCCCGATCAAAATGAAGCTGTTGTTGGCTACAAAGGTCGAATCGCCTTTATAATCTACAACCCTAATAAACCCACCAAATGGGGAATCCGCACATATGTCTTAGCAGATTCTGCTACCAGCTATAATTTTACCTTCACTGCTTACAACGGTACAGTTACAACTGAAAGCCTAATAAGACCAGACCTTCCTTTTACTTCCAGAATTGTTATTCACCTTTTCAATAACCTTAGAGAATCTTGGCCTGACATCACTGGATATCATATTTTCACTGATCGATTTTATACCAGCGTAACACTTGCCCGAGAGCTCTATGCTCTGAAATGTCACCTAAATGGGACTTTTTCAACTTCACGCAAAGACGTTCCAAGCTGCATAAAAAAACCTAAACTTAAGAAAGGCGAGCAAATTGCATATAGAAACGATAACATACTTTTACTTTTATCAATACGCTAAGTAATTGGAGTACCTCAGAACCTGAATTTGTTACAAAAAAATGGAAAGGGCCTGCGGGGGAAGATATAGTGGTCAAGAAACCTAGTGTCGTCGTCAACTATACAAAGAATATGGGGGGAGTCGACACTGCTGACCAATATATTTCTTCATATTGTTTTTTACGGAAAACACTTAAGTGGTGGCGAAAACTTTTCTTTTGGGGGATGGAGGTATCCATTCTTAATTCATACATCTTGCATAAAGAACTGGTGCAAAAAAACTGGTTCAAAAACGATGAAACATATCCAGTTTAGGAGGCAACTTGTAAAGGAACTTGTAGAAGATTTCCGAGAAGGTACACAATCAAGAAAAAGAGGCCGCCCATCTAGCTCAGATCAAGAAGAAAGACTCAACGGAAAATTGCATATTATTATACCTCACCCAGAGGGAAAGCATAAGGACTGCATAGTCTGCTCAAAACGGAAAATTCCTGGAGGAAGTTGAGAAACAACCTACATTTGTAAAACATGTACACGCCAACCGGGGCTGCACTTGGGAAATTGCTTCGAAAGATATCATACGAAGAAAATATTTAAGCTCCAATAATTTATACTAAAAGCAATCAATAAATCTCTTTAATTGTTTTTCAGCTTATTTTATACTTCGTTTTGCTTATAACTTTATGAAAACTAAGATAAATTTGTTAGGGATTTCGGAAGGAGTGTGTGAGTATATACATGAATTGATAAATATCAAAAATTAATTCGGACCGGACTACTGGGAATAGGAAAAATTAATTCGGACCGCAAAGGGTAACAAATAAGTCTTTTCTTCTTGAGTCTAAGTGACTGATAGACCGATATGATTTTGAGACGGTGACTCAGGTCTTTTGAGTCAGTTTACTGACAAAAAAACCGAATCGTTCGCTAGCGACTCATCGCCTAGTTCTTACGTCGGTGCCAACATTGAAAAAACCATTGGCGAGAAGGTGAAAAGTGATTTTAATAAAATCTTTCGATTTTCTGTTGAGTATCTTTGAATATATTGTCTTTGGTAAAACACTTTTTATAACTAATTAACTCAAATAATTAATTTGAAAACATTTATTTCGACGAACCCACTTATTTATTTCTTGTTTACAGTTTTCTCTCAGTTGGTACTTGGTGTTTTGACAGAAAGAGAAGGCTATATAGAAATGAACTCAATTTCTGCAGTGTATTTCTATGGACGTAGGCAGTCCATATTATAAATGTCAGTGGTTTTACATAAGAACGCCGCAAATATTTTAGAATGTTATGAGTTAGGACTAAGTTGGTACTCTGATGTGGTAGTGAGGGAGTCTGTTTCGTGGCTTAAGCAGTGTTTCTCGAGGATTTTGGATCACCTATAGTTGGGAACCCAAACTCAAATTCTGAGAAAAACATATACACATACATCACATGCACACAATAATATTCATTGAAATAAATTTTTATTTTTTAAGTTTTGGAATAAATTAGAATTATATAAATAAAAATATATAAAATCAAAAATATTTTTTTTTTTAAAATAACTAAATTAATTAAATATTTTTTACTTTAATTTTTTTTAGGGGTGGATGGGTCATGACACCCCCGTAGATGGTGTATAGTTTAGACTAAACTGAAACCATCGTTATGTGAAAAAAAGCTGGTAAGTTAAAATTTTTTTAAATTCCTTCAAACAATCATTTTCCACAAGTATTTTTTATAATGTCCTCCATGATTAGAATTTTGTAAATTATAATTTTTATAAATTAACGATTCATTTATTACTGGACAATTTACACAAAATTTGCAATTTTATCTAATATAAAAACGAATTGGCGTTAGATCGTATTTACAAAGCAAATGCAAAAAATAGAAAAGTGAAAGAAGATAGGAAGACGAATATTAATAATTTATAATAATTAAACGGATGTTAACCAGATAAGTTATTACAATTTTCGAATGCGGGGAAACAGTGGAGAAGGGGAAAATAGAGAATATAGTAGGTATTAAGTGCGCATTGACTAGATTTTTAAATCATTACTAGATCACTCGTGCATCTGTCCGTCTCTCTGTCACATGCGTGTTTTTGATTTTAATGGAGGTGGGTAATATTATAAATATTTTATTTTTGCGTCTTTCAAAAACAAATTTCAAAATTTTTAATGAATTGTTTATAAAGATATGGACCAAACCGCCGCTTCCCTCCTAAACTTTTAGAATTCTAAAGCTAAAATTTTGATATTATCAGACTTAGTAGGTATTGAGTCATTGATAATAAGAAAACTGCAGCGCTTTTTTCATCAGTCTCAAAGTATTTGGAAAAATATTTTTTTGTGTTAACTTATACGATACCTACCAACTCTTATAAAACTACTTTTACGTCCATCTGTTTGAATATTATTTAGTTATTATAGGCAAATTTCGATTAGATTTAAATATACTTAAATTCCGTCGATTTGTATTAAATCCTGACTGCGCTAGCCCAACTCGCTGCTAACTGAATTATTTTTAGGACCATATCGGTGGTCAAACGATGTTGAAAATGTAAAATATTCAGTGAAATCTTCACAACACAAAAACCAGACAACTCCAACTTAAATGAACTTTAGAGATCCAATCGAGAGAATGTGAGACTTCCGAAAATTACATGTTGTTATTACTAATTTCAGATGTGTGTTATTCGGTTAATTTTTGGCTGAAAGTCATATTACAAGTTAAGATGATTCTTAAAGTATGTAATGAAATACTAGGACCTGATTGATCTTAGATCAATTACATATATGTATGTATATCCCGTGCAATTCAGATTTGTACATTTGTATTTGTGTGAAAATGCATTTTGACATTACGAATCACACTTAGAAATTCATTAAAAAGAATTAACTAAACATATCTAAATAGCAGTGAACCTAGTATAGAATTCTGTGATTTATGAAGCGGAAAATGGTAAGCCCTATATATTGATGTTAAAATCTCCCATTACAATTTGAGCAGAAATTAACAAGTTGAAATATGTACGAAGTTTCACTACGAGTCGGCAGTGATCAATACCAGCAGTCGAAAGTTGTAAATAAGTACTATGATATCAGCGTATCATGTGGCTATTTTGATCGTAAACACCTCTAACATTAATGAAAGACCTTCAAGTATTATAGTAAAGACGAAACCCCTATTGCCAATACATCAGAAAGTTGTTTTGTTCGGCACAGGGAAGAATTAAGAAAAAAAAAATTAATATTAATGTTTTTTCTTAGGCGAAAGTCATGCAAAGATTTAAGAGAGGCTTTCTTCGGTACTGGTGAAATGGTAACAACTTTCTAATTGTTAAAAATTATTGATGATAAAAATTAAAAAATGTGTTTTTAATAACGAGAATGAATAAAGAAACTATTTCAAGAAAAAGCAGTTGAATAAATCATTATGATAAATCATCCAACTGCATCGGATTTAATAGAACTCAATAAAGAAACAAGTTTGCATTTAAATACATTCTGCATGCCTTATTCATGCATCGTTTACTCCTTCCATGATTTTTCCCACATGCTCACAAACTGGAAGTCATAATAGGAAATAAATTACTAAAGCGTACAGAACTACAGACTAATGTAAGTCAAATACATTTCTCGTAAAGATTATCGAACGATCATAAAAAGAGTTTAGTAGATTAATAATTTTCCCACTAATAAATTAATTAAAATTGATAAAAATAAATTTAAAATTTTTACGCTATAATCCGGAAAATTGAAAATAACTTTAACAATAGCAAAAAAAGAGCAGATTAGCATACTATAATTGGTTAGCAATTGAAATTAAATTTGCCTATAATTAAAAACCAAAATACTTGTTAATTAATATTTTTATTTGATTTTTCCAAAAACTGAAAATCCAGTCTGAATCTAAATTTAGTTTAGGCACAGCCTAATTTGCAACTGGAAAAAGCCATGACTCTAACAAGAAAAATGAGGGTATGATTTTTTCGGAGCCTAGATTATTCACATCACGGCAAGCAGTATGGCAGATCGGACAAAGAAAGTTATTAAAAAATTAATAACAGATTTCAGTGTAGCTTTGAAAAAAGCAAAATTAAAAGCAAACCGAAGCAGACATTCAAACAATTAAAAAAACTAGAATTGGTCTAATTGTAAAACCAATTCTTATGACACCCTAGAAGAATTTGTAATTTCGAATGGTCACCCATCTGTGCAAGTTTGATTTTTGAAGTGGTTTTGCGCATATATTTCTAGAACTGTTTGTCGGACAGAAAAAATGATTATAACCAATTTTATGGGATTTCACATTCTGAAGAAGTTTTTAGTACAATAAAAGTGTATAGGAGTGATCGTTTTCATAGTAAATGTCAAAATCCTAAATTTTTATATGACCACACCAAGAAGGTGTTGGATGGATGGATTGGAGAGAGGTTGAACCCCCGGGGGAAACCCTAGAACGTAAGCCACGACAAGGTCTTTTGTTCACCCTCCAGACCCATGAGCAATGATCATAGATCTCAATCAGACGCTCTTATAAACCATAAAATTGCCTCCCAACTCTCCCTAATAGCCTCATGTAATTCATCCAGGAGATGTGATCCAAGGAATCTATAATGTTTTTCGGAGAGAGCCGCACTCTCTATATATAGGATCATCAACTAGTCATAACCTATGTAGGTGACTCCTGATAGAACAATGTCCAGTAAGAATAGACATCAGAACTCTTAGGGAAGTCTTGCTCAGTTCTAGCAGATTTTTTGTGAAACCTGGGTTAGGTTTGCCCCACAGTTCCTTTGTTGTTCTACCCAAAGCGTCGTTTAACCAAAGATAATTGTGTTGGCAATCGGCCCAAGTTGCAATTGTAGAGACAAGGTGTTCCGGTGCGATCTAAATTATGAAGGATAGTGCCGCCGAGGCTGCACCGATACGCGCAAGCTCTTCCGCTTTTTCATTTCCATCAACATCACAGTGCCTAGGCACCCAAAGAACGAGAACCATGTTACACTCAGAGTGGAAATTCAGGGTGGTCTTACACTCCAGTACTAAGTTGACAAGGCCTTGGTATCCGCTTGGCTCTTTGAGCTCTGCCTGGAAGACATGGCTTTACAAATATATGGGAAGTTCCAAATGAGGCTCTTCACAGAAGACGCTTGCTTCGGTGTTGTCTTCAGATTTGGAGCCGTCCATATAAATTATTATGTCTATTAATGAGTTGATGTCAGGTGCGACGGACCGCATTAAATCAAGGACGGACGCGTGTGGAACCCTGGTTCCCGAATGGATCCAGCTTTGATTCAGATGCATCCTCAGCGCTGCGATAGAGGGTTTGCCCGGTTTTGTATATTTATTGAAATTTTGTTTGCTATTACTACGAAAACACCATGTACCAAATTTGAACTATCTATATCGATGCGTTCTCAGGCAGTGTCCATATATGTATATAGTAGAAAACGAAATTTTTGTATGGCAACCTCCGGAAGGACTTACTCGATTTGTCTCATTTTCGAACTTAATTTCACATTTTTTTTACAGTCCGTGTACAAATTTCAGCTCTCTAAGTATATGCGTTCTCGAGTTATCGTACGCACAGACAGACAGACGGACGGACAGACAGACGGACGGACGGACGGACAGACATGCCAATATCAAAATAAATTTTAATATTATGGGTGGATGTCCAATCCATTTTGCTTTACCATCATTACTTCTGTGCTTTACAAATGGAATGAAAACAATAAATTTCTCTAGGGTATAAAAGGAAGAAAAAAGGAAAGGGAGTTCTTCCGCCGAATAAGAGAAATGGACAGTGGCAAGTGTACCCAATCCAAGATAAGAGCAACACTTAAGTCACTCTTAAATTTCAGTTAAATTGTAAGGTATTGAGATATAAACTAATTTTCGACCACTCCTAGAGCATGATAATTCCTGTCAGATGTTCAAAATGTATGTGTAAATTGATTGATAGTGCAAGTTAAAAAACAATCGGGAAATCACTGAATGGCGAGTACAGCCTGTCTGGCGTTTGTTGGGAAGCTTGTCCCGCCCGGAGATACTGCTCTTATCCTGTTTTGTTCTTCCGCATTGACAGAATTGTTTTGGACTTGCGGTTGGATGAACTTACATCCTGAGCGAGACATTGATAAAGCTGTTGATTGATTTTACGTATTCTCTCTGCTTTTTTGCCTGCTTAACATATGTTGTCTAAAAAATTTAGATGTTTCTATCCTTGGTACAGTGGCCCCTAACATACCTATATATTAAAAAAAATAAGGCTTCGAGGATTTTTTTTAACTCTAGGAGCGAAGATAACAATCCAGATTACTACGACACTAATAAAAAGCTTGCATGTGGCTTTGACATCATTCTTTTCTAGTTTTATCGAAGAAATTCAATTCTTCTCTTATCTCTGTCCCTTGACACTTATTTAATCTGTATCCAAAGCTTTGGAAATATTCTATATATTTGCTAACCTATCTTATATCGCTTAAATTTTTACAAGCTCTGATTAATGATGTTTTGAGCTGTGTCATTGAATGTCCATGTTGAGATCATTTGAATACGGTTTTATTATGAGAAATTCTATCACGACTAACTAATTACAGTTCGTGTGGACTGTTGTTTTTCTTACCATTTAGTTAGAAAAACGAATGTGGACTGTATTGAAGGTATTAAAAAAAATTGATCATATATTTCACTTTAGGCCTTTAGGACCTTAGAGTGGTATTCCTACTGGCCCGGTTCTTTTTCGTTCTATACAGAAAAGATATAAACATAAATTGAATGTTGATACATGAACTTCTATGATATTTTCCCCAAAAAGATTAACCTTTCAATTACGCTGCTTATTATATATATTGACTTGACGAAAACAAAATAAATAAAAGTTCGACTTAAAGTATATTCACAGATCATCCAAAAAACTAAGATCTTCCAAATTTGGAATGTATTTACTAAAGTTAAATAATAATGGACTGTGAATTGACTCCTGAGGCACTCCCTTTATAATTGGAAGAGTACCAATGCCAGGAAACATTATCATTTTGAATTTTATCAATTGAATATTCGTGGAAAATTCTCTAAAGGAATTAGTTCTTATTTATATATTTACTAGACACAGCTACTATGTAGAAAGTTATTATCATTCAAATTTTCAAAATTATTGTATATAATCAAGGAAATAAAAATTTCCCTAATTTGTGAACACACAAGATTGATTGGTTCAAGTTGCTTGAAAAATGAGCATGGTAATTGACAGCAGATTTTTAATTAAAAATTACATTTTTAGATTAGATTAGATTTGTTGAGGAGTGTTCACGTGTTCAGGCGTTAGCCTCGCATTCACTGTGACCTGGAAGATCTATTGTGAGTCCGCGTACAATTTACTCCTTTTCTAGGTGTAGGCTGTCAATAAAATCTAGAACCATACCTGGATTTAGGTTCCACACGTAGTTTAGCGGAGGAGAAGCATGCTCGAGGTGGAGTAATCTCCTCTTGGCCAATGCTTCGGAAATGCAGAACAGGTGCTCCGAGGTTTCGTTAGCATCCTGACAGAAGCGATAGGATAAAGTCTTAGCCATGCCTATCTTGTATATTGGCAATGGCCTGAGAAGAGCTCTGTTATCATATTTAGCTCTGTTAAGTAGAAGAAGAGAAGTAGAGGTTCTTTTGTTTTTCCGCCAGAGGTGTCGATAAAGTTTTTGCCTGACGAAATCCCTGTAGTCTTTCCCAATAAAGGGATTTTTGATTATTCTCGTAGCTATTTAGGGTAGCTCTGAGGTAACACTTTGAAGTGGTCCGACAAAGGGGGTTTCCGTTCCTCTTTTGGCTAGGCCATCTGCAAATTCATTACATTTATGGCCGTCATGTCCACGTACCCACATAAGGATACTATACATTTTTTTATCGTTAATAAATTTTTAAGAGTTTGCAGACATTCCTAGACAATTCTCGACTTGATAATGTAGGCTTTTAAGTAAAGCTGAAAATTGGATCCGGATTTTCTAACAGCCGGATATCCCGATATCCGGATTTGAAAACTATCCGATTCCTGAAATCCGTATCCGGATATCCGAATCTGGATCCAAACTATCCGGGTGCAGGGTAATAAAAAGTGGTTCAAGATTGCATCCAAAAAGCATTGCTTTATTAGGAAAACTTAAATTTCCCTTTTCCTAATGAACCAATGCAATCTGGAGGAAACCTATTTTTTTCCGGATAGTTCGGATACAAATCTGGATAGTTCGTATACGAATTCGGATAGGTCGGATCCAGATCTGGATAGTTCGGATACAGATCTGGATAGTTCGGATCCAGATCTGGATAGTTCGGATCGAGATCCGGATAGCTCGGATGAGGATAGCCGGATTTGAGGAATCGGATCCTAATTATTCCGGATAATCTGAATAGCAAATTATCCGGATACTTTAAGCTCTACTTTTAAGGACTTGAGAGCGGCTTGACTGTTCGAGAGGATATTAATGGTTGGGCCATTTATGGTTCTTTCAATGCAGGTGTTGGCTAGTACGTCGGGCTGGAATACTGTAGGGGTAGAGCTCAGGGCCTTTGATATGTGTAAATTTTTATATGTATACTTTTTGATGTTCAATCTCATCATGATGAAAATAGTGTAGAAAAAAAGTTTAATGTTAAGTGGCCTCACACTATCATCAATCATTAGCCCACTCTAGAATATAAATAAAAGTCTTACGCAAGTAGGTACATTTCAAAAGATTTTCAAAAATTTGTTTTTTGATGTTTTTAAAAGATTTCCACACATTCTAGGATGCAAACCATTGTTCTCTTAATGGGCAGAAGTAAAACCCCGAGTAGTATTGTCCGCGTACGGATGTTTCAATAAATCTTTCTAGACAAATTGATATGGCAGCACTGCATAAACATATTTTATTGTAAATTAATTTCTGCGAATACACACGGATACAGGTTCTTTCTATTTCATATTCGAGGTTTTATCTCCGCCAGTTACTTTCCGGATTTTTAAAGCTGCACATGCGAATATACCGTAGAAGCAGTGGTCAAGCCATCTTGCATCGCTAAAATTGGAGAATTTTATTATGAAACCACAATTTCTATAAACGGTGAAAGTGAAACTTGTCCTTGTGCGGCACACTGTCGTTTTTTTTTCACATATGGTCAATTCGATGATCGAATCCATGACATTTTAAAACCTGCAGTATCGTCGTCCGGTTTTAGTAGCTAGCAAATTGTTTTATTTTTATTTATGTTTTACTCTTCAGTCTCCTTCGGTTGTTTGAATCACAATGGATAAAAGAATATTCACAAGAAAGGTGTGGGCTCATCGAACCTGAATATTAACTCTGCCGTCTCATTGACGACGAAGTGCAAGGTTCTTAAAAATAACAATAAAAAAAAAAAGCTGCCGCTTACCTTGCCGAATATTCACCATATAATAATCGTGCATCAAAAATCAGCGATGCTAGTGTTGTTGTTGTTGTTGTTGTTGTTTTGTAATCCAAATGTTGATCACCTTCTGGAATTAATCCAAAATGGTAATGAGCCGTGGATGGAAGTTGTTGTTTCGTTCTTTTTTTGCTTTGCTTTTTTATGTGTTGAGAATTTTTTGAAATAATATTTTTTTTTAAATTTAACTTTTGCACTATTCACAAGGCACGATCGATGCACACACACACATAATGTTATACATATACTTATGTAGAAAAACAATTTTTTTTAGCACCCAGTTTAGGATTACATCGGACACCAGAGAAATCTAACTTTCGATAAAACGCGCATTCGCAAAGCAGGAAGAGACTTAAGTAAGTAAAAAAAAAAAAAAACTCGTCTTGAAATCTAAAGCTGGTTGCGCGTTGTTGCGATTGCAGCAGAGCACTCTTTTCACTTTCCAATCATGTGTTGCTTGCAATATTCATGACACCATGCCAGCCATTTACTATAGAAAAGTTTAATAAATAGAAAAGCGGAAAAATAATGAACTCGCGCGCAGCTTTAATTTCTCGTTAACATGATCGCGGCGAACTAAATGAAGTACGAAACTGACTGAGTGAGTAAATTTCATCTCAGGTTTGTATACCAAAACGACGACGGGGAGGCCTACCTAGGCACAGGTAACTTTGAGATGTTGGCTGACTTTCAATTCAAGTCTCTCTCTACCTATATCTACTCAACTTAATAGGTATAGGTAAGACCGGCTTGGTCTTTTACTATATATAAATGTAAATGTGCGCCATCAGTATATCAGATTTATAACTTTGATTACAGGTGTATGGTTTTTAAGCCAGGATGAGATGCGCGCGCGGTTAAAAAAGCTAGAAAAGCTACACTTATACTGCTACGATATTGAAACGGGATAGGTAAGGTAGAGCTTACCGAATCATTTTAGGATGAGGAAATAGAATTCTTTCTATATGGATGCGAATCTTAGAGAGAGATAGAGGGAGAAGTAAAACTGTAGTGGTGGATTATAATATTGTGAGATACTACATAGAAATTATAATTGCAACAACAAATGAACAAGCTTTGTATAGTTTATTTGGTAATAAGAGCAGTTTACAGTAGAGAATTTTAAGCAAGGCTGTGTAAATCTTATGTTTCGGGTAAGGCTTTTGTTTGGTTAGAAAAGTGATTTTGATTCTAATATTGAAGTGATTTCGACCGAATATATCGGAAGCGATGGATTCAGGAACTTGGGCAATTTATTTTTCATAATAATATAGGTATCACAATTGTTATATATGTGAAACCTATTGGTTGGGGATAACTGGAGCAAAGTCGTTTTATTTAATGTGTTTGGCGACAAATTTTTCCTTTTTAATTAGACAAAGGGGGATCTTTTAGAACATACCTATAACGGTTAAAAATAAAACTATGTAAATTTCCATACCGTTTTACACCGGCTGAAAAATGCAAAATTACAAATAGTGTATGGTGCACTACAAATTAATAGTTATATAAAATGGTACATGTTTTATTATTTATTTATATATAATTTAAATATAATTTATCGTTTATCAATGGAAAGCTCTCCATGCGGTATGAAGGCTCTCATTTATAAGCTTTTTATACCCTAGATCAGTGATTCTCAACTACTGTGCCGCGGCACTTTTGTGTGCCGTCAAATTCTTGAAGTGTGCCGCCAAATTTTAGAAATGCAAACAGGCAAAAATTATTTTGTACGTAGTTTTATATAGAAATTTATTGAAACCGGAGCGAGCCGGGAAAGATATCTAATGATTTATCCCGCAATCATTATAGCGCGTCATCAGCATTATCGTTATGCCGACTCAATTATCCTGCCGAGCCGAATCAAACGTACCGCAATATCGGCGATCTTTTTTCGGTAGATTTATATAATTAGTCGAACATTATTTAAATTATATATGTACAGTGAAAACTCCCTATAAGGAAACTTAAGGAACCGGGCAATTTTTTTTTTTGTTATATGGAATGAGTACAAAATATGTACCTATGCACGGACAAAATAAAGTGCAAAATGTTTTCATTTGTTGAAACAATAAACGGATATGAAAATCTGATTTGTACTATGACTCATCCTTTACGTAAAGATTCCTCCTTGAAAAAATACAATGTTCATCGGAAATATAATGACGATTACTTAATATTTGGATTTACATCTACAATGGAAAATTATGTAGTTGTTCCCGAGTGTGTCTGGTATGTGGTTGTAAGTTATCAAATAGTGCTATGGTTTCGAATAAGCTCCAACGTCACTTGCTGACTAACCATCCTTCGCTTGCATCAAAAGAGAAAAGCTACTTTTAAAAATCGTTATCTGCAAAATTCAAACAATTAAACGTTTTTGAAAAATAATTTAATTAATTAATTAATTAATTGGAGTTAAATTAAAACCTAATAATTTGACTGAAGAAATTATATTACCAGCTTGTCGCAAAGTCGTAAAAATAAAGATTGGTGAATCAGCAGATATTGATATTTGTAAAATATCACCTTCAAATGACACAATTCATCGCAGAATTAAAGACATGTCGCGAAATATTGAAGAAAATACTGCAAAAACTCTTGCAAATTCAAACTTTGCTCTACAAATAGACGAAAAAACTGACATTGTGGGAAAGGCACAATTAATTTCGTTCGTTCGCTTCATTCACGAAAATAATATAATTAAGCAATTTTTATGTTATCGTGAGTTATCTGACTTTACAACCGGAAAACATATTTTCGATGTAATTAACTCGTATTTACAAGAAATTAAAGTTTCGTGGAATTTATGTATTGGCATTTGCACAGATGGTGCTCCAGCTATGACTGAACATATTAAAGGATTTGTGGCACACGTGAAAGAACTGAATGCAGATATATTAGTTACCCATTGTTTTTTGCATCGGGAAGCACTTATTACAAAATAACTGACATCAGAATTGAAAATAGTGCTGGAACAATGTGTTAAAAGGGTTAATTATATAAAATCAAGCTATGGAAGCTAAGTACGAATCATTGATACTGCACACGGAAGTAAGGTGGTTGTCCAGAGGAAAAGTTTTATCTCGCGTGCCGGAATTAAATAAAACGAGATGAAAATATTTTCTGAACAAGATAAAAATTATGGTTTTGTTCATTTGTTGGAAGACAAAATATGGTGTGCTAAATTAGCTTATTTATTTGATATTTTTGTTATTTTTAATAACATAAATTCAAGTATGCAAGGACCGAAATAAAATAT
This sequence comes from Dioctria rufipes, assembly GCA_963924295.1. Classification (NCBI taxonomy): domain Eukaryota; kingdom Metazoa; phylum Arthropoda; class Insecta; order Diptera; family Asilidae; genus Dioctria; species Dioctria rufipes. The sequence continues at coordinate 78,142,271 of OZ002743.1, read as the reverse complement.
ACGTCATACCCCGGCTAACGTTGCCTCGCGCAAAGTTGTTTCGCTGTAACGTCGGTCTACCATTATAATCATACCCCACTGTAACGTCGTGTTGCTTTGCTGTAACGTTGTTTTTTTTTAAATAATTTTTCTATAATTCGAAGCAGGCGGTGTTATTTGAAAATTTGTTTTTGTACATAGTTTTCATTAGTTTCCCGCTGTTGAAGTTTTTGTTTTAATTATTGTTTGTGCATAAATGATTTAGCTAGCTGTGCCATATATTTTGCTTAATTTTAAACATATATTTTATTGTTACTAGTAAGTAAAGTAGTATATTTGTTTGTTCAAGTAAGTATATATATTTTCTATAAGTATATTTTGTCGCCACTTTTCAATTTTGTATTTTATTGCCAGTAATATTCACAAAAACAGTTTCGAGATTTTTCGTTGATTTTTTGGATGAGGATGTTTATTTAAAAAGAACAAAAAGAAAATTTTTGACAAAGAGAGTAACCAAAAAAATTCAAAGGACAGAATTTTTGAAATATATATAGAACGGTATTATTGATAACATATTTTGATATTTCACGAATGATTTTTGTTTCCTGTTAGGTTTAGCTGTAATATTTAGAGAGAAAAAACTTTAAAAAAAACAGTCACAAAAAAACAATAGAACCCTGTTTTTGATATTATTATGGCTAGAAATTTAAAAAAAAGTGCATCAAATATTGCAGTGGTACAAAAAAAGAAAAAAAAACATTTAACTTTGGACATCAAATTATACATTATCAAGCGTTTTGAATCTGGTGAGCGAGCTGTGAACACAGCTAAACATTTAGGTATTCCGCCGACAACAGTAAGGACAGTTGTAAAAGATAAGGATAAATATAAGCAATATGTTAAAGATGCAATGCCTCTGGAATGTAAAACCAGTAGTAAAGCAAGAAGTGTTGCCATGATCCAAATGGAGAAACTGTTGTTAGTTTGGATTGAAGATCAGACGCAACGAAGCATGCCACTCAGTCAAATGCTAATTCAACAAAAAGCGCTCCGCCTTTATGATGATATAAAGAAAAACCTAGGTGAATCTTCTGATACTGAAACATTCAGTGCAAGCCGTGGTTGGCTCGACCGGTTCAAAAAAAGAACAGGAATGCACAACGTTAAATTAGCAGGAGAAGCAGCTAGTGCTGACACAGAAGCCGCACGTCAGTATATTAAAATATTTAAAGAAATAGTAGAAACTGGTGGCTATAGTCCTAAACAAGTGTTTAATGCCGATGAGACAGGGCTCTTTTGGAAAAAGATGCCATCTCGATTGTACATTTCCCAATCAGAAAATACAATGCCTGGCCACAAAGCTGCAAAAGATAGACTTACATTATTACTCGGAAGTAATGCTACAGGAGATTTTAAATTAAAGCCAATGTTGATTTACCATTCTCTAAACCCTCGAGCTTTAAAAGGGTGCGTTAAGCAAAGATTATCAGTGCTTTGGAAGGCCAACAAGAAGGCTTGGGTGACCAAAAGTATTTTTGAAGAATGGTTTGTAGAATACTTCTGCCCTGCGGTAACCAAATATTGCAATGATAATAACCTTGCAAATAAAGTCTTGCTTGTGCTTGACAATGCTCCAGGCCATCCAAAAGAATTAGATGAACTTTCAGAAGGAAATGTTAAAGTTATATATATGCCTCCTAATACAACTTCGCTGCTGCAACCGATGGACCAACATGTAATTGCCAATTTCAAGCACTATTACCATAAGGAAGCTTTTTCCCAGGCTCTTAATGCAACTGAAGATGCGTCTGAAACAAATATCTAGCAGTTTTGGAAAGATTTTAATATCTTAAAAGCAATTAACGTTATTGAACAAGCCTGGACTTCTGTTTCTACAAATTGTATTAATGGTTCCTGGAAAAAACTGTGGCCAGAATGTGCTATTGATTTCGAAGATTTTGAAGAAACGACAGCTGACATCCAAGAGGAAATAGTATCTCTAGGAAGACGTCTCGGTTTTAATGATGTTGACCGGTCTGATATAGTAGAGCTAATCGAATCACATAATAATGAACTTACAAATGAAGAACTTATTGAATTGGCACAACAAAATCTGGAGGAAGACGAAGACGATTCTGAAGAAGTGGAGGTTAAAAGTTTTAATTTGAAAGATCTAAATGAAGCACTAACCCACCCATCTTGAAAAGGCTAAGCAAATATTTGAAAACCACGATCCTATTTTAGAACGATGTTCAAAGGTGAATAGAGACCTTGACAATGCAGTAAGATGTTATAGAGAACTGTATATTGAGAAGAAAAAACCTGCTGTACAGGTGACATTACATCAATTTTTTAGTACAGAACAATCAACTTCTGGGCGAACAACTGTTCAGTGTACATCATCAGAAATTAGTATTTCAAGCAACTCATCTGAAATGTCTCAATCGGAGTCATCCTGATTACAGAATATGTTTTGTGAATTTTATTTATTTTTTTGTTGGTTTTTTATTAGTGATTATTTTTATTTTGAGAGCATGAAATGAATTCCTAGATATACATTAGCAATACATATATAATTGTATACTAAATGCTATTTTAATTTGTTTTTTATTCACTTAATAATATTAATTAATAATTTTTATTTTTATTTTAGAGCATAAAATGAATTTATAAACATACGTATGCAATATGTATGTGATTATATGCATACCATTTTTATTTGTTTTTTATATATTTGAAAATATAAGTTTTTTTCTACGAAATTTTTGCTTAAAAATTATTTACATTTTAGTAGGGACCCACTGTACAACCCTATACGAGAAATAATTAAAATCCACGTGTTGTAAATTTTTTTCGCTTTCTTTTATAATAACTACCCCTCACAACATTGTTTCACCTAACGTCGTGTTTTCTTGGAACCAATTAACGACGTTAATAGGGGTATGCCTACTCAACAGATAAACTGGTGGGATTCCAAAAAAATAATAACTTTATGGAAGAACAAAGCACAGGAAGGTAATTTGGAAAACTTTGAGTCAGTTCCAAAAGACTCCTACAAAACTATTCATATACTTGTTATTGACCATTTAACAACACTGGATGAGAGAATTATTCATTACTTCCAAATTTAGATTTAAAAAAATTTGCTTAGGTTCGCAATCCATTTGTGATAACGGATACGTCTGTATACGAATTAACTCCGAACGAAGAGGAAGAGCTAATTTCGCTTTGTAATAACCGAGATTTAATTTCAAAGCATTCGGAAGAGTCAATTAATTCATTTTGGATTAAAATTAGATGCGATTATCCCATAATAGCAAAAAAAGCTTTAAAAATATTACAACAATTTTCTACATCTTATTTGTGCGAATTCGGATTTCCATCATTAACCAATATAAAAATGAAAAAAAAAATATCGAGACTTTTAAATAAAGATGATGAAATAAGAGTGGCATTATCATTTTTACGACCAAATATAAACGAAATTATCAAAAGTCATCAAGCTCAAATTTCACATTAAATGTATTCTTATAATTAATTACAAATCAATTACTCAATAAACTTTCTGTTGTTTTTATACTACACATTATTATATTTTACATTAAAAATTATTACCATAAACTATTTTACACAGTGTATTATAGATAAATAAGATTCTTTTAAGTTTATTTTATTATTAGTGTGCCGCCAGATTTTGAAATTATTAAAACGGTACCGCAACAACAAAAAGGTTGAGAATCACTGCCCTAGATGATGAAATCATAGGGTATATTATACTAAGTTTGTCATTCTTTTTGTAACGCATAGAAATAATGATAGTACAGCAAATTCGATTGGACACCCACGTATAATATTAAAAGTTATTTTCGTTTTTGCATGTCCGCCTGTTTGTCTCTCCGTGTATCCGTTTGTCCGTCACTCCGTCTGTTCGCCTGTCCGTCCGGCTGGCCGTCCATCTGTCCGTCCGTTTGTGCGTGCGATTATCTGTCTGTCCGACCGGGGACTTATATTACTGAAATTTTGCACACGCGCTGTTTTAAAAAAAAAAAAAGTAAATTTTAACTCGAATATGCAACCAAAGGGGCAACTCCTTCGTAGGGTTGCCATACAAAAATTTCGGGTTTCGCTATATATTTGGCCACTGCTTGAGAACGCATCAACAAAGAGAGCTGAAATTTTGTACACAGCGTTTTCATTAAAATATTAAATACATTTTCAAAACTAAACTTAATCGGGCAACTCATTTATGGTGTTGTCATACAAAATTATTGGGTTTCACTTCATTTAACTTATATCTTAATCTACTTAGGATATACAGGGTGTCCACTGGGAAAATTTAAATTTAAAAATCCTTTAGTGGGGCAGTGGCTGTGGTTAGGGAGAGGGGAGGGGGCTTGGACGACGTGTCGGACGTGCGGGTTACTTAGTCATGATGGAGCGTTGGAGCGAACCGTATCGCGCTTTTGTAATCGAAGCTTATTTGACTAGTGGCAAATCGTTCGCCGAAGCCAGACGCAAGTTCCGTTCTCACTACAATATCCGTCGCGTAAAGGATGCACCGAGCGTAAATTTGATTAAGAAATGGTTAAAAAAGTTTCGAGAAACAGGATCTGCCATGAATATTAAAAAACACGGGGCCTATTCCATCTGTTTCAACACAAGAAAACGTGCAACGAGTTAGGGATGCAGTTATCGCAAATCTACGGCGATCTGTCCGGAAGCATGCAGCGGCGTTGGGATTAAAAAAGTCAACAGTGCACAAAATTATCAAAAAGAAAATGTGCTTCCACCCTTACAAGATCCAATTGGTTCAATCTTTTAAGGAAAATGACTATGTTTTACGAAAAACATTCGCTGAAAGGATGCTTACTCAATTTCCTACGTTACATCGGCTTAGCAATATCTTCTTCAGTGATGAAGCCCATTTTGATTTAGAAGGTTATGTTAACAAACAGAATTGCAGATATTGGGCTCCAGATAACCCGAAACAGAAGCATCAAAGGCAGTTACACAGTCCAAAAGTGACTGTATGGTGCGCAATTTCTGGCTCCGGAATAATTGGGCCGTATTTTTTTGAGAACCAAAATGGCGCCTCAGTAATCGTGAATTCTGAACGGTATGTCAACATGATTGAAACTTATTTTCATTTTATCGTGGAAGGAGATTCACGCTTTAACAGAAACACATGGTTCCAGCAAGATGGCGCTACCGCCCATACCGCGAGGGGTGCAATAACCGTGGTCCGGGCGCTTTTTCCCCAGAAACTGATATCCCGGTTTGGAGACCTGACCTGGCCACCCAGGTCGCCGGATATCACACCATGTGATTATTTCTTATGAGGCTACCTAAAATCTAAAGTTTATTCAAACCAGCCGCGAACAATTAGTGATCTCAAAAGAAATATTCGATCAGAAATCGAAAACATTTCTCCACAGCTCTGTAGGAAAGTTTTCATCAACTTACAGACTCGCTTACAGGAGACTGTACGAATGGACGGCATCATCTTTTAAAAATTAAACCCGCATAATTAAACTTTTTATTCGTTCAAATAAATATTTTGTTCTATCCAAATTGCTTGTTTTTTATTAATATTGAAAACTGAACTTTCCCAGTAGACACCCTGTATAAGAGGCCTTGCAGGTCCCTACTCGTCATCACTGATTTTATCCGAATTCACAGTATAAGTAGGGCTTGATTAGATGACCAAGCAAAACCAAAATAATACATAATGTAGGGGAGTCCTGAGTTTTGTAAATTTTCGCGGAAGTTGTCGCGGTTATATTGCAACAGAATTTGTGACGAAAGCGCCAAATTCATTCAGGGAAAATGCCAACCATAGAGAAGGTATGTAAATTGCCGATTTTGTAAGTAGAATTTCTGTGCGTTTTTAAAGATTGCCGGTAAATGGCGAAAAGTGAGTATGCAAAATTTTTATAGATACAATTTTTTTTTAAATAGATAAATGACATCCAATCTTCTTGAAATTTTGTACAAATAATCCCTCAATAAAAGTGCATCAATAAAAAACAAAAAATTGGAGTAGAAGAACATTTCGAAATAAAATTTTCAGACAAAATTTTGGCCGTTGAAAATTAAAATTCGCAGCTTAAACAGAAGGGGAGCGAAAATATTCTCAAGAAATCAGAAAAACAAAAATCACTAAAGAACACAAAAGAAAGGAAAAGGAACTTTGCAAATGGATAATATTTACCCCACCTTCCTCAGAACACCAGAATTTGGGAAATGAGAAATGACCTTTTGACATTTAATTTATTATCCGATTTTTATCAGATTTTGTACGAATATTCTATCTCCCTTTCTCTTGGAAACCGCGGCTTGAGCGACCATTCAGGTACGACCAGATTAACTTACTTGGAAACTGACTAAAATTAACGAAGTCTCTGGATTAATAAGCTTGGGGTGATTCGATCGAAAACCTTTGAAACGAAGTCGTAAAGAATTAACGCCATGGGATTATCTTTATTTAGGGAGATTTAATAATTTGCATCGTTCATATCTGAAACCCGTATGTATCGCCAGCAACATAGACGGCGGGAAGGGTGCACTTGCACCCACTGCCTTGTAAGAAAAAATACAAACAAAAATATTATTAAGTATTTTTTTTAAATAAATTCAGTCATACTTAATAAAAGTTACGGATAATCGCTGTTTAAATGAAAACTTGAGGGCTCTGGGTTGTTGATCAAAATTGCTCAACACCTTGCCAATGACTTCAGTGTCCTCTTTTACCCTTTTTCTGCATACACTGACCATGAATAGACCGCTTAGTTTAAGAGTATAATGTATACCTAGATGCACCTGCTGGCGCCCTTGACCTGAAAATAAGGAAAATCTACTGTACTGCAGCACATTTTGTACATTATTGATATACAGTAGAAACAGCATAATATTGAGAGTTGAACGCTATGGAATTCCGCTGCTTTGCTTTAATGTTTTTGGTACCTCCCAAATAGAAAAGATTCGAGCCATTTATATTTTTTTATCTGTATGCCGTATGACCCTCCTTCCTCTATTTAACTCTACTCAGGTGCCGAAATACTGTTGTTACATTGTTATTGATATCTTCTTCCATTCGAGGATAATCCAGTTAAGAGCCTTTTCGCAAGAATGTTGATAACGAAATCCATACTTTTCACATATTTTTCCAGTTGGTCTGTTACAAATCTTATTTTCTCGAACATATTTATTGGTCCGCAGTTAGAAATATTTTTCAAATTTTTAGCCTTTTCAATAGGAATCACTATAGATTCTTTTAAACTTCATGGAAACACCTCTCCGTCTCACTCAAACTAGAATCTTAAAGTTACGGTCTTAAGGCTAGAATCATTTTTAGTAGGTGAAAAGAAATTTTTCGAAACTGGATTTCTTGAAGAAAAAAAATGTTTTTTTCCGTAATCTAAGAAATAATGTAGCAAGTGTTGTACCATTTTAGAATTCTTATTAAATGCGTCAACTTTTAAAGTTACTTGCCAGACTGGCGTAGTACATTTTTTTTTTCAGTACAGTCAGTTAAAGTTCAACGAATTATTAATTTTATATTCCTGGTTCGGCAAAATGTGACATTTTCTTCCAAGCTAGGGCAGTTGGCATAGAATTTAAAGCAACATGTTACATATACACTATTCGGGATTACATGAGAAAAATAAAATTGAAAAAAAGTGTAATTTGTAGCAACAGGAGCTAAAAAAGCATCACAGGGTGTGCATTTCCTAGAAAACAAAAGAAATGTCTACAATTTAAAAAACACATGACTTGGATTTTTTTTTGTATTTTTCTGGTAACTATTATGATTTGGTCTATCTTCCGGTTCCGGCTTGACGTCGATTTATGGGACACCCTGTATACGTATTTTCTTTTTATATTGTTATGCCAACCTCAGGGAAGTGGAGGATCCAGAAACGGGGGTGGGGTTCGTGTCGTGGAGGTGGGGTCATTACCTCCTAAATTTGAAGAAAAAAATATTTAACTAATTGAGTTATTTGAAAAAATATATTTATTATTTTATATTTTTTTTATTTATATAATTCAACTTCAAAAACAATTTTTATATACCAAAACTTAAAAAATCAAAATTTATTTCAATGAATATTATTGTGTGCATGTGATGTATGTGTATAGGTTTTCTCAGAATTTGAGTTTGGGATCCCAACTATAGGTGATCCAAAACCCTCGAGAAACACTTCCCAAGACACGAAACAGACTCCCTCACTATCACATCAGAGCACTACATAACTTAGTCCTAACATTCTAAAATATTTGCGGCGTTCTTATGTAAAACCACTGACATTTATAATATAGACTGACCACGTCCATAGAAATACACTGCAGAAATTGAGTTCATTTCTATATAGCCTTCTCTTTCTGTCAAAACACCAAGTACCAACTGAGAGAAAACTGTAAACAAGAAATAAATAAGTGGATTCGTCGAAATAAATCTTTTTAAAGTAATTATTTGGGTTAATTAGTGATAAAAAGTGTTTTACCAAAGACAATGTATTCAAAGATACTCAACAGAAATTCGAAAGATTTTATTAAAATCACTTTTCACCTTCCCGCCAATGGTTTTTTCAATATTGGCACCGACGTAAGAATTATATTTGACACAAAAAATTGTACCCGCATGAAGTGGCATATCGAGCAATCCATAATATATATGCCAGTGTGTAAAACCGAGAAAGTTTTGGTTTGAATGACTCCTTCAGTTTGCACCGTAAACAACTATTCTATTAAAAAATTAATTTTTTGTAAAACATTCCTAGTACTTCACTACAGTACTGCGGTGGCTAAACTAAGCGACTTACAGCGATGGATGTTTTTTTCTCTGCTCAAATCAATTTGTAAGATGACCCCTCCCCCTAATTTCAATGCTAGATCTGCCACCAGCTCTGGGGATACCCTATGATGCAAAGCACTGCATGGCAGGTAGGAGATAGGAAAAGGAATAGGGTATATGAAGAGAGTTGCGGAGGTACGTCCGCAGATTGTATGCCGGATGAAAAACAGCAGATGGTAAGCTGTTCCACATTCGCACTGTTCAGGATAAAAAAGCATCACGGAATTTTACTGTGTGCTTGAAAGTAATTTGAAGGGTAAAAGGATATGCGTGGTTTGCAGCGCGAGTATTGCATGCAGAAAGTACTCTACAAAGGATTAGACTAGATACATTGACCATGCAAGTATCGATAAAGGAGCGAAGGTCATCCAACATCGCCAATGAGCTTGAAGGCTCTCTTTTGGACAATATCCAAAGAAACTAAGGCTGTGCGACCAGCCCCAGCCCATATATGGGGATTGTATTCCATTCTAGGTCTAATGTAATGTAAGACTTGTAGTGGAGCGCTAGATTTGACGGGCTGAAATATTTCCTACACCTTTTCAGAAATGCAAGATATTTCGATGCTTCTTTGGTAACAGAGAAGATGTGGTCTGTCCAGCTTAACTTACTGGAAATATTAATGCCAAGAATGCTTAGTGACGGTGAATTAGAAATTAATGCTCCATCAAAAGAAACGGGAGTGGTTAAGTTATGGCCTTGTTTTAATGAGATGAGACATCTTTGTGTCTTAGATGCGTAGAATTCGACCTGATTAGCTTTCTCCCAAGCGAGAAATTATCGCTTTTCGTGACAACAGGCACAATCAACACAGATGTGTACGTTAAGGAATGTCTTCAGAAGCGCTTTCTTTTATTCTTTAGAAAGCATGATGCATCAGTTTTGTTTTGGTCGGATTTAGCAACTTGACACTACGGCAGAAAAGCGAGAGATTTCTACGATGCCCAATGCATACCCCTAGTACTCAAGGAATCGAATCCTTCAAATTGTCCAAAACTAAGACCAATCGACAAATATTGGTCTAATATTGACAGTAAGTTCGAAACAAAAACAAAAAACACTCTGCTAACAGAGAAAGTATAAAAAAAACGTCCGATACATTCGATACTGTTTCTGTACAAAATTTAATGAAGAACGGAAAGTAAAATGTTCTCCAATTTTATAGCAAGTAGTAGCTATATCATGTCGGTTGTGAATAAAGATGGATTTACATTATGATGGCATACAATTTTTACAGAAATTGTAACGGAAATAGTATACATCGGATATGGCGAGAAAAGCAAACGCGCTCTGCATTTTTTCCAGATCTCGATTTGTCAATGTGTGCATATCCGGAATCTTAAAAAGACCTCAAGTATAGTAAGTTTTTATAGTTACTGAACCTAAAACATTGTTATTGGCAACCCTAATTTGTCAATTTCGACTACATGTGCTGCAATATTGTTGTTGTTGCTATAATTTTATGGCATATACATATCTGTCCAGTCGAATTATTTATCGAAATAAATAAAAGTAAGCTTTGAGTTTGTAATTAAATATTACGAAATTGAAAGTTTTAAATATTTCTTTATAGAAAATATTGAAGTTATTCCTGAGGTAGTTTTCCGTCCACAAGCAGGCAGCAGTACGTCCATAGATTCACTGCAGTGGTCCTTTTCCTTTATAATTTGCTAGAAAAATTCCGCCTTTGGGTACACAGTAAAAAAATTGCACAAATTATTGCCACAAAGCTTAGGAATTTCTCGATAAGGTTAGGGAATATTCCCTAAAATGTATGGACTATTCCCAATATATTATGAAAATGTAGGGAATATTCCCTACATTTTAGGGAATATACCCTAAAATATAGGTTTTTCCCCCTAAATTTTAGGGAGTATTCCCTGCATTTTAGGCAATAGTCCTAATATTTTTTACAGTGTAGAGTTGACAAATAGATTGAAAATTTCAGCTCAAGTGTCAATGTCAACGCTGCCGTTTGGTGATGTCAGATTTTATAAAATAAAATTCGAACTGGAGCGGATTATCGTACTTTGGAGTGAGATAATCCGCAATGGTGAACACGAACCGGACTGGAATTATCTTCACCGGTATTAGTTTGGTAGTGAAATGGAATTATTTTCATGTGAGCACTTGAGTGGATCGAAGTGGATTGACGTTTACATATTAGCAGATTAGTTACTGAATTTTTTGTTTACTACGGAATAAATAATAAATAAAAATTTCGTTATCATACACAATGTTGATCCTTTGCTTCGAGCTCGTTCGTGCTTTGATTTTAGAAATTGTAAAATTATACCTCTTTCTATGATCTGTCCTTGAATACCTATGAAAAATCGAATAAAATCTTGACAATTCAATTTCCAATTTGACAGCTGAACAGTTTGCGATTTTAACTATAAAAACTAGAGGGTAGCGTACGTGTGAGAGGTATTGATTGCAATGATTGCTTCGGCAGCATTTAAGTTTCAATAAAGTATCTCCCTCACAATTTCTGTAAAAAATGCATGTCATCATAATCTAAATCCTGCTTAATGTAAATAATTAAGCAATAGTTCAATAAAAATTATTTAATAACAAAAAAAAAAGGTTTTTCTTGTTGCTTTCATTATTCTTAGGTGGTCTTAAAGTCCTTAAATTGTTCGGTGTTTCAAGTTTATTTTTACCAGGTGTTATCAAAATTGATTCCGAAATAACTTGTGCCTGTACTGCAGAATTTTATAATATACCATAATAGGCTCTTCTTCAAGATTTTGGCAAAATTGATTTTGATTTTCTCTACGTGGCAGTGTTCTTCGACACATGGAGCAATCCAATTTTAAATATAATATTAATTTTCCGCACAACAATATTTAAAAAAAAAAGAATATTTTAAAAAAATTTGATTTGGGATAAACCAATACTAACTTTTGTGGCAAAAATATGATATGGGGAAAACATGGCATGATTCTTCTCGATACATATATAACTTAGAGAAAAGCTGATTAAAACATTTAATTCAAATTCAGTAAGAATCTCAAAAACCGAACTTAACTCAAAATATCAAATTTGGCGGATGGGGCAAACCAATATTCAGGTGACGATAAGTAGGGTAAAGTACCCAGTTACGGGCCGCCTTAAGGAAAGTTTTGACTTAGCATGCACGCAAAAACTCAACTTGACTAGTAATAGAAAAGTTTATTGGTTTTATTATTTTTACATTATATCCTAAACTATTTAAAATTTATTTGTATTTCCCAAAATGGATATTATATGTAGAAATTTTTAAAACAGTTAGAAAAGTACCATCATCCGGTTGCGGGACCCCATTTTACCAGTTGCGAGCCATCACTCTTCTTATTATGAGCCACTAATTAAAACAAAGAGTTAAAAAAAAAACAGTTTCATATTTTATTTTGTCGAATGTATTAAATACTTAGTCTTCACAGAGACCTTTTAGCGTGAAAAATAAAATAAAAAGAACTTGTACAAAATTATTTATTCTTTAAGACGACACCTTTTGCAGCTAAAATCAGTCACATTTGGGCATATTTTGGATGCAAAGCTTTTATGGTAGTGCCTATTGCATAACCAACATTTAATGCCATTATTGCCCTGAGTGATATGACGAACACACTCAAAACACAAACCGCCTAAAACAACATGATTTCCAAGATTTTCTTCTAGCAATTTTTCTTTTGCTAATAGTTTTCGCACGGGTCTTTTCTTCGGTATAACATGGATACCGAGTTCTTTCAATTCCACTTGAGGACAGAATCGTCTAATTTTTGCGGGTGGACCATTTCCCAAAGATATACCAATAACTTGGACCTTGTCTGCTGTTGTTTTTTTTTTTACCTTGTGTCTTCTTTTTTACTGGGATATTGTCACGATGATGCTTTTTCTGGTTTTTCTTAAATTTTTCCTCCTCTTTCTCTTTCTTCATCAATTGTTTCTTTATATTTTTATTTTTCTTAACTAAATCTTCTTCGTCCTTTTTCTTTTTTTTCATCTCTCTTTCTTTTTCTTTCTTCTTTTAAAAGCTCAGCTTCAGCTTTTTTTTGGCACTTCAGTTCTTCAGACCTCTGAAATGGTTTGTTGATGAAATAACAAAGCTTCGTTTTTCTGTATGCCGTGTCCCTGTTCTGGTTGGAGTTTTTGGTATTTTAATAAATTTTGTATTGTCTTCGTATAAGAAAATTATAGGCATATCTAAGATGTTTAAGCATTCAGTTGGCTAAAATAATAATAACGGAGATTTATATACCTACAATATTATGAAAGTTAACTCACCTGTTCATCGACAATAGTTTGATCGGCATTGGTCTCGATTTAAATTGAGTCGTGTACGTCTAAAATGCCCCTAAAGCCATTTACTTCACGATTAAAAAAGTAGGCATATTTTTTAAGTCAGCACTTATCTTACAAGTTCATTAAATTCAAAAATTCTTACATTTTAAACCTTCACAAAACTTAAAATTATTTTAAAGAAAATGTGCATTAAAATTCAATAATTTAGTATTAAAGGAACAAAAATCTTGATTTTATCCCCAAAACTCTTAATTTTTAATACAAATTTATTAAACGGCAGCTTCCTTCGAATCTTAATCCAGCAGCTTCAAACCATTGTGTCTTAAAATTAACTCCAAAAGACTTAGAAATAGAATATTCAATACAGTTCGAATTAAATTTAAATACAATTGGTATAGTTGGTATAGTTCGATGTCATGCTACTGTATGCCCCTTCTTCGTAAATCTAAAAGAAAGAGAGGATATTTCTTTATTTGTTGTTCGCTATAAGTTTTCCTTCGGTATCGGCGTGCATTAGTTCAGTTCAATGTTTGTGTAAATATTTGTCAAACTCTAAGTCTTCGGCACCATGAAATGATGTCTCATATGTGGAATTATATTGAATTAGAAGACAGATTCAACTTTGGAAAAATGGAAACACTGTTAACAAATATAATTTCCAAAACAACTTTCCAAATTTTCAAATAAATTTTGATTCCGATATTTATTCTCTTGCTTGGGCTTAGTTTAATTATGGTTTTCATTATAAACCTGACTTTTTAATATATTGGAAAAAAGAAAATGATCAATTTTGTTTTGCACAAATAAGCGATATAATATTACATTGATAATCAAATTTATTTGAGTTGTGTTAAATTTATTAACAAAATTTTTGATGAAGTTCTTAATTACTTTGAGCTAGAAAATTTAAAAATAAGTCTCATTGTAAAACTGAGTGAATTAAGTTTTAAGATGCTTTTAGAAATGAATTTATTAAACAAGAAAATGTACGTAGCTTTTCCTTTTATACTATTTTAGATACTTTTATTTTATACATGTTTTATAATTACATATTTACTTAATAATCTTATCACGACTTTCATTTATATCTCGAATATTTGTTATAACGCCAATAATGCCTATTTTATAAATTTGGTTCAGCATCTATCACGGGTAGATGGGTATCCAATTGATAAATTTAAGTATAATTATCATAATTGGATAAAAGCGAAAAAAGTAGTAGGTATCTCATTATCTAAGGGGAGATACGAATTTTAATAAACTCCAATACATTTTGGCCAAAAATTTAATTTATTCTTGATCCAATTTTAATATAATAAACATTCAAATATAATGCTACTTAAACTTCAATTTTAATACACACTGGTTTGTATTCAAAGTAGAAAAAGGTTGAAACTAAATACAAATTAATTACCATTTTAAATGTCCCAAACTTAAATTTTAAGATCATAGGCTTGCAATTTACATAATTTTTGTCTTAAAATTTAAGACAACAGGCTTAAGTTTGAAGTGTTAATAACAAAAATTATTTGAAGTAGTATTTCTAACTTAAAAGCTAATACTACGTGTGGTTGAAAAAGAAATGTAATACCAGATAAAACTCAAAACGTAATACAAATTTGGTGTGGACTTATATGTAACCCAATAATTATTGTATTTTAACCCAATATTTTTAACCGTGTTCGATCTAAAAAGTAATGAGTATATTTTTCTTGCGTACAGTTTACTACTTTTTACACTTTAGTTATACCTCATTATTTTCTCTGTACTCAACCTTTAATTCCATATATAATTTGTATAAAAGCAAGAAGTCCTCTGAGTATGTAAAACTGGACTTACGTATTTCTTCTAATTGCTTAATTTTCTTGGTGCCGACAATGCTTACAAACTTTTCATATGTCAGACTATGAGGTAAGAGGTAAGTACTCCGTTTAGTATTTACATCACTAAAGTTCGTGTGTATGGGGTCAGAGCTTGCTTCAGTATTTACATCACTAGAGGTCGTAGGTCTGGGGTAAGATATTGCTTCAGAATTTTTGCCTAGACATTTTGTGTAGTCAATTGCGTTGACATCAAACGGATATAAACCACATGCTTTAAATCCGTTAATTATATGTACCTCATGCCGATGCAATTATCAACAACATCTTTAAGCTAAGTTCTGAATTCTATTCTTATTAATTTCTTCTCTAAATTTTGTCGCCGCCATTTTTGCACAGCCCTCTGCCAACCAGCTTTTAAGGGTTTAAATATAGCTACATCAGCCGGTTGCAAAAATCGCGTTGCATTTGGATATAGACCAGGGTTGGGCGTAATCTGATTATAGTTTAGTCAAATTACAAAGTAATCTCATTAAATTGTATTCGATTACATATCAATCAGATTACTTATGAGAGAATATGTAATCTATCAAATGTGTAATCTGGTACAATATAATTAGATTATTTTGTAATATAATTACATTGTAACAGATCACTTTGTAGATTACTTAAAAGTAATTAATAATATAATGAAATGAATGGAAAGAAAATAGTATTGTTCTCGTACGAAATTAGTTTTAGGAAGTTTTATGAAGAATTAGAATACAAGTATCTTAAATGTCTTAAATGTAATCACATTAATTAGATTAACATGTAGTGTGATTAACTTGTAATCGATTAATGTGTAATCAGATTAACTTGAAATCACATTACACGTTAATCGATTACATTATGTAATTATGGGAATGGATTACATTAGTAATCTGTTACAAAGTAATCTGATTACAAATTACATGGTTAATTGTAACTGTTAATCATTAATCAGATTACATTTTGCCCAACACTGATATAGACAAATTAGAATAATATTAATTAATTCACATAACTTCGAAAATTTATAAGAAAGATGAGTCTTATGCCCATCAACGTAGAGAATAATAGGAAACTTGATATTATTTTCGAGAAGAGGAGGATAGAAAATTTCTTGAATGTACTTATAAAATAAGTCCATAGTCATCCAACCATTATCGGACTTTTCAGCCTTAATACCTTCCGGAATAGATTCCAGAATTTCCCCGGGCATCCTTTTATTCGGGTATACTACCATCGCTGGTATGATTTAACCAGCAGCGGAAAAACTAAACATAACCGTTAGATTTTCTTTTGCTTGTACGCGGTCCGTCTCGTATACGTTTCTGCTACCTAGGAAGAACTACATTGTAGTAAATAACAGTACCAATTTAACAGTCTTATTCTGGTAAGCAGACAAAAGGATAGCGACTTACTTTTACCCTAGATAGTATACACAATTTCTGACTTGTAAATATTTTAATTCGTTATCGAAAATCAAACTAGATTTGATTATTTACCTTGCTTTGTATCTACTATACTTTGATCTGCCTATCAGAATAGGGCGTATACCTGATGTTATTTTACCCATAGGAGCGAGTACTTTCCTGCTCTTGGGCACAATAGAAAATTTGTCTCGTCTCCATTGAAATATCGTGCAGGATCTTTTAGAATTGCGGTATAGCTTTTCTATTTAAAGTAACTCTCAATTTGTTCAAATCTTTTTCGGATATCGCTTTCTGCTATTTTAGAACTAGAATCTGTAATTGTCTCCGGCATTCGCATGACTACATCTGGATGTCGATGAAGAAATGAGTATTACCACTTATCGCCAGGTAGGTTATTCCGAAAAGGGTTATTTCTAGGAAAATCATTTAAAAACTTTTGAACAACTCCTTGTACATCATGCTTCCTTCTCGGAAATCCCTATACAAAATTGGACCAAATCCATTCCACTATCTTATTTTCCTTCTCAATCGTTAAAACAGGTGAGGGACCTGTAATATTTATTTATTTATTTATTGACTATTCGGTTCACATAGATTTTGACAATTTCATCGTTTGAATGGTATATTTTAGTTATTGTAATTTAGCCCCACTCAGACAGCTTAGCTGGTATGAGAGTTGGGGAATCTAAATGTAATACAATATGTATTCAAATTACTGATAACAATAGATAGATAGTTTTGATCTAGATTATAAATAAAGTATCACATTTTAGTAAATATAAAAAGATCTAATAATAAGAAGTTATAACAAATAATTTTTTAAGTCTTTTACAAAAATTTTTAGTGATGTTGACGATTTGATGTTGTTCGGCAGTGCGTTATATTTATAACTGTCCAGCAGTGGTTAGTAGGCCCTGTCGTCTTTTTTCAGTTCTTGATTGTTTTCTGGCGATGTTGTTCTTGTTTCTTGTCATGTGATTGTGTATATCCGAGTGTAGTTCGGCTACTATATTTGTCCTGATGTTTTTCCTTAGTATATTGTACATGAACTTTGCTTTTTCTATTTGTATGATTTTTTTCAGTGTAAGTTGCCTCGTTTGTTGATAGACTAGATTTGAGGCGGAGTCCCACGGCAGGCCATATAGAGGTTTTAGAGCCCTATTTATTAAATTATTAACATCTGTTTTTAACCTTTGCGAACATTGTGACCAATTTATAACATTATATCGAATGCGGGACAGGATATGTGCATTATAGATTAGATTTGCTACAGGTCTATGTAGCTTAATATTTCTTTTTAATACACCAATCAACGGTGTAAGCTTTTTCCCTAGTTTGCCAACGTGTTGTTTCCAGTTTAACTTTTCGTCAATTTGTAAGCCTAAGTAGTTTGTTTCTGGGGTTCTTTGTATACCAATTGGGCCTATTTTAATGTTGATGTTTTTGTCTGGTTTATTTTTTTGTTTAAGAATCATGTATTTGAGTTTCCATCTGTCCATTTTTTAAATAATTTTAAGTCATCATTCATCATAAATTCTAGATCTTCCATGTTTTTGCCTTTGTATATGATATTGGTGTCATCCGCGAAAATATGGTATTCTCCACGTAGCTTAGCATATTGCAAATTATTTATGTACAGCAGATATAGTAATGGTGCCAACACTGAACCTTGGGGTACTCCGCATGTAGATATTAGAGTATCACTTAACATACCATTTACTCTTGTTTGGATTTCCCGTCCGGATAGGTAGCTTCTTAATAAGTTACTTGCCACACCTCGAATTCCTAGTGTACACAAAAAATCCAATTACAATCCGTGATGAATTATATCAAAAGCTTTTATTAAGTCGATAAAAACTGCTCCCATATAATAACCCTCGCCTCGTCCAGGTAGTTATTAATTTTGTTAAGTGTTTCCGCTGTAGCTAATTCTGCATTACTTTTGGATTGAAAGCCAAACTGGTTTCTGTCTATGCCTCCATTTTCCGAAATAAATTTCCTAAGCCTGATTTCCATAATTTTTTCGAATATTTTGCTTAAATTGCTTATTAGGGCTATAGGTCTATAATTGTTCATTTCTGCGGGATTACCTCCTTTGAGAACAGGTATGATTACAGTTGTTTTTAGACAATCAGGGAATATACCACTGCTGATTGCTGTATTTATCACTTGCGCAAGTGCTTGACTGATTAAATCAATTACATCTGTAATGTCCTCGATCGTGATGCCATCCTTACCTGGGGCTGTCTTCTTTTTAAGGTTATTAACGACATTTTCCACTTCTTCTGCACTTGTGGGCATTAAAAAAATTGAGGCCATCGTCATTTTGTTTAATGTTGGACTTACGGTTGGAATAGTGTTTTGTACATTGGTACCAATCCCATTGAAGCAGATGTTAAATTTATAGCTGCCTGATTTTTAATATCTTGCAACGCCTTCGGCATTTCATCTTCAGTATATCTTCTTCGTTTAGACATTTAAAAAAGTGTTTTTTTTTTTTTTTTTTTTTTTTTTGCCAGAAAAATACCGTGGGAAAACAAACTAACTCGACACACAACCTAGGAAGACGAAAGAAAAATTTGATTTCTTTAAAAGTTTCAACATACATATGGCTCAAAACTAGCAGACCTAACTTTACGCAAAATTGCCAGTTACGAGCCCCCCGGCCCGACCCATTGCTGGAAAATTTTTAAAAACGGTGTCCAAATACAAGCCGCCTGAATATTTTTATTTAAACTAAATTGTTTTTAAATATTTTTACTTCTCGTAGAACAAAAAGAACTAGTAGCTGAAAACATAAAAAACGTAAAAAAATCAGGTGTCACGGAAAGAATTTTTTGCTAATATTAAATCTTCGATTTATTAAACACAGAAAATATTTTTTTTTTTTATATCAATTCAAAAAATGATCAATTTAATCCAAATTTTCTAAATATTAAAAAATGTTGTCTAATATCGAGAAAGATGAAGTTTTTAAAATTTATTCTAATTTACTAAAAACTACCAAATTCTACTCGAATACACTTGGAAAAAGTTTTCTGTATTTAATCAATAATTTATTAAATATCCCTTTCTGTATGAAAATGTTATAAAAATTTAAACTTAAATATTAGAATTATGTCAGAACTCAATAAACATCATACAAATAATTAGAATTTCGCAAATGGTTATTAAAATTCAGGAATCATGATATCATAAGTTTTTGCTGTTGGGATAAAATCAAACGGTTAATTTACATGTATAACAGCACTTTCAAAAATATGCATGTGTCAGTGGAAATAGTCAGCAGCATTTGATTAAACATTTAAGAATATTAAGACGAATACTTGTTGACTTGAAAACAAATTGCAGCATGTTGGTTCCTGAACACGGATTTAATTATGCATTGTTCTTTTAGACTATTTAAACAACAACAAATCACAAGTCTGTTTGTTTTCAGAATCTAACTGCAAACATTTATTTTCATTTGGACGCCAGCTTTATGCAAGTAAAGAAGTAGAATTGATCCAAATTCCTAAGTTATGCTGTTCGTATTCGCACTGGGGGAAAACATTTACGTTATTTAAAATATTGTTTGTGTTTTGTGTATGGAGTGCAATGTATGCGTGTAATCTATTTTTTTTTTTTTAACATACTGCAAACTGGAAACAACTGGTTTTTATTTTTAGATTTTCCCACGATTTTTTTTTAGCAATAAGATTTTCTGCAGTTTCAAATATACAGTTGATAGCTGTTGATTCAATAATTAATAGCTTTGCTTCAGATAATCATACCTGCATGAAGCAGAAAAGTTCTGTAATGAAAGCTATTCTTGAGAAAAGCACACCTGCATAAAAGAAATGTATATATGTAGGTACTAATACGATAAATAAAATCTATCATTAGTTTTCTTAATCTATACGTTTGATGGTATACATTTTAGCAAAACTAAAATTCAATTTATTGGCAAAATAAGATATTTATAAACATTTCGTTTACTTAAATTAATCTCTCAATGTTTAATTCAAGTAAACAGGTCGCTTGAATCTGGCATAAAGGTTTTTTGAATATAAGAAAGATAACATCAATATGAATTTTCAACATTTCTAGTTTCATTATTTTAATGCTAAAAGTAAGAAAATATGACCCCTTTAATTTAGTATTATTTACTTGATAATGATACAACCAACCAAAAGTTGAATCAAGAATATGTTTTCTAGAAAGTAATAAATATTTACTTGGCGCAAAACTAACAGATTTTTTACTTGATATTTATCAACATTTTCTTAATATCAGTAAATTTTTCTTTCCCTTTTTTAGTACAGTTCCTTAGCAAATAAAGGGTTTTCCAATAAGAGGTGTTATTTTGATATTCAAAGAAAAATACCATTTTTTGAGATAAATGATCGGATCTTTATTTCATTATAAAGAGGAAGGTATGCTGTTAATAATGGAAAAAAACATCAGCCAAATGACCACCACGACCACGCCTACAGGACCATATCCTTTTCATGAAATTTTCCATAACCAAATCGCAAAGTGGCTGCCCTATGTCCTCGATAGCCTCACGAATTCCATCTTTGAGGTCTTGAATCGACGCTGGGCTGTTGTCGTAGACCTTCTCTTTCACTTGGCCCCAAAGGAAGAAGTCGCAAGGTATTAAGTCACAAGATCTCGGTGGCCAATTGTGATCACCTCTTCGAGAGATAACATGGTCCGGAAAATTTTCCCGTAAAAGATCAATGGTTTCGTTGCTTGTATGGCACGTAGCGCCGTCTTGTTGAAAGTAAACGTTGTCCAGATCAATACCATCCAATTCCGGTCATAAAAAATCATTAATCATTTGTTGATAGCGCAATCCATTCACCGTAACTGTTGTTTCAGCCTCATTTTCGAAAAAGGAAGGTCCAATGACCCCGTGGGACCATAAACCGCACCAAACAGTCACACGTTGAGAATAGAGAGGCTTTTCAACAATAACTCTTGGGTTTTCCGAGCCCCAGATGCGACAATTTTCCGGATCATTTTCATGCATTTCAAGGACCCAATCAGCAAAGACTCGACGTTGTTGATGATCGGCCGGCTTGAGTTCTTGTGTTAACTGAACTTTACAAGCCTTAAGACCCAAATATTTATGCAAAATACGGTGTAATGACGTTTGTGGAATGCCTAATTCCAAAGAACGACGAGGAATAGACAAACCTGGGTTTTCTTCAACACTTTCGGCTACAGCAGCAATATTCTCGGCAGTTCTTCAGCGACGTACACGGGTTTTATTCTTCACATCACTAACTTGTCCCGACAGCTCGAATTTTTCTACCAATTTCTGTATTGCGGTCCGACAAGGTGCTTCACGACGACCCAAAAATGTTCGAGTTTTACGAGCCGTCTCTTCCACATTTTCAACATTTTTATAGCGAATTTTAATAATTTCAGTGCATTGTTGAATCGTGTATCGTTCCATTTTTATTAATGGCGTAGTTTCTACTTGTCAAATGTCAAAAAATGACAGCTCCAAAGGTGACATCTACCGAAATAGCGGGCTAATTAAAGTAACACCTCTTATTGGCAAACGCTTTACGACAGAAAAATTCTTATTGCGTGGACGTCTATTGTTCTACTGAAAATTTCAGATACATCGCCTACTTTTTTATACTCGTTTTTTGCCAAAAGGAGAAAGAATTTTACATTTTAAGCAAGAAAAAAATTGACATAAGTACAAAAATGACTGCGAGCTTAGCTTGAATTAAAAATATGTGCAAATGGCCCGTAACTGGCTGGGGCAGCCCGAAATTGGGTACTTTCCCCTATTTCCTATGAATTTGGGGATATTTCAATAAACATTTTTTCAGTGTATGTAGATGTGTGTGATGGTAAGTTTCCTCTGAAGTAAAAATATTTCTTCACTTCAATGCTTAACACTTAAATAATTTCATCTAATGGTTTTTATCTCTTTCTATTTCATGTTTTCTGCTCACAATATAATTTTCTTTAATAATGAGATAATTTTTGACTTGAATCCGAATGAAAACATGAAAAAGCTTTTATCATGCGAACCTCTCTTACTATGCTAAGAAAAGAAAAAAATAGTCCCACCCGCAGGCATATTAAAGTGTTAAAAACAACAACAACAACAATTTTGTGAACGTAAAACATGCGAAAAGTCTTTTAAGTCCAATGGCAAAAGTCATTTTTTTTTCCAACTTATATATGCTCTTAGATTTGAGTTTTTTTTTCTTTTTTTTTTTGTTGTGCAAAACCTAGTTAAGACTAGTGATAATGAAAGTTAACGTTATATAAGGAAGTTTAAGGTAAAACGTATTAAAAACAAAGCCAAAATCAGAGGTGATCATCTCTATAAAATCTGCACAACGTATGGAGGAGGACATGACCGAAAAACAAAAAAATCTTGATGAATGAAATGAATGAAGAATGCAAATCCTTCTATGGTAAAATTTACTTTTCAACCTCAAAGTTAGCCAAATTCGGTTTCTGCGCAGTATGCAATAATACACCCAAAAATGTTGACGCATTCTCCTGTTATTATTTATGGTGATGTTGCGCTTTGATTGTTTTTTTTTTTTTTAAATCAAGTTAATGACCTCATTCCCATCTCTTGACCTTCAAATGTTAACTTTTAGAAATGTCATTCACAATAGCAGGCGTACATTAACTATGTGCACTTGGTTGATAGTTGGCTCTTCCAATCATATATTCCTCACAATTTTTGCATATACATCGTATCGCGCCTACAAATTATTATGGTAGTAGGAGCATCCATAATGAAGGTCTTAAGTGTCACCTGAATGGAATTAACCGCTTTTAATATATTTTCTACTCACGCTGATCATACACGCCCGCCATAATATTCTATGAAAAATGTTAAGTTAAAGTCTATAAGCAGTCTGCACTTTTTACAGGTGTACACAGCAAGCATAACTACCTTTGTTTAACGAGTCTAGCGAGTCTATAGGAGCAAGTTTAATATACTACGGCTGCTAACTGTCAGGTGAGATCAGATTGATTGCATATGCTAACTGGTGTGAATAGTAACATCCGGGGATGATGTCATGATATTGTTACAAAATCGATCGTTGAAAATGTGAAAAAGAAAAAAATAAATAAAAAATTCCGCGTCGGAGTCTCGAAGGTGTAAATGTGGATGGGGTTTTATGTTTCTTTCAGATGGTCTTGCTCAATGAAGAAATTCCATCTTGTGTGGTGCCAAGATTGTGTCATAATAAGAATCCACGCGTCTTTATGGGTAGTATATGAAAAAGTTACAAAATTTGCTTGTTGAAATTGAAGTGAACTGGTGTGAATCTTACATCGTCCGCGCGCTATTTGTTTACCTTCGCCATCTTAATGACTTTACGTAAAGTTTTCACCATCATCATCAGTATATATCTTACTACCGTTGTACTCCTCTGGAGAAATAAATGAGTTTCGGTACAGTGGCCCAGAGGCTCGTTTCAATTGGGCTACGCTCTGGTATGTATGTAGTACCGATGATAAAGTTCACAACTTTGTTCAGGGAAAAGTACTTTAATATCATCGTCGTTATAAATTTCATGTGAAACGAAGACTTGGCGTTTTGACTCTTATTTATGAGAGCATTCTGGCTAAAATGCGACACAACCATTATTTGTCTTATACCCCCGGAATTCTCTTCTGGTTGTTTGCGACTCAAGACAAGTCACAAATTTTGTATATGGTCTTAGCCATTCAATTTGTCTTTCTGTAGAGATGGTGGAAAGTTGTTTTTTTCTCGTTATAATAGTAAAGTTATGAATATACCGAGAGAAGTTTCATCCTTATAAAATAAAGCAACATTCGAAAAATTACTCAGAAGGGAAGAAGTTTTTGGCATTTAGTATGATATTATTATCAAATAGCATCACTTTTTCGGGTATTATTTCGAATTAAGTAATTTTGAGAGAATAACCAGGTTTATGGGAATAAAACTTTATGAATTTTAAGGGAATTCATTTGTTTTAAGTTTCTTGGAATGGTGTGAATTTATTAATATATGGGGGGGCGGGGGGGAGTAAGATATAAGATGATGTAGCAGGGTCTTGACGACAGTTCTTATTTAGAGTGAAAGAGGAAGTAAAATTGGGTGTCGGGCTAAACTAGACATTATACATTTTGCGAAAGTATTTCGATAGTCGATGTGTTAGTCATATCTTTATGAAATTTAACCCTTCAAACACAGTGATACCCCCAAGTATGGTATAGTGTGTAGTAGATCCCAGACAAAAAGTGTAGTAGATTGAGATAAAATGTAGTAGAATCTAACACAACACCACTTCGACATTAAAAGACTCCAAAATATTAAACAAGGTATCTTTTAAAGGGGAAAAACCATTTATTTTCTTATACATGAAATTAAAACATATATGTACATACTTCCTTTTTAAACATAACTTCATTTTTTTATTTTTTCAATTATTTCAATTAATAATATATATATATATTATAATATAATAATTATATTATTTCATAAGCACCTCCATGGTATTTAAACTTATTTGAATAATTAATTAAATCTGTTGATGGCGACCAGATTTCATCGTCTTTACAGTTGACAAGTTCCTTGCTGAGAAGCATGTTCTCAATAGTATTTATACTCAACCTGTTGGTTTTTTTTGTTTTTAGTAAATTAAGTTCTGAAAAAACCCTTTCCGCTGTTGCACTGCTATGTGGCAGTACGGTTAGCTGTATCATATAATTTGATAGTTTCTGAAAGGGGTATTCCTCAAGTGCATTTTGTACTTTTCCTAATTTCAACCAAGTTGTTACTATGTCATCATTTTCATATCTTGAAGCTAAATCAGGTTCTCCTATTAAAGCTCTCCATTGATAATTTATTTCTTCCTTGTGTGCTTCACTATGATAGGGAAATGCTTTGAGTAAAGGTAGTACAGATGGCATTTTACCTTCAGCTATTTTCTTTGCGTCAAGGAATTTTAACAGCTTTAATTTTTCATCAGAGAAATTAAATCTCTTTTTAACTTGTCTGCACAATTCAATATAGAATTTAGAAAGTCGCTCTTTAACTTTCAGCACATCAGGCATTTCGATTTTTTCTTCCTCAACAAATAACTCAAATTCTAATCCAAAGAACATAGATGAAATTGGCAGGTGATTTTTGCTATCACTAAAATCGACATTAATATCCTTGTAGGCCTCTAATTTGATAAAATTTTTAAGTAAATCAGTAAATAATTTTATTGCCATTTCCTGTAGTAAATGAATCTGGGGACTTTCAGACTGAAAAAGCTTATTTATTTGGTTTATCTGCTTCAAGACAAAATACAAGAAGATTAAGTATAATTTTGATTCAGAACTTTTTAAGAATTCTAAAACTTCAACTGCATTTGATGATTTAGAATCAGCTTCTTCAAAGCAAAATAAGGTGAAATAATGTATTAAAGGCTGCCATTGCTCCAAGACTCTCCGTACGACAGCTTCCAAAGAAAGCCACCTTGTGGCAGCTAAACTCAAAATTTTATGTTGTTTGACGTCGAAGAATTCTTGAAAATCTTTAAATTCTGCTTGCCGTTTCGAACTGTATGCAAAGTGTGAATAGATATTTTTTATATTTTTTTCTATGCTAGCCGGTAAAATTTTTGTAGCGCTGATGCAGCTAAATGTAATGAATGGCAAGTACATCCTATATAGAATAAGTGTTTGTTAAGTCTTTGGAGTCTTGTTTTGACTCCATTTAAACTGCCAGACATAACTGAGGCATTATCAGATGCTAATCCAATTAAATTCCCAATAGGTACTTTGAATTCAGTTAATTTATCAATTATAGCTGAATATATACTTTCAGCATTGGAAGATTTAAGTTGCAATAAACCCAAAAATGTGTCCTTGACACAATTATTTGTTGTACTGAAGTATCTGACAACCATAGCCAATGACTTTATGGTGCTAATATCAGTGGTTTCATCTATGATCAATGAAAACACATTATTCTGTATATCAGATATTATTTGTTTCAAGGAATATGGCCCCAAGATATAATTTATTGTGGCAGTACTCTTTGTTCTTTTTGACTTTATGTCTTTAGAAATTGCTGAATCTATACACACTTTTTGTAATAACAATGGCAAAGTATCCATTACGGAAAGTGGCAAATGATTTCTTATACAAAACATCACACAAATTAACTCTGATCTGATTTTACCAATTTGAGCTTGAAATGTGCTTCTTTTTTGCATCATGTCATTAATAGTTTGAATCTTTTTAGAATCTTCCATTTTTGCTTATGACATTTGCTGAATTTTTCATGTCTTTCTAATAATGTTCGATTATTAGCTAAAGTTGTGAAGCACATTTTACAAAAAGCACTAGAATTGACTTTCTTCAACCACGGAAAGCAGATTTCCCATTCCGATCTATATCGCTGGATATATTTTCTGCATTTTATTGTATTCTCTGACCGAATTTCTGCGTCTTTATCACTAATTATAATATTAAATTATTTTTCTCAAAAACACTGCATATAAAATTCTCTGAATATACCAAGGCCCTATTCTCGTCTTTTCCTAGATCATTTTGCGTTTTTTCTAATTGCTTTTCTCTTTGTTCTCCATTGCATCCATTTCTGTTAAAATATTTCAATTGAAGAATTTCAAATACTGTATCATAATAAAAAGTTTCTTACTTGGTATTAATTGCTTTAAAATACCGCTTCATAGTTAATTTCATAATATTTTAAAATAAATTAATGGAGATGATGATTAGAAAAATCACACGAACCGGAAATTTATTCCCTTAAGTTTGACTAACGGATTTTCTTCCAGGATATCCCTTTTAATATTTTGGAAATCTTATCAGTTCGTGGCTACTTTCTCCTCCTGGGTCTCTTCTGCGTTACGTGATTATGTTTGCATTTGCACACTTTTTATTTAAAAAAAAAATATTGGTGATTTGATCAAAACTTTTTTGCCGTTTTCCTAAACTTGTTCGTTTTTTAAATATAAATATAAAATAATTTATTATAGGTCACCCGTGCTCTAAGTGAGTAAAATTCGCTGGACACACTTAGCCATATTTATAGCATTTTTATTTATTAGAAAATTAAACAAACATACTTTAATATCCTAGGCAGACCGTCAAAACCAATAATCATTAGTCCGTAATTTTAATTTTAATTATTAAAAATGCGCTGTCAATTACATATAAAAATTGACATAATTTAAATTTCATTCATAGAATCTTGGGTAACTAGATTTAAAAAAAAAATTTAATTACGAATCAATGATCATTGATTTTGTCCGTCTGCCTAGGGTAGAGTAGATTTTCATATAAGTAATGTATAGCTTTTGTTTTCGCTGAACACTTTCTAAAGAAATGTAAATAGCACTTTATTTAAATCACAATATTCTTTGGGTATATTATTTAAGAAAACTCACAAAAGAATGACAAACTTAAACTGAAAAATATCACCATTTAATTAAATCAAATCTTGAGAAAACTCCCGAAAAAACACAAAAGAACAAACTTTATTGCATCGGAATGTAAGTAGCCTTTTCGAATATTCATTCTTCACTTGAATCAAATGCGTAAATTTTTATAAAGAAGGAAGCTTCTTATTGGTTGGCTGCCGTTGGTTTTGATTGGCAGGCCGGGCATCACGTGGTGCGTGAACTGAACGAAACAACGTTTGTTTCACCAAAAAGTGAAGTTTGCCTCAATCACAAAATTGATTGTT
Source organism: Dioctria rufipes (assembly GCA_963924295.1). NCBI lineage: Eukaryota > Metazoa > Arthropoda > Insecta > Diptera > Asilidae > Dioctria > Dioctria rufipes. The sequence goes on along the minus strand of OZ002743.1, from coordinate 78,114,170 downwards.
TAGTAGAATAGAAATATCGATTATCGAAATTGGCTCTCGGCTAAGGTAAAACGTAAAATTTTACTTCACACTTGACACTTCACAGAATATGAAATATGTTTTCGGATGAAAATAGTAGTAGATCTACTACAATTGTAGTAGGGGGATAACACTGTGCAAACATTGCGGCTCAAAAGCGAATCGAGTTCGTTCGACTAGATGAAGTTAAGCTTCGAAATCGAATTCGCTTGAGACGTGCTTGCAAATTGCAAGAGAAAAAACGGAACACGATATCGAATTGTATTGACGATCCGACAGTGGTTCGCTAGCTCGACTTCCTTTCGAAGTTCTTGTATGTGTTGGTAGTTCGCTTTGAATTAGATTTTTTTAATAGTACGATCTGGTATCGACTTCTCTTGCAAAGCGTTTTGCAATAGGAAGTAATGCGATGTCGAATTGTATTGACGATCCGACAGTGGTTCGCTAGCTCAACTTCCTTTCGAAGTTCTTGTATGTGTTGGTAGTTCGTCTTGAATTCGATTTTTTTAATAGTACGATCTGGTATCGACTTCTTTTGCGAAGCGTTTTGCAATAGGAAGTAAATACGATATCGTATCGAAGTAATGATCCGACAGTGCTTGATTACCTCCACTTTGCCGGTTGCCTTTTGATTCGCTTTATTTTTGTACTCTTTGGTTCAAAAGTTTGAGAGATCATCATTGCAACAAAATAAAGTTAACTTTTGTGAGAACACATACAGAGTACGATCAATATCAAATATTTGCAGGATACAAATTTTTTGTAAAGTATTAAAAAATCCTACCAGCAAATTCCTTCTTAATTTTGATTGTACGAGAACACATACTCTCGCAAAAGTTTTTTAATTGAGAACCAGAAAGCCAAAGTGTTTTTTTTTATTTTTTTATCTTTTCAGATCCATCGCTGTGAAAATAAAAGTGCAAAATGGAGAGAATACACAAAATTTTAAACAGACATTATTTTTGATACTTCTTTTAATTCATGTCCTAATAAAAATAAAATTAATTCACATAGATAAATATAGAAAAACATGTAGATTAACATAGAAATATTTCTGTTCATAAAAAAAAAAACGTACTCCAAATTAAACATAGTACTGAAAAATTATTAATTATATTAAGCGGCAGTTGAGCTGTTGCTTATTTGTTGGGCTTTCCTTTTCCTGTTTGTGTTCTTTTTTAGCCGGTCGCCAGCGTATTGGAAATGCTTCATTCCCAACCGGTCAAAATTTTCCTCTGATATTTCCGGAAATTTCTTATGAAACGCACCTGGAAAAGTTTTATTTAGTTTTCAGAAATTTAATTCTGATATGAGACTCATACTTTTAATTGCACCAATAATGAGCATACTTCAAGCGGACCTTTTCTAGTACTTTCCAAGCCAAGTGAATTCTACTGCTACTTCATCTTTGAAAATAATTCGCAGGTTTCCTTTAACAAATTTTACTGGGTCATTAGTGCCCCTGTTGAGAAATGCTTCTTGCTGAAATTAGAAAAATAATGTCCACGTAATTTATGCTAAAGGATAAAATAATAAAGTTTCGATAGTGCGTACCAGCTCTTCTAATTTGTCAGGATTCTCCGATAATTTTAATTCGAAATTCAAGAGTTTCAAATGGATTGTTTTCCAAAATTTTATTAGAAGTTGGCAACTCCTTATGTCGTCTAACTTCCTTTCGTAGATCCATAAAAGATGCTGTTAGTAAAAAGTGAGGTCATTTCAGACCTAAATTTTTTTATTTCTGCCAACACTTCGTGGCAATGACATTCATTGCGTTGTTCTACTTGCTATGTTTTAAGGCACAAATAAGTACGATTATTGTTTTCAGCTACAAATAGTTTTAAGTATTAACAAATCGACATATTCTAATTTTCTTAACTTACCGCTATTCACTGGTAATGCAGGTTTCACATAAGGAAATTGGTCTGCCATCTAAATGTATTCAGGAAAGGGCAAAAGATGGTTAAATGTTTCGATAAATAAAAGAAAGTATCTGCTTTAATTTGCTATAGCTTTTGTTCATCTTATGACTATTAATAGTTTGTCTAGGTATTATTCTAAGTTAAATGTTTTCTTGACCTAACATATGTAACATATGTCATCCTCAAAAACATATATCATATCGCATAAAAACGCTGATTTAAAAATCAGTTGGTTGATTCATTGAATTGAATCACCTGCCAATAACATATTCTGTAAATAATAAATTAAATAACAAATAATAAATACTCACCGTGTAGTAAAACTTCACTTTGCACTACTTTTTCACTACTTCACTAATTGATATCTCTACTTACAATGCCGACGAAGAACAATCATGAATAGAAAATATTTGCTGGAATGAATTCTTCGGAAATTGACATGATATCATTCATATGCATCGTAACTTCGTATGTATATAGAAAATCGAAGAAATTACGAGCTACGAGCGATTCATCTATTTCGAATTATTGGAAATTAGGGCATGCTGTTAAAACTTCGTTTGTGTTAAAAAGATCGAAGAGGTTTCGAGCTACGAGCGTTTCATCTATTTCGAATTCATTTCGCCATGGCGAAATTTCGTCCAATTGTTTGCAGGGAAGACAAGGATGCGAAATTCGTTGGGAAGTATCCCTGTAAACAATTTAAAATGAACTCTATGCGAAAGCAAATCGTAAAAACGAAATATTATTTCGAGACGAAATCCGATAGCAAATCGTATTCAGTACGGAAAATAATGAAAAAGGAACGCTATATCGATTCGGTATGACGATTCGATAGTGAGTTATTTTCTCGAATCAATTTCGTATCAATCTAGAAGACCTTCTATGTATTAGTACTTCACCATGCATTCGATCTCTTCTGTTATATCGAGGCGTTTTCGAATAGCATGGGCAAAACAGAAATAATACGATATCGAGTCGCTTTCGAATTCCTTAAACAAAACGGAAATAATGCGATTTCGAGTCGTTTTAGAATAGAATGGTGGAGAAACGGAAATAACTGTAATATAATTAATAAAAAGAAATTATTGAATATATCTTTAATTTAAGAGAAAATCCATGTTGGGTGGAGTAAAAAGTGCCGCGGGTAAAAAGTGCCATCTTTAATATCTCGTAGTAGGTATAAAAGGGGGAAAAAAAAAACGTACATGCAATGAATGCACTTGGCGTGGGGTAATTTTCGCCACATAGGCAGTCGCTGCCAGACATTAGGTAAAAGCGCACATGTAATAGTACTATTAATTTGGAAAAAAGTAAAAAAACATCATGTCGGACATTTTAGTTTCTTTCTGAATGTGCTCATCATGGTTAAGTCAACTAAGGACCTTTATATTGCTATTTTCTTTGTGAGCACTATGATACTACTGAAAACTATAAATATTTTGTTGTCATTGTTTTCTATCTAAAAACATGTTCTTGTACCGTTCGGGGTAAAAAGTACCGTGGGGGTAAATTTTAGGTATAAGGCAGATAACAAAGACTAAAGGTTACAGCTGCCTATTTAAATATTAATAACAACCTAAATTGCAATGCGGCTACAAATATTTTCCAAAAAGTAAATATAAAAATAACATTTTGAGGTGATGCAACTAAAATAAGGTTAGACTATTATATTAAATTGGAATGCTCGTCTGTGTTGAATATTTATGATTATTTTTGAAGCTATGAATAAATATCGATAACAACGTTATAGATTCCGCTTTTTTATTCTTCCTTACCAGGTTGCAACAGGAGGAACTTTTTACCCGCAAGAGGGGTAAAAAGTAACAAACGACTTGAACACTTAAAATCAATTAATAACGTAAAATAATAAAATTTTTTGCATATATATTTTTTGGTATAGGTACATGAAACCCTAAAGATTGTATGTTCAAATTATCTAGTTTATGATATATGGATGACAATTCAAAAAGTGGCACTTGCAGCCCCACCCTACCCTACATAAAAAATAAGATACAAAAATTTAGCTAAAATAAAAAAATTCATTATTCATTGGATTTTTTATGAGTTTCTCTATCTGCAAAGAGAAATGACATTGATTTATAAAATTAAGCATATTTATTTATATTTAATTTGTTTCCATAATACCCTAGATCAAATCTGATTATTTAAAAATTTTTATAGGTAGATTTGTAGGTATAGCTTTAAATTTTTTTAATTTTGTGTTCTTTTTTTAAACATTTTTGAATACGGAGATTATAAAGGAGTAAACATACATACCACTCATCATTCTTTCCAGTCCTGTAATTTATTTTTTTGTTCAATCGATCCTTTACACATTGAAAATACTTCATTGCAGATCTGTCGAAAGTCTCCTCAGGAATATTAGGAAATTTTCGATGGAAAACATCTGGAAAAAATATCTCAGTATTTAAAAAGTTACAGAATATTTTATGTATATAATACTGCCATTATATGCATTTTTCTGGCATATTTTTTTTTTATTTATTCCAAGACAATTATAGCCTTTAGCTACTTCGTCCTTAAAAATTGCTTTGATATTTCCTGTCACAAACCTCCCCGGATCATCTGAACCTCGAAGAAGAATACTAAAAAGCTCGAATTCTATTAGTTGCTCCTTAGTTTCAAAAGTGAGTTGAACTCCTATTTGCTCGTATCTCCTTCCTCAAGTCAATTATAGAGCTAGTAAGCTTTGTAAATAGCAGTTTCCTTTCTCAGTTTCGAAAATAAATGCTTGAACTTTTATTGGAAATGCTTGGTTTTTGTAAGTAATTCCTTTCTCAATAAGAATCTTTAATTCTGAAAGGAAAGGGATGAGATATTGATCTGCGTCTTTTGGTTTACTGAGTCCAGCGCATATCCCGTAGGAAACATATGCGATGTTCCTATAATATGGCATAAAATGGACCGTACTTGCCTTCGAGAGCTTTTTGTTACTGGTAAGCCATCTATGTTAAAATCTAAAGAGAACTCTGTGATCATATTACGTTCATTACTTACGAGAAAATCTGCTAATCCATCCTCTAGACCGTAATGAACATATTCCCCGTCGTCCAATAAAATGAAATGTGATAATCGAGGAATTCTCTTAATAGATCTTGGATCTTTTGGAAGATCACTAATTTTATCGCCCAAAATATATAGTAAATCTCTTAGTGCACCATTTGTTATCTGATGCTTAATTGACCACTGCCGTAATTTTCGTGACAAAGCAGCACTAGCCTCACTTCCGAGAATACCGCTATCGGAACTAGGTATATGGAGTAGAATCCTCCAAATTAAAATTTCTCTGAATATCATCCAAATATGTTTGAGATCTATGAGGAAGTCAGAAAATTGTGAAGAAGGATCTTGCGAAAATTCACTATTTTTACTTAAAAGTGAATCGACAAAATCTTTCGCTTCTCTGCGAGTTTTTTTAAGACGACATTGTAAGCTTGCGAAACGCATAAATGAAAAATGAAAACCGAAATATCTGTAAAAATAAAAACACATCACCTAAGTATTTTCGTAACTTTAATCAACAATTTCTAATTATTATACGCATTGAGCGATTAACCAAAAATATTATTTGTTGAAAATAGAATAGAATTTGTTTTTATTACCTAGATGAAATCATAGGATATAAAGGGCTTTCCAATAAGAGGTGTTATTTTAATTAGCCCGCTATTTCGGTAGATGTCACTTTTGGAGCTGTCATTTTTTGACATTTGACAAGTAGAAACTACGCCATTAATAAAAATGGAACGATACACGACCCAGCAACGCATTGAAATTATTAAAATTCACTATAAAAATGGTGAAAATATGGCAGAGACGGTTCGTAAAACTCGAACATTTTTGGGTCGTCGAGCTGTCGGGACAAGTTAGTGATGTGAAGAATAAAACCCGTGTACGTCGCTGAAGAACAGCCGAGAATATTGCTGCTGTAGCCGAAAGTGTTGAAGAAAACTCAGGTTTGTCCATTCCTCGTCGTTCTTTGGAATTATGCATTGATTTGGGTCTTAAGGCTTATAAAGTTCAGTTAACACAAGAACTCAAGCCGGCCGATCATCAACAACGTCGAGTCTTTGCTAATTGGGTCCTTGAAATGCATGAAAATGATCCGGAATTCCATCGAAAACTCATCTTGAGTGATGGGGCCCATTTCCACCTCGATGACTTCGTCAATAAGCAAAATTGTCGCATCTGGGTCTCGGAAAACCCAAGAGTTATTGTTGAAAAGCCTCTCTATCCTTAACGTGTGACTGTTTGGTGCGGTTTATGGTCCCGCGGGGTCATTGGACCTTACTTTTTCGAAAATGAGGCTGGTGCAACAGTTACAGTGAATGGATTGCGCTATCGACAGATGATTAATGATTTTTTATGGCCGGAATTGGATGGTATTGATCTGGACAACGTTTACTTTCAACAAGACGGCGCTACGTGTCATACAAGCAACGAAACCATTGATCTTTTACGGGAAAAGTTTCCGGACCGTGTTATCTCTCGAAGAGGTGATCACAATTGGCCGCCGAGATCTTGTGACTTAACACCTTGCGAGGACATAACGAGGACATAGGGCAGCCACTTTCCGATTTGGTTATGGAAAATTGCATGAAAAGGATATGGTCCCGTAGGCGTGGTCGTGGTGGTGTTATTTTCCTTTATTAACGGCATACCTTCCTCTTTATAATGAAATAAAGATCCGATCGTTTATCTCAAAAAATGGCATTTTTCTTTGAATATCAAAATAACACCTCTTATTGGAAAACCCGTTACTTGATATTTCACTATTTTGTACACGATCTTTCTAAAAAAAATTAGATCTATTACACAAATCGGCTAATTCTTTCGTAGGGTGACCATACAAAAAGGCATTGCATGAGAGCCCGTTGACGTAAAGAGCTGAAATTTTGAATATGGGAGTTTCAAAAAAGTAGCAAATATAATATTGAAAATGGGACAATTATAGGCAGTACTTCGTGGTATTTCCACAAAAAAATCGTTTTCACTAAACATATATTTGGATACTGACTGACGTAAAGAGCTGAAATTTGATGCATCCTGGATATCCTGGAAGGGTTGTGTATATAATTTTAATAATGAACTAAATTGGTTTAGCGGTGAGTCTCACATATTATTAATATACTGACAAGTTCTTTAAAGTTGCATTATCAACAGTGCCGTTCTTGAGTTGCTGGCCGCTCAGGTGCAAAGCAATATTGCCGCCCCTATTAATTAAATTTGTTAATTAGAATTCGCTGATATGCGAATCACACGATGGAGTGATAATTTTCACGTAAAATGTAACCCTTATCGAATTTAATATAGAATATAAAAACGTAATCAAACTAGTGAAAAAAATTTTTTTTAGTTATTTACGACACCATGCTATATTAAGAAGAGAATTTTTGTTTATTTTGGTTTTTTTTTTTTAAATAAAACTAAAATTTTTAATTCAACAAAAATAGTTTAATATTTCATTTCAATAAACATAAAATTAATTATTAGTTCCAAAAACAAAAACAAAAAAAATGAACAAAAATGATTTAATATTTCATTTCAATAAACATGAAATATATTACCTATTAGTTTCATAAAAAACAAAGTAAGTGTAACTAACAAACAAAAACAGACTTCACAATTTTACTTACTCTTCTTGCTTTTGTTGAAGCAGAATCATCAACTACTTGAGATAAGTTTAAATTCTCACAGATATCTTTTTCTATCGATAACAAGGCAAGATTGGTTAGCCTTTCTTGCGACATCGATGACCTTAGGTAATTTTTTATCAATTTTAATTTTGAAAAACTTCTTTCTCCAGATGCTACAGTTACAGGAAGTGTTAAAAGAATTCTTAACGCAATACAAAAATTAGGAAATGATGATATTAAGTCGTTTTGTATGATGTAGGTAATTCAAAGTCGTTACAGGCTTTGCCACAGTAGAAAATGTTTCCCTAAAACTTAATATTTCGTTAAATAGTTCATATCCATTGAGGTCTTTTTCTATGGCATCCTTAATATTTATTTATAGAAAAACTTCCAAATCCAAGCAACATTTTTTTTAAAGTATCTAAATCTATTGAATGGAAGGAATACAAAAAACCATAGGTATTATAACATTGATCTAACAACGTAAATCTTTCCTCTACAGAATTATTTGCTCTATCTATAATGAATGCGAAAATAAAAATTAATTTTAAATTTTTGTTTAGGATCTTGTACAAACTCGTCACTTGATTCATATAAAAATTGACGAGGTCTTTTTCTTTTGCGGGTCTGTAGAAAATCGTTTTCTACATCAATAACACGTGCAAGGTTTGTAGCTTGACTTATATATTCATTAAAACTAGCATCGTTTCTTTTCGCATTTAAAAATCTATTTAAATTACCCAACGCTTTACTACATTCATTAATGTCAATGTTAAAATTTTGTAGCATTTTGGTAACTACATCAATTTTTGAAAGTATATCTTGCCAGATAATTAATGAACATAAAAATTTAAATGATTTTAATTTCTCAGATAACGAATTTGCCATATTCCTTGTGCTTATATCTCTGCTTTGGTCATCTCTTAAATTGATTGAACTTTCAGAAATTTCTTTAATATTTTGCTGCAAGGGTCTTATGCCCTAGACACACAGCACTCTTAATGAAGAAATAACTAACGACTCATTAGTGTATAATGATTCATTATAAACTGCAGACACACAGCCATTTCTTTAATTAAGTTGATCTGTCAAACTGACTTGGATAAACTTATCACATTTAAAAAGCAATATGGATCAAATTAACGCAATAAACTTTGTTTTTATTAATTTTAAATTTTATTTATCTTTATTTCATTTCATTTAATGACTGTGAAATGAAAAAAACATTTTATTAAAAAATATTTTGACACAATTACTTTCTGATTTGCATTTCTTCTTCTTATTTTTCAAATCAGCAGATGCACAGCGGAGCTCCATACTTAAATTATATGCTAAATCTAGTACATTTTTCCTCATTATAGCTATAATGAAGGAAGAAAACACTTCATTAGTGTACTTCATTATCATCTGATTTTCGAGCCATAATGACGTATACTGTGTGACACACGGCATTTTAATGAATAGTTAGTACTAATGATTCATTAGATCGTGCTGTGTGTCTAGGGTATTATAGCGTCAACACGACTTGACCATCTAGTACCACTTAAAGGTTTTAAAGTTAAATTTTTAATTTTAATTTTTAACATATTCCATCTATATGGAGATGCAGAAAAAAAATTAAATAATTCCTGAACAATATCGAAAAATCCAACGCTTTCAATATTAATATTAACAGCATCACTAAGTACTAAATTTAGATTGTGTGCTGCACATGGTACAAATGTTGCTCTGGAATTAATGTTTAAAATACTTTTTTGAAGTCCTATATATCTCTCGTGTTGGACCCATTATCCATAGCCTTGACCACGAATATTTTGCAAATCTAAGCTAAATTTAGGCAACAATTCGTCAGTAATGAAGTTAAATACACCTTCACAAGTTGTGTCAACTATTGGAGAAAAGCCAAGAAAATATTCTTCGATTGTTGCTTTATTTTGTGTCAACATCGAACAACAAACGTGATTTGTTCAACGTGGCCTAAATCTGTGGTACAATCAAGTATAATAGAAAAATATTTTGAATTTTTTATAATAGTTGTTATTTTCTTTATTACAGCTGCTGCTAATAATTCAATAATTTCATTTTGAAAATGGATTCCTAAATATTGAGGCTTGTTTTTTGTTCTGAAGTCCGTACATTTTTTACGGATGAAATTTAGCTAACATTTCTACAGCTTTCATGAAGTTTCCATTGTTTGGATGATATAGTTCTGACGATGTGTCGCGGAATGCTAAACACTTACCAGATAAAAATTGAATAATAGCTATCATTCTTTCAAAAATATGACGCCATCATTTTGTCTACATTTCATAATATGTTTGAAGCTCTTTATCTATTGTACAGTTCTTTTGCATTCGCATTTTAAATTCACACCACTTTTTTGAACATCGTATATGTTGTGCACTATTTTCATGTTGAACAAAATACTTTGTTGTATGTCGCCAATCCGAATATCCACCATTGGTCAGCTTAATAATATTTTTGCTGAATAATTTGCAGCAAAAACAAAATACATTATTCAATTTTGAAGAGTAAACTATCCAGTTACTGGAAACTGTTTCACCATTTTCTAAGTTTCTAAAAAAATATTTTGTAGAAAATTTTCTGTTTGTCCCATCTGGTGGGAAATGAACATTATCACGAAGTTGCACTGGTCCTTTCTTCACCAAAATTTCTAAAAGTTGTGTGCTTACTGATTCAAACCATGTTCCAGGATCTGACGGCACTAAAGACGAAGTTACTAATTCAGCTTCATATGAAAACTCTTCTTCTGACTCTGATGTTGATGAGTCATCTCGAGGATTTTGTGGCTTTTCTGTAGGGCTTGAAGGCGAGTCTAGCATATCCATAAATGTACCAGACTCTTCAATATAAATTTCCGTTGTAGATCTTCCTGATGTACTTGCCACAGGTGGTTTTATTGAGGGTTGCAAAAACTGCGTTAACGTTAGTTTCTCTATTTCTTTTAGTTTTTGCTCTTTCTTTTTTCGATAGTAAGCACCAGATTGCCTTTTTGTTTGTCTTTCTGACATCTAAGAAGGTGTGTTATTTTCTTTTTCATACTAAGATTTATAAATAGTAAAGCTTACCTTTATTAATTATTCTTTATTTGTAGCATAAACTTATAAACACTTAAAATAATATTTAGTAAGCAACTATTAACAAATATGTATTAGGTACCTAACTATGACCACTTGTAATTAATTCTAATTCACTATTAATATAATAATAACATATTAAGTGCGTTCACTGCCACTTTGTGTAGCGTAGTTGTTGCGTATTGTAGTTCTGTCAAATGATTTAAAACGACTACAATCGATTATCCTCCTGACCGCAGTCGAATGTTGTCGACTATTTGGTACATTCAAAGTGCGGAGTGAACGATAGCCGTAGTCAAGCGTCGTCATTAACTGTCAAAATTTGGCAGAGTGAGCGCAAAATAGTTTTTGGTAGTGACTCGTAGTCGACAAAAAGTCACTATTTCGGTGGCAGTGAACGCGCTCGTTATCAATCATAGAAAAATGAAAAAGTCATGGCATACTTACACATTTTTAATGGCAAAATTTTGTCATGGATTTTAGAAGCAAAAAACATAAGTTAAGCCTAGTACTAAGGTCCGCGCTAAGCTAAATTTTAGCGGGTCTCCAATATCGGGCCGTTCTTTAGCAGCTAAATTATGACAGCGGAGACTCACAGAAAAGATATATTAAAAACAAGAAGAAGAAGAATTTTGCAATTTGTTTACGGAAATACAACGCGCGGTGATAATATTTCTAAAAACAGGTAGGTAAAATTATTTGGAAATACCTATTAAAAATATAAACATAATATGCATTATGTATACAATAAAAAAAAATTAACAATTGATATTGAAAATACGGCCACCAAAAGAAATCTAATTCATCCGTACTTACAGCAAAGATGTACAAAACTACGTTAACTACAAAAATCCGGTCAATAAATTTATTAAATATCAGAACTCTGAAAATAAATATTTTTAGCGTGCTAAAGAACGGCCCGGGCGGATAAATTCAAGCTAAATTTTTTGGAGACTTACCGGTGGTGCCATCTATAATCAAAACCCAAAAGCAAATTTAGCGCGATGACCTTAGTACCGCTTTCGCTAAAATTCAAGATAAATTTTCGCCAATATCTTTTAGCTTGCTAAATTTTCATACAAAATTTAGCTTAGCGCGGACCTTAGTACTAGGCTTTAATTGGAAAAAACACATTTAAAGTATTCATGTGTTTTCTATAAGAGCAGCAAAATCAAAACATGTACTTACAATTTTACATACACATACTCTTTTATTGCGTTAATTAGTTATTATTTTGAACAAATCAAAATAAGAGTTAAAAATTCCCTTGAATATCAGTTAGAAATTTCTAAAGAAATATCGTACATAAACACATTCTTTCAAATTTTTATATGATTACTAAACTTTGAAGAAGAACAGAATTCAGTAATTTTTCATACATTAATATCATTAAATATTTATGTACTTGGATCTTCACAGTGTTTCTGGTAAAACAAAATAACGTTTTGTTTGCTTCTACTTAATTAGACAAAGTTTTTTTTTTCAGTTTAGTACTCAAAATTAAAATCAAAATTTTTTTAATTTTAATTTTCTTAAATAATAGTTGGTAGTCGGCCGCCCTTTGACTTCGCCGCCCACGTGCAAGGGCACCTTTTGCACCCCCGCCAGGAACGGGCCTGATTATCAAGCATACGAACGGATGGACGAACATAGAATAATCCAAATACCTACCTTATCATATATTTATTTTCTCATTTGCGGTAAATTTTTTAGCTATACCAAGAAAAATGAAGAACTCAGGCCAGGAAGAAAAAACGATATTCTCGAGAAAATCTCGGAACTAAAGATGACAAAATTTAGTCATGAACAACAATACGAAAAAAAAAAAAAAAACAAACAACCATGGCCAAGATGCGAGAAAGAAAGACATTTTTGAGAAGAACTCGCAGAACTCTCGAAACTAGAAATGAAAAAACAGCAAGCCATGAACACAATACGGAGAAAATAAAGAGCTCAGGCCGAGATTCAAGATGATATGCGATTCTCAAAAAGATTTCGACGGATTCTCGAAACGAGAAATAAAAAAAAACACAGTTTAGTCGCTTTTTCTAAGAGAAGTTAGGAATTCTCGAAATGAAATCGTTTCGATAAATTGTTTGCAGGGATACCCATAAATTCTGTGAAATCTGTTCGCTGCAAGTATGTTGAGATTTGCAATGCATTAGTATTAGGGGTACCCATTTGTACATCTAAAACAAAAATAAAATCAAGTATTCTTTTTAATCTATTATAAACACTGACATATATAACATAAACTTTTGTTAGCAGGCGTGTAACAATTATCTTAATTTCAAGTTTTACTTTCGCTTTAATATTCAGATTAAAAGTTCAACAATAAATTACAGATGCATTCGAAATTATTTCTATTCTGGGAAGCTTATTTTCTACAACATTAAATATTTCTTAAACTTGATTTTTAAAGAAATAAATTTAAGCAATTTTTGTCTGCCTATCCCTAAAAGTAGGTATGTGGAGATGGAAAGTAGTCGCTCAGTTTTCGTCTATGGTGCTCAACTCTGGAATAATCTGCCCATTGACATAAGATCTACTCAGTGCCCTGACAGCTTCAAGAGATTATCATTTCAACATTTCTCTAGCATGTAATTATTATTTTATTTTTATTTTATTTTATTTTTTGCCTTATGTTATTCAATTTAGTTTAATATTAATTTTTAATTTTCTTAAATTCAAATATTTTCATTTCTTTAAAATTTTTTTATCATTTGGTAATTCTAATTCTATGAATCTACTAGTATTATTTTACCTCAGCTTATTTGCTTTTCTTTTTATTTATTTTTTCTTAATTTAGCAATTTCTATGTTCTTTTTAATACTTATTAATTACTATTATGCTTTACTTTATTGTTAATTGTAAATTTAATTTTAATTTTTAAATTTCGTTTAATGTTTTTTTTTTATTTTACTTCTTCAAAATCGATGTCGATTTTCTTGTATTTTTAATAATGAGTATGCGCAAATCAATGAGCATTGTTCTCACTTGTGCTCTTTAATTTCAATAAATTTGAATTTGATTAAAAATATTGTAATGCCATCTATTTCTAGTCTATATATTCATTTGGAAAACCACTGAACTGAAACTGTACTATGGTGGATTTTGTACAGAACTTATTATTTGTAGTTCAGCGGAATAAAGTTGTTAAACCAAAAAGAGCCAACTATAGAAAACTGATCCCATAATAATGTCAAATTTCAAATAATGTATGCAATTTCAGTAGTGTCAGCAGTCCATTTTATATATGTCAGTGATTATACAGGGAATTTGGTTCCGCTCTCCAAGTATTTTACATGGGCGTCGGTAGGTGTCGTCCAGTCAAGCAATAAATTCTATCTAAAGGGAGGTGGAAAATGGTTCATTTGGCCTCTAGGGTGTCATTTATATTCTTAAATGCTTTCATCACTTAAGGTGGGAAGATAGGTGTAGGATAGCATTTTACAGTGATTTTTAAGATTTTTTTTTAATCAGATAAAGAGTTTATATAATTTAATTGATGTCGTGAGGTTATTTTACACGTATATTTGAAAATAACTTCTGAAATTTTCAAAAAAAAAAAAAAAGTTGCCGCATTGAAGGACTGAGCAGTTTGTGACCAATGTACATCTTGGAGGCAGCAATTTTTATCTGAAATGAACTTCAAAAAGAATTTACTTTTTTTTTGTATGTGTCTCTTCTATGTGAATTTCAATTTCTTCAAAAAAAATTGAGAATTAGTATTTTTGAGAGGGGTGTGAACATAAAGCATGATTTTTGCCATTTTTCATTTTTTCGTACCTTAAAAAAAAAATAACTAAAATAATTTACAAAGATATTGTTGAGGATTCAGGTTTCAAATAGAGCTTATTTATATATACTTAATTTCAAAATGATCGGTTGAAAATTTTTTAACCTAGAGTGTACACAAATTAGAGAAAAGCCGTTTCAAGAAAACGCGTTTGAAAAAAAAGTGGCAGAAAAGGTATTAAAAGGTATTGCATTCCACGCGGGTCCGACATTTGAACGAGGGACGCTCACTTAATTAATTATTAATTATCGTGGTGAAAAATCCACGAATTATCCTTCCACAAATCAGGCCTTTTCTTACGAATTGCTTCATGCAGACGGCGCATAACGGCTAAATAGTATTCTCTATTGACCGTTTGACCGTCTGGAAGGAATTCGTAGTGCACTAAACCACGAATATCGAAGAACACAGTCAACAAAACTTTAATTTTCGAGCGACTTTGACGTGGTTTTTTCGGTTTTGGCTCATTTTTGAAGCACCATTCGGAAGATTGTTGTTTGGTCGGCATATCAAACTCGTAAACCCACGTCTCGTCACTAGTTATGATGCGTTTGATGAATGTGGGGTCACAATCTGCGTTGGAAATCATCTCTTTAGCCACAGCAACTCGACGCTGTTTTTGGATAAAATTCAGTGCTTTTGGGACGATCCATATGAGATGTTCAATAACACAGCAAGCTCTCGGATTGATACGCATCGATTTTCCAACACGATTTGCTTTGCCGATTCGATGTTTTCTTCGGTAACTGACGTTGTTGGGCATCCAGTATGTTCGTCATCAGCAGAGGCAGCGAGGCAGCGATTTCTCAAATTATCGACCAATTGCGCTTACTTTGATTCTTTCGAAGTCTTCGAAACACTCATCAATGATGATATATCTAGAAACTAATCACTTTATTAGCGATCGTTAATACAGATTTCGCTGCTCTACAGGAGATTTACTAACATTTCCTTCAAGTTATATTCGACGGACTTATTTCTCACCGTTTTATAATCCATGCCGGTATACCGCAAGGTTCTGTACTCTTTCTTACTTTCTTCTTCATTTTTATTAAAACTCTACTAGCTGTCAGTCACTTTCAATCCTGTTCATAGTTGTGCAGACGACAGCACCCTAGATCTCATGAACTCATTCGACTTTATTGCTGATTCCCGTGGAAATGTTATAGTTGATAAACCAAGCCACATGTTCAGCTCACTAAACTATGACCTTACAAGAATACTCGCTTGGCACAGAGCGAATGACGTCTTGTTTCGTACTTCCAAAACGCAATGTTATCTGTTATCACTCAAACTTACTCTAATTCTCATTCAACCCATTTTCATCGATGGAGAATTTAGCTCGAACTCACCATCTATTAACATCTTAGACATTGAAATATTGAACAATCTTAGTTGGTCCGATCGCATTTTTAGTATTGTCAAAAATTGCAAAATTGCCAAAATATTGCAAAAAATATTTTACTCCATCAGACTTGGCGTAAATCTACAAGTCTCATATCAGGCCTTGATTAGAATATAATTCCCATATTTGGGCAGAGAATGGACCCACTGGATTGCCTACGATAGATGACAAATCAATAGCAACTATTGATTTCTTAGAGCACCGGGGCGTAATGTCGGATGTGTGTCTCTCTTTTATTGCTAGTTCTTTGGTCATTGCTACGAGCTATGAGCCACTAACATTCAAGGGTAATGCGCACCGGCACTTACTTATAAATTCCCTGACCTTTCTTTCTTTCCTGTAGCAATGTTGTGCTACGGCATCGTAGGGTATCTCCTGAGCTTTGGCAATATCTTAAAAAAAAAAAACTTGAACTTAGCTAATGTTCAAAATTTCCTCCATATTGCATTGTTTCATTGGGAAAATAGAAATGTCATAAAATTTATTTTTTCCCAATGATGCAATGCAAACTGGAAGAAATTATTAACCTCTTTTGCTTAGTCTGGATCCGTTTAAGTTTGTAGATCCGGGTATCCGGATTTGCTAATATTTGGAAATACGGATCCAATTTTCAGCTCTAGTATACTGACGGACTGCCAAGCTGCACTCATGACTCGGTACAAGCCTTTGAGTTGAAACTAGTCTTGATCTGCTACTCGTTGCTCCAGCAACTCTGTAGGGACAACTAAGAAACGTTACTTTGGATTTCTGGATTCCCTGTTGAATTATACCCACAGAAAATTATCGATTTTTTCATTCGTTGTTTTCTTGAAACACAAAAGAAATTGAATTGGACTTCTCTGTAAGCCAACATTTAAATAAAGAAAGTATTTGGTTCTGCGAGAAGAGCGTACAAGAGCATTTTAAGATTCTTGTCAAAATGGAAAATACATCGTAAAATTTTCCTACTTTGGACAAAAAATTAAAAGTTTTAGGTACCTACATAAATGCAAATCAAATTATAAAGATTATGAAGAATGTTTTGAAAACAAAAAACTAAAAATTATTAAAAAAAAAATCGGCCAAGTGCGACTGGGACTCGTACACGAACGATTCCATACCATCGAACAAGATCGAGCAAAAACAAATGTTTATTGTATGCGGACTCCCTTTAATTATTAACTTTAGTTTATCTTCATTATTTGTTTTTATAGTAGTTATAGTAATACTCACTCTTTGAAAATTTCAACTGTGTACTTATTATGGTTCATGAGATATATCCCGCTGACAGACAGACAGACGTACAGTGGAGGGTTAGTAATAGGATCCCATTAGCACCCTTTGGGTAGGAAACCCTAAAAAGCAATTAGCTGGAGTAGCGCCTTTAGCATTCCCTAATTTTTCTTTGGAGTTAGCCTAATGGGTTGATGCCTCCAATATTTCCGTAGGAGCTGTGGTGCAGCGAAGGATGGACAACTCCTGGAAACCTTTGGGTTTCTTCTCGGTCAAACTTAATAGGATGCAAAGCAAGTGCAGAGCATACGATCCAGAATTGTTGACAGCCTATCAAGGTATCAAATACTTTCGTTTTTTGTTAGAAGCTCGATGATTGACATTGTTCACTGACCACAAACCCCTGACTTTCGCTTTTAACCAGAACCATGACAAGGTGTCAACAATACAGCACGGAATTTTGGATTTCTTCGGTCAGTTTACCACTGACATCAAGCATGTGCTAGGTAAGGACAATGCAGTTGCTGTCATGTTGTCTCATATTTCCAGTCCGATGAACTTTGGTTCCCATGTCGATGAAAAAATTAATGATCCTGAGTCTACTGTAAAATTTCGCGAATAGTAATCGACCTTTTATTCCAAAGCCATTTAAGAAACAAGTTTTTAACGTGGTACACAATCTATCGCGCCCAAGTATCTGTGCCATAAACAAAATGGTAACCTCCAAATTTTGTTGGTCTTTAAGGAATAAGGATGCTAATTCCTGGGCTCTAGCATGTTATCAATGCAAAATCACTGGTCACTTAAGAAAACTTTTGGGCTCTTTTCCACCTAAGCTCTAGTTGGTTCAAGGACATTCATGTTGATTTGGTCGGTCCCCTCCTACCTCCCAATGGTTTTAGATATTGTCTCATCGTCATTAATAGATACAAGCATTGGCCTGAGGCTCAATTTGAGTCGGTAATTTTTGCTGAGCTTTCTAGATTGTTAGGTTTTGCTCGTAGCAGAACTACTGCATTTCATGCTCAAGCAAATGGGTTCATAGAACGATGACATAGGACGCTGAAAGCAACTATTATGACCTACAGAAGCAGGACTTGATCAAAAGTTTTACCATTGGTATTGTTAGGCCTCAGGACAGTGTTCAGGGAGAAATTTTTATCAATTCTGGTGGAGTTAGTTTACCCAGAAAGTTTACGCCTGCATGGAGACTTTCTTCAAAACTTCGGGTTTAATCTTCAGCCTGATTTTGTTTGTCACTTTATGTAAATTGTTTGCTGATCTAAGCCGACTTCTAACCATTCCAAGCAATTGCCTTTTAAATTCAAGGACTTAAGGACTTTTAAGTTGGGAAGTTAGTAACCCAGAAATTTATTGTTTCAAGTCTGGAGAACTAAGACATTTTTATATTAAGTTTGGAATATAATGTCCAAGACATAAGAAAGTAAAAGACGTCAATGAAGCAAATTATTTTAAAAGAAGAGGCAAAGAAGAAACTACTTAAAAAACAAAGTTAAATGCTGATGTTTTGGAGAAAAGTATTAGTCGAATGTGCAAAAAATTGTATGGGTGCAAAATGCGTCGTTTGTGTGGTAGAGGAGCTTATGATTTTTGATTTTCCTCAATACTCAGAAGTTTTTTTTTTATTGTACACCGTGTAAAGGTAGCCTTAGCGAAATGATAGCTAACCGTCCAAAATTTCCAGGAAATACTCCACCTCGCAATTTATTCCTCATGAACTTGGAAAAATGTTTTTAATTTTTCACAACTTTACTCCGTTTCTCTCCAAAATGCAGCATAAATAAGTATTTTCTTTTTCAATATCTGGGAAAGGAAATTTTAGAAAGCTATCTTTCAATTCTACACATGCATCTACCTAGCTATAAGCAACCTTTCTTGAGATAAATATTTTCGTTATAAAACATTTTGGTATCAATAAAATTTTTAAGATTCACGCAACACAGGGGGGGGGGGGGGTCGAAGAAATCGCTTTTAAAATTTTGTAAAATGCATGCTTGCCAACGCTCATAAATATCTTTAGCGAATCAGACCAGCCAAGCAACTTGAATCAATATAACACTTTGGAACCATGGTCGGCCATCATTAGTGCATAACAAATCTAAGGAAAAATTGTCAAATCATACTAAGAAAATTGAATGTTTGTGCCCTTGTGGCCGAAAGAGTGAACCACAAGAATCTATTCATCAATTCATTTGAACCATTGTCGGTGAATAGTTACTCATTCAAAGTTTTAAGAACAATTTGTAAATAAATTTCTAAGAAAAATTTAATGCTTCTCTACAATCGTACAAATTTTGAACAACTCAGGCTTGAAGCAATATCAATATGAAAAATCAACGGGTGGCTATTTGTTGATTGCATGGAACAAAGGTTCTACTGGAAGAACCCTAGAACAAAATTTGTTAAGTCAGTTTGGTTGCTTCACTGACTTATAGCAATGGACTGAGCCAAGGTATATAGAAGGCAAGTATTCCCATTAAAATTTTGACACATTGCAGCTGATGGCCTGTGACGTAATTCCGTGACTAATGTATATACATTTTTATAGGAAAGACAGAGAGAGGAGAGAGAGTATTGTGTTGTCTGTACCGTGCTTTTTTTTATAAATTTTTACGATAATTCCTCACTAATGGCGGAACGGGTTCATAATGGGAATACCTTGTATTCTATATACCTTGGTGTTTACTATGCCCCATCTCTCTTGCTCATACCCAGGATTCAGGTAAAAATAACTTTTTGAAAATTAAATTTGGAATGAGTTTAATTTCTTACAAGCAGAGTTGGGCAAGTACTTAAGTACAAGTACAAGTACCGAAGGCCTGAGTACTTCAGCGTAAGTACAAGTACCGCATGTATGAAAAGTATTTGTAACTAAGTACTAAGTCTGTAAAAAGTACTGAGTACTCTTTGAAGTACTTTTTAAAGTACTTTTTTAGAATCTTTATACGTTGGCAGTAATATAATGAAGTTTATTGACTTCAGTTAATAGATATTAATAAATCAATACCTTTTGAAAACTATAGTATGTATAGTAACCAGTGGCTAGTATTTACAGTTTTTCATACTTTTCGGTGCTGCAAGTAGAGTAAAACTTTCACCTCTCATTCCAACAATCACAAAAACTATTAGAGGTCCGCCCAAGAACCCATTATCGCCTCCAATAATGCATAACAATTCTAAGGAAAAAATGCTTATCCTTGGTTATGCCCAGTGATGTATATAATATGGACGGCTTACGTTTCTATTTCACGTGGGCACAATTGCTTGTGTAAAAAGAGTTCTTACGTCGGTGCCAATATTGAAAAAATCATTGGCGAGAAGTTGAAAAAGTGAGCACACAGCTCGAGAAGTGATTTTAATAAAACATTTAGAAATTCTTCTGCATATCTAATGAATACATTGTCTTTCATAAAACAGTTTTTTTCAGTAATAACCCTAAATGAGTAATTTAAAAATATTTATTTCGACGAACCCAATTATTTATTTGTTGTTTTCAGTTCTCTCTCAGTTGGTACGTGGTTTTTAGGCCGAAAGAGTCAGCAATATATGTAGAAGTGAGCCCACTTTTTGCAATCCATATTATACATACATGTCAGTGGTTATGTCATCAAGTCGAGGCATCGTCGATTTTATATTCGAGCGAGACGTTACTGGTTTTTGTCCTACTTGCCCAGTCTTGCGTGTATGTTATTAGTTTGTCTAAGGTTCTGCCTTAAGCGAGAGTAAGGCACATGCTTTGACAGTTCTTTGCGTGCCTTAAAACTCAACAAAAGAGGAGTTGCGCTAGAGATTGTGTTTGCTTTTCTACGAAGAGTTAGAGATTTGTAGGTACGTAACAGACTCAGAAATATTTAAGTGAAAATCTTGGTACTTAAGTACAAACTAAGTCTTAAGTACAAATAAATAGAAGCAAATACTTATGTTCAAGTACTAAGTAGGGGCATTTCAAAAGTATTGAGTAATAAGTCTTAAGTAACGAAAATGTACTTTAAGTAGTACTTAAGTCTTTTTTTACTTAAGTATTGCCCAGCTCTGCTTACAAGCGATTAAAATATGACTTGAACACAAGAGAGATGTTTTTTTTAATTTAATTCGATTTTCGGGTGTAAAATTTCATCTAACTGGTTGAGTTTTACATGTTTTTTATCTAGTAAACGTTTTAAAGGGTGCTCTAACGGTGATATAAAGAAACACAAAATATGTGCGACATGAAATAGCAAATCGCTCAGTCCATTGTTTTAAGTCAGTGGTTTATGATCGCTGACCAATTTCTTAGAAACAATAGCTGTGTTTCTTTCGCATTATTCGTCCAGGTCAGGATCGGAAGTAATTTCCTCATTAAATTATTTCGATAGAGCGCTATGATTTAAAATATTTTTGGTAAAATAGAAATTTTCTATCATATTGCATTCGAATAATGAAAAATGTAGATAAAAAAGTGTTAAATTTTGAGCCTAGAACCCATATGGACCATTGTTAGCTAGTAACACTTTTAAAACACATTGTGCCCGTACAATACGAAAATCATCCTGTTAAACTTTTACATCTCGCTCTATAGTCCAGCACAACATTGCGTTTCCCAATTCAATTCACCGCGTAGGTGTGGTGGCGATTTGGAGGGGGGTGGGTCATGACTCCATGACCCTCCTCCTATTTACGCGCCTGGTAGGTACATATAGTATGTATAGACACTTTCAGATTTTGAAAAAAAAAAATGTCTATAATTAATTTTGGCAGAGAATGGAGTAAAACCAAACAGTGGCAGTGGACATATAAATATTTATTTAAGAATCAAAATATGAATAATTTTAAATAAGATGGGTTTTCATCACAATTAAAATGAGTTCTCTCGGTATTATTTCTATCTAATTGAATGCTTAAAAGTTTTTACTTTGAGACTCGTACAATATACAAGTCTACTTCTACATGCATATCTGAGTTTGCTTTAGTGTAAACAGACGCAACCTTAGAATTCGCGGGTTCTAACTGATCGCGGCATCAATTCGGGAAAATCGACGTCAAAGTTTTATTTCTTTATAAGTTGTTTTCTAATTCATAATTTTTAGTTATACTACTCATAAATTTAATGCCATTAAGAGCAAACTTTCGTTCGAATAAGATGAACGCCATCCGATATATAGCATTTTTTTTTAAATTCAGATAGAACATTTACCTAAATTGAAGTCACGTAAATTAATTTTCCAAAGTTGTGTCTGTCACTTAACACTTTGGGATATCGTTTCCCAATTTTCATAAGAATGCAGTGTTTTTACTATCTGGGTGTTTTAAACAAATAAAAATAAAAGAACTGCATTAGAGTATTGATGATAAGAAACATTGTATATAAAATAAATAACAACTAATAATAATAATTAATAAAGTAAATAAATAACACACTAACAGCTTAGGCCTTTAATATGAAGCTGTTTGAGAATTTTAACATGTCCAACCCCACTCCAGACGAAATGTGATGTCTCTGAACTAGAGACTACGTCTCTCTGGGTAAGGAGTATAGTGGCTGTAAGCTAAGAATGGCTACAAGAGCTCTCTCTGAGGACACAACGTGAAGGCTCCAGTGGGGCCTAAGCAGGTCATGCCTTACACATTATCAAAGTTCTTCTTGCTGGATCTATGCATCGTTTTGGGCCACTAGGCGTTTTCTCTGAAAGATCCATAAAATCATTTTGTGATTTAGAGCCCACTTTTCCTGAAAGCTTTTGGTATGATCCGAATGCCTATACATAGCTTTGTTGGTTATTATTTTAAGGTGAGGATTCCAGGTAAATTTGCTATTCAGAGCTACTCCTAAATAATTGGCATTTTTGTAATATTCTAGTGGAAGTCCAATTAATCTAGGAGCTGGGAACTGGAGGCTCTTTTCCTGAAGAAAAGGACTATCTCCATCCTACCTATGTTTATTAATAACCCTATATTGTAGCATCATCTGCCGATCATGTTAAAGGCAGTTTACATAAGGTCGGATAAAAGCTGATTCAAATTTCCCTTTAACACAAATGCTAATGTCATCACCATATTGCTGCGCCTTTAAGGCGGATCTTGAAGTACACCATAACACAACCAAGAACCATAATAGTGGTATTAAAACTTCGATTTGTGGGCAGCCTATACTGGCTCTGATTTTTGAGGATTCTTCGGTTAAGGTAGTTGTTATGCAGCGTTTTTCCAGCATAATACCAATCCATCTGACGATACAGGTTTCTATACTTCTGGCTTCGATTACTCTTTTGATCGACTCAAATAGTATTGTCGAAGACGTCTTGTATGCCCATGAATGAACATACTTGGACCTTCTTGTCCTGTGAGATTTTCTCAATAGTCTCTACTAGACGGCTGATAGCATCTCCTGTCGATTTTTTGGATTGGCACGCACATTGGTTGGTACAAAACAGACAATAGCAGTAGTTTTAACTCCAGCTGGCAGATCTGAATTATTTTCGGATACCACATCTTCGAAGTACAACATCTTCGTTATTTTCATCACACGCGTCTGGTTAATTAATGAAAACAGGATGTGTGATGCTAATTCCTCAAAGTCTATGCCAGTTAGAGTTCACCTCCCAAAACATAAGACTCGCTTCAAAATCTTTTATAATGAACTACAGCAACTGAATGGAAAGAAGTGCAAAATACTCAACTACCAGAAGCCCAAATTTGGATAGGCATGTGTGTTGAATCTTGTCACAAAGTCCTATCTGCATAACGTGATCGACGTTTTGTGCCCCATGGTTCTACAGGGTGTCCCGTAGTTGGTGTGAGACTCGAAGGCTATGAATAGGTCATACTTAAATGTTCAAAAAGTTGTATTGGGGGGGGGGGGGGGGGCATCCTAACGATTTCTGAGATAACGGGTCGTTTTTATAGATCACCCTGTAACTTCTGAACGTTACACCCTATGATGATGATTTATACTTTGGTAGATAGATAATCGTTGGATTTTTTCAATGCTCTATAATTCAGCATATCCAGCGAAAATGGCTGAAAATGTTCAATAATTGCCAGAAAGTAGGCAATTATTTTTTGGAAATGACCTCTTTCAGCCATTTTCCTTGGATATGGTTAAGAAAAAGTGCAAAAAAGGCAGAAAGTGCTACATTTTCGGTAGAGAGTATGGTAAGTCATTTCAAAGCTAAGGCTTTGGGTTTCTTAAATTCAATTAGAAATATTAGTATTGATGACGTGTTGTTTGATGAAAATAGTAGTTAAATAAAAAAATGAGTAAAAGTTCTGAAATTTTAACTTTGTTGAGCCATAACTTCTAAACGGATAGAAGGAGGGAAATAGTTATAGAACATTTGAAATATCCAACGATTGTCTATCTACCAAAGTTTACATGGTTATCATAGGGTGTAGCGTTCAGAAGTTACAGGGTGCCCAAATATCTTTAAGTTCCGTTATCTCGGAAGCCGAATGGACCCCCCCCCCCCCCCATAACATTTTTTGCTCGGCTGAGTGTGACTTATCCATAGCCTTCAGGTATCACACTACTTATGGAATACCTTGTATATTAGCAAAATATAGCAGTTACAACTTTATTGCACACAGCTTACATACTTTGGAGTCACATAGAACTAGACAGCATGAAGTATCTCCTAAACCGTTGGAGATACAACTTTAGGGATCATTTTAATCGAAAGAGAATGGTTAAATTAGTATGAGCACATCTCAATATTTGTTAAAAAATGTCAGTTAGAACTCGGGAGTTTCAAGGTCGCGTAGGCAGTTTTAGAGTTTCATTACTGTCCTGATGATATCGCCCTATTGTCGTCATGAAATTTTGATTTTCGGCTTAACGCCAATAGACAGTACCTCGGTTCATATCTTTTTATTTCTTTGCTCATACGCAGTATTTCCTGTAGATTCGTATATTGTACGCCTCTCAAAGTATAAAAAACTTTTCCATTTTAAAGGTTTTTGATTTATGAGGTTTTGTTGAGTTCGTAGACTCAAAAATCGCGACGCGCTTATTAGGTTTTTTTTGTCATTCTTCGTGAATTTTTTTACAAATACACCTCCCTCCAGAGAATACAACGCACTATAAATAATGAATAAAACAGTTTGTTCCGTAGCTCCAGTCCTTGATTTTTTAATAAATGAGAAGACTTTAATTTATTTTGTTTATATCGTTATTGCATTAAAAATTCAAGCTACTTGCTATAGTTCTTGCGTTCGATCAATTAAAAAAATTATATGAGTGAAAAAAAACCGTTAATTATACATTATCCGAAAAGTAAACTATTAATAAAAGAAGAGGAAACTCCCTTGATATGTATTCAAAATTAAAGAAAAACCAAAAAAAATAAAAAAATGAAAAGAATCTTTCAATGTAGTTTCACTCAAATTTGTTACAAATCTCAAATTACTGGCAAACAACAATCTTGATATTCGTCATTTATTCTTTAAAATTAAGCTTTTCTCATTTCGTGATTAATTAGAAAAATTAAAATTAAAAATCATCAAAAATCTGCAAGGACACATTTATTTACTCAAATTATTATCCCTCCGGTTATTATCAGCCAACAAAATAATATTCCCTTATATTAGCAAAATATCCAGTATTTAATGGGAATTAAAAACTTTATCCAACTTTTCCCACAGGATGCTTTTTTTTTTCTTATTCTACATACTCTTTTGGTTTGGTTCATGATGCTATTATGAGGGAACGGTTTAAAAAGGGTTAACCACATTTTATTTGTGGGTTTTGTGGGTTATAATAAAATTACCGACTTGGCAAGCATGACAATCTATTTCTTTATTACGAAACGAACGAACCGACTTTATTAGCAAAGAGATTTTTGATCGATAGTTTCCAATTTCAAGATAAAATCCCAAACCTTTTTCGAAGCCTCTGGCTGGGTTCAGAAGTTTTTACGTTAAGAATCATGCAGACCTTTTTATGGCATAATTTTGCTAGTTGAGATTATGCCTTCTATAACCTCTTCGGTTTCATTCATATGGAAGTAAATAACTTTGTTTTTAGCGATGTGTTCATCATATTTTATGGA